>ML685769.1:27892021-28032636 GCA_007922175.1 Pelusios castaneus | reverse complement strand
TCGTGGGAGAAAATCCCACTTCGTCAGACGCTTTGAAGAACGTCTGACGAAGTGGGATTTTCTCCCACGAAAGCTCATGCGATAAATAAATCTGTTAGTCTTTAAAAGTGCCACAGGACTCTGTTGTCTTGAAGAAGGTAGTTCTTGTGAAGCCAATACAGTTTCTTGGAAGCGAGTTAGTAAGTTATTCACATGCAGAGGTTTATATAGTACCCTGCCCTAAACAATCAGATTACTATCCAATTGTAAGATGAGAATCGGTTGACTGGTGACTTAATCTATGACTTTGAATGGAGCAGTGGCTTTTAAAACTTAATGATAATTTGGCAGTATTTGTAACTGAAGCTTCCCCCCTCATGTCAGAAAAATTTTAGTAAAATTTACTGGGGGTGGACATAGTGGAGAAAAAATGTTTTTATGTAGTACCATTTTAAGTGTAGGGCCCAGTCTAAGGTTGCCTTTCAACCCTCCAAGATTGTCCTGGAGTCTTTAGGAGTTAAAGATTAATCTTTAATTAAAGATTGTCATGTGATGAAACCTCCAGGAAAACATCCAGCCAAAATTTGGCAACCTTAGAATCTGTTGGTCAAGTGGTATTGCTTTTCTGCACGATCAGAACGGTGGACTTTTAAAGCATGAGGTCAGCTGATAAGGAGAACTCTCTGGCTGATGGAGACTGGATACCAGATAAGATTTATGCATTTAGGATCTAATTCAAGATCATTGACGATAGTGGAAAGTCACTGACTTCAGTGGGCTCTGCATCAGGCGCTTTGTCATTGTTAGGAAGATGTTGGTCATAAAGTGCATCCATAATGCTGCCTGGAGATTGATTCTTTGGAAGAGACTAAGATCCATTTCTGTTTTTCAATGATCCTATATCAGAAAGATGTCACTCATGTGGATTACTCCAGACTTGTGTTTGATTTAAATGTAGGGCAGTTTCACGCTGTCTTCTCCAAGGCAGCATTGTCTATCACCAACAAGGTGGATAGAATACATCAGGCTCTTCATTCTGGCTAAAATAATCACTCAGTGGAGTCCAAAAAACTCCCAAACAGACCTGCCCCTCTTTGTTCAGGCAGTCACTTTCCAGTGTTTTCCTTTCCCAGTTGCTTAGCAACCAACTTCCTCTCCTTTATATATGGGCCCAATTCCCTTATCATGAGATCATACTACTAGACCATGTAACAAGTGGCCCTTGGCATACTGATGTGGGTGGGAATGGTCAGAACAACAATGGCCTTGATAATGTTAAAGGGCTGATGTCAGTAGTGCAGGACTAAACTATTTTTATGACTTATAACTGTATTGATTTGGAGGAGAGAAGGGAAATGTCCTCACAGTAGGACTTGCTTTCAAATTCTCTGCTTCATCATCAAATAAGAAAAAATAACCACCCTTAACACTGGAACATGCTGTATTTTTCTCCTGCTATCTGCACTCAGTGGGAAGGACCAGCTTCCTAACAAAAGCAGTTAGCCCTGTTCTGGTAACACTGCTGATGTTAAGTGTCATCTATTTGAAGAATAATTAAGTGATTTGGTTTGTCCTCAGGAAATAAGGTGAGCTGTTGACCAAAAAAGCTGATGGGGGAGAGCAGGGTCTTCATTATTCTAAAGCACTAGATGATCTCTCTGGAGGATAAAACCTAGGTGATATAACATATCTATCTCCTGTTTGGAAAAACTGCCAATGTGGAAACTGCTATTATCCAGTTATCTGTGGATGGCCATTTCTAGGTTTGGGCTATCTAATCCAGCGGTTCTTAAAACTTTTTAAATGGAGCCCCCTCCCCATAGACTTCTATGTAATAATTGCACCCGCCTTCTCCAAAACCCCTTCCCACTTTCAGAAAACAAACAAACAAGTAGGGCCTATATGCTTAATTTTGAGGGTGGGGGTGGGGAGCAGAGGGGGGCAGCAGTTCCCCTGCAGCTCGCCCCCAATGTGACCTGCCAGAGAAAATGGCAGCGGCAGGGAATCACAACTTGTGTCGGGATTGTCTTCAGGCTTCAGCAAGGATCAGCTTCAGGAGCCTGCAGTGGCACAGGGAGTGTGCCTGGCAGCAGCAGGGGGCTGCTGCTGCGATGGAAGGTGGGTGGTAAGATTAGCTGTGGGAGCAGAGCTCTGAGATGGAAGCAGCTACTCAAAGGGCAGAACGTGGAGCTGGACCAGCTCTGTAGCCTGCTGCCCACAGCATCCTCCCTCTGCCTTCGCTCCCCTCCTAAGGGTCCTTCACGGTTCACCCCCAACATCTGTCTGGGGCTGTCCATGGGAGGTGCTGGGGTTTCCACAGCCATCTGGCCCTGCTCTCAGCCCAGCACCCCTCACCCAGCGAGGGAGATGGCTCTATCACCATAAGTTTCAGGGGCATGGCCCCCTACAGCCTCCCACGATCCATCTGCCTCCCCCTTTAGGGGGGCCTGCCCCCAGTTTGAGAGCTGCTGCTCTAATCATTCCAAATGAAGAAAATTGTAACAATACCATATACAAATTAATAAATATTATCCCTCCTATGTATAGCAAGGAGCTTAGAAAGAAAATCCCTCGATATGTCCTAGGGATTAATTATGAACAGACATATTCTGTTGATTTAGAAAAGGTTTCTGTGGACCAAGATATTGTTTAGCTTGCAATAGGATATTTAAGGACAATAGTAGCAATAAAGTTTAGCTTTTTCTTTTTAGAAAAATATTCACAATCCTTCCTGTGACAAAGTCTGGAGACTTGCAATACTATTGTGTTGTGTGCTTCTGTAATGGGGATCAAGATCCTGAGTGACAGATTGATCCTTAAAGCTCCAACAGTTGTCTTTTATGCAGTTGCAGTTTGCATGGCCTTGAAGGGAAGCAGGTGGAAATCAACATTGTCTTTGCCACTCTAGTAGTAAAAGACACTGTGGACCAAGACCCCATTGTGCTAGGTGCTGTATAAATACAGAACTCCTTATACTTACAGCTTTGCTCCGCTACGGCCTTTTTATAGGTCCTTCTCTGGAAAAACTTCTTTAGGTAATACAAAGCAAATTAACTATTTTTACTAGATAACTTGTACTATTTTTATTTTAAAAAGCTTGACGTTTTCTTTGCATTAGATATCTTTGGTTGCCTTGGTTTTGACACATCAGTCTTACTGAGGTCATTATGTACCCTGATTGGCCAACATGGAATTGAAATTATTCCTAACACCGGTATAGGAAGGGCACTAGGTATGAAGTGCGAGTTTAACAGATAAGAGCTCAGAAATGTCGAGTCCTTCCTAAATAGTCTTGTGCTCATGTTACTATTTGATTAAAACATTCCTTTAGTATTAGAATCAGTCTCAGCCAGTCTCAGCAGAGTAACCGGCATAATATTGTTAAATAGCTTTTAAAAAAATAATTGCTGCTGACCCTTAAGTTTGTATTATGGATATTCATTTCATATACTTAAGGCTGCAACTAAATTTCTAGAGCTGGAAAAATCCTTTTTAAAATCAAATCAACAAAAACTCAAATCAATTTTGACATTGGAGGGTTTTTTAGTAGGGGTGGGGTGGGCAGTACTTCAGTTTTGAAGAGTCCTGCCCTGTAAATTCTCTTCTATTTTTTTAATTTAGAAAAGGGTGTGCATAGGGAGGAGAACCTACTTTGCTGGCCTTCCCTGATTTTATTTTGATTTAAAATGATATTTGACAAGTTACAATTTTGAACAATAATATTGCTATGGCTTCTTGGTTCCAGAGGATTGTTGATTCCCAAGGCCAGAGAGCAGAAGAAAGCTGATAAGGAGAGGGGGATTCTTCAATCCCCACATCTCTTATGAGTAGCCAAGGGAGCAAGATAGGGTGGGAGGGAAATGCCCTCCATAATGCTGCATCTCCTTCCTCCCTCTATCCCTTCTGAGCTTTCTACTCTCACCCCTTTCCTTCTTCCTACAAGCCTTTTGGAAAAGAAAGCCAGCTTTTGCAGGCCTTGATAGATCTGCATTGGGAAGGGCTGGAGAGAGAATGCCTTTGTAGAAATAATAGGGCTTTCCTTTCTCCACAAGGCCCTTCTGAGATCTGCAGAAGAGGGCAACCTTATTGAAAATCCCAGGTAGTTTCCTGGCACCTTCCCATCAGTCCTAGGAGACTCAGTGGGACTACTCTCCATCTCCTTCACTTGTTGGGGTCAGGGCTGAGGAGGCTACTGGTTAGTGTCTCCTGAGCCTGGTGGATTTGGGTGGCTCTTGAAGAGCTAAGGCTTTGGGTTGAGCAGGTGGGCTCATAAAGTTTGCAGGATGTGTCACTCTAGGAGTGGAAAAGGATTCTGAGGCTGGGATTGAGGGTGAATGGGTGATGGAATCTTTATTCCCTGGTTGCAGGACTGCTCAAGGGTTCTTCAGTCACCATGACCTCTACTATGTGGAGGAGGACAACAAAAGAAAGACTTTTTTTCTGACTTGTGCCAGCTACATTCCTTCCCTTCCTGTGACTGTTAAGAAGCCAATAGGAAGGTAGCTGGACCCCTGTGTACCTCCTGTGTTCTATAGAAGGGGAGTTCTGATCCTGAGAAAGTAGAGAAACTTTTAAAAGTGAGGTTCCCTTTTTATGGGCCTTAGTGGTTTTCAGTTTTACTAATTCAAGTTCCCCTGAGAATCATGAAACTGGCTTAAACATTCACTTGTTTAAATTTGGGTTTTTACTTGCTTTCTGGCTTCTGATTCTTTAGGAGGCACTTGAGTGACGTTTCAAGCTTTTCTTTTTAACCATGAGAGCTAGAAACTTACTTTAAAAAAAAAAAAAAAAAGCTGAGTTTCTCAACTAATAACATGAATCCAGGAGTTGGAGCTTCAAGCTGGACTCTTGATTTTAGTGAGTGTCTTGCAATTTGGCATAACACTATTGTTTGCAGCATCAGGACTGCCATACAAAAGATCATCGGTAGGAACTGCAGTTGGCAGGGAACTTTGCCAGAAGGCTAAGGGGGCATTTGCTTCCTGTGGACTCCTAAACCTCAATCCATCAGACTTTTCATCTTGGGGACCTGCTAGGATCTGGTGAGGAATCCTGTTCCTCTAGTAAATTGTATCATTTCAAGACAGCTAGAGGTTAACTCCCTCCCACCCCTGGACCAAATATATTTGAAGTTAAGGTCTCACTTCCACAACAAGCCACAGAGTCTCACCCAAATAACCTGTTTTAATACTCCTCCTCTGTCAGTAGAGACAATAGAAAGAAAACCTCTTACTTGCGTAATGTGATGCTGATGCTCATGAATATAGCAATCAGGAGCAAGTGTGAGCAGAATGGTTTCCAGACTACAGGAGAAATAGGTCTGTGATTATATTTACTTCCAAGTACATTACACCTGAATTCAGAAATCCACAGGACTAGGTCTACACTCTGCCATTAAAGAGAGGGAGTGAGAAGATTGGATTTAGAGATTAACTAATTATTTTTTTTGAAGTGGTTATAAACAAATGCTCTCCTCTTCCTCACCAACTCTTAAGCCAGTTAGTTTTAAAGCTACAACATTTGTATTTAAAATATTTTCTGATCTGACCTATTTTAATGGTTTTAAAAACCATGCTTGGTTTGAAAGTCTTAAAGTGGGAATTGATGACTAATGGTACTAGTTTTTAGATTTAAGGTTATACATGCCTTGTGCTTTACAGACAGCTGACTTAAAAAAAGTCCAGTCTTTCATTTTACTATCCATGGAGACATAAATAGATCCATGTTCTTTTAATACTGGAAGGTTTGAGTGACAAGGAATGGAAGAATAGGTGGGAAAAGGATCAGAGAGGTTGGGGGGAGGATTGGGGCAGGGGCAGAATGCTGGGAAGAGGGACAGGGGGCCGGGAGGATAATAGTGGCGGGGTTCCTGTCAGCCACACATTCCTCTCCCATGTGTATCCATGATCTGGTGGTCCACAGCCCTTCCTTCCACATGTGAGCCAGGTTCTGGAGAGGGCTTGCCTTGTGGAACAAGGCGGAGTCTGATTTCATCTATCTATTCCCCCATATGATCTGGGATCAGTGTTGGGGGTCCCTGCCCCCTGTATGTGTGCCAAACTCTGGAGGACCCTTGCCCGTCTGTGGTGATGTAGCCCCATCCCTCTGTCACCCTCATTTAAGGCAGGTTCTAGAGGAGATTGTCTTGTGGGCTCTGGACCCCTCTCTGTTCCCTCCTCTTTATATGAGCTGGGATCGGGGGGGTGGTGAGGAGGTGAGGCTGCCTGTGAGTGTGCACCAGAATCTGAGGGGGTTCTTGTCCATCTGTGGGGATGTGACCCTGCATTCCTGCCCCCTCTCATTTTGAGCCAGGTTTGGGACTTGCCTTTCAGGGGTGTCTGAGCCCTTCCCCTGTCCTACTCATGGAAGCTGGGATCTGGGTGCCTTGTCCATCTAAGAGTGTGTGAGCCTATTTCCCTACTCTCCCCATGCATAAACCGGGATCTGGAGAAGCCCTGCCTCTCTGGGTGGGGAGCTGAGAACAGGCATGCTTGGAGAATGTACTAAGAGGGTAACTGATGAGACTGGGTTGAGAAGCTGAGAATGGGTATGCTTGACACAAATAAGTAATCCTCTAGCACTGGGGAGGACAGATGGGAACGTCTGTTGTCAGGAACAGAGCAGTTACACATCTAATAGCTATTGTTGCAGGTTCTCTTGGTCCCCACTGGGTATTCTGTTTCATCTGAGAACATGTCATTGAGATGAATGGGCTGCTAAACACCTCTTTGAGCTTCCATGGTGATGATGGATGTGTAGAGCCGCCACTTTCCCCTCCATTCTTTCTCCCTCTTATCTCATACAATATTATAGTGGAGTCCCAGCTTTGCTCTAATTAAGGTTGGGAAGCTGTTCCTGGTTAAAGGATTCCTCTTCTACATGCCCTAAAATCTGCATATGTACATGGTTTGTTTTGAAATTTGCTGTGCCTCACGGGGGGAGGGGGGGGGGAGGGAGGGGGTTAGTGCTCCAAATGTGGGATCATCCGAGCAAGTGGTTCCCAAGATAAAGTCCTTGTAACTGCCTCCCACCCCACCCAGCATTTTATTAAATTCAGAGTCTAGCAATTGGGACGTTTGAAATCTATCTTGAGCAGAAATCTGAGAATGAATTATAAACACATGGGAAGAATCTACCTCTGCCTTTGGCTTTTGTGGTTGATTTTTTTAGATTTAGTTTTTTGGAGGCATGGGGGTGGGGCAGAGATTGTTGAGAAATGTATTCTGAATACAGCAAAATAATCAAAAAGTTCTGAAAACATTTTTTGGGGAAAGGCTCAGATGTTTCCCCATTCCTTTCTTATCTTTTTAAAATTCAGGTAGTATTAAAAAACCCAGTTACTATAGCAGGAACGAGATGATGTTCACCTCCAATCAGCCCATGATGCCAGCCTCCATTGTTTGCTTGTCACATTTTCAAATAGAAACCTTCATGCTTTTTCCCATGCTGCCCCTTGTGCTTGGGAGGAACTCCCTGTAAACATCTGTAAAGCTACTTTATTGTCCACATCTAAAACACTTTTAAAATCATCTCCTTTGTTGTGAGGCCTATGAATAAATTTGACGATGGTTATGTTGCTGGTGTGCCGAGACTCTTGTCAATCATGCTGACCATATTGTCTCATTATTGCTTTATTACTTTCCTCACTGTAGCCATTTATTGTCTCTTTATACTTTAGAGTGTAGGCTCTTTGGGGGCAGTGACCATTTTTTCTGTTTTGTACAGCGCCTTGCACAAAAGGGTCCTGGTCCAGGTCTAGAGCTCCCAGGTGCTATGATGATACAAATGATAAACAGCTTGTTTTCTAGCCTTCTGCTTCCAAAAGTTCTTTTTTAGTTGAAAAATAAACACCCTTGAAGTATCAGGTAAATCCTTTTATTTGGCAAAGAGCTGTTTAAAGAGTGATGAATTTTTTGAGGGTGAGGGGGAAAGGGAGGAATAAGAAGAGAAAGGTAATTGACTGACCCATTGCTGTCATAATCCCAGGAGTTCAATCCTGAAATCCTTCCTTACTTGATTTATCTTCATTCTTGTGAACATTTTGATTCCTTTTAATGGCATGCATGGGTACACTTTTGCAAGATGTGGGCTCTTGCGAATGACTTTCCTAAAATCTAAGGCTATGTCTACACTTGGAAATTTAAGTCGACTTTAAGTCGACTTAGTGAGTCTACACTTAAATTTTAAGTCGACTTTGGGGGGAACTTACAAAGTCAACCTAGAGCGTCCACACTGGATGCGTAGGTCGACTTCTAGGGGCTAGGGGAACCTAGGGCAGGTCCATGTGGGTAGTGGGGGCACCCCTTGCCCAGTGCCAGGGGGCTCAGCCTTTGCCCCGTTGTACATAGGTACAATGGAGCAAAGGGGGACAGGGACCCTGGCAGGGCATAGGGGCAGGGTGGGCAGGGCTCTGCCCTGCCCTGTGGGGGGCATGCCAAGCTCCCCTGTGCCCCCCTCCGGCAGGGAGGGCATTGGTGTAGTACTGGGGTAGCCCTAAGTTGACTTAGGGCTACCCCACGTCTACACTTGCTTAATTTGACTTTAAAAAGTCGAATTAAGCCTTGAGTCGAATTAAAAGTAAGTTTAATAAAGTCGACTTAATTTTCATTAAGTCGACTTAAGAAAACTGTAGTGTAGACGCAGGGTAAATTAAGTCGACTTAAGCTTGCTTAAGTCGACTTAATTTACAAGTGTAGATGCAACCTATCAGTGCAACTGCTAATGTGAAAACTAAATCTTCAGCCTAGCAAAAGAAATAAATATATATAACTGCAGTAGTATTATATGCTGGAGTGCCCTGCCCACCCCCAGAACCAGGGAGACAGTTGTGAGTAGACTTCAAACCCTGTGTTTTGTAAGTAGAATAAAAGTTCCGATTTTTTTTTTTTAAATGTTATTTCCCAGTGTGTTGATTCATGAAAGACATCTAAGGAAACAAGCTGCTTCCCTGGAAGACTGTAAGATGATGGGCAAAATATCAAGATGAATCTGTAGTAAAGGTGACTAACTTGATTAGCAAAAACAACGAGAGTCCTGTGGCACCTTATAGACTAACAGATTTTCTTGGGCATAAGCTTTCGTGGGCTATAACGTGGGTTATAGCCCACGAAAGCTTATGCCCAAGAAAATCTGTTAGTCTATAAGATGCCACAGGACTTTCATTGTTTTTTGCTGTACACAGACTAACACGGCTACCCCTCTGGAAATTTCTAACCTGATTAGGAAGAACAACATTACATTTTTATGAAAACCTCCCACACCAACATTTTAGCCTCTGGAAGCTCTACAAGAAAATTCATCATAAATCCTGAAAGTTCAGGCAGTTTAAGGACTCTTTATCTTAAAAAAAAATCTTGGCTTTAAAAATAAAGATTTTTAAAAAGGCAGTCCAATCCCTCTTAATTAGGAGTCTACAGAGATTCAACCTTGTAGTAGATTTTTCTTCTCTCTAGATACCCGTCTGCTTTTTTTTTTTTTTTTTTTAAGCACTGCACCCATTTCATGTCTAGAGTGATCATTTCATGCCGATGTAGTATGCAGATTCTTTCTGGATGTTTAATTTTTGACAGTTAGGTATTTTTTTTAGTAAACTGTCATAAATTACAATCAATTTACCAGGACCCTTAGTATTGAAATTGCACTTTTTTTTGCTGCCCACTGGAAGCAGTAGGTCTAGGAATGTTCAAATCTTACCATTCGAGCTGTCCAAGCATGCAGGGCACTTCTAAAAGTAGTTGTAGCGGCTGTTCCTCAGTGATTCTTGGCATTCAGTGTCCTAGATTGGCACATCACAGCTGGGTAGCTCAGAAATCCCCCAAGAGGAGATGAATGTAGGGGGAGGAGGGTGTTTAAAAATATAACTGATGAAGTTGCTTGAGTTTGTATAACTATGCTCTCGAAAACAAAACACAAAACCATCAAATCCTGTAGCAGTGAGCAGTGTAGCATTCTCAGAGAATGGGTCTATAAATTCAGGCACACAGGACTCGGCACACCAAGTGGGTCTCAGAGCCAGAATTCCAGTTCAAGGCGGAATATCTACATTACTATTTTTAGTACAGTCCTTAATCTTTAGACCTGGGTTCTCAGACTTGCTGTTGTCTGTGTGTGTTTTGCAGCATAGAAATACCCTAGTCATAAGTGGCTTTGCCAAGTTACTTCCCTTCCTCCCCACTCCTTTTTTCTAACATGAGTATATGCCAGGCAATAGACCCATATGTTTTTCTGATCTTCATTCACTGCTGGTGGTCTTTATAAAAAATCGGTAGCTGGATTAATTTATATCTCCCAACTTGGAGAATGAGATACATTCAGTGCTTAAGATTGCTCAGAGAATGCGAAGCAGAAGCATCTTTTATTTTTTAAAATGGAAAAACCCAGCCTAGTGAATTTATTGACTTTTGCCATTTTATAACTTCACACCCGTTTGCCTTTCTGATCCACAACTTTTCAGTAACTTAATGAAACTGCAAAGTATTCAGGTGTTTTTATCAGAGGACATAATTAAAGTAAAAGTTCTTGTAGAGAACTTGTCTTCAAATGCTCTGGTTTCATCAATTTCTCATACTCTATAGATTTTCTGATTTCTTAGACGTCTTTGCTTAAAAAATGAAAATTTGTTTTTGGTTCTCAACCAGCTAAAAACCCAGTCTTTCACCCAATCTTTCACCTTGATCACTTATTCTTCCAATGATGATTAATTCCTGTTTTGAAAAAAGCTCTATGGCTATGTCTACACTAGAAAAAGTTAGGTTGACTTTGTTAAGTTGACTTAATAAGTTTGACTTTAACAAAGTGGTGTCCATGGACATGGACTTAGTCAAGACGACCTAACTGCCCTTAGGTCAACTTAACAAAGTGGACTTAAGCGTCCACACTGTGCTTAGGTCGACCTAAAGAAGGGTTAGGTCGACCTAAGGAGGGTTAGGTCGACCTAATGGGTGGTTCTTATTAAGTCGACTTAAGCTTCCATTAAGTCGACTTAAGGAATTTCTTAAGTTGACTTAATGAAAGCCTGGTGTGGACAGCGACTAAGTTACGTCGAATTAAGCCTTCTTAATTAGACCTAACTTGCAAGTGTAGACATAGCCTATGAGAATTCTTGGACATGTGACAGACAGCAAAATAATACACGCCTTTTGGAAGAGAGCACATTAAATCTATAAATGTCCCACTGGATTTTTCTTTTCATCTAAGGATTATGCATTTAAAAATGATATTTAACTTGAAGGAAATGGAGTTTTTCAGCTTTGTGCATAAATTAGCTGTAAGCCTTTGATCTGCTAACTTCATGAAATCGATATACAGGCTCAAACTGTATTGAGCTGAAGTTGCAGAGGAGGAAACAAGCTAGAAAGGGATGTGAATGAACATCTGGGCCCTTGGTAGGTATCATGGAGGGGAGTGTGATTGGTGTGTTATTGGTGCCTGGAGATCAGTATAGATTTTCTTTTACCATATTTCCTCCCCTGGGATAGTATGTACAGCTGCAGCAAATGGCAAACCAGAGGTGATGCATTGGGGTGGGGGAGGGAGGGAGGACGACATGTGGATTTCTTCTAGGGTTTGCTGATCCTGCTCGATCACATGGTATGGCAGGGCCCCACCCAGTCGGGCAGCTGCTAGAGCCTTAAAGCTGCATCTTGTTGGAGAGGCAGGAGCAACTCTGGGAGGTGCAGGGAAGGGCTGCTGCTTTCTGGGATGGGAGGGAGGAACTTGTTACTTGAGCTGTTCTGGGCATGGCTGAACCTTTTAACTGTGTCCTTGACCTTCCCCATCAGCAGGTACAGGGAGTCTCTGTGGCAAGCCTATGTCAAAAAAGGTATAGAAGAAAATTAGGGAGGGGGGGTGGGGTTCAGAAATGGGTGACAACACTAAGAGCTGTGGAGAGATGGAAAAGATCAGGACTATGTTGTTTCATGTGGCACTGCCTGAAGTAACAAACAGCTCAGAGCAGGCAAATCATTCGTTCATACAAGAACAAAGAAGGCAGCAAAGTAAAAACGGAAACTAAGAGTTTTTAAATCAAGGCATAACTGGTCTATGTGCTCATTGCTACTGGATAAATATTGAGGCCCAAAATGTTGGCATTCAAAAAGAATTAGACACACACATGCAGGCTGAGAACATTCACACTTTTATGAGAGAGGATTTTTAATAAAATGCTAAGAAACCCTCCTTTTCCAGGGTGGAACACGACATTTCACTGAGATAAGAAAGAAACTCTCCTTGGGGAAGTATTGGAGGGTGGTTGTCCACTAAGCAGTTTCTTACACGCTTTCCTGAAGCATATGATTCTAGCCCTTGCCGTGACAGTGACCTCAGACTAGATGGAATGCTGATCCAATTTTGCAGTTTCTGTGTTCTTAATTACATTCATGGGAGTGCCACTAAAACAGTTTTGTAAATAGTTGTGTTTTTAAACTGTATTTTGACCTATCTATATATCCCTTCCATTTAAATGCTGTTTCCTAGTAGTATTAGAAGTCCAAATTTAGATTCTTAGAGGGAGGGGAATTTATAATTAATGAATCTTGGGTAGATTTAATGCTGTAACATAGCTCTTCTATTCACAATGTTTGTATATGTTGTGACCTACCAGGTCCAAAGGAGTGAGTACTTTTTCTAGCACTGATGTGTCATGAGGTATCTGTCCTACAATTGGTTCTAACTCTATTTATTGCATGGCCAGAGCTTTGGGCTGCTGTTGCTCTTTGTTGACAAAATTTGGGATTTTGCTTTTTGCAAAGTTGAAGATTGGAGCAACTCTGAGATAAAGAATGTTGGTAGACAAGTTAGCGGGTAGAGAGCAGACAAGGTGGTCAAAGATGCTTGATGCAGTTTAATCACAAGGATGCCACCTGTATATATTCTATATCAGTCTTTTGAACATGAATACATTTTAGAATCTATGGGAATCACCCAGTGCACAGTTACCCTGAAGAGTGCAGGTGCATTTTGTTCTGTTTTGAATTTTTCTAGAAGTTTGGAGTCCTGTTTCATCCTCCTCTGCCCCTCCATCTCTATTTTGTTGTCTTCTACTGATCCCATGTGCTTTGAGAATCCTTGCTATAAGTTTTTCCCAAGATTACTTCATGTCTGTTCTCTTTGGTGCTATTTGGGAAATTGATGGCTCTTTTAAAGGTGAGAGTCTTGATGTTGCACGGGTGCTCTGTGTATCTCAGGAACCTGCATTTATTTAATAAAGGTCCAGAGCACTTATCTCTGCTGGTGTTCCTTGGAGCTCAACCAAAGGTGGGGGAGGGGGAGTCAGGGTGCATAACAACTCCTATATTCTAAACTTCCGATGGATGAACATTTAGTAGTGTTCACCCTGCTTTACCAAATCTTTACTAAACCCTACAGTTCCAAATCTAATCTGGAGAAGTGAGAAACAGCATAGAACAGTTCATACTGGGTCAGATCAATGCTCATCTATCCCAGTATCATATTTTATGACAGTGGCTGATGCCAGATGCTTCAGAGAGAACGAACAGAAGAAAGCACCTTATCAAATAATGACAAGTTCCAGAGAAGTAGCTGTGTATTTCAGCAAAACAGACCAGGAGTTCTGTGGCACTGTGATAGGGGGGGGCCTACCCCGCGCTGCAGAAACTCAGCAGACTATGGGCAGTGGAAGCCCTGCCCCTTGAGCCCTGCTGAGCATGCTCAGGGTGCTGCCACAGTATAAAAAGAGGCTGCTTAGCTTACTCAGGGCTGACCAGCGAAAAGGGAGGACGTGTGCTGGAGGTTACTGACCAGGAGCCTCATAGCCACCACTGGTGGGAGAGAGCGACTCCGGGGAAAACTCCAAGGAGTAGCTACTCTTGGCTGACCACCCCAAAGATGATGCCCAGGTGCACACAGTGACCAGCTAGACTCTCCAGGAAAGCAGGCGACACTCATAGCCAAAAGCAAGTGGGTACAGACCAGAGCCCCATGGGAGGACGCCTTTGGTAGGAAGTAGCTCAGGGGGCCTGGGTGGCAAAGCTGGGGTTGGTGTGGAGACGCAGCCAGCACGTTTCAGATCGGATCCCCGCTGACTTAGTGACATGTCCCTGGCACCGATAGGGCCTTGGGCTGGGGCTCAGTGGAGCAGGCAGGCCTGAGCCCCTCCTACCTGGGCCCTGAATCCCTGGCTGGATGCCCACTGGTGTGTTGACTCTCTGGTCCTGACCCCAGGGCCGTATATTGACTCTGTGGCTACTAAGACATGTTCCCCTGACCCCAGGGCTGTATATTGACTCTATGGCTGCTAAACCTTGCTGCCTTGATCCCAAGGCCATATATCAATTCTCAGGTCATCAGGCCAGGTCGTCATAAGCACAGGGACATTTGCCTGAATTACGCTGAGACTACGGCAGCCCAGCGGGATCCTGGAGACCAACAGACTCGCAGAGTTGCCCATCTCGCTTACGCCTCTTGGACTTTTCCCACTATGGGACATTGGAGGGAGCCCAAGCCGTGACAGGCACTTTTCAAGACTAATACATTTATTTATCTTATGAGTTTTTGTGGGCCCAATCCCATTTCATCAGATGAATGAAATGGCAAATATAGCATGTTAGCTGTAAATATATAGATACAGAGAAGGATTGGTCACAAGGTTAATTCAAACAGATCTAGAGGGATAGAATGCTAGCCTATCTTTTTAAAGTAAATAAGTTGTTTGAATTCAAGCTGTGGAATAGGGATGCAGGAGCTGAGAAGGGTGACTTAAGGGAAATTCCCTTCTGTAATGACCTAGCCAATCAAGATCTCTATTTAAACCCAGTCTGAAGGTGTCTAGTTTGCAATTTTGCAGTCTCGCATTCTAATCTGTTTTTAAAGTTTTTTTTGCTGAAGTATTGTAACCAGCATATTTTTTTTACAGAGTGTCCAGGTAGATTGAAATGTTTCCCCTACTGATTTTTGAAAAGTTCAGTTCCAGAAGGGCAACCGTGTTAGTTTAGTTCAGCAAGACAGAAAAGGAGTCCCGAGGCACGTCTAAAGACTAACAAATTTATAAAAATAAACTTGTTACTCTTTAAAAGTGTGACGGGACTCCTTTTTTGGTTTTTGAATGTTACATTCTTGATATCTGATTTGTGTCCATTCATTCTCTTGCGCAGAAGCAGTCCAGTTTGGCCAATGTATATAGCTGTCCAGAGCAGCTCTCCATATTCAAGGGTTGGGTGTACTGTGGATTGATAAAGTGGCATTACATTTTTTGTCTTGCTTTTTATTCCTTTCCTAATGTTTCCTAACCTTGTTAGCTTATTTGACTGCTGCTGCCCACAAGATGTTTCCAGAGAACTACCCACTATGATATCAGTTCTTCTTGAGTGGTAACAGCTAATTTAGGCCCCGGTATGAAGCTCATGCGATAAATAAATCTGTTAGTCTTTAAAAGTGCCACAGGACTCTGTTGTCTTTCTACAATAGACTAACACGGCTACCCCTTTGGAATTTGCATTTATTGGCATTGAATTTCACCTGACATTTTGTCAGTCACCTAGGTGATTGAGATCCCTTTGTAACTCTTCAGTTAGCTTTGGCGTAACTATATTGAATAATTTTGTGTCTTCTGCAAATGTTGCCATGTCACTCTTCACCCCTTTTTTCAGATCGTTTATGAATAAGCTGAACAGAACTTGTCCCATTATAGATCCATAGGGCCCCATGAGATTTTTCTCTCTCTACTCTAAAAACTGACCATTTATTCCTGCCCTCTGTTTCCTGGGGTTTTGTTTTGGTTTGTTTTTTTACCAGTTACTGATCCATGAAAGGATTTTTCCACTTATTCCATGACTTCCTACTTTGCATAAGAGCCTTTGGTGAGAGACCTTGTCAAAGCCTTTCTAAAAGTGCAAGTATGCTCTACAATAAGAATATGAATAGATTGTAATGGGGATCAGAAGACAGACAGAATTTGGCATGGGACAGAGAAAATATTATAGACTCTGTCCTTTTTCAGCTATGTAGAAAAGCGGCTATTATCCAGGTGCAGATTTGGTCAGAGTCACATCGGTGCGATGATGCTTCTTTTTCCACCATCTGTTTTGGGAGCTGTGCCACGTAACTTTACATCCAATGTGTCTGCAGTTGGCTGGATGAGGTGGCCTAATAAGTCTACTCTGTTGCACTGTAAATTCTGTGAATCTGCATAAACTTATATTGCTCTAAAATTTCTTATTTAAGTATATTTAATCTAATTTAATGGCAGGACTTAGTGTTTGAGTTTTAAAGGTATAACCTTGCATTTATTTCCAACCATTTAAAAGAGGGGGTAGTGAAGGTGTGTATGTTATGTCAAAACCCAGTGTATTGTAGATGAAATTACAGCGTTAACGCTGCCTGTTTTAAAAGCCCACTTCATAAAAAACAAAACCCAAACAAAAAGTGAATTTCTTCCTTTCTCCTTTGACATCTTTTTGTAACCCTAAATTTACAAGGCAATTTAGTGGCTGACAGAAGGCATGGTAGCTTATATTCAGTACCACATGATAATCTGTCCCCATCCCGCCACCCTGGCTCATGTCTCACCAGTTTCAATAAGAGCACCCGTATGGTAGCCCTTACTTATGACAGAAGGTGTGACTGAGCACTATGGGCAGAGCTGTTGTCTCAGACTACAGAAGACAATTATGTGGTGTTCTAGTCCAGTTCTATATTCCTTGTGGAACTAGGGTGCTTGCTGAATCAACGGAAATCTTGGCTGAGCAAGGACTATAAGTACCCTCTAGCAGAATTTGGAAGTAGCTTCTCTTCTCCCCTCAACTTTACACTGGACTGGATGCATAGCTTTCGTACCATAGGTCAGTGGTTCCCAACCTTTTTTGGCTTGAGGGCCACAGCTATCATATTTATAACCCTGAAGGGCCACCTGTCTCTGCCTGTCTCCTCGCTGATCTCCTGTGCCCCTGGCTGCAGCAGGGAAATCACATGCGTCCTGTGTCCCTGTGTGCTCCACGTGGGTCCCTAGGCAGTGGCTCCTTTCTGAAGCTAGGGAGATGGGAAGATCAGTGCTCCCTTCCTTCTGGCTCCAGCAGGGTCTCCAGAAGGGAACCAAGCATCTATGGACCTAGGTGGAGCGCTTTACCATGCTCCCTGCTACAGACAGGGGCAGGGAGCGCTGATCTCCCATCCCCTTGGCTGCAGAAAGGAGCCTGCACCGACCTTTCAGCTCTGTGGAAATATGCTTCACCTGTGTCCTTAGCCAGCAGCTCCCTTCTGCAGCCAGCAGGATGGGAACCGCAGGCCACTCTGAAAGTCCCTATGGGCCATGTTTGGCTACCGGGCCAGAGGCTGGGAACCACTGCCATAGGTAATTAATTCTAATGCAAACTTAAAAAATTTTATCTTGACATTTGGTTTGTTACTGTTATTTGCTGGCATTAATGGTGTTCTGCAGTCTGAGCTCTCTGCCAGCAGTCTCCAGCACTATCAAACCAGTTACTCTCTACACGGTACTTACAACGTGTCAGTTGGCTCGGTATCTTGGTATTTGGAGTCCTGGCTTGATCATTAAATTGACACATTCTGGAGTTCAATATTTGTGCCCCCTTTTTACTTTTATCATAGTCCCGAGCCAAAATTTTAAATGCTAGTTTTGATCAGAAATCACTTGCTGTTGGAGCATTCTGGTCGTTACAGGCTCCTTGTATTAGGTTTAGGTCATTGGAGCTTTCTTACAAGTTCATTTGCTTAAGAGTGAAAGTTGCAACAGTTGCTTCTGGAAGCCAGTTGTGTACATGCATGGATTAGCTCTATGATGACATTTAACAGTTTTGAGCAATGTACATGTATCCCATTTTCTGCAAGATTCAGTTGTACTCTGAATCAGTGGTTTATTGTGTCCTGGAACTGACCCAATCTAGGGAAGCTTTGTTTCCTTATAAGTGTGTTTGTCACCGATAAGTAGGGAAAAAGAAAGACCCCTGATTGGGGTGTATGCATGCACTCAACATCTGTTTCTCCTCTAATTAATTTCTTGCTGGGGTGAGACTTTTTTGACTGGTGCAGCGTGTGCTAATGATACATATCTCTGCCAGTTCAGTTTCTGAGGGCATACATCAGCCTTCCACTATAGCTTCTGGTACTAAAAGCACTTTTCACACAGATTGCACCTGTCATTTACCGCCAAAGGCTAGGAAGAATTGTGACTACCTTTAATTTTTAGTGTACCGGTAAGTTACTCTTTTCATGACTTGTCAGTTTATTCCACTTATCTCCTAACCTGAATGCACTGTACGAATCTGATATGCTTCTGTTGAGTGATTCTCAAATGGAACGATTGTTGGTGTGGAAGGGGAAAACAAAGGCTGTTTTCACTATTAAAAGAACAAATAATGAATAGATGGGCTGAAGAATGGATGCTCTTTCTAACAAGGGATCTATTTCCAGTGCTCTAGTCACCTGACAGTTGCTGTGTTCTTTTCTGTCCATCTTGGGTTGAATTTTCTGACCGTTTTGCCTTCAGTTACCATCTTGGGTGGATTTTTAAAAGCTTTAACACCACCCTTTGAACACAAGAATTTAGAAAATGACTATCTTAAATTAATGGGTTAAACTAAGCATAATAAAAGACATCTTCAATATTAATTTTGGGTCCAAACAATATCTTTTTAGAAAACAGGCATATATAAAACCTGATGCAATAAAAATGTGTCAGCAATGAAGAAAATCGAATGCATATAGGTTTATTTTTGTTTTTGTGTTTTTATAACTATTCACCTATGAGGTTTGCAACCAAACATTTCAGCAGGAAGAATTTGGAAATGAAACTGACTACATTGATTTTTCTTATTGCCTGGCTAGGGAAATGCAGAGTAAATAACAGGTCAACTCTCTACTAAGCTATATCCTGTGGGATTTACATGGGAATGGGAAGTCGGGACCTCCTCCCCCATTTTTTTTTCTACTGCATCTGGAAATTTTATATTTTCACAGTGTTCAGAACGATTTGTTCCTTTTGCTCCTCTCCTGGCTGGCAAGAACACAATGAAACAGACAGTGAGAGGACAAGTGTGGTATGATGTATGAGTGGGCAATCTCAGCATTGGGGTTGTGCTGTGCTGTTCGCATTTTAGCCCTGTGGTCTTTGTTTTTGATGCCGTATATTTTTCAGTACGGGGAGGTTAAGTATTTGGTCCTTGTAAGAATGCCTAATTCACATCTGTTGAGAATGAAGTCATAACATAGGACTGGCCCCATTGAGTTGGACCAGTGGTCCATTTAGCCACTATCTGGTCTTCTGTCAGAGGCTTCTGAGGAATGAACAGAACAGGGCACTCACCATGTGATTCCCCTCCGGTCATCCTGTCCCAGCTTCTGGCCATCAGAGGTTTAGGGACACCCACAGCACAAGATTCCCTCCCTGACTATCTTGGCTAATAGCTATTGATGGATCTATCCTCCATGAACCTAGCTAACAGTTTTGAACATAGTTGTAAGCTCTCAAAATGGAGGTCAA
The DNA here is from genome assembly GCA_007922175.1 of Pelusios castaneus. NCBI lineage: Eukaryota > Metazoa > Chordata > Testudines > Pelomedusidae > Pelusios > Pelusios castaneus. Next base: position 28,013,204 of record ML685769.1, on the reverse strand, counting down.
AATGAGCTGCAATCATTGCAGGCCATCCCACACTGCCTGATCAATATGCATCAATCCCTGGCTTGGCGGGATACCTCTCAGTGCTGCAGAATATTTAACTTTTTCTATACATCTGCTCAGTTCGTGACCTCTCTGCTGAAGCTAGCTTGCTGTTTAGTTCCCATGATGATGGTAGGGGAGTGGCTGTTGTTTTGGCCATATGGATTTTTGCACTTTGAGCTGAGTTGAGACAACTTACGTCACTTCACATTGGACTTCAAATGGCTACCAATATGGAAAATGCTTAAAATTACTATTGACCTGGGCAAGGTTCAAGATGGTGCATGGAGATCTGCATCTAATTACAAATCTAAACTATCCCTTGCCTTATTGGGGAGAATTCGTTTAAATTTACATTTTCTGTCTCAAAGGGAGTCAAATTTTGAGTGACTCAGCTGTGGTGGCATCTTGATTTCCATTAGTGTGGGAAATTGCCTTCACCACCTCCTTTCCCAGTCAGGTGCAGCTGCGCCTCAGTTCCCATCCAGCACGTCTGTTTCAATAAATGCTTTAAAACAAAATATCAAGTTCCACAGTAAAGTTTTTCCTCCTGAATTTTGGCTCTTTACAATATTAAAAACACAGATTGTGCCCTAACACTTGCACAGAAGACCTGCCTGCCTGAAACCTTGAGCAATGCAAAGTACTATAGAAGTACTAAATATTAAGAGGAGTTTGGCTTGTAATATGTTCCTTTTCCTCTCTCCCCAGCAGTTTGAAGTTTAGACATGATGGCTAAATGAGATGAACAGAACTAATTGAAGGAAAAACTGCAGTCCTCTGCTAAGAAAGTTTTCTAGAGATGGCAGTCTTATTTCTTCCTTCTGGGAGGATGCTTTCCCACACTAGTTGGTGATTACTGCTGTGGTGCCTGCTGAGGTTCAGAGGCTAGTGGCATATTGGCCTGGGTGATTTTCAGATGCCAGCGCTTTCTGCCTCTGTTACTGTCAAGCATGAGCTATCAGCTAACACCTACACCACCTGTGGAAAAGGTGCCAGTGTGTTATACCCATCATTTCATGGAGCCAAGCAGTTCCCTCTGAGTTTCTGTCACCCCTGACAGTTATGCTGAGATGGCTTGAGCTGAGAGTGGAACTGGGCACAAGTGGCCAGAATTATCAATAAACATGTTTTGTTTAAAATTTTAGGGGTGCACAAGAAGGGGGAAGTTCTGAATCTTCACTTTCGCTTTCCATTCTTACTGTACCATCAGTGGTACCTCTTTGTTTTAACTCTGGCTGCAACTGTTGTGGCCTGAAGGAGTACCCCCTCCACAACAGGGGAACAACTGAGCCAGATAGGGAGGAGAAAAAAGGAGATATGGGGAATACATGTTGTGCGAGATCCTGCAAACCAGTGCTGCATCAGACCCTGACCAGAAGGCCTGGAGGGTGAATACTGGAGAAGGAAAGAGTGCACAAGAGAATGGCACAGGGAAAAGAGAGATGCACCAGGACATATTGGGGCTTCTGCATCAGCAAACTCAGATGCTACAGACTCTTGTGGCCCTCAGGTTCAACCAGAGGAGGATTAGGGGCCTCGGGGCCCCTGGGCCTCTCTCACCAGTGGGGGCCCCCCGCCTGGGTGCCCCACTCTCCTACCTGGGGCCACTGCCCCCGTGTCCCAGTCTACATCCCTGAACACCTGCAGGCGGGCCAGAACTGATCAGCCCCTGCGGGCGATGGGGCCAACCAGCGTACATGGTGTGGCTTCCAGTGCGGCCCGAAGGCTACGCCGGAGGCCGCACTGCTCACCAGCTGGCTCCACTCCTGGAGTGGAGTGAACAGTCATGCTGGCCCACCCCCCGGACCAGCCAGCCCAAGGGCAGGGCGGGAGCATGGAGCCTGGCCCTTGACCCAGTGTGAAGGGCCCCTATATCAGTGCCAGCCCCTGGGCATGGGCCCCGTGGACCTGTGTGGTAATCCGTCCCTGGGTTCAACAATCCTGGGATTAAGTCCCATTGCAGTTGTGGAGAACTGCAGCATAGCCACCTCATCACCTCTTAGCATTCCTGAGGGCTCACTTGCTTATCATTCTCAATCCACCCAAGAGAAAGTATGCACATGAAGACATAAGAACAGCCATACTGGGCCTGACCAATGGTCCATCTAGCCCAGTATCCTGTCTAATGTTCATTTCCCATGTTCATAGAACCATCTGATATTGGCTACAGACAGGATAGGGTAATTATTGAGCAACAACAGCTCAGAGATATGAACTACTTCAGGCATCTCGTGATTTATAAGAACAGCCATATTGGGTCAGAGCAATGGTCCATCTAACAGAGTATTCTGTCTTTGGCAATGGCTGATGCCAAATGCCTAAGAGAGAATGAACAGAACAGGGCATTTTATTGAGTTATCCTTTGCCAGGCCCAGCATCTGGCAATCAGAAGCTAAGGGACACTCAGAGCATGAGGTTAACAGCCACTGGTGGGACCTATCCTCCATGAACTTATCTAATTTTGTTTAGAATCCAGTTATACTTTTTGACTTACGCAACATCCCCTGGCAATGAGTTCCACAGGTTGACTGTGCTTTGTGTGAAGAAGTACATCCTTTTGTTCATTCTAAAGGTGTTGCCTGTTAATTTGATTGGGGGGGGTGACTGACTTCTGGTTCTTGTTTTATCTGAAGGGTAAATAATACTTCCTAATTCACTTTCTCCACATCTACAGTTTCACATATGCTGACCTTTGAGAGCCACAGTTGGTTTGTTTAGCTACAGGGACATCAGTCTTCCTGCCTCTTGTCTTATTTATTAAGGCTCCTAATTTTTTTTAGACCGAAAATGCATTTTTAAAAAACTCTTTTCATAAGTGAATAAAAGTAGTTGTCATTGTTTGGACAGTTATTCAGCTTATTAGATTACAACACGTGCCGTATAACGCCTGCTGGCAGTGAAAGTAGTGGTTTGGACCATCACAGCTCATAGGATCCGTGCCAAACAGTGTCATCGTCATTCATGTACAGCACTCCCTCCCCGCCCCCAACATTCATAGGTGCACTGTCAGCAAAGTGTGCACAAATGGACAGCAAGCATCAGACAGCTCCTAACAGGCCTCCAGACTGAAGCGCTAGGTTGAGCACAGTACAGCAGAGCTCAGCGCTTTGCTGTGGCTCACTGCTGAGGTGCTCTTTCAAAGTCTCCCTAAATCAAATAGCTGCTCAATGAGCTCATCACATAGCCTTTCATAGAATCATAGAATAATAGGGTTGGAAGGGACCTCACGAGGTCATCTAGTCCAACCCCCTGCTAAAAAGCAGGACCACTCCCCCTAAATTATCCCAGCCAGGGTTTTGTCTAACCGAGCCTTAATCTCCAGAGATGAAGATTCTACCACCTCCCTAGATAGCCCATTCCAATGCTTCACCACCCTCCTAGTGAGAAAGTTTTTCCTAATATCCAGCCTTGACCTCCCCAGCTGTAATTTGAAACCATTGCTCCTTGTTCTGTCCTCTGTTACCATCGAGAACAGCCTAGCTCCCTCCTCTTTGGAGCAACCCTTCAAGGTTGCTATCAAATCTCCCCTCAGTCTTCTCTTCTGTAGACTAAATAAGCCTAGTTCCTTCAGTCTCTCCTCATAAGTCATGTGCCCCAGCCCCCTAATCATTTTTGTTGCCCTCCGTTGGACTCTTTCTAATTTGTCCACATCCTTTCTGTAGTGGGGAGCCCAAAACTGGACACAGTACTCCAGATGCGGCCTGACCAGTGTCGAATAGAGGGGGATTATCACATCCCTCGATCTGCTGGCAATACTCCTACTGATGCAGCCTAATATGCCATTGGCCTTTTTGGCAACAGGGGCACACTGTTGGCTCATATTCATCTTCCCGTCCACCATAACTCCCAGGTCCTTTTCTACAGCGCTGCTACTTAGCTGATCGGTCCCCAGCCTGTAGCAGTGCATGGGATTTTTCCATCCTAAGTGCAGGACTTTGCACTTGTCCTTGTTGAACCTCATGAGGTTTCTTTCGGCCCAGTGTTCCAATTTGTCCAAGTCTCTCTGGATCCTGTCCCTGCCCTCCAGAGTATCTACCATTCCCCCCAACTTGGTGTCATCCGCAAACTTACTAAGCACGCAGTCTATTCCATCATCAAGATGATTAATGAAGATGTTGAATAGAACCGGCCCCAGGACCGACCCCTGGGGCACTCCACTCGTTACCGGTTGCCAACCAGACATCGAGCCATTGATTCCTACCCGCTGAGCCCGTTGATCTAACCAGTTTTCGATCCACCTTACGGTCCACTCGTTCAACCCATACTTCCTTAACTTGCCGACGAGAATGCTGTGGGAAACCGTATCAAAAGCCTTGCTAAAGTCAAGGTATATCACGTCAACGGCTCTTCCCGCATCCACAAATCTAGTCATCTCATCATAGAAGGAAATCAGGTTGGTCAGGCACGATTTGCCCTTGGTGAATCCATGTTGACTGTTCCTGATCACTCTATTTTCCTCCAAGTGTTTCAGGATGGATTCCTTGGGGACCTGCTCCATGATTTTCCCAGGGATTGAGGTGAGGCTGACCGGTCTGTAGTTCCCCGGATCCTCCTTTTTCCCTTTCTTAAAGATAGGTACTGTATTTGCCTTTTTCCAATCCTCCGGGACCACCCCCGTTCGCCACGAGTTCTCAAAGATAATGGCCAGCGGCTCTGCAATCACTTCCCCCAACTCCCTCAGCACCCTCGGATGCAGTTCATCCGGCCCCATGGACTTGTGCACATCCAATTTCATTAAGTGTTCCCTAACCTGACTTTCCATCACCGAGGGCCACTCTTCTCTCCAGTCCGTGTTACCCCGTGTAGTAGCCTGGGAGCTGGCCCGCCCTGTGAAGACTGAAGTAAAAAAAGCATTGAGTACTTCAGCCTTTTCCGCATCATCCTCCACGAGGATGTCTGCCCCGTTCAGTAAGGGACCTACACCACCTCTGATCCTTTTCTTGTTGCTGATATACTTATAGAACCCCTTTCTGTTATCCTTCACATCTCTTGCTAGCTGCAACTCCAATTGTCCTTTGGCCTTTCTGATTTGATCCCTGCAGTCCCGAGCAATATCTTTATATGCCTCCCTTGTCATCTGTCCAAGCTTCCACTTCTTGTAAGCTTTGTGTCTGGCTGTTCCAACTCAGCAGGCAGTCGCTCCATCTCCACCCTCTAGCCGTGTGGCAAGTTTTCCCTCTTTCTTCACTTTGAAAGAGCACCTCAGCAGTGAGCCACAGGGGAGCAGGGTGGTCAGGGGTGAGTCCTGCCCTGTGGTTGGCCAGGGTAGGCTCTTCCTGTGCCAGGAACTCTGGAAGGGAGGTCAGGGAGTGAGGTATGGAGGTCGACTTAGGGGTACTCTGTGTCTACAGTGGCTTAAGTCAACTCAGACTGTAGTCTAGAGCTATGTAGGCTCCATGTTTCTATCAGAGATGTTGGGCAGCGAAAAGTCCTGTGTGAGTTGATGGAAAATTGAAAATGATGAGATAGAGATTATGAGATGGAGAACATGGCATTATGGGAAGTTGGTCCCTTGCTCCCAGTCTTCACCATGGGAATTGTTTCTGCCTCACCATTCATTGCCAAAACTACCCAAAAGATAGTGTGCTAAATGATAGTGGGTTGCATACCATGGTGCACTACCCTGTGAACTGACACAAGCACGCCTGGTGAGGACACGCACCGCTGATGCAAGGAGCCAAGTATGCACAGGTGATGCCCCAACTGCAGTGGTTGTATGCCAGAGTAACTTGCTTCAGCAAATATTTGTAGTGTAGACATAGCTTGTGGTAGCTTTGTAAGTTACTTTGTTCACTGGGGAAGACAAAGCTCTGGCTGGAATGATTTAATTGGGGTTGGTCCGGCTTTGAGCAGGAGGTTTGGACTAGATGACCTCCTGAGGTCCCTTCCAATCTTAACTTACGATTTTCTGGTTAGCATTCAGCTGGTGGTGAGCTGGTCTAGTTTCACCTTCAAAGGTCTATAGAGATTGAAGGTCCAACCTGAGTCAGTGGACCTGAACTGACAAAAACAAGCTATACCCTGAAGCAACTTGATTGTTGCAAAGCTTTTTTTTCCTCAAGTGTTTGGCCATGAGCTGATAGAATAGTAATGAGGAGTGAAGCTGGTGCCTTCTACAATCTAGACACTAACTACATTGTATTGCAGTATTTTTGAACCATCACGTTTCTTTGTCATTGAATTCCAGCTATTTCTTCCCCAGTCCTGGGTTGTGCAAACTAATAGATCAACAAGCTGCTGTTGGACTGGTGCTTTATCTGATGATCAGTCAATGTCAGTCCTCTGTCTTGTATTTCTTTAAAAATCAAATGGCTTTAGAAGTACAACATGAAAAGTCCCTTAACATCTGTAACATGTACATTTCAACTGAAAAATAAAATTAATTTTAAAATGTTTCCAGTTTTATAACAAACATCTTGTAGAAATAATAAGATGTCATATGCTGACTTAAAAGTCCATACATTAATAGTTTTGAAATGACTTTTGGGGTGGGAAGGGAAATCGTAGAACCATAGAAACATAGGGTTGGAAGGGACCTCATGAGGCCATCTAGTCAAACCCCCTGCTAAAAGCAGGACCATTCCCACTAAATCATCCCAGCCAGGGTTTTGTCTAACCGGACCTTAAATATCTGCAAAGACTGAGATTCCACCACCTCCCTAAGTAGCCCATTCCAATGCTTCATCACCCTCCTAGTGAGACAGATTTTCCTAATATCCAACCTCGACCTCCCCAGCTACAGCTTGAAACGATTGCCCCTTGTTCTCTTTTACCACCGAGAACAGCCTACCTCCCTCCTCTTTGGAGCACCCCTTCAAGTAGTTGAAGGTTGCTATCAAATCCCCCCTCAGTCTTTTCTTCTGCAGACTAAATACGCCTAGTTCCTTCAGTCTCTCCTCATAAGTCATGTGCCCCAGCCCCCTAATCATTTTTGTTGCCCTCTGCTGGACTCTTTCTAATTTGTCCACATCCTTTCTGTAGTGGGGAGCCCAAAACTGGACACAGTATTCCAGATGCGGCCTCACCAGTGCCGAATAGAGGGGAATTATCACATCCCTCGATCTGCTGGCAACACTCCTACTGATGCAGCCCAATATGCCACTGGCCTTTTTGGCAACAAGGGCACACTGTTGGCTCATATCCAGCTTCCTGCCCACCATAACCCCCAGGTCCTTTTCTACAGTGCTGCTACTTAGCCTGTAGCAGTGGGGTTTTTCCATGGGATTTTTCCATCTTAAGTGCAGGACTTTGCACTTGTCCTTGTTGAACCTCATGAGGTTTCTTTTGGCCCAATTTGTCTAAGTCTCCCTGGATCCTGTCCCTGCCCTCCAGAGTATCTACCATTCCCCCCAGCTTGGTGTCATCTGCAAACGTACTAAGCATGCAATCTATCCCATTATCGAGATTATTAATTAAGATGTTGAACAGAACCGGCCCCAGAACCGACCCCTGGGGCACTCCACTCATTACTGGTTGCCAACTAGACGATTAGCCATTGATTCCTACCCGCTGAGCCCGGTGATCTAGCCAGTTTTCTATCCACCTTACGGTCTACTCATCCAACTCATAGTTCCTTAACTTGCCGATGAGAATGCTGTGGGAAACCGTATCAAAAGCCTTGCTAAAGTCAAGGTATACCACGTCAGTGGCTCTTCCCGCATCCATAAATCCAGTCATCTCATCACAGAAGGCAATCAAGTTGGTCAGGCACGATTTGCCCTTGGTGAATCCATGTTGACTGTTCCTGACCACTCTATTTTCCTCCAAGTGTTTCAGGATGGATTCTTTGAGGACCTGCTCCATGATTTTTCCAGTGATTGAGGTGAGGCTGACTGGTCTGTAGTTCCCCAGATCCTCCTTTTTCCCTTTCTTGAAGATGGGTACTATATTTGCCTTTTTCCAATCCTTCAGGACCTCCCCCGTTTGTTACAAGTTTTCAAAGATAATGGCCAGCGGCTCTTCAGTCACTTCAGCCAACTTCCTCAGCACCCTCGGATGCAGTTCATCCAGCCCCATAGACTTGTGTATATCCAACTTCTTTACATAGTCCCTAACCTGACCTTCCATCATTGAGGGCCGCTCTTCTTTTCTCCATTCTGTGTTACCCAGCGTAGTAGCCTGGGAGCTGGCCCAACCTGTGAAGACTGAAGTAAAAAAAGCATTGAGGACTTCAGCCTTTTCCGCATCATCAGCCACGAGGATACCTGCCCCATTCAGTAAGGGACCTACACCATTCCTGATCCTCTTCTTGTTACTGACATACTTATAGAACCCCTTCCTGTTATCCTTCAGATCCCTTGCTAGCTGCAACTCCAATTGTCCTTTCGCCTTTCTGATTTTATCCCTGCAGTCCCGAGCAATATCTTTATATGCCTCCTAGTCATCTGTCCAAACTTTCACTTCTTGTAAGCATCCCTTTACTGTTTCAGCTCAATGCAGAGTTCTCTGCCAAGCCACGCTGGGTGCCCTCCATATTTACTGTTCTTTCTGCACATCAGAATGGTATCTTCCTTTGCCCTTCGCAGGGTTTCTTTAAAATACAGCCAGATCACTCTCCCAAGGGATTCATAGAGTCATAGAATAATAGGGTTGGAAGGGACCTCACGAGGTCATCTAGTCCAACCCCCTGCTAAAAAGCAGGACCACTCCAACTAAATCACCCCAGCCAGGGTTTTGTCTAACCGGGCCTTAAAAATCTCCAAAGATGGAGATTCTACCACCTTCCTAGGTAGCCCATTCCAATGCTTCACCACCCTCCTAGTGAGAAAGTTTTTCCTAATATCCAATCTTGACCTCCCCAGCTGTAATTTGAAACCATTGCTCCTTGTTCTGTCCTCTGTTACCATTGAGAACAGCCTAGCACCTTCCTCTTCGGAGCCTCCCTTCAAGTAGTTGAAGGTTGCTATCAAATTTCCCCTCAGTCTTTCTCTTCTTCCCATCAGTTCCCTGAGGGAGCCAAAATCTGCTTTTCTGAAGTCCAGGGTGCGTGTTCTGCTTCTTTCCTTTCATCAAGGTCCTGAGCTCTACCATCTCATGGTCAATGCTACCCAGGGTGTCATTCACTTCTACTTCCCCGATCAATTCTTCTCTGTTTGTGAGCAGCAGGTCAAGAGGTGCAAGACCCCTAGTTGGTTCCTCCAGCATTTGTACCAGGAAGTTGTCCTCAATGCTCTCCAAAAACTTCCTGGATTGCCTGTGCACTGCTGTATTGCCCTCCCAGCAGATGTCAGGGTAATTGAAGCCCCCCATGAGAACAAGGGCCTGCGATCTAGAAACTTCTGCTAGTTGCCCATAGAATGCTTCATCCACCTCTTCCTTCAGATCTGGCGGTCTGTAGCAGACACCCACCATGACATCCCCCTTGTTGCACTCTCCTCTAAACTTAACCCACAGACTTTCAACCGGCTTGTCTCCACTTTCATAGTGGAGCTCTGAGAAGTCATACAGCTCTTCTACATATAGCGCTCCTCCTCCACCTCTTTTTCCCTGCCTTTCTTTCCTGAGCAATTTATACCCATCCATGGCAGCGCTCCAGTTATGCAAGATATCCCATCACGTCTTTGTTATGCCAATTACATCATAGTTCCTTGTCTGCGCCAGTACTACCAACTCTTCCTGCTTGTTCCCCAGGCTCCTTGCATTTGTGTACAGGCACCTAAGATACCAGGCTGCTTGCCCTACTTCCCCTTGTCGATTGTCTCTCCTGTTGCATCTTCTTCCTTGCATTATCTCCTGGTGTCCTCCTTCCCCACTCACTTTTGGTATTAGGGCTTCATTAGGACACCTAAGACAATTATTTGTTTCTCCCCCCCCCCCCCCCCCAGTTCTGACAAGTCTCTCTTTTATCCTTGTGGTTACAGACCCGGCACCCTACAAGTTTCATCTCTTCCCCCAGGTCTCCCTCCTTGTCACTTAGCTGTGGGCTTTGGTCACCTTCCGCCTTCAAACCTTGTTTAAAGTCCTCCTCACTAGGGATGTGTCTACACTTATAAATTAAGTCGACCTGAAGGAGGCTTAAGTCGACTTAAAGTACTCTGCGTCCACACTGGGCTTTCTATAAGTCGACTTAAGGAAAAGTTAAGTCAACTTAATAACACTTCCTTTTACGTCGACTTAGCGCTAAGTTGACCTTATTAAGTTGACTTAAGCCAGTGTAGATGCAGAGTAGCCCTATGTCAACCTCCATGGCCTCCAGACTTCACTTCCTGACCTCCCTTCCAGAGTTCCTGGCACAGGAAGAGCCTGCCCTGGCCAACCACAGGGCAGGACTCACCCCTGACCACCCTGCTCCCCAGAGCTGGCCAGACCTGCTGCTTGGGAGCATGACAGAGCAGAGCCAGTGCCTCAGGCGAGTCCCATCCTGGAGCCACCAGGAAATCCTGGACCTGCTGGTCTTATGGGGGGACGAGGCAGTCACCTCTCAGTTGAGAGACAGCCATTACAATCGGGAGGTATATGCCTCCATCTCCCAGGGCCTGGCTGCCAAGGGGCACACCCAGGACACCCAGCAGGTTCGGGTGAAAATCAAGGACCTCCTCCAGGGGTACCAGAAGGCCCGGGAGGTGATGCTCTGGACGGGGGCAGCCCCCACCAGCTGCCGCTATTATGAGCAGCTGCCTACCTTTCTGGGGCAGGAGAGCGGCAGCCTGCCAGACAGCACGATCAACTCTGCCGAGCCCCCCTTCCTCGATGATGACCAGTAGGAGGGCTTGGGGGATGAGACTGTGGTGCTAGAGGAAAAGGAGGCTAGTGCCCAGCAGGAGCAGGAGGGCACCTCACCAGCCCCAGAGCCAGCTACCAGCCTGGAGTTGATCCCTGCCCCAACTGCGGACCCAGCCTTACGGGAGGAGGGAGAGGAGCAGGCTCCCCGTGCCAGAGAAGAACCAGGCGAGGGGACATCGCACCAGATACCTGCTGCACCTGCTGGTGAGTGCTCCCTCCCTCCCAGCGGGCAGGGTTGGGTATGTCTGTGGGACAGGGACTGCAGGGGGACATGGCCTAGGGACAGGCAGGGTTGAGGGGAAGGTGCTCCCAGAGGGGCTGGGGGCTGTGTGGCAGTGGCGGGGGGAACCCGGAGGCAAGTGGTGCAGTGGCGGGGGGAACCCGGAGGCAAGTGGTGCAGTGGCGTGTCTGGAGTGGGGTGGGGGGACCGCAGGCGGGAGCACCAAGGCCAGACAGCATGCATCCAACACCGCTGGCGCATGGCCTCAGGAGAGACCCCCAAGGCAGGGCTGCCTGCAGCTCACCGCCGTGAGCACTGCACCTGACCTGGGCAGCACAGCACGCTGGCGTATGCCAAGGGGTCCCTGTCCCAAAGGACAGGGAGTGGGAAGCAGGGGGATGGTCAGGGGACAGCAGCTGCTGTCAGGCTGCACATCACTCCAGCTAACAGGAGGGACTCTCTTCTTTGCTTCTTTCCAGCAGCCCCAGCGCCCTTGACACATGGCACTCCCGGCGCCCCACCTGGCCTGATCGCAAGAAGGAGGGTGCGTCACTCGCGGGACGAGCTCCTCAAAGACCTGGTCCACATCAATGAGTGGACCAAGGCATGCCTAGCGGCGCGGCAGGAGCAGGAGGATGCCCACCGGAGGGTCAAGCAGGGGTTGCAGAGGGGTGAGCAGAGGCTGCTCGAGCACATGCTCAACCTCACGGAGCAGCAGACCCAGTCCCTGGAGAGCCTGGAGGAGCTCCTGTTCCCTCTGGGCCCTGCCCTGCGCCCTAGAGACAGTCCTCCTCGCCAGCGGGCCAGGACCCGGGGCGGACATCTGCAAGCCTGGGACCTGCCTTCCAGAGGCCACTAGCATTGGTCCCTTCCCCCCCAACACTCTTCACTCCCCCCAAACCTCCCAACCCCCCCAGCTTCCAGCCCCCATATCTCCCTCCCGCCAAATAAAAACCCTGAACACCATTATACAGTGTGTCGTGCTTTTTATTGGTGTGGGGACAGGAGGGAGATGGGTGCGTGGGGGGGGCAGCAGGCATGGGCTGATGGTGGAGGTGATGGGGCCTGGTAACAGGCCCACCCCTCAGTGCTCCTTGCTGTAGAAGTGGGCCCTCAGCGCACCCCGGATGAGCTGTGCTTGCCACTGGCCCTGCTGAGTCCAGGGCAGGGTGTCGTCGGGCTGCTCATACTGCACAGCGAGCCACTCAGGCTCGGCCTCCCAAATGCAGGGGACCCTTTTCCCCCCCGCAGCTTGCAGAGTTTGTGCAGGCAACAGCAAGTGCTAACAACCTCCGGGAGATTGCTCTCGCCGAGCTGCAGGCGGGTCAGGAGAGCCCTCCAGCTAGTCTTCAGATGGCTGAAGGCACTTTCAACGATGCTGCGGCACCGGTTGACCGTCCGATTGAAGAGGTCCCTGCTGTCATCCATGCCCTGCACACCTGTATGACGGTGGTCCCCACAGTGGCCTTCCCGCTGCCAAATTGCTGGGCCACGGAGCGATAGGATTCCGGGGTTGCCAGCTTCCATAAGGTTACGGCCACTCGCTTGTCTACGGGCAGGGCGGGTTGAAGTCGGGTGTCCATGCGCTGCAGAACCGGGGTGAGCTCACGGACCAGCTCGCGGAAGGTCCGCGTTCTCATCCTAAAGCCCTACAGCCCTGGGATCGTTGTCCCAGGTGGTGAGGACGATCCGCTCCCACTAGTCACTGCTGGTCTCACATGGCCAGAAGCGACGAGGTACGGAGCGCATTGCTATGAGCATGGCAGCTTGCTGGTGCAGCAAGGTGGGGGGCAGGCTGTTGTCTTCCTCCGTGCTGGTGGGTTGCCAGACAGGCCTGTTCCACAGCAGAAGAAGCCTTACCACTAGCTGGTGTTGTGCAACTGCCTGTTAAAGCACAGGAGAAGAGGCTGGTCCATGACCAGCTCAGGCTCCATGTTGCCAGGCACAATGGGAAGGGCTGAGCTCACTTTCTCTTTTGAAGGAGTGGCTGGGGGAGGGGAGACCTTTGCTGCTGACACACTTCCCACAATGCACCCCTCCAAATCTCCCCAAGTTGACTTAAGAGTCTAATGTAGACTCTCTATGTTGATTTTAATAAAGTCAACTTAATAAAGTTGACTTAACTTTCTAAGTGTAGACATAGCCTAGGTTAGCCAGTCTACGTCCAAATATGCTCTCCTCCTTCTTTGGTAGGTGAAGTCCATCTCTGCCTAACAGTCCTTCCTGGAACAGCACCCCATCGTCGAGGAAGCCAAAGCCCTCCTCGTAACACCATCTTCGCAGCCAGGCATTCATCTCCAGGATGCATCTGTCTCTGCTCAGGCCCCTACCCTTGACTGGAAGGATTGAGGAGAACACCACCTGTGTACCGAACTCCTTCACCTGTGCTCCCAGAGCGCTATAGTCACCTTTAATCTGCTGAGGGTCACCTCTCGCAGTATCATTGGTTCCCACATGGATTGAGTAGCATGGAGTAGTAGTCGGGGCGGATGATTCTCGACAATCTCTCTGTAACGTCTCGGACAGGGTGACAGATGGTGCCTATGCCCCCCTCAGAAGAGAGTCCCCAACAGAGCAATCTCTGTTTAGTAATCTCTGGAATATGTAGAAATGATTATTTCTTGGTATCTATGTTGTTTGAATTTTTTGGCTAAAATTCAGGGTGTGAAAGTTAATGGATTGGAATTTGTCTGCCATAAATTTTGAATAGAGATTGTGGAAGAGATGGACTGACGGTTCCTTATCTTGGTGGCAGTTCAAATCTGCTGGATATCACTATGCTACATTGAATCTGCTTTCTGTTAGTAGCAATTGTTGAATAATATGTTGGGCTTTCATAACTCAGGCTTAACATTTCATTTTAATGATACATCTAAATCTCCCCTATGTAGAGGGTTTTAATATATACCACAAAATAGCATTCATTTGGAATTTGTTAAAATCTAAAATTTCATGTGGCAGACTTGGAATAAAGATCTGTTTGTTTAAACCTAATCTTCAAACCTCAGTCATGCATTCTCCCCTTCCCTGCCCTTCCACAAGCTTTAAAAGCTCCATAAGGTACTAGTGCTTCTATTGTATGTACCCATGACATTTAATAATGATAAAAGCAGAGAGAAAAAGTATTGTAGGAATTACATCTGGGTTGATCAGTGAAGACAGGAATTACAGTAACCTGGATTGGTTCTAGGTTACTAATTGCATCAGTGCAGCATTTTAAGTATTCAGATTTATCAAGGGTAAAATGGTGTGTGTTAAACTCATGCAAGTTAGTGTGGCTTTAAGTTCTAAATTTTGTTTTGTTAAAGAATAAGAAGGGATTTTTAAAAAGTCATAGTCTTGAAAAGGATACTGCCAGATAGGCTAGAAGAAGAAAGGTCTAAAATATATTTATTAAATTCACATGGAATAGGATTTTCAAATAATATTTGGTTTTGGACTACCTTCTCTTTTTGATTGCAGTAAGATCAGTCCTCGGCCAATACTGAATGCTTTTGAAAATACCACCTGTGGGGTGGGCGTCTTTTTTGTTTTTTATAAAAACAAAACCAGCTTACTTACTAAGAAAATGTTTTAAAATTACCTAGAATAATGTTATTTAAACACTATTGCAGAAGTATTTGCCTCCCAGGCCTGATAGGTTTGTGCTAGCCTGTGAGACTCTGAAAGTGAAAAATGACTATAAACTGAACTAAAAATGACCAGTTAGATTTTATTGTCCAAGCTATGTAGAATGCAAGAAGAAAAATCTATCAACTGAAAAGGGAATTAATAAAACTTTCAAAAATCAAAGGATATTTGTTAGAAACTTGTTTCTTTCCTCCCACCTCATCTCCCCCTTCCAAATTTTAAATATAGTTTCTTTTTAAAAGTTCAGACGATATGGACAGGATCTAAAACAACTTAAGGCTTGTGGGAAAAGCTGATTTATTACTATAGTACTTAAAATTATGATAACTGTTCTTTCTGTGTCCACATCTACTTTCTGTATCAAGAACATTCATTGAAGTCAGTGGACATTTTGTGTCAGATTTGAGGGTAGGCTATGATGTAGGTAAGTTTTAGATTTCATGATTGCTCAGTTTTATTTTAAAAATATTGACATTTCAGATCCCTGGATGATATTGGTAGATGCACTTGAGAAAACAGAATAACCTCTAGGGCAGTGGTTCCCAAACATTTTCTCTGTATGACCCCATTTTTAGATTGTTTTCCACCACCCCAGAAGACACCATGGAAGTTGCTGTTTAAAAATGGTGTCCTCTATACAGTGTGACCTCACACACACTGTACATGCAAGTGATTTATAAAATGGCATCCTGTGGACTGCATGGCCTCATACACATATGTGCAAGATCATAATGCATGGAGAATGCAGTTTTATAGAGCAAAATAGCATCCTCCGTGCAACGTTACCTCATGCGTACGGTATGTGTGAGATTGTGCTGTGCGGAGGAGGCCATTTTGTAAAATGGCCGCCTGTGTACGCTCGAGATTGCTGTGACCCCATCTGCTGATGAAGCGACGCCTCATGACACACGGTTTAGGAACTGCTGCTCTTGGGAATCTTCAAGAAGGTTGCTAGGTCATTACAAATGAACTAAACTGTGTCTGTGTCATGACCTCCAGCTCTCCTGTATCTAAGTCTCAGAAGGCTCTGGGGACAATGAAGTTATATTATTAAACAGACAGAGGGTGAATTTCTGGGGAATCAAAACCTCTGAAGCTTGTGTTTGAACCTCTGAGTTGCGTGAAAGGACTCAGTGACCCTTTAAATGTATTATCATGTTAGAATTTGGTTTTTGTACTTGCCTTTGTGCTGTGATTGTAATGTGAGCTGGCTTCTCTAACAGGAATCTTCAGGGGGTCAGAGAATTGTATATTTAAGTTAGATCAAAATTTGTTGATACTTCAATATAAGCCCTCTCCCATTTAGTGAGATGATATTATTGATCAGAGAAGCTATTTCATCAGCCTGGCTCCTGAGTTCCCTAGGTAAATCACACTAACTTCCCCCCCTTCTCCTTTTTCTTTTGGCATGTTGGCATATAATCATAGCTGGAAACAATAGCTGCACTATGGGAGAGGGCAGGAGTGGAACGTAGACTCCCAAATAGGGAAACAAGCAGGCAAAACACGCATTTGGCTGAAACCCTGGGAAAATGCTAGCAGTCAATGTCTCTCGTGGAACTGAACAGAAATTTGAGAAGTTTAAGGAGCATTTGCACAAGGTAGCTTTGTGCATAGTTCAGTAGATTGTGGAAAGAATAGGGATCATTGCATGATAAACACTTTGGTAGTCACCAAAAGAGTACCTTTTTTGATTTTAAAATCTTGCAGGGAAAGGTAGTATCATAAGGATTGAGAATAGATCTTGTTTCCCAGTATACCAAACATTAAGTTGAGGTGGGAACGGGTGAAAAGGAAGCTTATCCAAAAATAGCTTGAATAAGAATGATTGGTCTTTCTTGTAGCCAGAAAGATTCTGTTTTCTTTGCAGACTTGGTCCAGGAGGTCTCCTGTGCTGGTGCCAAAAAAAACAATGAACTGCGTGAAGAGGATGTCCTGTTATATTCTTCTGGGAATAGTGCAGACACCACAACGGGGGCCTTATTCTTATTTCTTCAGAAGCACTGGGTATTCACAAGTCACACTGAATTCATTGGTGCTCAGCATCTCTGAAAATGGGGTCTTTTTATTTTAGAGAGATGGAAGTAGGGTAGTGTCTATTCCTTCCCTTCCCAGCTTAGATACTTGAATGACCCCATATAATTGATTCATTTAATTTAACGAACACTTGAGTGGGTATATAGAGTGGGTTACTCTTGCAGTAGCATTAGCAAATTTTCTCCTGTTATTGCTCAGATTGTGAACTTTATCAGCTTTTAACTGAAGGCACTGAATTATTAATAGGTCCAGGTCCTCCACCCCACTTCACCCACCCCCTTAAGGATTTTGGTTACATTCGTGCTAGCCAATAATTTTATACATTCTGAATAAAAAAAAAAAAAAAAATCACAGCCCTTCTTAATCAAGTTTCCTTCTTGGCATCTATGATGATATAAATCAGTGATATTCAGACCTCAGTGGTTCAGGAGCCAAATTAGAGTCAGTATTACCCAAAAGAAGCCAGTACTGTGATTTCACTGTTTAATTTACTCTAGTATTATTGATATTTAATATCCTGGGGCCGGTTCTATTCAACATCTTCATTAATGATCTTGATGATGGAATAGACTGCGTGCTTAGTAAGTTTGCGGATGACACCAAGTTGGGGGGAATGGTAGATACTCTGGAGGGCAGGGACTGGATCCAGAGAGACTTGGACAAATTGGAACACTGGGCCGAAAGAAACTTCATGAGGTTCAACAAAGACAAGTGCAAAGTCCTGCACTTAGGACGGAAAAATCCCATGCGCTGCTACAGGCTGGGGACCGATCGGCTAAGTAGCAGCGCTGTAGAAAAGGACCTGGGGATTATAGTGGACGGGAAGATGAATATGAGCCAACAGTGTGCCCTTGTTGCGAAAAAGGCCAATGGCATATTAGGCTGCATCAGTAGGAGTATTGCCAGCAGATCGAGGGATGTGATAATTCCCCTCTATTCGACACTGCTCAGGCCGCATCTGGAATACTGTGTCCAGTTTTAGGCTCCCCACTACAGAAAGGATGTGGACAAATTAGAAAGAGTCCAGCGGAGGGCAACAAAAATGATTAGGGGGCTGGGGCACATGACTTATGAGGAGAGACTGAAGGAACTAGGCTTATATAGTCTACAGAAGAGAAGACTGAGGGGAGATTTGATAGCAAGCTTCAACTACTTGAAGGGTTGCTCCAAAGAGGAGGGAGCTAGGCTGTTCTCGAGGGTAACAGAGGACAGAACAAGGAGCAATGGTTTCAAATTACAGCTGGGGAGGTCAAGGTTGGACATTAGGAAAAACTTTCTCACTAGGAGGGTGGTGAAGCATTGGAATGGGCTATCTAGGGAGGTGGTAGAATCTCCATCTTTGGAGATCTTTAAGGCTCAGTTAGACAAAAGCCTGGCTGGGATGATTTAGGGGGAGTGGTCCTGCTTTTTAGCAGGGGGTTGGACTAGATGACCTCGTGAGGTCCCTTCCAACCCTATGATTCTATGATATTTAAACAGTATGTTGGGAAATGCGTAGTTTTATAATTCTCATAACTTAGTGTAAGTTGTTAACTTAATTGGTTAACATAGTAAAAGCATCCTGATTGGTTAATAATTTAAATTAAATAATTAAATCACACAGTGTTTTAATATCATATACTGCAAAGAGCCACAGGAGATACATTAAAGAGCCACAGTTTGAGTATCCCTGATACCAACCTGGTTTTAAATTCCAAAGGGGTAGACATGTTAGTCAGCAAAACAAACAAGGAGTCTTGTGGCACTTTTAAAGAGTAACAAATTTATTTATCGCATGAGCTTTTGTGAGAGAAAATCCCACTTTGTCAGGTGCTTAAAACCTAGTTTAATCTTCCAGAGTAGATAAAACTTGAATTTCTGATATGGAAGAAAAAACAACCCGAACAAGTAGATATACTTACAACAAACAAACAGCCTTTCAGACTTTTTTGTATTTAATAAATCACTAAAATGGGCACAATCTTAAACATATTTTCAGCACAGGTTAAAGAGCTTGGTTATTTTTCAGTGCTTCCGTACATCTAGCACTTAAAACTGCCACCATTTCTTTTCTCAACATAACTGAAGATTTAAAAAAATCGGAATGGGGCATTGTAAAATTGGAGTTAAGCCCCTGGGCTCTAAATCTGCGTCCTCACAATCCTTAATTTAATTTAATTTAATTTTAGGAAGGCTGCTTCAGAACCTGGATTAAGTCAAAACTTCAGTTTTTCAGTTCTTCTCCAAACTCTTGGGAGTGGCAAGAGGAGGGCATTAAAAGCGTCTTAATTTGGGGAAGACTGGTTATAGCATTAGAACAGGGTGACACATTCTGCCATAAAGGTTGCTTTACAGCTTCTCCTTTTTTCATATATACAGAAAAGCAAGTGTAAGAAACAGTGTGTGGAGGGCTGCCATGATTATATATTGAAAAAAATCCATAAAACAGTATTTCCTTTGAAGATCTTTTTGCCTATTGTGTCTCGATTTAGGATATGATTAGGCTTGCTGAAAAGAGCCCCGACTAGTGAAAAGTCACTG
Organism: Pelusios castaneus; assembly: GCA_007922175.1. Classification (NCBI taxonomy): domain Eukaryota; kingdom Metazoa; phylum Chordata; order Testudines; family Pelomedusidae; genus Pelusios; species Pelusios castaneus. Next base: position 27,994,033 of record ML685769.1, on the reverse strand, counting down.
TCTGAAAAGTAATGAAGCTAATCTTATATTTACCATAACTTCATTTTGATTTTAAACCATCTTCTAAATGATGTGAGATTAACCTTATTATAGCAAAGAATATGTAACTTGAATGCTGAAGGCCCTGGGTATTCATGGTTGAAATGGACATCTTAAATGTCTAAAATGAGATTTAATGGCCTAAATAGGTAACAAGAACCAAAAGGAATTAGCCCAAGGGAACATGATTAACATAATTTAAAGAGATACACTTTAAGATAAAGCTTGTCTTCTCAAATGAATATCTGCAAAGAGATCGCACAGAAAACCCCCTTTCCCTCAATGCAGTGCAGTGATTTTAATGAATCAAATAACATGATGAGCAATAAAACTTTAACTAAACGCGTATCTCTCTCCCCCCCCCCACCCCTTTTTAATTCTCTTCCTCTAGCAGACTGACTTTTTGCTGCTTTCTTCTCTTTACCTTCAAGCTCAGCCAAATGTGGTTATGTGGTTACATGTAATATTTGGTGGTTTTCCTTTCAGTTGGCTGTAATTCATCAAGAGTTGACATATTTGTGGGAAATCTGTCTTTTGCCATATAGTGCTCTGTTGCTTTAGCCGGTTGCACTGATGCTACGGGGCCTGATTACTGTATGTATTTGTTTTATTTTTCCCTTTAATCAATACTTTGCTATTCCCAGAAGCTCTTTGTTTAAGTGTTGGCACCATGTGTTTCCTGTGCATGTCTGTGGGTGATACGTGCATTACGTTTTTGAGACTTTTAATGAGCTTTTGGTTGGTTCATATTAGTAAGAATTAATATGATTTTGCAGTAGGAAAGTAGCCGTTGGGTTTCACTTATTCTTTTAACAAGTGGAATAGACCAGAAAGCAGAAGAGAGAACAGAGAACGGTATTGTTTCTTATGGAATGGGCCTCCTTGGGTAGATTATCTAAACTGGTTTCAGGAGAGTGATTATGTTTGAACTGGCATAGGTAAAAGAAAAGTACTTCAGATCCTTGTAAATGGCCTTTTTGGAATAATGGGACTTCCCTTTCTTCTGAGCCATCTTGGTATTCTTCAGGAGTACCTGTAGCTTGTTGGTCCCTGTCTATACAAGGTGGGTGAGGTTATATCTTTTATTGGACCAGTTTTTATTGGTGAGAGAGGCAACAGATGTTCGTCAAATGAAAGACATTACCTCATTCCCCTTGTGTCTCTAACACACTTCAGGAGGGCACTTGAGGTAGCTCCATCTGGTGTCAGATCCAATGTTGCGGCTTTATAGTGACATCACTTATAGCTGTGGAGGCTAAACTTAAAACTGCACTGCAGAGTTAGTCTAACAGGGCCAAGCATTGTTCCTTTTGTACTCTTGTTGGTATTTTCATAGGCTATGTCTACACTAGGAAAAGTTAGGTTGACTTTAAGTCAACCTAACAAAGTGGTGTCTATGGACGTGGACTGTGTCCACTTTGTTAAGTCGACCTAACAAAGTGGACTTAAGTGTCAACTCTGGGCTTAGGTTGACCTAAAGAAGGGTTAGGTCGACCTAATGGTTGGTTCCTATTAAGTTGACTTAAGCTTTCATTAAGTTGACTTAAGGAATTTCTTAAGTAGACTTAATGTAAGTCTGGTGTAGATGCAGCTTTGTTTAAGTCGACTTAAGCCTCCTTAAGTCGACTTAATTTGCAAGTGTAGACATAGCCATAGAGCTCAGCCCTGTAGGCTTTGGCTGAGGTTTTTCTTGCATGAATTATTACAGCAAGTCCAAGGAGTCCTTTTGATTTCCTATATTTAGAAATGAGAAGGTGCTATTATGTTGCTTGTAATGGATACACAATAGATAGTAGTTCGAGGAGTAAGACTTGTACTTTTATGATGGGTGTGATGTCATTTAATCTACAGAATTTCACCCTTTTTGAACCACATTTTCCCAGAACCCTTTAGTTGTTGGGTGATCAGATAATACAAAACTCTAATATTAAATGAGAGCATGCTTAGGTGATAAAATGCAAATATTGTAGCAAAAGATCCAGGTAAACTCCTGCTCACTAACCATTGCATCAAAGCCTTTCTCCCAAAAATCATCTCCAGCATTTCAAAATACTTTCATTGTAAAGCAAGAACAACGAGAGTCCTGTGGCACCTTATAGACTAACAGATTTTCTTCGGCATAAGCTTTCGTGGGCTATAACCCACTTCGTCATGGAAGCTTATGCCGAAGAAGATCTGTTAGTCTATAAGGTGCCACAGGACTCTCGTTGTTTTTGCTGTACACAGACTAACATGGCTACCCCTCTGGAAATTTCATTGTAAAGTACATTATAAAAATGGGTGAGTCCTGAGTTTGAACACACTATGATTTAATGTAACCCTAATATTTGCATCAACCTGATTCTTTTAGGTGTATTTTTTTTTTTAAAAGGAGGAGGGGAAAGGAAAGAGGAAACTCCTGATTTGTGCATGTTTGGCAGCTTTTCTTGCTCCTTGGGGTTTCTTTCCTTCCTTGATAGGTGCTTTATGTACATAGATTAACTCCTACTGTCACATCTTGCGTCTTCCAAATTGCTCAGTTTGCAAGAAGCAAGCAGAAGGGAGCTCTTCATTTGTCAGTTTTGTTTTCCAGGGCTAGCACATGAAGACGACCAGGGAGAATGAAGGCAAAGAAATTTTAACAAGAGGTTCCCTTAAGCCCCTCCAGCACATTACTGGTATCAAGCATCCAGAAAAGAAGCTATTCCCAACGTGATAAGGACATTTTGAAGTACATGTATTGGTCGGTCATACAGACAGGGCCGGATTAACTGGCCCGGGGGCCTCCAGTTTAGGCCCCCCAACCGCAGAGTCCAGGCCCTTGCCCCCCTGTTGCTGGAGGGGTCTGGGGCCCGAGAGCACTCCCACCCCAGCCAGTATGTTGGGAAGTGGGGGGGGCAGCTGGTGCGCAGCATGGCAGCTCCCATGCAGCCCCCCAGGACTACAGGCCCTGGAGAGCTGTGCGCCGGGCCGGAGAGGCTCGCCCAGAGGCATGCAGGCTGTGCCAGCTGTCTGGCCTCCACTGTCCCCCGGGCAAGCAGGCTCTGGCCCTCCCCACCCCCAGGGCTGACCGGCTGGCCCAGGGGCAGGGTGGGAGCACAGGCTCCCACTCCCCAGCTCCAGGGCCCATCCCCTCCTCCGCAAAGGCCAGTGCCAACAGGACAGGAGCGCTCTCGCTCCTGCCCTACTGGCGCCGAGCGGGGGGTGGGGGGGGAATAGATTATCAATGGGGTTTAGGGGCTGGAGCCCGGGGCCCCCTTTTGTTCAGAGCCTGGGGCTTAAGTCCCTAAAGCCCCTTTGATAATCCAGCTCTGCATACAGAAGTTCTTGTTTGCTAATCCTAGAAATTTCATTTGAAATCTATCTGTTGAGTAGGATTTTATCACTCCATTTAGATGCTGGCTCTTACTAAAAGAGCATGATCAAGATGGTTGTGATGTGGAACATCTCTGTGCCACTTGGCTAAATGTGCCTTTTTGTTCTTAGTGAAGACCTGGTAAGTTCTGGAGCAGCACTGTGACATGTTGGCTGCTGGTCACGTTGTTGGGGGGGATGCAGAATTTTTTTGCTTCAGCTTGGGTTTTTGGCATCATAGCACTACAGAATAGTGGTATAGCCTCAGGAGCAGCTTGGGGATAGTCTTGCTGACAGCTCTTAAACACAAGCTGTCTAACATTTTATTCATTTATTTAGAATGCATTCCATTCATTACAGAAACATTACAGTAAACAAAACCAACGAGGAGTCTGGTGGCACTTTTAAAGACTAACACATTTATTTATTGTATGAGCTTCAAAGAGAAACTGCAGAATTGGAATTCATGTGTAGATTTGACTTTGTGAACTCAGGGCTTAATAAAGACTATGGGTTTTTTTCCCTTCCATTATAACAGGGTAATTTTGCTTTCCTTGTACCCAGCTCACCGCCTTGCTAATAGTTGTACTCCACTGTTTGATTCCTAACAACTGCTCTGATTTGCTGTTACAGTCTGATGACCAGATTCTGACTTACACCTCCCTGCATTTATTTTCCTCCCTTTCTGTAAGTTCCCAATCTTCACGCGTTTGATGAAGTGGGATTTTATCTCACAAAAGCTCATGTGATAAATAAAATGGTTAGTCTTTAAAAGTGCCACCAGACTCCTCATTTGTTTTGCTGAATTAGACTCACCTGGCTACCCCTCTGGAACTTGGCATTATCGTAAACAGAGTCAGGGATCAAGTGGTGTAAGTGGAGAAGTGATCTGAACCAACTCTTCCTTGAGAGATTGGTCCTTCTCTTGTGGAAAAAGACATATAGAACTTAACAGAAAACAACCACCCTATAAAATATAGCACTCCATCTGTGCTATAAAATAGTAAAAGAGGATATAATTAAAGAGGATTCACGTAATTACTGTGCAATATACATTGCCATAGGATTTTTTCCTTAGTGGATAATTTGAGCATTTTAATTCTACCCTAACATAGATCAGTCTTGTGCATAGCCACACTGAAGCTAGACAAATTTGCATATATTTAACAGTGAGGGTAACTAACCATTGGAACAATTTACCAAGAATTATGATGGATTCTTTATCTCTGGAAATTAAACCAAGATTGAATATTTTTCTATAAAATAATATGCTCTATTTCCAGTAGAGATTAATTCAGGGAAGTCATATGGCTGATCTCTCTTCACGTTTATCTATGGGAAAATTGACAAACTCTTACAGACAATTTTTTTTAAGGGAAAACAATGAAGATACCTGACATCAGACTACAAGTATTAAAGAGCTGGAAAAAGGCAACCAAACTGTGAAGAATGGCATTATGTTTTGTGTCTTTCCTTAGATAAATACAGTATTTTCAGGTTAGAGTAGTACTGGGGTTTGGCTTTACAGGCATGCAGTGTTTGCCAAATGAAACTGAATGATTTATTTCCTCTAGAACAGAACTTAGAGGTTTGTGTATTCAGGCATTTCACTTACAGGTGTATGTGGTATGAAATGATTGTCAGATTTATTTCAGTGTGTTTGTTTTTTGTTTAGCTCCGTGGGGCAGAATACATGTTGTCAGGAAAGTCCCTTCATATCACTGTCAGAAAATAATACTGAGCAGAAAAAGCAGCACGGTTGATGTGGCTTTGGTTTCGTTATTACAGGTCTGTCTTGGTTGTCAAGCAGCTAATTGCTGAACAGGGGACTCACGGTTTGATGAAAAAAGACTTTAGACCAGCAGTGCTGGAAGAGTCCCTTGTCCTCTGCCTGTATGCAAATCATTTTGCCAAGCTTTGACTGTAATGTAACTTAACCAATGATGTGAAAGCTGTAGAGAACTTCCAACTGGTGAGCTAGTATTGCTTATTAGTTAGTCTTTTATGATCTAATGCAAAATCAACTTGATCCGCAAGTTCTTAAAACACTTACCTTATTAAAATAAAATCTGAGGATGCTTTCTCTTGTTCCCTCTTCGTAACTTTGTATTTGTTATTAGGCTGTGATACTAGGAGGGTCATGTTGTTCTGAAGAATATGCTGTTACACAGACCAAATCTCAAATCCTGAAATCTCATTCTCCCCTATTGCCAGTCCTTGTGGAGGATGGGGGGGAGGGTGGCAGGGGAGGGAAGGGAGAGAGAGAAATGCAGAGTAGTAGTTTATAATGGAAACTCACAACATACACTCCCTTTAAAAAATGGTGGGGCCTGGTTAGTTAAATGGAAATACATTAACAAAATGTACTAAAACTCTCACATCCCCATCTGGCAAATGCTTTATGTAAATAGTTCACTTAGCTTTAATGGAACTTGTTACTAGATTAAGGTAAAAAGTGGAGGTAGGGAGGGTGGTGGGGTGCATATGTAGCTGCTCCCATATGAGGTGATGTTGAGTGACATTTTGTGGTCAATATTGGGAATTATTATTCCATTTGGTAACGTCAATATTTGTCCTTTTTTTTTTTTTTTTTTTTTTCATTTCAAGCACACTGTTGGATGATATTCTTGTGATAATGCAAAATTTTTAGAAAAATCTCTGTGAGAAATATGTTATCTAAACCTAGGGAAAAAGAAACACATTGATAAATATTTGGAATATATCAGGTCCAAGTTATTGGAACATGTCACTTAACACATTAATTTCTCTCTTTAAAAAAAATTTAAACTGCTTTTTATGTAAGACAGGAAAAGAAATAAGGAAAAAATGCTGTCCTTCCAGGAAGACAAAATATTCAAACTATTTATTACACAAGAGCAGAACACTTATGCTGCAAAAACTATAAAAAAGGTCTCTTTTTTTGAGATCCTGAAATATAATAAGCCAGAACCCCAGCTGATTTAAATGGGTGTAACTCTATAGACTTCATTAGAAATAAGCTCACTGACTATGGCTGAGGAAATGTCCCAGTTTGGCTTTTCTGCTTTAATTTTTAATCTCTTGTAGGCTGTTAATCTAAATCCTCTACAGACTGTGAAGTATGCTACTAAGTTACAGTAGAATTACATCTGTGGCAGTGGTTTCCAATCTGTGGCCTGGAGATGAAACGTGACCCGCAGAGGCTTTCTATGTGGCCTGCAGTTCCCTTCCTGCTAACTGCAGAAGGGAGCCAATGCCTAAGGATCCAGGCAGAATGCATTACCATGGGGCTAAAAGACCAGTGCAGGCTCCTTGCTGCAGCCAGGGAGATAGATCAGTGCTCTCCTGCCCCCATCGATAGCAGGGAACACGACCAAGTGCTCTGCCTGCGTCCCTAGGTCTGGGATTCCTGCTGGAGTCGGAGGGAGGGAAGCACTGAGCTTCCGTCCCTCTGCCTACAGAAGGGAGTCACTGTCTAGGGACACAGGTGGACTGCACAGGGCTACAGGACTTGTGTGGTTTCCCTGCTGCAGCCAAGGAGAAGGGAGATGAACTCCTTCCTTCTGACTGCAGTGAAGAGGGGTGGGAGGGTGGGGATGCTGGCAGAGACTGGTGGCCCTTCAAGGTTGTACAAATGGTATCTGTGGCTTGAGTCGAGAAGGTTGGGAACCACTGATCTATGGTATAGACACATTACTGATAGTGTCCACTGGCCACACACTTGCTCCAAAAAATCAACTGGGTAGAGGCAAAAGAAGAATAAGCAAGCTCCGTAGCTCTGTGCGAGTAAGAGAGGAAAAAAACCCACCAGCTTGGTTAAAGCTTGTATGCAGTTTGTACAGTGTCTAGCTCATGGAAACTGTAAGTAAGGGAAAAAATTCTGTCCAATTTCTAGTCCGGCAAGATACTCTTCCCCGCCGCTGTCACGAGAAAGGATGCATTTTATTACAAGAATGCTTATGAGTTGACGGTTAGAGGACTGATCTTATATAACCATTTAGTTGATTTTATTTTTAACTTGTATTCAGAACTGTTGCCATTATGTTTTTTTAAAATAGGGTTTTTTTACTAAAGGAGAATTTTAAAACATTTAAATTTGGATATTTTGTTTTGTGGGCTTATCGGACATAAATCTCCGTTTAAACCACCGATCCTTCAATCAGTGTGCAGGAAGACTCATGGACCTCAGTAGGGCTCTATGTAGGCACAAGCCCCTTACCAGGTGACTCAGGCTGTAGGATCAGAAACTAAGGTCACCACTACGTCCAATTGAATTAGGTTTGGAACATCATATGTTTCAACCTACAGTGAATAGAACACAGAAGTAGCATTTTGGCTCATACTAGTTTCAAGAAATAGAGTTTTGAGGTTTTTTTGGAGGTGGAAAGCAAAATAATGTTCATGTTTGCTAGTAAAGGGCTATTGCGACCCTCTACACTATAAGGCTATGTCTACACTTCCAAGTTAGTTCGAATTAAGGAAGCTTAACTTGGTGGGGGAGGAGAAACTAACTTAAGCCTTGGCCACGCTAGGCTTCCTTAATTTGAACTAATAAATTTGATTGCTTAGTTCGAACTAACCCTTAATTCGAAATAGTTAGTTCGAATTAAGTCAATGTGGCCGTATTAGTTTGAACTAACTGCTTATTTCGAACTAATCGTCAGATTGACCTTCATGCAACTGACTAATTCGAACTAAGCAAGTGCCCTGCATGGCCATGGCTAGTTCGAACTAGCATTCTAGTGGGGCCATGCTAGTTCGAATTAAGTAAATTAGTTCAAATTAGTTAGTTCGAATTAACTAATTCGAACTAGCTTTTGTAAGTGTAGACATAGCCTAAATGAAATCTGAAATGCCTTCACTTGTAGGTTGCCTTTTTTGAAGAGTTTGCTGTTGAGATATCAAATAACTGGTAGGGAGGTATTTTCTGAAATTTGAATTAACTCTGTTTCCTACTGAAATACTTTTTGTTTTTTTAAAAAAATGTTTATAAACTCTTTTATAAACATAGCTTTTCTTTGGTGAAGAAGCTGAAGTGAAAACTATTCATAATGTTTCTTGTCGTGACTTGCTCATGCAGATAACTTTTTTCCCCATAAGTAGCACATGAAATTAACGTTCTGTCTTTATGTAAAAACAAAAGTAACCCCCACTCATTTTAAAAAATCCTTTCCCATTTCTACCTCACCTCCCCAGGTTGTAGTTAAATACATTTCATAAGTCTCCTGTGTAGGATTTCCTTGGTATAATGATTGAAAGCAGATGTTCTCACACACAAGGCTAAGGAGTTTTGACTGGGCCACAGCTGATGCAATAAATCCATCTGATGGAGTGTTGCCATTTGCAGTGCTATATGTTATAGGCACTTTGCTCCACTCCTCGTCCCCCACCAAGTACATTTTATTTCCTCAGTGCTTCTTGTATCTAAACAAAAAGGGACTCATCATAATGACCTCTGGGAAGGTTAGCATTCACATATTTTTCTAATTTTGCAGTGCCTTTTAAAAAAAATTCTGTGCAAATCTGGTTTCTCTTTGAGGGAATCATAACACAAACTAATTAATTTTCTGCCCATTAACACTGCTGTCCTATAAATTGTTATTATGGTAGAGTATGATATTGTCATGAGAACTATGGTGGATAGCATTATTTTAATTGCATAACAGAGGATTTAAATTGAGGAACAGAGCTGGGCTGGAAACAGCTTTCCTGTTGAATATTTTCAAGAATAACGATTTTTTTCTCGTCTCAGAAAGGACAGTGTGTGCTTACTTAAAACATTCACCAACCAAACACTATTAACATTTCTGTTTTTACCTTTGTTCTTCAAAGCTTTCTTTTCAGTCTAAATAGCTTAAACTTCAAAATGAAAAGTTATTTGTAAGCTTCACACTGGAATTTTCGACCATTTTGAAAGTTTGTTTAGAAATTCATTAGACCAAACTCTGTTTTGATGAATCTGTGTTTTTGACTTAAAAATGATTTTTCAAAGTTCCTGATCAACTGCATTGAGGAATATAGATGTAATGGAAACTTGGAGCTAAAGTACATAAAGAGAAAGGTGTCATTTTCTGGTACAGAGTCATCCTCCTCTAACCATAAAGCTTAAAACCTACATAATCTGCATGGGCCATTATTTAGAGGAGCATATTCTGGAAATTGATTTGCGGAGGAAAAACATTTGTTGTCATGTGGTTTAAGCAAATGATGTACAGCATTGAGAGAGTAATTAAATTCCTACCTTCATTTTGAAACTATTCCCTTTTTAACTAGGTATAACTTGCTTCTTGAAACTCAGTTTGGGGGTTTCCTGTCATTCAGCCATGAAATTACATTTATAGTGGAATTGGTTGTGCCTTCAATTAAAAAAAAAAAAAGTGTTTTGAAGCACAGAAAATTCTGGCATCTTACTGGGTTTGGCTAGCATGCGGCATTCATTGTTACTGATGCTGTTCAGGTCATATGCTTCCTCTTGACCATTAGGGCTGCCCGTGTGAATTGGAAGAACGAGATTAACAGCCAAAAAAATACTGATGAAAAATTAACTCGTGGCTTTGATTTGTAGGTTGATTATTGGAAAAAGCTGTAAATTAACTAACTATATTATGTTAAGGTCAATGTGGATATTAAACTCCTTTCCCCAACCTCAGTCAAGCTGGCAGAGAAAACTTATTTTAACAGTGCATACTGGTGTGGTGATATTCACCACAGAGCTGTTGTCAATTCCCAGCAAAAGTGATTGGTGGTAGCAGTAATTAAATGTTATTTATTAAATGATGAGGCTTGATGTCATTTAACCCTTTTAGTCCATACTGAGTTTAGACTAGACAACTCTACTCTTTCTTATATTTTATCTTCTAGTACAGGTTGCTGTACAGTTTATTTTAATTATTTCCATGAGATTCACTCCTCCCCCACAAGGATAGGCCCAGTACAATCAAGTGCACAGACAGCTTTCATAGCTATCAAATGAGTTGATATTGACGCTCAGTCATGTTGATTTGACCTCTTTTTAAAAGATTTCTGAAATCTGGTAGCTGGTGAAGTGCAAGTGCAGAATTTAAAATGGCTCTATGATACCTACAAAGCCACTTTGAATTCTGCATCGGTATGACTGCGAGATTTCAGGATTGCTGTTGGAACAGAAATGCATCTCTTACTGCTGTGGTGGTGCCAAAGCACTATACAACTCAAGACCATCTGAAGACAGAAGTGTGGCTTTCTGCAGTATAATTTGAAAAATTTGCTACAACTTGAATATGAAGAACACTGGATATCTGTTAAGAGCCCTTGTGGGGTGCACATGAGTTCTTCCATCAGAAAATCCACATAAAGGTTTGTTATGTAAACACTGTACAGGCTTTATAATCTATTCTATTCAATAGATTTTTTTATAAGACAACATTGTAAACTAAAACCCTTCTGGGGCAAAAGTCATACTTTAGTTGTATATTGCCTGTAAAATGGGAGATAGTAGAGTGTCTCTTGCACGGACTTGGCATTTGAATGGGTATGAGAGTGAGTAATTCAAATGTTGATGGGGCAGAACTGAGGTGTAGCAGAAAAAGCCAAGTAACATGGAGTGTAAAGGAAAAGGTAAAGCAGGTCACTTCCTTTGCCCAGTAACAGCTGCTGTAATTTACACACACATCACTCAGTGCAATGAGAATTGCCTGTGCTTACGCCATGGCTGAATGGGGCTCCCAGAGAACAAGAGCAGTTACATTTATCACCCTAGCGCATTCTGACTATTTTATAATTGCACCACCTTTTACACTGCTGCTCTGTTTGAGATCCTCCGTTTCTTCTGTGAGTTGCTGTCTCTATGGATGCTCCATCATAGGATGTGCATACGCCCATGAACTCTTGGAGACATTAATTAGCAGTGTCTGCATGTCTACGCCTGTGCATTATTCAGCTTTGTGCTCCAGTGTCAGGGCATGTAGGGAGGGATGGACCTGCAGTTGCTCCTGTTTCCTTCTTAACCACTGTTGGCTCAATAGAGAGCACTCTGGTCTCCATTACTTCTCTAGAAGCAGCTACTTTTCTGTACTTATTTGGTTATTTTTTTATTTGTTTAGTTTTTTTTAATTTTTGTGCATGGGGTCGAGTTTTCTTGTTGTCTGTGGCATTCCCTACTTGGAACATGCTAAAGACCCTGGGTTTCACACCTTGTGTGACCCACCACAGGTTTTTCCTCCCCAGTGACAGACGCTCCAGCTGCCTTAGAGAGTAATGTATCCTTTCAAAGTGCAAAGTCTTCAAGGGCTTCAAAAGAAGATCTTGCAAGCTGAGGGAGGATATGTTGGAGCTCCTTCTAATGGAGAGACCAGTAGGGTCTGAATCCTGCCCCCTCCCATTGGTATAGTTGTCTCAGCTTCTCAGGCTGCATTGGTGACTTCCAGAGCTCTTGGAGCAGTTTAGGAAATAAAGCATTTAAAGAAGAGAGAGCCTTGTACCTCTGAGAGTGATCCTAAAAGAAAGGGTAAGTCGCCTCTCCAGGCTGGATTTCAGGAGTTCTCATATCTTCTTAAGGGTGCTGCTGAGGGTCTGGCAGACCTTGGTAGTGAAATGATGGCACTGCCTTACAAGACTACCATCTCTGAGAGGTCTCTCAGCAAACAGCACCGAGAGGCACTTGGTACTGGGTGCAGAGAGCTCCAAGCACTATGGTTAGGGAGCCGCTGGCCATTATGTTTGAGAACTCGTGGCGAACGGGGGAGGTCCCAGATGATTAGAAAAAGGCAAATATAGTACCTATCTTCAAGAAAGGTAAAAAGGAGGATCTGGGGAACTACAGACCAATCAGCCTCACCTCAATCCCGGGGAAAAATCATGGAGCAGGTCCTCAAAGAATCCATCCTGAAACACTTGGAGGAAAACAGTGATCAGTAACAGTCAGCATAGATTCACCAAGGGAAAATCATGCCTGACCAACTTGATTGCCTTCTATGATGAGATGACTGGATTCATGGATGCGGGAATAACTGTCGATGTGATATACCTTGACTTTAGCAAAGCTTTTGATATGGTTTCCCATAGCATTCTTGTCAGCAAGTTAAAGAAGTATGGGTTGGAAGAATGGACCCTAAGGTGGATAGAAAACTGGCTAGATCATCGGGCTCAGGGGGCAGGAATCAATGGCTCAATGTCTAGTTGGCAACGAGTAATGAGTGGAGTGCCCCAGGGGTTGGTCCTGGGGCCAGTTCTGTTCAACATCTTCATTAATGATCTGAATGATGGGATAGATTGCACGCTCAGTAAGTTTGTGGATGACACCAAGCTGGGGGGAATGGTAGACATGCGGGATGGCAGGGACAGGATTCAGGGAGACGTAGACAAATTGGAGTATTGGGCCAAAAGAAATCTCATGAGGTTCAAGAAGGACAAGTGGAAAGTCCTGCACTTAAAATGGAAAAAATCCCATGTACTGCTACAGACTGGGGACCGCTAGGCTAAGTAGGAGCTCTGTAGAAAAGGACCTGGGGGTTATGGTGGACGGGAAGCTGGATATGAGCCAACAGTGTGCTCTTGTTGCCAAAAAGGCCAATAGCATATTGGGCTGTATCAGTAGGAGTGTTGCCAGCAGATCAAGGGACGTGATTATTCCCCTTTTTTGGCACTGGTGAGTCTGCATCTGGAATACTGTGTCCAGTTTTGGGCTCCCCACTACAGAAAGGATGTGGACAAATTAGAAAGAGTCCAGCGAATGGCAATGAAAATGATTAAGGGGCTGGGGCACATGACTTACGAAGAGAGACTGAAGGAAGTAGGCTTATTTAGTCTGCAGAAGAGAAGACTGAGAGGGGATTTGATAGCAACCTTCAACTACTTGAAGGGGTGCTCCAAAGAGGAAGGAGCTAGACTGTTCTCAGTAGTAACAGAGGACAGAACAAGGAGCAATGGTTTCAAGCTGCAGCTGGGAAGGTCGAGGTTGTATATTAAGAAAAACTTTCTCACTAGGAGGGTGGTGAAGCATTGGAATGGGTTACCTAGAGAGGTGGTAGAATCTTCATCTTTGGAAACATTTAAGGCCTGGTTAGACAAAACTCTGGCTGGGATGATTTAGTGGGAGTGGTCCTCCTTTTAGCAGGGGTTGGCCTACATGACCTCATGAGGTCTCTTCCAACCCTAAGATTCTTTGATTCTATGATTAAGCTAAAACTAAGGATTCTAGAAAGGCTGATCTGAAGACTTCAGTTCCACCACCTTCCCATAGCCTCACAGAGTGGTCAGACTTCCCTACTCTCCCTGCCCGGTACCACCCTCCTCATGATGCTTCTGCTTAGAGTGCAGGGGCAATATCACAGTGCTCTCACTAGTACCTGTGACGGGATGCACATCTGTGCAGCCCTTGGGCATGACCTGTATAATCTTTCTGTTCAGTTTTGCAGTGTAATTGTGTTATTTGATGACAATTACGCTATACCAGGTTCCTCTGTGAATGCTCAGAACATGTGCCACGTGATTACCAGGGTGCCATGTTCCCTGATGCAACATGTATGTATAGATGTGAAGCATGTTACAGGGTTCAGACTCAGGACTGTCTCTAGCACAATGGCTGAAGATTTACACATCAAAGGGAATGCTAATGCCCTCCCCTGCTCAGGTAGGAGTCAAGAGAACAGGACAGTGAGGGGGAGGGGCTGTCAGCAGTTGGTTAAAACAAAGACACAGAGACTGTGAGGGGGGAGAAGCTGCAGGCTTTCAGCCTGAGAAGACACCATCCTGCAACCAACCTCAAGCAAGATCGGGGCCCTGCCTAAGAACAGGCAGAGAATGGCTGCAAGACATCAGACAGCCAAACACCATGTGCATAATCTTGGACTCTGAGGTCAGTTTAGGTGAAGATGTTACAGTAGTATGCGGTTTATACCTTTTATTTGATAGTGGTCACTCCTGACTCATTTGTAACATGTTGCTGCCTTGATTGGCCATATTCTCACTTGAAATCAGACTCTGATCAATAAACTAGTAGTTGTTTTACCTAAAGCTGTGTGGTCTTTAGAGGGTGTGGATGTGGGAGGCTGGGCACAATCCACTTCTTTGTTAAGTGGACGGACTGGAGACTAAGGTGATTGGGAGTGGGTCCCAATCCCTGTAAGGCAGTGGCTCCCAGTGTAGTGTCTGGGGCTGGGTGTGCTTGCTTGGGAACCAACGCCTGTGTGGCTAGTGGATTTACACCCACTGCCTGGGACCAATTACACGCTGGTGGCTGGTGTGGACTGACTCAGGAGTGAGCGGTCACCCAGCAGAGCGGGGTAAATTGGGGTTCAGGAGTGGGGTTCAAGCGGTCATAGCAGCACACCAGACTGGATTTGGGGAGCAGCCTGACACATTGGCGCAGCGAGCAGGATGGGAGCAGCCTGTCACAGTACCATTCTGGCACCAATATCATCTACAGCCCTGGCCCCAGTACCTATGTTGGCTTTTGCTGTCCACAATCCTAGATTCCTATCCTATGAGAATCTTCTCATCTCAGCCCATCTCTCCTCTCTCCTCCTAAGGACATGAAGAGAGGTCATTTCCTAGTACTGCCAGTAACGCAGCCCTCTTTATTCTGGAAGAGGATTAATATCTCCAGTACGCATACAATCTCTAGCACCTCCCTGACCTCCACTCTTACTGCTTCTAGTACTAAAGCCTGGAATCTCTCAATTGGATATAGGAGATGATACTTCCTCAGACTCTCAGATTTCTATTGGAGGCTCTGCCTCTCTTCTATACTACCCCGTGTTTGGAGGTGTTTCCCAAGGAGGACATACCAGAGCCAAAATGATACTCTGTGCGCTCCAGGGTGGAGCAAGGACCCTTTCCTTACCTACCATCACAGTGGATCTATTGGAACCATTGGGCTTCCTAATGGGACCAGTTTTATAGGATACTCTCTGGTAAGAGACCTTGCCCAGAGCCTCTTTTGGTACCATCACAGCCAGCAGTCCCAATCCTTCCCACTGCTCATGAAGAGACTCAGGATGAATAAGAGCCAGCAGCTTTCTAATCCCCAGGTTACCTTGCTTTTACTGAAGCATTGTCACTAATCTGTACTGTATGGCAGACACGTTCCACCCTTGCACCTACCTGCAGATGGGAAGATTAAAAAAAATTACATTCCAGCTAGGGGACTGGAATGTGTTTTTCTCTCATTCCACTCCCAACTCCATGATGGTGGATACAGTTAACAAGAAAAACTGTCAAACTTGCTCCAAGTCAACCCCCTTAGAAAAGGAAGACAAGGAGTCAAAGTATGTAGACCTTTTGGGTTGCAAGAGCTGTTTGTCTGCTGCTTTTCAATTTTGGTTGATGATCTATCAGGCCTTGATGGCAAAATATGATTTCAACCATTATTCTGAGTTCACTCCATTTTATTGAACACCTGCCATAAGCGCTAGGGGAGCAATTATAACCTGCCAAAATGAGGGCTTGATTGATTACTAAAGCTTCCTTCCAGGGCTCCCTCGACACTGTCGACATGGCCTCCTAGTAAATGACAATTGCAATAGTTATGCAGTGAGACTCCTGGCTCCAATCTCCTAGCCTCCCCATTTGAAGACCTCCCCTTTTAAAGGGCTGAAGACAACACTGACTCTCACAACTTCCTCCAAGACTCCAGGGCAATGCTCTGGTTGCTGGGGATTACACACCTGGAATAAAGAAGTGTTTCAGCAAATCACAGATGGCTTAATACTTTTGACTCTTTCAGTACCAAATGTACTATGGTTTCTCAAGACCTATAGAGCCCTGCAGAAATAGATGCAGACCTCAGTGATAGGGATCATCTTCTCTGGTGGCCTCCAGGACTATATGTTTCTCTACAGAGTCTTGACAGCTTAATCAAGTATCACAAATCACCCCCTTCAAGCTCTCATGCTGCATGAACCCACCACTCATGCTCCCTTCAGGGGCAGTCTCCTCAGGAACTCATCACCTCAGGACAGATGAATATGGGAGGTAGTTCCATTGGATACTCTATCCAATTCTGCTCTATCCCATCTCTTTCCCTCCCTCTTCAGGGATACTTCTCTTGAGGGTCTGCTAAAGCAGGCGATCAGTCTCTGTGTCTGGGTGAAATGAAGCCCGTTTCTCCCAGAATTTGTTGGAAGAGAGTTCTGTTCCCAAAAGAAACTGAGGTTAGAGGCCCTTTTTTGACCTCAAGAACCCGAAGAGCTATATCCTATCACAGCACTTCTGGATGGTGACTGTCAACCATAATGAAGCTTTTAGATCCAGTTGACTGATTCACCTCCCTTTTACCTCTAGGACATACACTTTTCATGTCACTACGCCCCTTCCCACAGATGCTTCATTATTGGCACTATCAATATTGTGTCTGCCTCTTTGGTTTCTCCCCTTTGAGTCTTTTCTTTCCCAGACGAATCTTGCTGCTTTGGGTCTCAGGGTTTTTGGTGGTCCCTCCCACCCCCAGTGATTAAAACATCTGGTATCAACTTCATTTGAAAAAAAGAAAAAAATATAAGTCCTTAGCTGCATATTGCCTTTAGCAGTAAATGATTACCAACTGTATAAACACTGAAAAGGTTTATGAAATGTCTGAGTTTAGCATATGTCCCGAGGAATAGCATGTATTCAAGTCTTTGGGCTTTGAGTGTTGAAACTGTTGTTTGAGTTTCTTGGATTGGTGTCAGTGTGATACCTGAGTTGAACAGAAACATTCACACTAATTGCATTGTTTCAATTAAAAAAATATATTTGATTGATAACCTGAACATCCATTTTATCTTAAGTGCTGAAGCACCAGATGTCAGTGAAGTGAAGGCAGGTCTTTGGCCAAATGTGAAATCTGTCTAATACTTGCTATAATTTGAAGTGGTGTTGGTTTATTTTTTAAAAAAAAAACCCTTACTGTTTAAATATTGGAGTGATTAATGCAAGTTAGTAAGAAATCACATTTCCCAGTTTTAATATCCTCTAATTCACTATTTGGAAGAACTTTTTTCCTGCTTTTTAAATACATTATCAAAAATTAAGTTGAAAGAGGCCTTGGAGTGTAGTCACATAGGTTCATCCTCCTAGTAACAAGGCATTTGCAATATTAGGACCTTAGTATCTGCAGAGTACACCATCTGGCTTTCATTTAAATTTTACCTGCAGAGAAATGGAAGAGAAGTAGGTGACTAGCTAATGTGTTCAGTTGGAGTGAAGCTTATATTGCCTGTTCAGTGAGACGGGGTGCAGGATGGGTCAGATCGTGCTGGCTGGGTGGAGGGAGTAAGTGTGCTGTACTGGCTTGGGGAACATACAGCCAATTGGAAACCTTGACTAGTGGTCTAGTTCAGAAACTACCCCCAAATTCACATAGTCACGGGGGAGGAGATATAAAGTGAAAACATGACTTTTAGGCTTATGCTATTTTCAGTAAAAGCATTACTTGGGTCAAAAAATACTGTGTTTAGCAATTAGTGGTAGGTGTAATTGTTGTCTATCACTCAAATGTGAATACACTCTATAAATGGTGTCCCCATTACAGAAAGTCTTGTCCCCTTTGCAGTCTATCTCATCATAGGATGCGTGGAATGCATCCAGCCAGTCATTGTTTTTATGAAGAAATGCCTTAAAAGAATCCTTCTTTTCATGATCTAATTTAATCCATTTTCTCTTTTCAGTAATGCTCAAATAAAAAAGAATCTTTAGCAGGGCTGGATTAAGGCAGGGGCTTTAGGGGCTGCAGCCCCTGACCCCAGCCTAAAGAGGATCCCATAACCCCCCAAAATCCAGCCTGGCCAGCCTGAGAGGCAGGCTGCCTGTCTAGCCCCTGGGCTGACTGGTCTGCTCACCGGCCCCCCTCAGCCCTTCCCCACAGCAGCGTGGACCATGCCTCTCCTGGAGCCATGCCAGCCTGTGTTCTTCCCCTGCAGCAGCGCGGCCCCCCCTGCAGCTGTGCCAGCCCAGGCTGTGGCACCCCCAACCCCCTCTGCAGTGCTGACCAGTGCCCCAGAGCTCCTGACCCCGCGCCCCACCACTGGGAGTAATGGGAGGCCCCACAAGGGTTGGCAGACCCAGCCCCGCCCCAGGCCTTGATCCGGCCCTGGTCTTTAGCATTGTTGGTTTGGAAACAGCCACACAGTTTGCAGGGCGAAAACTCACAATTTTCTATCACTTATCCTACAGCACACAGTTTTTCACAGAGATTATTTGACTAAAATCTCTAACATTTGTTAAAGCCTCTATAACAAAGATTTATGAGTCTTAGTCCTTACAAGCATTTTTCAAGGTGTCAGTAAAGATTATGCAGTGTTACACCTTTGCACTTAGAATACTGAACTTCTTTCAGGAGTTATTCAGACAACTCAATCCCTGCTTTTAAGTATAATGTTGCCCCTTCTTGATGTGGCTAGTCAACGTTTGGAGCTCGGAGGCTGTTCCGGGTTGAAATAGAAATTGATGGAGTCTGGTATTTTTTTTTTTTTGTATGTTCCTAGTAAATAAACAAGATCACATCCAAGTCCTGTCTCTCCGAGTGCCAAAGGAAGCAAGAACAAAAGGAGCAAATTCTTAGTTTATGCCCCCAAACCTGTTAACGATCATCAGATACAAAAAAACTCTTGCTTTTTTACAGGTTCACACTATGCTTTATAGGCTACTGCTCGGCATTCTTGCCTGTCAAAGAAAGACTCCGAATCAATAAACTTGAGTGTGACAGCAAAAACCTTTACTTTATTCAGAATACGAGAGCGCTCACGGGGAGAGAGCAAAGACCGTCTCCGCCCCTGTGACGTCGGGCAGTATCCTTTATAGACCTTAGTTCGTTCTGCAGGAAACAATTACAGCTTCCCATTGGTTCCTATGATCCTTCCTTATTTAGAAAGAGCAAGGCGAAGACAGCAACCTCCCAGACACAGGAAAACAGACAAGCAGCCCAGACGGGACAGAACCAGCCCTCAAGGTCAGGCAGCTCTCACAGAAACAGCAACAGTTCTTATCAATGCTCCCCACCTGCAGTCTTTTACATGCCTATACCTCTATCTTCTTGTCTGTCCTCAGTTTCTATGCTTAGAAGCACTACAGTCATGCAGCTGCACATCTGGTGAAAATTATGAGGACGGGAGAGAGCTCTCCCATAAACATTATAAGGCCACCCCTGCAAGAGGTGGTAGATATGTCGGCAGAAGATGCTCGCAACACAAAGACTGGAGTCTAGGAAATCCCTCAGGCCGCCTGATGTGAATGAGTTCTGAACAGACACAGCATAGAGGCATCAGAGAACTTGGAACAAGCAAACTTTTGACTAGGGAAACTAGCTGTTTTTAATGTGACACAAAATTATATTAGGAAGTGGTGAGAACTGTAAGTCTGTTTTCCTGCCTCTAAGTACCTCAGTGTCGTGGCCTTTTATCAAAAACAAAAGATTTGGTTTAACGTGTGTCCTGCTGTCCCCCACACCTCAAACAAAACAACCCTCTGGAAAACAGTCCATGCATGCTGCTGGCTTTTTGCAACTAGGCGTGAAGCCCCTGATTCTCCACTACCTCCGAGTGGCGGCACAAGCCACTGGTTATGGCTGCTGGGTCAGTGAGCACCTGGCCACACTGGTAGATAGTTTCCTGTTGCTCTGGCTTCTGCCATTGATCGCTGCTATTATCTGCATAATGGAGATGTGCTCCACTTCTCTATGTCCCCTCCCCTCCGTCGTGATGGGCCTGGGACAATTGCTGTGGAAGGTTTTGAATCCATATTTGCCAGCTTTCTGCTGGCAGAGTTCCTCTGTGCAAGGGGAATTCTCCACTGGTTATCTTGACTGTTTTAAACTCTTTTTGTGCTCACACAGCACAAATCGGCTGTAGTGAACTACAGAACTCATCCGGGAGACTCCTTCTGTATCTTTGGAGGGACATGCAGAGGCGGCTTTTGGGGTAGGTGAAGCAGGTGCATGCCTAGGGCCCCAGTCAGTAAGGGGCCCTGTTTCTCCTACCCCAAAAACCGTGTCTGCCTCAAGGAGTTGCTGGCCCCTGGGGCCAGGGCCGGTGGTGGGGAGCTGGGGCTGGCAGTGGAGGGGTGGGGCAGTGGAAGGGGACAGGGATGGCGGTGAGGGGGCCTGGGGCAGGGGAGCTGGGACCGCAGATGGTGGGGTGGTCGGCAGAAGGGAGCCGGGGCCATGATGTGGCTGTAGGGGCCTATAGGGGGCCTCTATGGGCCTATAGAGGGGCCCCCACAGGCATGTAGGGGGCCCCACAATGGGCCATCACCTAAGGCCCTCAGTAGCCAAAGGCCACCTCTGGGGAGATGGGGCCCTGGAAAGGAAGTTGGGGTTTTTTGTTTGTTTTTGTTTTTTTCTCTCTGTTGGCACTGTTGAGCCCCAAATCCAATATTCCTTATATGATCTGTCTTTATTCCTCTCTTCTCTCCCACCCCCAGCTACCACAATCTTTCTTTTTAGGTATCTGAATAAAATCTCTATCTGCAGAGATGTCAAGGGTTGGCTGTCCTCAATAGCGAGATTTACAACCCTGGATAGTGAGATGCAAAAGCCAACGAGTGAGACTTCCCATATGGTGTGTTAGGTCATTGCTTAATGAAAGGGGCTAACCAGCACTAAATTGTTTTAAAATGTACATGGCTTAATATTACGTATGAAACACTTAAGTGGCCTAATTCATACTAAAGTCTAGGGCATGTGGGAATTCTTCATGCAATGCAAACCGGTGGATTTTGATAAAAACAATTATTTTCTAGTTAGCGCTAAAACCTGGGTAGCTGGAGATTCCTGAAGACATGAATTTGTCCAGCCTCTGTATTTTGCAGAACCCGCAAACTTTTTGATCAGTATTGGGTTTTGGGCAAACTGGTATAAAATATCAAGTATTCACACACACACAACCTTCCCTTCCTTGTATAGCCTCCTCTTGTGTGTGTATAGAAGTGCACAAGTTTAGAAAGCAGCTTTCCAAACCCTAAGTCCGCTGCCTGAGATTTTGGGCACTTGAGTAAAAATATTTTAAATCTTTATATATTTACTCAAAATGAATGAAATATGCTTAGGAGTGTATCTGAGAGTGACATAGCATGCTGAGGAGTGACTCTCACACCCAGTGATTGAGATGCAACATGTCTGTAGCTTAGCTCCCCATTGCTAAGTGTGCAAACTTGCAGGCTGGTTCATAGTTACTACCCCCTTGCAGTCTTAGTATCAAGAAGAATGTTGTGTTTCATGCCTATTTTGTTTCATTCCTCACTCATTTTCTTCTTTTCAGGGTTACTGGCCTACTGGATGGGTAGAGGCAGTATATGTGATATATCTTGATTTTTAGTAAGACTTTTGACACAATCCCATGCGATATTCTCACAAGAAAACGAGGGAATTATGGCCTAGATTAAATTACCATAAAATGGGTGCACAACTGGTGGAAAGCCTATATGCAGAGTAATTATTCATGGCTTACTGTCATGTACTCCTCCTTTATCTAGTGGAGCCCTATAGGGGTCAGTTCTGGGTCTGAAACTAATCAATATTTTCATTAATAGTTTGGGCATGGAGTGGGGAGTGTACCTGTAAAATTTGGAGCTGACACCACGCTGGAGTGAGGTTTGCAAGCATTTTGGAGGTCAGGATTGGTATTCAAAACAACCTTGACAAACTGGAGAATTGGTCTGAAATCAACAAGATGAAATTCACTAGACAGGTGAGAACTGTTACACCTGGGAAGGAAAAGTCATATGCACAACTACAAAATGGGGAGTAACTGGTTAGGTGATAGTACTGCTGAAAAGGATCTGGGGTTTATATAGTGAATCACAAGTTGAACGAGTCAGCGGTGTGATGCAGTTGTGAAAAAGGCTAACATCATTCTGGGGTGCATTAACCAGTGTTGTATGTAAGACCTGGGAGGTAATTATCCTGTTTTACTCAGCACTGGTGAGGCCTCAGCTGGGGTACTGTGTTCAGCTCTGTGAAAGACATAGCCAAATTGGAGAGTCCAGAGAAGAGAAATAAAAATAAGGTTTAGAAAACTAGACCTATGAGGAAATGTCAAAAATCTTGGGTATGTTTAGTCTTAGGAAAAGATGACTGAAGGGGGACTTGGTAACAGCCTTCAAACATGTTAAGGGTTGTTATAAAGAGGGCTAATAAATTGTTCTCCATGTCCACTGGAAGTAGGATTAGAAGTAATGTCCAAATGTGCTGTTTTTTAGATATTAGGATATTTTCTTTAGCTATGAGGAAAACCTTTCTAACTTTGGAAGTTAAGATCTGGAATAGGCTTTGAAGGGAGGTTGTGGAACTTACATCATTTAAGTTTTTAAGAACAGGTGGGAAAAACGTATCAGGGATGGTTTAGAGTGACATGCTCCTACTTCAGTAGAGAAGACTGGACTCAAAGATGTTGTGAGGTCCCTCCCAGCTCTACATTCCTATGACTCTATAAATACATGCAGGGCTTCCTTTTGAGCGCTCTCAGTTCTCCTGTCTCATTTTCACACTATCAGACAATCTCACTGCATGAGCAACATTGTCTTTCTGCTTCTCTCCTGCATGTCACACAAATGGGCAGAGCTCCCTATTTTCATAGCATTTTGCTTATCTCTTTACAGAGGACAGGCACACTGCAATGATAGTACATTTCTCCAAGATGAGTCACACCATGTCCAGTTTATCATGGGGGACAGGGAGATCCATAATTCTTCTAGCAGCTTGTACAGTTCTATGTAGAAAGCTGAGAGGAATTGCTTCCTGTCCCCTTCAGGTCATCTGTTTTATGCTGTGAAATGCAAGACTTCATTGTCCTTATCATTAACTTAACACGTGCAAAGTAGCTATACAAGCTGTTCTGTTAGAAACAGCCATGGTTTTATTGAGACATAAGGTAAGATAAGTGAGCTTAAACAGGGCCCAAATATAAATTTTTTTGGGCACTGTACAACCTTGTAACATGGGCCATCTCCCACACACATACAGCAATCCCTCAGCTTGGGCTGGGCCCCACAGGGCCTCTGGAGCCCTGGTAAAGTGTTCCCTTTTTCACTTCCATGTGGAGGCCCCGCACTTAAAACCAGAATGTAGATTCCCTGGCTTCTGTTCACAAACAGTCTGTAGAATTGATTGAAAGAGAGACAGCTGGCTGGAGCTGTCATGCACCTGTAATTTTCAGCTACATAGTTAGTGGAACTCTGAAAATATGAATGGGAAGGGAATACTTTTCCTTTAAAGGAGTGTTCCTATTTTCTTTTGAAGAAATCTTCCCAATGACTGCCAATACTACTATTTTTGGAACGTTTAGTTCAATCAGCTCCTCAGCACAGCACGCAGGTATGGAAGTTCTGCCTGCAGAGAAGTGAAAGATGAGGAGTTCTTTAGTGCTCCACATTTGTCTTGATGGCTTAAATTCTGTTGCTCAGGGGCAATGTTAGACTGCTATAGACTTTTGACATTTAAGTCTAATATTTGGTGTTATGGCAATTGAGTTGTGTTTTGCTTATACTTGCTAGTTTAAAAAAAAAGTTCATTCAGTGTATTTCAGATCTATTTTGCATAAACTGTATTAATTCTTTTTCCTTTCCTCTACTTAGAGTGGTCCTGATTTCATACAAACAAAGCTAAGTCCATTTTCATGTTTGTGGTTTCTAGCCTCTCTTCCAGTGCAGTTGTTTGCAAAACTTTGTAATTGTGCATCTGGATTTGCCTGAGGACCATATTCTATGAAACATACATGTATGGTCTCCTGCAATAACCTAGAATAAATTGGAAGATTTGTCTTCCACTTTACCACCTCTGACCTTCATAAAAACTAAACAAATATAATATAAATTGATGTTTGTCAGTGAGAAAAGGGATGACTTTTTGGGAAGTGGTATAAATGAAGTGGTAGACCACTATAGGCATTATATGTTTTAGCCAGGCAAATTCTGTGTGCACATGCAAAAGATTTAATTGGGACTAGTAACGTTTTAACAGTTGAAAAATGTCTGTTTGCCTTAAATATAGGGCAAAAACTGTAGCCATCTTCCAAGTTTTAGCTGCAGTAAACAAATTTGTGTCCCGTTTCCCCCTCCGACTCTCAACCCAAAGGCTGGGGTGGTAAAATCCAAGCAGAAATAAAGTAGGACGAGAACCTTTTCAGTGCACAATTCCATTTCACTTTCATTGACTATGGCAGTTTTCACTTCCATTCCTAAGCTGTTGCATATGGTAATGTGTGCTGTTAAAGAACTGCAACATTCCTCCTTTGAGGTGGCAGTATTTGTATAGCTCCATCAAGTCGCATGTAATTTTAAAAATCTGAAAACTATGCAACTAGAACGTTTAGGTGTCAAATCAAGAACTCAAAAGCTGGGAAATGCTAGACATTAGGTTGCCCCTGCAACTTTATTTCTACCCATTTTGTATATGTGTTATGGTCTTCAATTAAATTATCACATACTATCCTTTTTCCTACCTCCTGCTTCATTCAGTTTATGGGACGGGTGGTGTGCAGGGAATGAGGCAACTATTTATCTTCCTTATTCAGTGTGTGGGCCTTATGCTCTAACTTACTGCATACACTATGCCAACCTTGTATTGAATATGGAATTATTAACTGCCTCATAGGTTTTCACCCTTCTTTTTAAGCATCTCAAACCCCTCTCAAAGGTGGGCAAATATTATTCCTTATTCTCAGTTGGAGAATAGTTAAATAGCTGAGATTTTGGGCTGCCATATATATTGGAGAGTTCTGTTCTGTTCTTTGCAGGAGTCACCAGTGACGCCTTGTTCAGTAATATGGGCTGTGAAGGTTACTAACACCAACAAGTAGAAATGAGTGTGGAGCTTGAAATTTCGTGGCTCCCCATATAGTTCATCTTCTTGTCAATACTGCTAACAAAAAAAGTTAGGACTGGCAGAATCATTTGCATATGGGGAGGACAAGATCTGGTTATGCAAATGACCATTTCCTTTTTCCATTACTATCATAATGCTAACAGTGGCCAGTTTTTTTAGCTAATCCCGTATGAACTTCATCCAGGTTCATGCTGTGGTTTTGTGAAGTTTGTTTTAAAGTCAGAAGCAGCGAGACATAAGTGCTGTTTTTGATCATCAAAGAAAACCTCAAAAAAAGAAATCTAATTGTGTGAATGTAGAAAGAGTGCGAAGAATAAAGGGTGGATTTGTTGAAATTTTGTTTTTGGGACAAGGGTAATGCTTCCAGCTAACTACAAATATTGTGTGTAGAGCTGTGTGAATAGCGGATTTATCCATTTTCTGACAGTTCTGAAAAATTCTTTTTATGTCAGACAAAAGTTTTGTTTAGATTTTGAGCATTTTAACACTACTTTTGTATTTTTATTAAAACTGAATGAAATTTCTGAATAAAATAATTTTTTACCTAAAAAATGAAAACATTTAGATTTTTGGAATTTTTTTTTTTGTACAACTAAAAACATTTACCAAAATTCATATACATTTTCAAATCTCTTCAGTGGCACTGAATCTGTGTGTTTTTTCAGGCAAAACCAAAAAATGATTGAAGTATTTCACCCAGCTGTGCTATGTAGTTGAATTTCATTAAGTATACTTGTTAATTGTACTCTTAACTTCCATGAATTGCTTTCTTAAAGCTATAGCTGCTATATTATTAAACTCCTTTTGTCTCACTGTCTTCAAAATATAATACAATCAATGGGCATATTATGACAAAATTAAACTGTTAGATACATTATAGTTCAGCATTTCAAATAGGGAATTGATATCATCAAGTATCCTGGCCCTGATCAAGCAACCTCTTCCATTTATGTCCCAGATTTTGCAACGGGGCTGTAGTAACCGAAGACTATATTGTATTGTGGGAGAGGGGGAAGGATGTAAGCAAGAATGGCTTCTCCAGAATACCTTAGTAATAGGCCTCTGCTTAGTAAATATTTTATACATGTCTAGTTTATTTGCAGCTTGATTTGAAAGAATTATGTAATTTCTCTGTCTCTCTCTCTCTCTCTCTCTCTCTCCTTGTTAAAATAAACTAATTTTAAAAAGAAAGCCCATTGCAAACATATTTATATTATCTTAGAAGTTTCACTTTTTAGGGGTAGGTTTTTACAACAAATCTTTCAACTCTCAAATGTTCCTACAGCAAAGCTTCAGTTGGACCCAGGGCTGGATTATGAAAGGAACTTTAGGGGTTTAAGCCCCAGGCCCTAGCCAAAAGGGGGTAACTGTTTTATGATCCGGAGACCTCAGAGCTGGCAGGGCAGGAGCACGGGGGCATGGCGGGCCAGAGCCGGCGCTTTCTCTGCCTTGGGGGGGGGGGGGGAATCAGCTGGCCCAGGGGGCTGCCATGCTACACACCAGCTGCCATTTCAAGCTCCCCCCCCCCCCAGCAGACTGGCTGGAGCGGGGCAGGGATGGGAGTGTCTTCAGGCTCCATGACTCCCCCAGAGATGGAGGGAGTAGGGGGCTTGCCCCTAGGGTAGGGGCCCATGCTGGGGGCCCTGCAGTGGGGGTGGAGGATTCCAGGTGGGACCCCTGTGATGGGGGGCACCCCGGGGCCTCCAGGCTGGTTAATCTGGCCCTGGTTGGACCAACTTCTGAGAGAGAGAGGCAAGAGAGGGAGAAGTTTTCAAGCTTACACAGACCTCTTCCTCAAAAGCTTGTCTCTTTCAGAGAAGTTGGTCTAATAAAATATATTACCTCACCTTACCTAAAATGAGAAATGACATTCTTTACCACCCTGCTAGAGTGCTGTTGAGAAACAGGCCTGTTAGAGAAGGATGTTGCATACATATGTGGGATAGCATTCTCTTGCTTTCCCTCCTCCCTCCCAGTAGACAGGCCAGTCTGTTACACGATGTACCATGGTATTCATGATCAAGAAAGAGAATAGTCAGAAGCTAAATTTGGGGGCGTTGTGGGGAAGACAGTTTCTCAAAGAGTTAATGCTCTGGAATTTCACACATAATAACTTTGCATTATGCTGTATGCATTCTTTGGGAATTTTCTCACTGATCTCAAAAGACTTTTGTTTGGTGTGCCAGACTGTGGTTCAGTGACTGCTCATAGCCAGCTTTTAATCAGAAGGAAAATAAATATGCTAATGGGAGAAAATCAAATGTAGCACATAGGGCTCTTTCAAATGATGCATCTACTGTTGGAATGATAAGTTGGTTTATCTATGTACTAACACTGTCCAAATGTACATGTGTAATACAATCAAATTGAAACATCAAACTGATTCAGAATAGAGACTTGTGATGTACTATTTCTATGTCTCCTGGTTATTTTCTCATACCATTCGGCAGACAGACATATTTAAGTATTTTGCAAGCATCTGTTAATTGTGATAAGATTACATTTATAGTGCAAGCTGGCCTAGATACAGTGAGGTGACTTAATACTGGAGAATGTGGTGATTCTGAGAGCTTGCTAATACTTGTGGTATTCATCTTTTCCCCCTTGTAATCAAATTTCAAGTGCAGAAGAAAAGAGCAACATAATTGTCTTATTAGGAGGGGTAGCTTTTGAATATAAAATTCTCACTGAGTGCTTGAATATGTTTGAACATAGATTTTAAGATCTGTGAGGGAAAGACCCTGTATTCCACTCTGTTCTATACATGGATGTGCACAGTCAGCATTCAACAGTAACTTAATAATAAAACAGGAGACCAGAAGGGTGGGGCTGTTCCTTCAGTGTAGCTTTATTTCTTACGTGAAAAAGTGACTCCTTTGCTGTGGTGCTGAAGTCTCAACAAAAAAATCTTCTAGGTAATCAATCCAGCAGTGTGGTGAAGTTCACTAATCCTTTTAGGTATGCTCTTGCAGTGTGACAGTGAGTCTGGTGGTGTCAGTAAACTTTGCAGCATCACCTTTTAAAACAGTTGAGTATGTGCAGAGAGATGGTGTACCTCTCAGGTGAGCCTGTGTGTGTGATGTTCAAGATGGGAAATCTCTGTTGCTAGGTCTTGTCTTTCAAAGTTAAGATTTTGTGTCTCTAAAGATGAAACAAAAAGATGTTGTCAACACACTAATCTAGTGAAATCATTTGGTAAAACAGACAATCTTTTAAACTAGCAACTGGAGATAATACCAAGCAAAATGAATTGTATATTATCTTAGGGTATGTCTATACTTGCAATTTAGATCGATTTAAGGAGGCTTAAATTGACCTAAATTACTCCCTGTCCACACCAGACTTTCATTAAGTCGACTTAAGAAATTCCTTAAATCGACTTAATAAAAACCACCCATTACGTTGATGTAAGCCTTAAGTCGACTACTTAAGTCGACTTAAGGACGGTGTGGACGTGGAGTAACCCTTAAGTTATTAAGTCAACCTAAGGGTGGTTAGGTTGACTTAACAAAGTGGACTAAGTCGACTTAGGTCGCCTTTAAGTCGACTTAAAGTCGACCTTAAGTCGACTTACCAGTCGACCTAACTTTTTCTAGTGTAGACATAGCCTAAGAGACAGTGATTCCATATGTTAATTTTGCTGTTTCTGGGTTAGTGTGGTTGATTGTCATACATATTAGTAGGTTGGGGGCAGGGAGACAGTTAAGTTTGGTATGACAGGGATAGTTAGTGGTTGTGTCCCTTCAATGTTGACTTTTATAATATACATTCAAAATTATATCTGTAAAATGACATGACCTGAAATATTACCTTAAGGCGTGTGAGACCAGGGCCAGAGGGAAGCAGGAGAGTTGGAGAAGGCAGATAGATAAGCCCCAGAATGATCCAGGCTTTGTTCCCTGCAGACTGAGCAGGGTTTGGTTCAGGTTAATTAGAGGCACCTGAGACCAATCAGGGGCCAGCTGATAAAAAAGCCTCGCCCCGGCAAGGGGGTGTGGAGAGTAAGGAGTGTTGGAGGAAGGCGGAGGAAATAGACTCTAGCTACAAGAGAGGTAAAAGAGCACCGAGAGGGGGAAATAGCCTAGGGGAAGGTAGTGTTGCTGTTTGCAGCTGCCTTTTCTATGGCCCCTAGGCTGGGGCTCGGAGTAGTGGGAGGGCCCGAGTCCCTTCTCCCTCCTACCCCTTTGTGCTGGCGGAGGGGCACCAACCACCCAGAAACAGGGGCAGACAGGGCTTCCCTGGGCCCCACAACAGAATAAAGCACAGGACCCACGGGGCAGAGTGGACTGTTTACCACAGATGGGAAAGAAAGGAATGAGGCATGGATTAATGGACATAAATTACTCTGGAAATCTTATGGTACCTTTAGTTACCCTATAAAATTGACAAGAATGATGGAAAATGTACAAGCAACCTTTCACAAAGGCATTAGATGCAAAAAAATGAAGTACCAACAATATGTGGCTTTCTTTACATGTATCACATAGTAAGTTGAAGGCATCCTTGCTTGTAATACCATTGTCTTTTCAGGTGGAATTTGGTCCAGTGGATTTAAACAATTCCAATAAATACAGTAAGTTCTCTTTTGTCTTTCAAAGAACAGTTATAATTTAATAAACAAATGATAAGTTATGGCCTGGAATGTGGTGGTAAGACATGATTACCATAAATCTTTACTAGCGTTCTGTGGCGGTTGTGGAGGTGGGGGAGAAATCAGAATCTCAAAATGTGTGTAGACCGGGCAGAAAAAATAATGGTGCTTTATATTTATCTATCTTTGAATAATCATGTATACTACGTGGCACTGCAAATGGCTTAATATGTTTCCCATCATGGGGTTTGCAAACAGAAATGTACTGAAACTTCAGTCAACAATTTCAACTGAAATTAACATGCAAGAGATGATAAAGCCTTGAAGATGTATGTTTTAATAGGTAGAAGTGGACAATAACCTACATGGTTGAAATGTATTAAATGTAAAGCTGCCGTATAGCAAAAGTAAATGTAAAAAAATCACCTCAAAGAAACAAGAAATATGCCCCACTTGAATGTCATAATTTTGTTGCATTCCTTGCCTTTGACTATGTAATATTTGGTCCAATCCTGCCTCTTTCAAATATACCAGCAACATTGTTGTTCACTTCAGTGTGAATAGGGAAGACCATATATATTATTAATTGTTTGTGGACGAAATTATTTTTGAACAAACGAACAACTTAAATGATTCAGAAACATCATCAAGTTGGGAAGAAAGCTAACCTTTTCTTCTATCCATTGGTCCAAGATTGCATAGGTTTTCTAAATATGAGGAAGTGAAACCTTAACGGAAATTAACAGAATTGATAACTGAGTGTTTTAGAATCACTTAACTTTTCAGACTAAGTTTGTTTCCTCTTGAGTTTTCACATGCATCTGGTTACCTGGAGACCTTCCTTAACTAGCAGCAGTTGCTTAATCTTCACAAACTATTTATACCTTCAAGTCAGCGGCACTGCTATGGGTACCCGCATGGCCCCACAATATGCCAACATCTTTATGGCCAATTTAGAACAACGTTTCCTCATGTCTCATCCCAAAGCACCTCTACTTTACTTACGCTATATTGATGACGTCTTCATCATCTGGACCCACAGTAAAGATGCCCTTGAAGATTTCCATAGAGATTTCAACAATTTCCACTCCACAATCAAACTTAGCCTGGAATATTCCACACAAGAGATCCACTTTCTGGACACTACAGTGCAAATTAGTGATGGGCACATAAAGACCACCCTATACTGAAAACCTACTGATCGGTATAGTTACCTACCTCCCTCGAGCTTTCATCCTCGACACACCACACGATCCATTGTGTACAGTCAAGCCCTAAGATATAACCGCATTTGCTCTGATCCTTTAGACAGAGACAGACACCTTCAGGATCTCTATCAAGCATTCTTAAAACTACAGTGCCCACCCACAGAAGTGAAGAAACAGATTGACAGAGCTAGATGGGTACCCAGAAGTCAACTACTACAGGAAAAGCCCATGAAAAAAAACAGCAGAACGCCACTGGTCGCCACCTACAACCCCCAAGTCAGACCTCTTCAACACATCATCAAAGATATACAGCCTATTCTACAAGATGATCCCTCACTCTCTCAAGCCTTGGGAGACAGACCTCTCCTTGCTTACAGACAGTCCCCCAACCTTAAACGGATACTCACCAGCAACTACAGATCATACAACAGAAACACTAAAGCAGGAACATATCCCTGCAACAAACCATGCTGCCAACTTTGCCCTCATATCTACACTGAAGACACCATCACAGGACCAAATCAAGCCACCTGCTCCATCAAGGGCTCATTCACCTGCTCATCCACCAATGTGATTTATGCCATCATGTGCTGGAAATGCCCCTCTGCCTTATGTATTGGACAAACAGGACAGTCTCTGCGCCAAAGAATAAATGGACACAAATCTGACATCAGAAATTGCAACACTACAAAATCAATAGGGGAACACTTCAATCTCTGTGCTCACTCCATTGACGACTTGTTAATAGCTGTGTTGAAACAGATGAATAACAAATCACAGCTTCAAAGAGAAACTGCAGAACTCAAATTTATATGCAAATTTGACTCAGTTGCCTTAGGGTTAAACAGGGACTATGGATTTTTCTCTCATTACAACAGGTGATTTGACCTCACCTTCCTCTATGTGCTGTTCCCCAGTGTTTGAATCCTAACACCTATTTTGATTTGCTGTTACAGCCTGACCTGATCCTATGTCGTACACTCCCCTGCATTTAATTTCCTCCCATTCTGTAAGTTTCCCATCTTCAAAGCGTCTGATGAAGTGGGATTTTCTCCCACGAAAGCTGTTAGTCTTTAAAAGTGCCACAGGACTCTGTTGTATTAATTTCAGTTTATTCAATTTTGACACACTATCTTGTCTGTTTTTCTGCAGTTGTGAGTTCACTTCCTATGGTATATCCGCCCATGCTGATCTGGCCTGTTGATTTTACCTCATATTCATTTAGGCTGGAATTTTTTAAAGGGTTTAAAGGAGTTAGGCAACCAAATCACTCTTAATGGTAGTCTACAACTCCCTCAGTGCAGAGTTGCAACTAAAAGCCACAATAGGGGTCTAAGGTAAAACATCTAAAGTGGAAGTCAGCTAATTCAGATATGTACTTTTGTCCTCTATATTCTGTCCTGTATGCATTAATTACATTGAGATTTTTCATTATGTGATCACAAAAATAGTGGGTATGATCTGAGAATTGACAAGGAAAGCTAGAATGGGAGAAAACTGCACTCTTTTCTTACAAGCTTAGATGTGCATACCTCACAATTATTGTGTATATATGTTGTGTGATCGCATGAGACTTTATTGTTCTCCTCAATGCTGTATATTAAAGGAACAATGTTAAAAGTTAAAATCCAAATACTGAAATTCTTGGGTTTTCTGATTCAAATTTCAGCTTAATGTTGCATGAGTATAGGTGTGTTTTCATAGAGTACCTTGCTTTCTAAAATAAAGCTGGATTCTATTCTTGGCAGAATTTGCATTGCGAAATAGAAACTTACTGGAAGACGGCTATCTTATTCATTTTCCCAAACAGCAGACCAACTGTTCCTTTACTGAAGTATTTTTATAAAAAGAAAACCAACATAGGCTGGCTTGTTTTTCAAAAGGAATACAAACCAGTTCTCAACAGCCAGTCAGTCAGTAATGATGCTGTGTACTGTAATATTTCAGAAGAGAGCTATTATTGATTTCAATATCCAGCGTGTTAACCACAGCAGTCAACTGAGATACCCTGGTTTTTTGGAAGCAGTGCATCTGTGAAGACTGTGTCTCCAGTGGATCAGTGACTGGACACTACAGGAGGAGAATGCTTAGAGGGATGAATGGATGGAGTGTGGCAGTTGCTAACTTGCAGAGAGACTGCACGGCAGGGTTTGTAAGGAAAGAGCTTGTGCTGCTTGAGGCCAGCGAGGCTGGGAGCTGACCCATGGCAGGCACAGATTTGTTTCCCATGCTAAAGGCAGCTGGTAGCAAGGTGTGTGTCACAATCTTCTGTACCCCATGAAGTGTCTCAGTCACTTTCAGGGATTTAACTGTATGTCATTGATCATATTTCATGATGCCAGTAAAGCTTACATGCTGTAGTAAATTTTTTGATAGATAGATGTTCAAATGCAAATGCTTACCTTGCTTAGGTTATCTAACAAGAGATTAAATCCCTTTTTCGAGATTCACTTTTTGTATACATGTATTATTTATTTTAAAAAACTTTGAGAGTAAATAATCTTCAGTTTATAATTGACACTGAATGTTTGTATTCATTGCTTCATTTAGTACCCATTTTAGCAAACTTTGATTTCAGTGGGACTTACAGATGTGTTTAATTTTAATCATATAGTTAAGCATTCTCCTGAATCCAGGGCCCATTCAGTCCCCTTTAAACAATGTATTAGCACTGTAATATCATTAATATTTTCCCCGAGAAATATAGATGCTTTGCAGCTGTTAGTCTTCAGTTTGGCTGTGAAACTCACCTTTCACTTTCCACTTCCTGTCTTCTCTCTCACCCACCCTTAGCCTTCAAACCCAGAGTTCGTGCCAAACCTTTTAACTGGCCTCCTAATCTCTGGTCCAGTCCTCTGGGGTTGCAATTATTCTGGCTGCTGGCAGGCTTATTGCTGATGATTCTTTTTAAAATACTCATAACAGTCTGGTAACTAGAAAACAAACCACTTCATTATCTCATTCTACATGTATGTGTTGAGTGACTTTTGTTTTGTTTTTGTTATAGAAAATGCTGTGTGTGAATCTCTTCTTAAATACTGACCCTGCACAATTCAAGTCATTGAGAGCTTCACTATTTTATATGAGTATAGGATCCAGCGCTAATCAGAAAGGGTCCCGCCAAGGTCTTATAGAGGTCTCAAGAATTCAGAATTGCTACTGGCTTTTAGAAGATTGGTAGTGAAGTTTTTAATGGTGTGTGAATTGTGGCGAAGACCAACTTCATCTGACTTTTAAATCTAGCTCTGGGGATGAAAATTTGCTAACTCTGCATGTTCATGTGCACGTGCTTTTTATTATGGGTTATGTAAAAGGCCGACAACATGATTTCTTGCTGAATTTGAAAATTGATACCATATCTAGTATCTATTTACAAATATGTTCTTGTATAAATGTTCTTCTAATCAGATAAGATAATTGGTTTTGAAACCCTTTGATTTAAATCTGAAATATTAACTTTCCAAAGTCTGTTTGGGTAGATAAAATTAACAGATGGGCTTCCGTTATGTTGTATCTTGGACTCCTACAGGTATGTTCAGTGTAATGACTGGAAGGTTAGATGTTGCTTCTCCATAATTTCAGTTCTGAATAAAAGCATCTGCAAAGGATACATGGGTATAATCTGGAAAATCTTTTAGCTTTTGAATTCTCCCAGCCAATCAGTCTTGTAACAGGAGGGGAAAGGAAAAAAATATTTCCTTTATTTATTACAAGGCAATTCTACAGGAACGTGGCTGTCTTCTCTCTATGGCTCAGTACTAGATGGAATCTGTTCATTTTGCATACAGCAGCAACTCCTTATTACTGTGATACAGAAGATAAAAGTCTGATCTACTTAGAAGGATCAGGCTGGATCTTTCTAACACGGTCTGTGAAATAGTGGATGGCTTCAATTTCCATTGATTTCAATGGGAGCTGAAGTTATTCAGTGCCATAAGATTGGGCGGGTCTCTACATGCCTTGGCCGCACATGAGCCAGTAACAGAACTGGAAGCAGAACACAGGAGTGTTTTAGCCATGGCTTGGTGTTCTATGGAAGGGCCAGAACAATGGCCAATCCAAGATGCAATGTGTGCTATTGTACCTGTGCCAGTGAGTCCGACATCTTGAAAAAAGAGGTGGCAGATCACCATTTACTAGACTGGATGCCAGTGGTGGAGAGTGGGGATCCCAGGGACACAACTGCAGACAAACAGGTAGAGTTTATAAGGCAACTAGGTTACTGGCTACACTAGTGGTAGATTGAAACATACAAAACATTGGCTTCCTGCTTTCTTTCACCATCCTTCTTTCCCTACTGTAGTGAAATCCCACTAATTTGTATCCGTTTTTAAAAATTATACATACTGTACTTAATTCTTTTAAATATTTTACTGTTTGGCACTGTATTGTGGTGCCCTGTGCAAATATGCATACTCTTGTTCAGTTTTGGAAAGGAAGGGAAACAAACAAAAAGACCCTTTTATTCTAATGAGATTTATTCTTACACAGAACATGGCTGATGGTGTGATTGGTACTGTGTTTTCATTGGACAGTTTGTAGAAAACTTGTCTTTTGTTTAGTAAATAGAGCCAATGGGCGGCTGGTTTAAGTTTGCAAACTTCAACTGGTAGTGTCTAAGTCTGTAATTATTTGCATCTGGATGTAATGATATATTATAAACTATGCAGAGCCTTGTGTGGACATAAACATCTGGTGGCTATATATCTATATATATCAAGGGGGAGTGTGTTCTGCATCTCTGCATTTGATTTGTCCCTGTAACGGATTTTTTCCAATATTTATATATGCCATTTGGTTTCTGATTTCTCCCTCCCCCAGTATAAAATTGAAACAAGTGACACTATCTTGTGGAAGCAGACTATAGGAGAACAGCAGAATGTTAAAGTGTTGGATAATTTATCCTGGAGCTCTTCTTTAGAGGATGACTAGTAAAGTTCTTCTAGAAGGTGGCTCAAAGCAGTCAAATCCTGTTCAGATGAAAAGCTAGGGGTGGACGGGAAGAATGCCACAAGTGAATCATAACAGGATGTGGTATAGGGTAGTAATGCAAGAAGTAATTCAAACCTTAGATGATATTCGAAAGCAGGCTTAAATTTTAATTTAACTTGTTTTGGCTGCCTGGTTTAAATTGTAAATGCCTCTGTATGAAATAAAGTTTCAAGAAATATCTGGTCTTGAACCAGTAACCAAAGACCACGAAGTAATTTACTTTTATTAGCCTTGGAGTAAATGCCATTGTTTCCTGGCTTGTGGCTTGGATGCGTAACATACAGAGAAACCATTCCTGACACTTAGCAGTTTTCTGAAATATCTGGAAAAAGTGGATATTTTTCTCACTTTATAATTGATTAATCAGATACACAATATGCTAAAATTTAATGACCGACCTCCACTTTAACTTGACAAATTAATATTGAATGGTGAAACTGTTTATCTTTGGGTATTTTCAGAGAATCAGTATCTCACTGCTGAGCTGAAATACAATAGAATGCAAAAGTGGATTTTATTCCTACTATTTTAGGGTTTGCTCGCTTATATTTGGGTTGGCGGATTGCAGGTGCATGCAAAACCTCCTCAGTCAGCAGCCACACTCTTCTCTCTGTTCTCTTACAACAGAAAAGGGGGAGTGCAGCTGCTGAAGGATAGAATATTGTTTCATAACTGCTGCATTTCTACCCCTAGAGGTCTGTCCATAGCCTCAAGGCTTTAACATAGCCGAGGCAACTAATATACAGACTTTCTTTGGAAGCAGTCAAGATTGCTGCGCTGCATATACCATATATCTGACTCAACCCCACTAAAGCAAGATAACAAAGAGTTAGGCCACTTAACAGTTCACAACCTCTATTCCTGCCTGTGACAAACACCCACCTTAACATTCCCACATCCACCGTGTGCCACAGACCAGTCCCTATAATCTTAACTCTACCACCTTTACTTGCCCTTCTGCACACAGACTGCCTTCTCTCGGAACAAACAACTTACTATGCCAAACATCTGTAGCTACTAGTACTGAGTGATTGGGGACGTGCCATATCAGTACTCCAGGAATATAAACCAATCTCTTTTTAAAAAATTAAATGAGGAAATTGGATGGGGAAGGATTCCTTCCAGTTCATTGTTCCTGCTGGCTGAGAGCTATATACACAACATGGTACAAAAAGGTTGGTGTGTTTATGTGGCCAGACTTTGCAGTGGAGGATAAAAACAGATAAGAGGAGAGCATACTGGCTTATCTTGGTCTGGCTGAAAATGGAGAATTGACGTTCAGATACTTGGTGCCTATCATCATATACAAAAAAGGAATGGTAAGATATGTAAAGGAAAAAGGAACTTCAAAACCGATTAAGTCATATAACTAAATCAGGCAACTGTTGTAAATGTATCACTAATGCTTATTTTGGCACAACAGAATTATTCTTTCCATTGGCTTCTCCAGGTCTATAACAGACTTTACATAGTCTGTTGAAAAGGTTCACAGTCTTAGAATGAAAAATGTGTTCAGGGATCAGATTCATCATTTGGATGAGATTGGGTGACACCTCATTGAAACTGACAAATCTTTTCTAGCAGGCAATCTTGAACGTGGCTTATTTTCTGATTGTTTTTCATTCACAAAGGCATTTTGCCAAAATTAAAAATATTTTCATAATTCTGACACCTTATTTCTCCTAAATCAGACAAATTAAGACTTCATACATTATTGCTAGAATGGAGGGGAAAGTGTTCATATAACTATAATTTCTGGTAGAAAGAAATGTTGCCAACTCTTACAGGTTTTTTGGGGGGGTTATTGGAACTTTTTGAGTATTGGGAGAGGAATTGTTAAAGCCCCCACTCCTGGAGTCATAGAATCATAAAGGATTAGGGTTGATAGGGACCTCGGGAGGTCATCTAGATCAAACCCCTGCTCAAAGCAGGACTAACCCCAACTAAATGATCCCAGCCAGGGCTTTGTCAAACCGCACCTTAAAAATCTCCAAGGATGGCAATTCCACCACTTGTCTAGGTAATGCAGTCCAGTGCTTCACCACCCTCTTAGTGAAAAAGTTTTTCCTAATGTCTAACCTAGACATCCCCCATTGCAACTTTAGATCATTGCTCTTAGTTCTGTTGTCTACTACCACTGAGAAGAAGCTTAGTTCCATCCTCTCTGGAACCCCACTTTCGGGTAGTTAATAACTGCTATCAAATCCCCTCTGTCTTCTTTTATGCAGACTAAACAAGCCTAGCTCCCTCAGCCTCTCCTTGAAAGTCATGTGCTCCAGCCCCTAATCATTTTTGTTGCCCTTCACCATACTCTATCCAGTGTGTCCACATACTTTTTGCAGTGGAGGCCCAGAATTCGACACAATACTCCAAATGTGACCTCAGCAGTGCCAAATAGAGGGAAATAATCACTTCCCTTGATCTGCTGGCAGTGCTCTTACTAATGCAGCCCAATATGCTGTTAACCTTCTTGGCAATAAGGAAGGGCACACTGTTGACTAGTATATTGCTTCTTGTTCATTGTAACCCCCAGGTCCTTTTCTGCAGAACTGCTACCTAGGCAGTCAGTCCCCATTCTGTAGCAACCCATGGGATTCTTCATTCTAAGTGCAGGATTCTGCACTTGT
Organism: Pelusios castaneus; assembly: GCA_007922175.1. NCBI lineage: Eukaryota > Metazoa > Chordata > Testudines > Pelomedusidae > Pelusios > Pelusios castaneus. The sequence goes on along the minus strand of ML685769.1, from coordinate 27,955,492 downwards.
GCTCATTGAACCTCATCAGATTTTGGGGGGGAAGGGGGGAAGGGAGGAGGAATCCTCCACTTTGTCTAGATCACTCTGTCCCCTAACCTAATCAAGTGCATCTACGACTCTCCTAGCTTAGTGTCATCTGCAAACTTGCTGAAAGTGCAATCCATCCCATCCTTCAGATCATTAATAAAGATGTTGAACAAACAGGCCCCAATACCGACCTGAGGGGCACTCCACTTGTTATTGGCTGCCAACTAGACAGCAAGTTATTGATCTTGATGATCCAGTCAGCTTTCTATCCATCTTATAGTACATTCATCCAACCCCATGCTACTTTAACTTGCTGTAAACCATGTGATTATGTAAGAATTACAACTTTAATTAAACAAAATGTGTTTTTAAAAAACCCAGAAGGAAAGTAAAAAGAGCCTAATGTTTTTATTGGTTAAAAGTCGTAACATTTACTCATAGAGGGTTTTCAGGGCTTAACATGACTTTTGAGCGCTTGGGGCTGGTAATACTGAGGAAACAGTATGAGATCAAGCCTTCACCAAAGACCTCACTTTTATAGAAATATGGCCTTATATTTTAATAAAGAATGAGAGAAGAGAAATATGGGAAATTTATATACTGAACTACTTCTTAAGAGTGTAATTCAAGGTTGTCAGGAGCTACTTGCTGTTACATAGAATTTGTCTTTATTTAAATGTGTTATGAAGTTTTATCTGCAATTTGCTTATAGCTAGGTTTATTAAATATTCTTGCCATTACTCTAACTACACATGGGCTTCTGTACTTTCCCTATTTGTAAAGCAACAGCATGCTTCCATTTTTGTAACTACCGTGATGATGAAAAACATGATATTTAAGAGCTAGGCAATATTGCTAAATACTGGTGGGAAATATATGGTCTTAAATTTGTCTTTCTGTCTCTCTGAGTTGAGGAATATAGTATCATAATTAAAAAAATATGGAAACAAGAAAAATATTCTTTAAAAATTTCTATTTGCAGAAGTAAGTTGCCATCACCTCCACTTTACATTGCCAGAGAAAATTCCATATAGTCAACCTCTTTGGAACATACAATCAAACACTCTCTAACTATGACAAATCTGTAGCATGCTGCTCTGTGAAGTTCAGTGAAAATTATTCCTCATAAGTGAATATTGGTAGCTCTGCTTGAAATGGACATATATACATTAAAAAACCTTGAATTCTGGGGGTAGGTTAACTTTTTGAGGGAGAAGGGTGTTTTACAGAAAATAAATGTTTAGTAGTGCAATGTCAACCTTCTTATCAGTTCTTTTCATGTTAACACTTGAAATTTGTGAATCTAATTAACAAACTAATAGAAATGTGAATTTTGATTTTTCAGTGGAGATAGAGTAGGAAACCTTGTAGGCGCTGCAGACTTTTACGTGAATGTTTAACTTTGCCCTTGTGAGTTGTTCTAGATTGTTGTCATCAGTGCGACTACTCCATGTTTGTGAAGTGTGTGTGTGTATTATGGCCTTATTGGTGAATGGCAAACATGAGGGACTTGTGAAAAATTGTAGCAACTTATTAAATGTTTTGAAACCAATAGCTACTGAAAATTATAGCATTTCCATTCTATATCAGAAGAAATCCTAATAAGTGTATAAAAGATTCATTTTTCACTGGTGGAACAGAGTGCTGGTATTTGAATAACTCCATCTCCCTCCATCAATCTTAAGAACACTTCTAAAAAAAATGTAATGCTTATACTTATCTCTAATTTAAAACGAGTTGATTTTCTTGAAAAAATACTTTATTGCAAGACTAGTTGAACAACTTTTATTTATAAAGCCAATTATTAGTAGTGTTTTGCCTTTCTATGTGCAATCAGACACCTAACATAAGTGGTTGCATGAAAGAATAGGAAATAATGAAAACAGAGAGCAGGGAAGAGCGATCACCAGGGTTAATCTCTTTATTTGATGATAAATGAGAAATTGCTCACTCTGTAACTTCTGAGTTAGGTTGTTACGGTTTCAGAATTGCCGATCTTGGTCCCATCACTGCTGGCATGTTGCATAATGGATGAGCCTGCACTGATGGAGGAGCAGGTGTTCCAACAATAAAAAAGAACAATGTTGGTTGTTTCGAACAACATCAATCCTCCCTTATTCTCTCATCCTAACTGTTCCCCAAACAAGAAGTCCCTGTCTCTAAAGCAGCAGAGAGAAAATAGCAACGTACACTGGGCAGCCTTTGTCTCTTGCTACCTCAGAATCAGTCCAGTAAAGAGATTTTCTTGGATACTCCAGATCTTTAAATGATGTTTGTCACTGCTGGCTAAATAGAAACTGATTTGTGAATGCCATTTAGTGGAGAAGTACATCAGTACCCACAAATAACTAATTGCTCTGTTATATCTGAACACAATGTGTAAAAAATGACTTTGGAATTATTGTGTTCCATTAGGTCTGGTTAAATTGTGTCCTAAAGGGGGAAATCTACTGAAAGATAAGTCTTAGGACCCATAAAATGGGGAAGAGGTTAGCTTATTTCTGGTAACTAAAAAAGATACTACATTTAAAAACAAATGCTTAAAGGCCAAATGACAGGGTAGGCTGTGGTTATTTGTTTAAGATGGTCACTGTTCTTGAATTCCATGAGTGTGGGTGCAAACACTGTAAAGTTTGAAATTAGCATGGCAGATTTTGTTAAACTTATTTTTTTTGAGGGCAGAAGGAACTGCAGCTGAGGGATAACTAATTATGAAAAGACTATCTAAATCCGACCGTTTAGAGTGTGGCTATTTTCAAATATTTTCCCTTATTGTCTGCCATTTGCAGCAGGAATGGCAACTTCCACTTCATCCCATCGGGCACTGCATCTGCCCCCTGATTAGGAACACACAATGGCAAGGTGCACAGTGTGTGACTTCCGTAGAACTTGACAAACATTCTTTTCTATTTACAGTATTGACAGGGGTTGGAGGGAATTAGTAGCGTTTTCTGTTATACATTTCCCCCCGTTTCCTTCATCATATTAGTTTATTCTGAGGACAGAAGATGAGCCAGTAGCCTCACTTTAAAAGAAATCCAATAGATTTCACTAGAGGAAATGAAGTAGTTTGTATCTATCTCATCTGCTATACTATCTTCTATTGCCAATAAAATATTTGTTCACTGATGATAATAGAGATCAGATTACTTTATAATGTGATTGTTAGTGGGAACATGGAAACAAAAACATGTCACTGTGAACAAACGCTTCCGTAGGGACCCCGTGAAAAAGTGGCATTGTGTCAAATAAAAGCCCTACTATTCAACTGCAGCAAGACGATGCATGCAGTATATTTATTTGTTTTTAATATGTGCTTATATTGGCCAGTCTAATTCATATCTCAGATCCCTGACAATGTAGGCTTAATTTTTATAGTGTATATAGTAATGTATTTTGGGGAAGGCAGTTTTATTTTAAATGTTCCCAGCAGTGGGCCTTCACCAGCTCCAGAGAAAGCTGCCAGTCTGCCCTCGGGGATAATTCCTTCCTGACCCCAAATATGGTCATCAGCTAAACCCTGAGTATGTGGGCTAGACTGGCCAGCCAGACACTCAGAAAGAATTCTCTGCACCAACGCAGAACCTCCCCCATCTAACATCCCATCACAGGCCGTTGCGCATGTTTACTGCTCATAGTCAAAGATCAGTCAATTGCCAAATTAGGCTGTCCCATTATACTGTTCTCTCCATAAACTTACCAAGCTCAGTCTTGAAGCCAGTTTTGCTACCACTGTTCCCCTCAGGTTTACCTAGTTAGGTCTTACATCCCACCTCTTTAAATTGGGAGGTTCCATGTTAGTTTCATAATGGGCGCAACGCTAGCCTCACCACTCGTTCTGAGATTGTGCCAAATTGTTGCCATTGATAACTTGAATTTTGCTTTCATAGATTTGTTGTTTATTTTTATTGGTTTAGGGTAAATTAATTACCTCTGCTCAATAAAGTTGTACAATAATAATAATATTGTAGATGAATATTTTGTATCTACCAGAATAAGAGCATTTTTCAAATATCTCTAGAAACTAGATATGCCCTACCCTGTCTTCCTTCCTGTCCACCAACCCCTACGTACATCATTGATGTCTGCCAGTCTGCTGAGCTGACTCACTTCCTATTATTTAATATTTAGATTAGCAGTTTTATTGCTATGTATTGTTTGTATTATAGAGCGACTTTAAGCACCTGTCTCTTATGTGACTGTCCCAGTGGGAAAGAGTTGACTAAAAAGACAATAGAGACGAAGAATGGGAGAAAGGTAGAATTGTATGGATAGAGATTAAGCAACATGCTCTGAGTCTGTGACAGAAACAAGAATTAGCCCAAGTTTCCCCGAGTCCCAGTGCAGTGCAATGAAGCCCTCTTTTCTCTCAGTATCAGTGATATATGGAGGTTTCACATTGGCTGACGCTCTTATTTTAAAGCAGTGTTTCTCAATGATTGATTACTGGACCAGCACCAGTCCCTGAGATCTGCTTGACACGGTTTAGGAAGGCCGGAAGCCAGTACCTGGTATCAAAAAGATTGCGGCTATGTACAAACTACCAACTTTTCCTGCAATGAAGTTGTTGCGGGACAAGAAGCATTATACCTATAATGCTTTCCCCCATCCACACAGCACTCCTTGTAACGAAAAGGAACGTTCACACTCTCCTTTGAATTTTCATTACAAGGAACAGTGCATGGTGGGCACCTATCCCACCATGCACTGCTGCAGCCAGCCTTTGGGCTGGCAGCGGGGCTGCTTCCATTCCCCCCCCTTCCCCCACAGGACTGTAGGGCTGCCCAGGGGGTTTTCTGGGGTGCCCTGCCCCACTGGAGCCCCACTGGGGGAGGGGGTGTTCCCCTGGAAGCGGGGCTCAAGCCATGGGTGGCAGCGTAGCCCCAGCCCTGGGGAAGCTCTGCGGGGCCAGGGCTGTGCTGCGGCTGAGAAGCCGATGCTCTCAGTGGCTGGAGTCCCGCTGCCCTGGAGAACCCCCAGGGCAATTCCTGGTGGCTCCAACAGCAGCGGAACTACTGTGGCAGGAGCTCCGCTACTTGTCAATTTCACCACTCTGCTAGAACAGTGAAATTGACAAGTATGACAGCGCCAGTGTCCCAGAGTGGCCTCGATTGGCACTCTGGGACATTTCCAGAGGCTGTTAAAAGCGCAAGGAGCGTACACACTGGCTCTGCCGCGGAACAGCTGATCCATGCTAAGCCTAACCACGCTCATTTAGGTGATTTACCTGTTGCGCGGCAAGAGGGCTGTTGCCGTGCAACAAGCAAGATTGTAGTGTGTACGCTCACGGCCTTATCGCGCGGTAAAGCTCCTTGCCCCATGATAAGGCTGTAGTGTGTACAAGCCCTGAGAAATGCTGCTGCAGAGTGGTACTTTGTAGATACTTGGACCTTAATATTTGAATTTTTATCAATTCAAAATTTATTTTTTGTCTGCAAACACAAAGCTAATTCTAGAGCTGTGGAAATGCTGCCCAATGGAAGAAGTTCCCCGCAAAATTGAAAGAGTACTGAACTACGTATATTGATTATCTTAAATTATCCCATACAGTTTGGAAGATGCCTAAAGGAAATTGTAGACTGGGGACTTACTGATTTATAGGAATGCGGTTCTGTAAGCCCTGTTCACATGAAGAATCCTTTAGGGACTTGGCAAGTACAGGCTGCTTATTTAAGTCTTAAGAGAAAGAAGGTGGGTGAGGTAATAGCTTTTATTGAGCCAAACTTCTGTTAGTTCAATAAATTACCCAAGTTGTGTGTCTCACATCCTGGGACCAGCTTGGCTAGACCAACACTGCAAACGATGTTATGTGTTCTCCAGGTAACCTCTCTGTCTATTTTACATTAGGTTTTTATATCTTTGTTTAATATCTGCAATGGGGAAGAAAGAGCCATACCTCTCAATGAAGTGGAACATTATCTAGACACTACTTGACTTTTAATCTGTTAAAACTTTAAAAAAAAAAAAAACCAAACAAAAAAACCAAACAACTTCTTGGCACACGATTTCACTGTTGCATGGACACAGAGGGGAAAAAAATAGTAACTAGCTTTCCCTGCTGCCTGCCTGTCATGTTCTATAATTTTTTTTTCCTCATGGCTTTCTCAGAGATGTCCATTGAAAAGCAAGCTGGTACTTTTTAAAGGTTTGGCATTGATGAGTCAAATGTGAATCTTTTGGCTGAGTTAAACTTCACCTGGGCACAGCATCTGCTCAGTAATTTGTCTCCTTTTTGTTTTTCTGCCCATAAGCTGTTTTGACACCAGACGACTCACTGTGGTATATCACATCAAGCGTCGGTAATTATTGTTTTCATCACATTTCCCAATATGAATTGAAGCTTGTTGAAAATAGACTTGTGCAATGTGACATTATTTTAGTGGGTGGGTTAGAGCAGTGCTTGATGGCATTAATTTAGCAATTTATAGAGCTGCAAAAGAAAATTCAAAGCAATGAGTTAATCAGCAACAACATTGTATATCTGCAAAATGTGCGTTACTGTGTAAACTCTCATAAAAGAATCTGCCATGATATTGTGGTGCAGAGAACCACCATGCTGTGGTTCAATTTCCTCTTGCTAATTTAAAAATTAAGTGTTTTTTTATCTTTCAGTCTTTAATGCCTTGGATTGTCTAGTGTTAATGAACTGACAAACAAATCCAGCAGTGAAATAATTACCTTGGTTGAAATTGGATATAGGCTTTTACATAATCATCTGGATTATATTTCCTTCCAACTCTAACAATTCCTCATGCAAGCAAAACATGGTGACACATCAAATTACACTTAGCTTCTGTTCTCTATTTTAATTACAATACCACACAAAAAGGGCTGTCTACCCATTTTTCTGAGCTTCATAGATACCATCAATAGTTTGGGAAATGATCCACCCACCACAAACAGAATGTTATATCCATGCTAGCTTTAAGAAACATAGAAAATAACTTAGATTAAAAAAAATCCATGAAAGAAATATTTGCTTTAATTACAGGCTACACATATAGAAGTGCAAATTATTTTTGGATTACAAAATCAGATCAGAAAGGGGTTTAATTATTAATCGGTACTTCATTTAGAAACTGTAAGAAATTGTCTAAAATTCAGCACAAGTTTAACCTCCTTTTTGCAATTTATTGTATCTCCATACATAACCCTCTTCATTTTTGTGGCATAGGCAGGAAGCATGGATTAGACTGGAACTGTGTATGGGTTGCATTGGATTAATATTGACCATGGGAATGGAAGCAATTGAAACCTGTTTTTTGCTGCTGTCCCCCAGGCTCTGTACCTCTGATCATTGATTTGCAGCTTTTCCGCTCTACATGGAAACCCATAAAATAGGAATGAGAAGTGGTAAGATCAGCAGTGTTGTTCTTACCCTTAGAATGGCAGAGCTCTGATATGTTACTTGACTCTTAAATGGAACTAAAACGGTTTTGTCTACAGCAAATTTATTCATAGCCAGAAGATAGTGGAATTAGTGTAATGTAACAATTGTAACTAACTGTTTTTCTGGTGGAGTCACTGTAGCTAGTGTAGTGGTTTTATGTTTGAAAATATGAACAGCTAAATCTTAATGGACAGTCTTTTACCCTGCAACATCTTCTGCTCCCAAATCTGACAGGTTAGAATCTGTTTGTTTTAAATTTTTCTAAAGCATCCATCCTCCTGTTATCAGAGTGCTGAGTGCCACTATCGCATTGCTGATGACTGCCAACCTAAGGGTTTATGAGGAATAGCTAAGTGAGATTCCTTAGTATATATCCCAAACAGACTGACTTGACATAAAAAGGGTTGGGGGAAGAGAGAGAGCGAGAGCGATCGATCTTTAGGATCACCAGCTGCTTCATTGAGTAGTGGCCCTATGGGTGCTCCACTTCAAGTGCATATGTACCTGCTGAGCCCTTGACTGGAGATTGGCTGTTAGCAGAGTCAGTTTTTCCTGCACATGTGCCCTGTGCTTCCTTTTGCTGGATATTGAGGATATATGGGGTAGGGTGATCATATGTCTCATTTTAGCCAGGACAGTATTGTTTTTAAGTCCTGTCCCAGACATTTAAAAAAAACCCAGACAAAAATCCCAAACAACTGGGCATTTGTCCCATTTGCTCTTGCCTTGTTTCAAATGACACCTCTCCTCCTGAGAAGCTATTCCTCTGAGCAACGACCATTTGGGACTCCTCACCATTTTATGCAGGTGCTTTATTTGGATGAGATGGAGGAGGATGAAAGAGATTTCCAATCAGTCAATTTCTCTTCAGGGTTCTTCAACATCTCCTTTCAGGAACCTATTATCTGAAAGTCATACAGAAGATCAGGCTCATTATCAAGAATGCATACCAACCCTGCATGACATGCCCACTTGCGTATGGCTCTCCCAAGAGCCATTCTAGGACCCTTTGGATGCCTATCAACAACAATTTGCCAGCCATTGGTACTGGCTCATAGGGAGGCCAGAGTTGTACAGCCCTCTCCTTTCCAACCAGCCCCCCACAGCTGGAGACTTTTGGGGAGAAGGAAAGTAGAGCAGAGAAGGAGCCAGCCCTTAAACACCTATTTCAGTACCTCTGGGTGAGGCAGTTATGTCTCTGCTAGAATCCATGGCTGATGATTTTTGGCTATTTCAAGACCTCATATAGCTGACATTCAAATTTCTACCAAAGAAGTCAAGGATTCTGCAGTATGAACTGCTGGATGTTCTGCCATCAGCAGCACCCTCCAGGGTAGCATTGCCTGTCAGTGATGTGCTCCTAGATCTGACAAAGATGGTGTGACAAGACACCTGCTACTTTCCTGCCAACATGTAAATGGGTGAATAAGAAGACTGATGTTACTACTAAGGGCTATGTCTACACTTACTAAAGTTAGTTTGAATCACTTAATTCGAACTAACTGATTCGAATTAATTTTAGTTAGTTCAAATTAACTTAATTCGAACTAGAAAAATTTAGTTCAAACTAAGCAAGTGCCATTCATTAGCGAATTGCATTGAGTTCCTTTAAGCTTCCTTAATTCGAACTAACTTGCCAGTGTAGACATAGCCAAGGATTTTGACTTTTTGTTTTCCCATGCTCCAGCTAACTCCATAGCGGTGGATAAATCTACTGTATTCTACGATAAGGACCAGAGAAGTCTGGATCTTTTGGGGTGAAAGACTTATTCATCAGCAACCCTGTAATTCAGGATTACAAATTATCAGGGGATCATGGCCAAATGTAATTTTACAAATTATAAAAAAATATTTTTGTTTATGTAATATCTGCCACAAGAACATAGGGAGCAATTCCAGTCCATTATCTCAGCAGGCCAGTTGATGGCCTGAATTGCTCTTCAAACATCCAAACCGCTGTCAGGTTTATCTCCATGGCAGTGGTTATGCACAGGGCATCATGGCTTCATCTGACAGGGTTCTGGAGAGAAGCATAAACACTGTTGAGTACTCCCCTTCGATGGTCTGAAACCTAGTTCTTGGAAAGAGGGGTGAGTCCTTGCACAGCATACTCTAAAAGACTCTTGGGCTACTTTATGATCCTGGGGCATATATGCTCTTACAAATAAGAACAGGTTTAGTAAATCAGATTGCCCAGAGATCATATCCTGTTCAATTTTCTGGGTTCCATAAATCTACTGAACTCCCAGGAAGAGACATAGGTTTCAGAGAAAAAGGACCCCCAACTGTCCTCCATGACTATCCAGACATATTCAAAGCAATGGTTTTAATGGGTTGATTGAGGATTTGAATCCTCCTGAACCTCTGGATTTACAACCGTACCTATTAGCTGTGACACCCCCTGTATGGAAGATAATTTATAGGGGCATATTTTGATTCATTGACTGCCAGATTCTACCTTCCCTTAGACAGGCAGTTTCATAACTTTATCTGGTATGGGCAAGTCACTGGAACCTTCAAATCATAATAAAAAAAACTGTCTTCTGCTCCTGGACACATGGCAGCTTGGACCTTTGTGACCGATCATGCAAGACTGTCTCTCCTGCTTGTAGAGTTGGCTCAGAATGACCTGTTTTTCAGTTAGACACATCTTGGACAGACAGGTGTTCCTTTCAGCACTCTAAGGAGCTTCTCATTTGTAAAGGATCAAGACTTGGGAAAAAAATGGGAAACTCAGGAACTCAGTCTCCATATCAATCTGTTGGAGCTCAAGGCTGCCAGGAATGCTTGTCTTCATTTCCTATTCCTTATCATGAGCAAATCAGCCAGGATCATGATGGACAATATATCCTACCTGTTCTATATCAACACACAGGGAGGAGCAACTGAGTGCAGTTCACCCTCTATATCTTTGGTATTGAGCATGAGGCGGTATAGGTCATGTATATGGGCCAAATGGACCCTGCTAACTGAAAATCTTTGATCAAGGGCTTGAGAGCACACCTGAAGTGGAGCTCTCACAGAGACACGTATCTCAAACAATCTCATTTACTGCAGAAAGTGAGCAACTTCTTCCTGTGGCAGAAGTGAAGCCCAGTTGCTTGCTCCTTTCATCCCTAGCAGCTGGTTTTCCTTTTGGCTTTTCCATGTGAAGATGATGACCTTAAAAATGTTAGAAACATTGTTCTAATGGAGCAGAGTCTCATTTGCATTTTTAGCTCTCCTCAGGTCAGAGGACCAGCAGCTGATTGATTCTTCCTCCACACCAACTGGAATCTTTAGACAGCAGAGTCCTGTGGCACTTTTAAAGACTAACAGATTTATTTATCGCATGAGCTTTCGTTTTCTCCCACGAAAGCTCATGCGATAAATAAATCTGTTAGTCTTTAAAAGTGCCACAGGACTCTGTTGTCTTTCTACAATAGACTAACACTGCTACCCCTTTGGAATTTGGAATCTTTAGAGCAGTCAACACCTTTCTGTGCCTTACTTATTTCCATTTCCTTTTGATACAGAGATGAGCTGTTCCTAAATCTTCCATCCTTTCCTCATCTGCTGTCTACTCTTGTCCTCATGCTTTATTGTATCATTTTCATTGTTTCAGCGATGCATGTAAGTTATGAAACCAAACCATCACAAAAAGAAATGTTGCATGGTGTTACTGGTGTGAAGCCATGCAAGGTTAGTAATGACAGTGGTTCCCATCTGATGGCTTTTTGACAGCTTATTTCTTAGTTGAAATGGATTGTTTCAGCTGCAGTCTCTAATAAACGAACCACTCGCCCCTCTCTCTCTCTCTGACACCATATCTGGCAATATTTGTCATTGTTTGTTGGCTGTTTTTGCAGTCTGTTCTCAGAGGCCAAGGAGTGAATGAACAATCTTCTCTCCTGGTAGAGGTCTTCCCTCTAGAATAGATTTGTTTCGAATAAAAGGAGCATTGTGCGAGAGCGTCTGCTGCCCCTACCCATGCCCTACTTGTCCTGTTGATATATAAAAGATCAATCTCTCAGTGCAGCTTTCTTCAAAAATACTAAGGACCAGATACTTCCCATCCTTACGAAAGGGGCCTTGACTTCAAGGTGTTCAATATGAGTAACAGTATTGCAATCTGTCTCTAAATAATGTGTGGTTTTTCCCCCTACCTTACTAACTCCGTGTTATTAAATTTATTACAAACATGGCACTGGTAACTAAGAGCTTACCTCACATTTGTGTTGCAAATCATATGGTAAGGTCTTGCGACCCCGACTCATGTGAGTAGCTTTGATCATTTTAATGCCCCTGTGAAATAGCTTATGTGTTTAAGGGCTGCAGAACTAGCTCCGTGTATAGCACCTAAAGAGAACTATATTTGTTGTGTAAAAAAGATGCACCTACTCAGCTTTGTTTGAATATACTAGTTTCCTTTAAAAATGCCTAGACTGACAATTATTCTGAGGGTACAGTGACTCTTACATTAAGCCACGCTCTAAGGTTAAACCACAGTTATATTTCTAAAGGATCAGCAGAGAAGCTTTTGTGTTATGTGTCAAATAGTTCAAGGAAAGGGAGGTCCTTTTAGATGCAGGAAACACCTTGGACTTTATTGGCGGTGCCCAAAGAGTTGTCATGTTACTTTTGCTCTAGAGGTTTTAAATAACGAAGTTATTAAGCATCCTTTAAATATGCACCTGTTAATGGACTCCTTTTTTTCTCTCTTGCTTCCCCTTATTATTTTTCAGCAAGTAACAGGCAGAAGTTTTGGTGACAAAGATTTTCGGTCTGGATTAGAAAATGGTATTCTGCTTTGTGAGTAAGTAACACTTTAATTTTGAGCTTCACATGAAGTTTTGACTAAAGGTAGAACCTATTTACTTTATCTGAAAGATGCAACCCTTGGTTTCCTTTTGTTTTGACATTGGAAACACTACATATTTCATCTGTTGCTCCGGTACCAATGCTTTTTTTATGTTGAGGATTGAAATGTGGTTTCAAAAGGCAAGTTTTTACAAAGGGCTTTTAAAAAAATCCACCCTCTGTATGTCAAATAAAAGTGGTATTTACATTTTGGATTTCTTCTGTTTAAAGTGGGCAAACAGTATGCCACACCTGTGTTGCTGACATCTCTATTGCAGAGAAATGTTTTGAATCAATTCCAGGTCACACTGTTGGCAAGTTAACCTAGTTTACCGTGTAGCTTATTTGTTCTTGCATCCTTTGAGGTCCAGGCTGTACTTGGAAACTTTTTTTTTTTTTAAAGTTACACTTGAGGATCATACTTCACAATTCTTCATAAAACAATCAGATAACAATAGATTTAAACAAAATTCATCAAACCCACACACTGATGTTAATGCTCATACTTATGTTGAGGTGGTGGGGGAGGATTTTGGAAATCAAAGGGACTTATGTGTCCAGTTCACTGCCTTTCAATGTGATTTGAGTGCTCAACTCTCACAGGCTCCTTTGGAAATCACACCCCTTAGTGAGGAGCTTGAGAAAAGCAACTGTAGCTCTCTCTCATTTTTAATGGCTAAATTCTGCCCCCAAATATGGGTCGGGCTGCTATTTAAGTCAGGGAACTGTAAGGCTAAATTTGGCCTTGAAAGATACAGAACTAAATGCAGACTCAAGATTACAAATTAGATATCTTAACCCATTAACCTTGAGCAATACGTTTCTTGTATTTGTTACAATTCTTTAGTTTTAGAGATGAGAGGAATCTGACTTAGATTCTGTTTTTGATGCTATATAGTACAGTTAATATCATTTACTTAAATAGTATGTGACTTTGGAAAACTGAAACTAACGTATACAAACGTATATCTCATTAATGCAATTGAACTTTAACTGTGAAGATTTTTATTTAAGAAGAAATTCTGCATAGTAGAAATCAGCTTATTTACCCATCTTTCCCTCTCCCCAAGCTTCAACGTGACACAGACAAATGTAATTATTGCTGACCCAGGTGCTGTTCAATATGGAGGTAGAGATCTGTAGTGGTTGCATCACAATATATAATGTAATGGTTGGTCTTGGACTGTATCTTCCTCCTTAGTGCATTCAGTTGGAAGTTTTTTATATTGAATCTCATTAATGTGATTCTTGCCTGTCAGGGTTGAATTGTGTTAGCAGAAGAGTAAGAGAATGTGTGTTTCAGGATTAGATCCTAGTCTGATCTGCAAATAAACAGAGGTAGTCTATCTTTACCAATATAAACCTTTCAGATACAAATGTTAAGGAAGAAATGTTGTGCTTTATTGTTTCCATTGTAATATATAACTAATTATCTCTTCGGAGTCTGTGAGGGCCAATCATCATAATAGGGGATGAAGAGATGGGACTAGTTGATCTTTCTACAAACTTGCTTAATGAACTTGAGAAAATCACTTTTCTTTTCTGTGTCTGTTTACCAGTCTGTACAAGGCATGCAATATTTGCCACCTCGTGTGTTTTATAGGAGGACCACCCTGGGTGCTCGTCAGTCATAGTAATAAAGTTTAAAGCCAGAAGAGCCCACCATATTACTTATTCTGACCTGCTGTGTATCACAAGTCCACACACACACACACACACACACACACACACACACACACACACACACTAAACCCAACAATCAAAATTAGACCGAAGTATTACAGCCCACAGGAGACTGGACTGTAACATGCCATAGGGAGAGAATAGGAGGGGCTGAGATGCACCTATACCCTGCAACCATAGGGAAATGATTAAGTGAGAGAGACCCAGATAACCCTGGTAATTCACCACACCATACACTGTAAAGTAAGGCAGAAAGCCCTCCCAAATATCTGCCAATCCAACCTGACCTGTCCATATATTTTTGGTAAACCCATGTTGCTTCACATCTCCTTTATAATTTATAGGCATTTATTTAACTGTTCTTCAAAATTTGTTCAAAAGCCTTGGCTAGTACTGAAGTCACACTAATGAGTCCAGAATTGCCCTGATCACTTTTTCCCCTCTCTTAAAAATAACTATTCTCCAGTCATATGGCACTACCCTCGAATAGATATTTCTATTAAAAGCCCTTCCTATTGGCTAGCAATCTCCTGTGCCAGTTCTTCCAGTATTCTGGGATGGAAATTATCAGATCCCCCTCAATTTGCATGCATAAAGATTTTTAAATGTCTCTTCCACTTCACTTGTAACTTCTGTTTCTATACTGCTTCCATCAGCCATCCTGCCTTTGTGTCCATGTTATTCTTACTGAAAACTGAATCAAAGTATTCATTTAGTTTTGGGCCAGGATTATATCTTATCTTTAATCTCCTTCCCATCTGTACTGCATAGTGGCTTAATCTCATCCATCCTTATTCTCTTTTTATTTATATAATGAACAAAGCATCTTTATTTTAATTTCCTTGGCAAGAGTTAATTCAGCTTGACTTCAGCCATTCTTGCTTTTATTCTACATATTCTAACCTTCCTGGTGTAATTTTCTTTACTGAAAATCTCTTTTCTCATTCCCTGTATGCTTTTTGCTTAATTCGAATAAACTTTCTGAGGTGGCTACTCATCCAGCTGAGTCTAGAGCTTTTCCCTGAAATTGATCTATTCCATTGGGAACCTAGACTTGTCCTTCATACTGACATGCAGCACAGTCAGAGGATTTCTCCCATCAGGAGCCTTTTCAGCCTCATGTCTACATCTCATGTCCTTGCTACTGGCAGACATCATGTTTTTCTGTTTTGTAGATCTGGCTTAGTGACAGGCTTGTCAGTTCTTGAGTATGGAGACCCCAGTCATGTCTCTTCCTGGTGTATGAATCTGTTTTATGTTCTATTTCACAGTCCACTGTACATCATACTCATTTTTCCTTAGGCTCCAGTCCCTGGCTATCGCCACCATCTCTTCTTCTTCATCACTCCATCTTCTGCCTGTTTCATCTTCTCATTCCTCAGTGCAGCAAACTGTTCTTCAACTCTATTTCACCAGCACTAGCTGATCTTTTCTTCTGCTTTTGGTCATGTTCCATGCACCAACCACTCCTTCTGGCCCTCCACAGTCTTTTGTTTGTCAAGGGTCACAAATCTTGAATTGTCTGTATCCCTTCCCATGTCCTCTTCTGCATTATAGCTTTAAATACCTGACTTAACTCCATTGTCTCCAGCTGCATCTCTGTCCCTTGGATCTTCTCTCCCTTGAGCTCTATCAGATGACATTTCATGCATAGGCTCCAAAGGGGTAGCCGTGTTAGTCTAGTTCAGCAAAACAAACAAGTATAATGTGCATCCTGCAGCTTCCACATCCAACCATCATTTTCGTCTCCTCTCCTACTTGGGTCACTTTTAGTGCTGCCTCAATAGTCATCATTTTCTTCTCTTCCTAGACCCTATTCCTAGAAAAAAGAAGGGGAGAGGAATCCCTCCACCCTCTATCCCAGCAGACTCCCACCTACAGTCTCCCACAAACTCTGCTATTAGCTGATCCAATGTTCACTAATGACTGGCTTTTAAACCCTGCCACATTAGGTCTGCATTGTCCCCTCCTTAAGGGATATCAGCAAACGCTGAAATCAAGCTATACGTCAGGAACAAAACATTAAAAAACCAGGACTGTATTTCCAGAACACAAAATTACCTCTCCTCAAGCCAAATTCGCACAGAAATTCTGCTGCTAGCTGCTTGTTTTTCGCTTGTCATCAAGGGGTTGTGACAGAGCAACATGGTGGGCCAGCTCTTTCTCTTCCAATGTTAAAGATGCTACTGCCTTCCTGGTGTTCCCAGCTTCTGGCAGCTCTGGACCTGGGGATGGAACCCTGCTAATGATGCCTATGGAGTAGTAACCACAGTCTCTAAACTGGCCTTGTTGGACTTCCGCATTTCAGTGGAAGGAAGGAACGGTGAGTGACGACATAAAAATGATAAAGACTCACCCTCAGTTGTTCTCAGCCCACTGTAGAATGAAAATCTCAATGATTTCTTGGGCCATGATGTTGAAGGGTGGGACCAAAACCTCTTCCTGTTTGGAAATCATAGGTTATTAAGACTGTGGCATTGCTAATATAATCTGTATCTCCTGTTTACTTAGAAACTAATGCTGAAGCTGCCATGGACAATGTAAATTTCAGTGGTGTGGCTGGCAGTATGTCTGACTTGTTCTTGGTGTATTAGTTATGAGATAAATATTTAGTAATGTTTAAATTGATCTTGATTTCCTGTGCCAGTTCCTTCCAACCAGCAAATAGACTTGTCACCAAGGGTACATCTACACTGCAAAAAAGACCTGAGCAGCGAGTGTCAGAGCCTGGGTCAACTGATTGTGGTTTTTAGTCCTGTAGTGTGAATGAACAATGTAGACATTCCTGCTCAGGCCGTAGCCTAGGCTTTGAAACCTGGCAAAGGTGGGAACGTCTGCACTGCTGTGTTTAGCCCCGTGGTACAAGCCCCACAAGACTCACACGGTCGATCTGGGATTTCAGACTTGCTGCCACAGGCTTTTTTTGTGTTTAGTGCAGTAGAAATGTACTTGGTCTCTTGATGACATGCATATAAGTTGCTTCTCTGATTTCAGCTATAGCCATCTCCAGTAGGTGAAGGAACTGCTTCCCTTGCATTCTCTGGCTGCATACAGTTTGGAGAAATAGGAATGAGTTTCGGAAGACAAAGTATGGGTTCTGGAGACCAGAGTGGCTGAACTGAAGGAGCTAAGGGAGACAGAGAAACATGCATGAGACTTTCTAGGACACAATAGAGCAGTCCCATGCTCAGTGATTCATATAAGTACAAATGACATAGGGAAAGGTATGAGAGATGTCCTGGAGGCCAAATTTGGATGCAAGAGAAGAACAATGCTTCCAGTTCACATGTAGGGCCAGGAAGACAGGCAGAACTGTGTGTGGATGAAATGATGGTCTAGGGGTTTAGGTTTATTAGGCACTGGAGAAACTTATGGGAAAGGAGGAGCCTATACAGGAAGGATGAGATCCACCTCCAAATTGGACCCCCAGGTTGCTGGTTTGTAAAATAAAATAGGTAGATGATTTTTTCTTTTTAAATGAAGGGCTGGAGGAAAGTTGACATGCCAAGAGCACCTACTGGAGATGGCTATAGCTGAAACCAGAGAAGCATGGGATCTGGTCCAAGAGGTGAATATAGCTGAACCACTTGGTAATAGCAACCATTACATAATTAAATTTAACATCCTTGAAGGGGGAAACATGCCAAAGAAACCAACACAGGAGCATAAAGCCTAGCAAATCAAATGTAAAAATGTAATTAGGCAGGCCGAGAAAAAAATTTGAAGAACAATTAACTAAAGACAGAAAAACCTAACAGCAGCTTTTTTGTTAAGTAAACCAGAAGCAGGAAGCCTGCCAAAGAATCAGTGGGGCCATTGGACAGTGGAGGTGCTAAAGGAGCACTCAAGGAGGATAAGACCATTGTGGAGAAACTAAATTAATTATCTGTATCAGTCTTCAAGACAGAGGATGTGAGGGAGATTCCCATATCTGAGCCTTTTTTTAAAAAAAAAAAAGCTGACCAGTCTGAGGAACTGCCTCAGATAGAGGTATCAGTAAAAGAAGTTTTGGAACAAATTCAGAAATTAAACAGTAATAAATCACCAAGAGTGTAGTGGTGCTGTGGCTTCACTACAAGCCAGCAAAGGGTTAACTGCCCTCTAAAGTGTTAAAAAGGGGCCTAGCTGCAGCAGCCAATGGGGAGCGAGCAGCCCATATAAAGCTAGGAGCAGCAGAGTAAGCTGCTCAGTCTGCTGGAGCAGCTGGAGGGAGAAGGTCCTCTCTCTGGCTAGCTGATTGCGCTAGCCAGCACCCTGGAGAGCTCCAAGTGTGGCCTGCAGCAGGAGCCAAGTGGAGCCATGATTCCTGACCTGGGCAGACTGCAGCAGAGGCCTGATCCGGGTGCGAGGAGCCAGGGGCAGACAGTGGATGGACGCAGGTGGTGTGGAACTGTGGGTGACTGGGGCTGCAGGGAAGCGACCGAGGGTTTGGCTGTGGTGTGCCAGGAGACCAGGGATGGCACCGACTTGCTGGCCCCTAAGCTGTTTTAAATAGTGGGCTGGACTGGAGTGAGTGGGACCAGACCGCAAGGAGCCGGTGAAAGGACTAGGCCTGGCCACTGCTGCAAAGTGTGCCAGGGGACCTAGGTATACCCCGGACAGGGTGGACAATGGGCTTGGTTGGAGGGCTAAGACCCTGAGGAGGACTCGGAGCCAGAGTCCGGGTGTGGAGAAGCAGGGCACAGGCTTCCAGCAGGGAGGACCACTTGAGCCTAATTCCCCAGCAACAGCACCAAGAGGCGCCCTGCTGGTGAGTCCTGTGCGTGAAAACTGCTACAACAAGCAGATGTTATTCACTCAAGAGTTCTGAAGAAACTCAAATATTAAACTGCAAAACTACAACTGTGTTAAGTAACTTATCACTTAAATCAGTGTCCGTGTCAGATCAGTGTCCGTATCAGATGACCAGAGGATAGCTAACAAATGCTATTTTTAAGACAGGCTCCAGAGGTAATCCTAGCAACTATGGTAAGCCTAACTTCAGTACCAGGCAAATTGCTTATAACTATAGTAAAGAACAAAATTATCAGACGAATAGATAAATACAATATGGTGGGGAAGAGTCAACATGGTTTTTGTAAAGGGAAAGCAATCTATTAGAATTCTCTGAGGGAGTCAACAAATACATGATCAGGAGTGAACTAGTGCATATAGTGTACTTGCAAAATGAACAAGTGGCACACTTAAAGACTTTTTTCAGTGTATTTGCACTTTCAGAAAGCTTTTGACATAGTCCCTCAGCAAAGGTTCTTGCATAATTTAGGCAGTCATGGGATAAGAGGGAAGGTCCTCTCATAGATCGGTAACTTGTTAAAAGATAGGAAACAAATGGTCAGTTTTCACAATATAGAGGAATAAAGAGCAGGGTCCACCAAGGATCTGTGCTGGGACCTGTGCTGTTCAACATATTTATAAATGATTGGGTAAGAATAGGTAAAGAGTGAAGTTGCAAAATTTGCAGATGATACAAAACTACTCATGATAGTTAAATCTAAAGTTGACTGTAAAGAATTATAAAGGGCTCTCATTAAATGGGGTGACTGGACAACAAAATGGCAGATGAAATTCAATGTTGATAAGTGCAAAGCAATGCACATTGAGGAAAAATTATCCCAATTATAGACACAAAATGATGAGTTCTAAATTATCTGTTACCACTCAATAAAGAGATCTTAGAATCCTTATGGATAGTTCTCTGAAAACATCTGCTCAACATTCAGCGACAATCAAAAATGTTGTCAAGATTACTTATCATTAAGAAAGGGATAGGGAGTAAGACAGAAAATATCATAATGCCACTATATAAACCATGATGAACCAGCACTTTGAATGCTGTGTGCTCTTCTGGTTACCCATCTCAAAAAATATATTAGAACTGAAAAAAGGTACAGAGAAGGGCAACAATAATGATTTAGCAAAACGAACAAGGAGTCTAGTGGCACTTCTAACGACTAACAAATTAATTTTATTTATGAGCTTTGGTGGGAGAAAATCCCACTTCGTCAGATGCTTGAAGATGGAGAAGTACAAATGAATGGGAGGAAAATAAATGCAGGGAAGTGTAAGTCATAGGATCAGGTCAGACTATTACAGTAAATCAATGCAGTTTAGATTCAAACAGTGAACAACAGCATATAGAATGGAGGTGAGGGGAAAAAGGAAAGCAAAAATACCTGTTGTAATGGGGAAAAAAAACCCCATGTCTCTATTTAACACTAAGTTGACTGTTCAATCTGCATATGAATTCCAATTCTCCAGTTTCTCTTTGAAGCTTTGATTTCTTATCCATTTGCCTAAGTATGGCTATTAACAGATTGATGGAGTGATCAGGAAGATTGAAGTGTTCCCCTATTGGTTTTTGAATGTTGTGATTTCTGATATCAGATTTGTGTCCATCTATTCTTTTGCACAGAGATTGTCCTGTTTGTCCAATGTATAAGGTAGGGGGAGGGCACCATTTCTGGCACATGATGGCATATATCACATTGGTGAATGAGCAGGTGAATGAGCCCTTGATGGAGTAGCTGGCTTGATTAGCTCTTGTGCATATATTTGGGCAAAGTTGGCAACGTGGTTTGTTGCAGGGATATGTGTCTGCTTTAATGTTTCTATTGTTAGGTCTGTAGTTGCTGGTGAGTATCTGTTTAAGGTTGGGGGGCTGTCTGTAAGCAATGAGAGGTCTGCCACCCAAGGCCTGAGAGAGTGAGAGATGGTCTTATAGAATAGGCTGTAGGTCCTTGATGATATGCTGTGGAGGTTTGACTTGCGGGTTGTAGGTGGTGACCAGTGGTGTTCTGTTTTCCTTCTTGGGCTTCTGCTGCAGTAGTTGACTTCTGAGTATCTGTCTGGCTCTGTCAATCTGTTTCTTCACTTCCCCAGGTAGGTATTGTAGTTTTAAGAATGCTTGATAGAGATCCTGAAGGTGTCTGTCTCAGTCTGAGGGATCAGAGCAAATACGGTTATATCCTAGGGCTTGGCTGGAGACAGTGAATCGAGTGGATGGAAGCTTGAGGAATGTAGGTAACTATAGAGATCTGTACGTTTTTGGTGTAGGGTGGTGTTTATATGTCCATCACTAATTTGTACTATGGTGTACGGAAAGTGGATCTCCTGTATGGAGTGTTCCAGGCTAAGTTTGATTGTGGAGTGGAAACAGGGCTGTCCTGGGGGGGAAGGGGTTGGGGGAACGGAGCGATCGCCCTGAGCCCCACAGTTACGTGTGCCCCACGCTGTCCTGTTCCCAGGGGGGCAGTGCAGGGCCCACACCGTGGCCCCCCTCACGGATGCGCTTCACCCTCCCCCCGCTGCCTTTGACAGTGAGCCGAGGGCAGCGGAGGCAGGGCGGGAGCACTTCCCTCCTCGCCCCCAGGGTGGAGCAGGCGCGCGGGGTCTGCCAGGTGCCGGCCTCTCTGGGCTGGCCTGCCCATGTCCCACTTGGTCGTCTGCCGGGGGCCAGCCCCAGCCGGCAGCGTGGTCTTGGTGGCAGCGGCCTTGGGTCCCTGGCCTGGGTGCCGGCAACGGCAGCCTGAGGTCCCGGATTGCGGCCGAAGCCTGAGCTGGCATCTGCTCCTGCCGGTGGCGCTGGCCTCTGGCAGGATCTGGGCCTAGCTGAGGCTGGGAACCCGAGGTTGCCGCTACTGGGGGCTGGCCCTGCCCGCAGCCAGGGACCGCGTCCTGTGTGAGGCAGGCCGGCCTGGCCCCGCCCACCTGCCACCCCACCCCTGGGCCAGCCTGGCCCCGCCCACCTGCCACCCCACCCCTGGGCTGGCCTGGCCCCGCCCACCTGCCACCCCACCCCTGGGCCGGCTGCTCCATCCTGGGGGCAGGGAGGGCAGGCCCAGAGGATGGGCGAAGTGTGGCGGCGGGGCGCTGGAGTCCCTGGCCACGGCCGGCTGGCCTCCAACCAGGGTGGGCTCCTGGCCAGAGCCTCGGGGCCATGGTCAGGGCTGGCTCCAGCTGGTGGCCTCTGACTGCCAGGGTCCCGGGGGTGGAGCGGGCCAGCGCAGTCCACCCTTCCCCACTCTAGCATGGGGTGTGGGCCCCCCAGGCCAATTGGGTGGAAATTGTTGAAATCCTCAAGGGCATCCTTTCCGTGGGTCCAGATGACAAAGATGGCATCAATGTAGCTTAAATAGAAGAGTAGTACTTGGGGATGAGACTGGAGGAAGCATTGTTCTACCGTAAGTAGCCATAAAAATGTTGGCATATTGTGGGGCCATGTGGGTATCCACAGCAGTGCCGCTGACTTGAAGATATAAATGATCTTCTAATCTGAAATGGTTGTGGGTGAGTACAAAGTCCAGTCACAAGGTGTGCCGTGACATGGTCTTGGATAGTTCTCGTAATGGCTTGTAATCTGTCTTTGTGTGGGAAGTTCAGGGCTGTCCCTTGGGGGGAGCAGGGCCCAGTGCCAATCAGACTAGGCAGGGCTCCCTGCCCCACTGATGCTGCAGGGGAGTGTGGTGGGCCATCCCTCTCTGCCCCCCAGGAATCCCGGTTGCCCCCTGGGGACTGGGAGCCGGTCCCGGCCAGGAATCCAAGGCCAGCCTCCCGCAGGGAGCTAGCCCCGGCCCCCAGCCCGGCCCCGGCCGGGAATCAGAGGCCGCCTGCCAGCGGGGAGCCGGTCCTACCTGTGGCCGTGAGCTGGCCCGGACCGAGGCTGCCCCATCCATGGCCGGTACCCCAGGCTGCTGCTGCTGGCGCCCCAGCTGGTGACCTAAGGCCGCCACCGGGAGCTGGCCCCTGCCGAGGCCACGCCACCGGCAAGGGCCAGCCCCGGCCACAGCTGGGGACCCGACCACATGTGGCCGTGTGTGGGGCAGATCCTAGCAGGCCGGCTCAGAGATGTTGCTGGGCCCTGCGCACCTGCCCCACCCCTGGGCCTGCCTGCTCCGCCCTGGGGGTGGGGAGGGCTGGCCCAGAGGCCGGGCAAAGTGCTCCTGTCCCACCCCGCTGCCTTCGGCTTGCCGCCAAAGGCAGTGGGGAGCAGGGTGAAGCATGGCAGCGGGGGAGAGTGGCGGTGCGGGCCCCACACTGCCCCACTGGGAGCAGGAGAGCGTGGGGCCACATAACCGCAGGGTCTGGGGTGATAGCCCCATTCATCCCCCCCACAAGGATGGCCCTGGAGAGGTTGCTGCATTTATTTTCCTCCCATTCATCTGTACTTCTCCATCTTCAAGCATCTGACAAAGTGGGATTTTCTCCTATGAAAGCTCATGCGATAAATAAATTTGTTAGTCTTTAAAAGTGCCACTAAATTCCTTGTTTTTGCTGAACTAGACTAACACAGCTACCCTTCTGGAACTTGTCAATAATGATTTAGGGGTATGAAAGAGCTTCCATACAAGGAGAGATTAAAAAGACTAGGAGCGTTGATGTTAGAAAAGAAGTAACTGGGAGGGAAGGAATGTGACAGATGTCTATAAAGTCATGAATTGTCTAGAGAAAGTGAATAAAAGTGTTATGTGCCCCTCACATAACAAAAACTAGGGGTCACCCAATGAAATAAATATGAGCAGTAGATTTAAAACCAAAACCAGGAGGTACGTCACAGAATGCACAGTCAACCTGTGGAACTCGTTGATGTGGGATGCTGTGAAGGCCAAAAATATAACGGTTCAAAAAAGAATTAGGTTAGGTCATGGAGGATAAATCCACCAATGGCTATTAGTCAGAATGGTCAGGGATGGAACCCCATGCTCTGGGTGTCCCTAAAGCTCTGACTGCCAGAAGCTAGAACTGGATGATGAGGGATGGATGACTCAAAAAATTGCCTCAATAAATCGTTCTCTCTAAAGCATCTGTTACTGGCCACTGTCAGAGGATACTGTGTTGCACGGAGAATTGATATGACACAATATGGCTGTTCTTGCGTACCCTCTATTTAGCAGTCATTCTGGTCCTTGTTTAAAAACCATTTCTGCATTGGAGTTGACATTCAATATAGAATGGATGGGTGCTTCTTAATCTTTGATGTCTCTGCTCAAAGTCTCAAATCTTCCAGGCATTCAGTATATTGATGATTGTGCTCTCCTTGCGCATACAGAGAATGACCTTCAGTTCACACTGGATTTTTTTGCATAAGCCTGCCAAAACTTAGGGCTTTCATTTAATATCAAGAAGACTAAACTGTTCTAGGAGCCGTTTGGGGTCTTGTGCATGATCCACCACAAATTATCGTTGAGGGAGAAGACTTTTGAGGCAGTCGAGCATTTCTGTATCTTGGTAGCCATCTCTCTCAAAATGGAAAAATTGACAGTGAGATTCAGCGCAGCATCTCGTGAGCAAGTGCTTCCTTTGGAAAATTGCTCCAACACGTTTTCATGGATTGTGACCAACAGAAGGATACCAAGATTCAGGTCTAGAAGGTCTTAATGGATGAGTAACCTGTATGAGCTACCAACAACACCTTAAGAATTTGAATCAATGATGCCTCTGGAAGATTCTTCATATGAAGTGGGAAGATCATTGCGCTAATACTAGCATCCTCACTGAAGTCAACGTCAACAGCATTGAAGCAATGATTCTTATGTACCGACTACGCTAGGCTGGATATTATGCGTACCTATCAGGTTTTCACCTTCAAAAATAAGCTCTGTAATCTCAACTCAGTCACCTATGGTCAGAGATCATATGGTGGTCAGAGGAAATTCGACAAAGAAGTACTGAAAGCATACCTTAGGAAAACTGACATGGACATCATAAGCTGGGAGGAGCAAGCCACCAGCCAACCTCAGTGGCTCCATATTCTCTATCAGGCAGTAGGTCACTTTAAGGAACAGCATCTTGCCCTCGAAGCTGAAAAGAGAGAGAAGGAACTTTCTTCCAGCAGGCAGCTGACCCACTAAGAAATGTCTGTACCTATTGCAAGTGGGTCTCTAGATCCAGGATTGGACTCCTGATTCATCTCAGGAATCATACGTAAATCTGTTCTAGAGATCATCCTTGAATCAAGGGATTGCCGATAACGACCACGAGACACATAAAGTAGTTCAGATCTCTGTTGCTGCTGGCTCAAGCAGTCATCATAGCACTGGCTACACACTCAGTCCCATTTTTAAGCGTCCCTTTGCAAACATGAGGGTAAGGAATTTTACTTTTTTTTTGTAATAGATGAAAACAGAGACTCTGCGAGCCAAGACTTTACATATATGTTCCTATTGTGGAGGCTGCCCTGCTGCTACTACTCTCCCACTGGTAAGGGAGGGCACGAGAGAGTTACTGCAGCAGAGAACAGTAAGGGAAGACTTTAGAAATCTTCTCTGGTGCCAGACACTCCTATGTGCTCATGTCTGGCTCTAGTCTTGATTCTGCAGCCCTTATGTAAATACTTCTGTTGTCTTCAGGACCTTATTCCTGTACTTTATATCTCTAGCCTTGTCTTGATCTGAGTCTTTTTATTAAAAGTAATGATGGAGAATTCCGTAATGCTGAAAGCTGACATATATGCCTGATATCTAAGTCCTTTCTTCTTCTTGGATTTTAAACTCCACTTAGGCTGTTTCCACAGCAGTTCTAGCTCTTAATTGTTCGTGCAACTGTGCTTAGAAGCCCCTGATCTTTTTTTGGTTTTTATGGCTCTCAACGTCAGTGCACACAGTGAGGGTCATTCTAGCACACCAGAAAGGTTCCTTGTTCCTTTTGCTAACCTATCATTTTTACGCATTGTGTCACACACAAAGATTGTGAGGCTTCCCCCGGTACACTCCTGCTAGCTTTCCGTTGCATCAGACAAACTTGCTATGCCTTGGGCTCTGCTGGAGGTGGGCAGGTCGTTCAACTAGAAAGCTAGTAAGAGGCAAGATTGGAATTGTAGCAACAAGGATGTCTAAAAATCCCTGACTTCTGCCCCAGGAAACATTTTTTATTTATTTAGGTTTTTTTTTTTTTTTTTTTTTTTTTTGTTATGAAGCATTAACATTTGGGCTAGATCCACATCCTAGGAATCTGGGGTATTAATCAGGAATAAATTTAATTTAGTAATTACAATGGTTGGGGTAAGAAGCCATGAATCCAGGAAAGAGGGATGATTGTGAAAAAAGAAATCATAAAATACACTTTCTCCTATGGGTTATTACCCATTTCCCCCACTGTGTTGCTTTGCACCTCAGGAAGACAGGAAGTTAAGTAACAGTTAAAATTAACAGATAGGTCACAGGAAATAAACAGAAATTCATTGAAGAAGAAAGGACTCAGCTATCAGGCATATTTGTCAGCTTTCAGCATTTCAAACCAATCATGGTAGATGTGGATAAGTTAAATGCACAAATGGAAAATCAAGGATTCCGTGGCATGCCACTGTGGCTTTCTAGGACAGACCATCAAACATGTTCCCTCCTATTGCCCAATTTATAAAGATGAAGGAAGGACCACTGCAATAAATTCTGCTACTTCTGATGTAGCCATTTGGCTTGATCAGCTTCTAGTGAAAATTGTAGTTGGTTAGCTGCACCAGCCATATGAAAGAAGAAGCTTAAATCACACTCACTTCAGTTTTAAGCACATGTGTACGTAGTACTTGGAATCAAGGTCTGTATTTAAGAACAATGGGTATTTATAACCATAGGTTATTGGAGATCTACATCACTTATCTGTATTAAACTCTTGTATATTCAGTGTACTTATTTACCTCTGCTGTCCTGTAATTATTTCTTTGAATTTGTAAATAAATGGTGGTTTAAACAAGAAAAGAAAATCTTTTCTGTGTACTTCAATTTTGTAGTTATATTTGTGGACTAAATACATGTATTGTAAAAAGAGCTCTTCCCTTTATATTAAAGAATAGGCATTCCATGAATTTCCATTACATTGTTATTGAAAGAATAAATACAGAAGTTAGGCTAAGAGGTAAAGATAAAGGAAATCATGATAAAATCTATACAGTAAATTCAAAGAAAAGATATTAGACAGTCTTTTTCCTCACCATATGAATGAGGAACAGTACATGAGCTTCCAAAGAACATCAAAAAATGTAGTTGTTTGAGTTTTTTAAAAATATTTCACAGAAATTAATCATACTTTGACAGAAAAATGTTATGTGGCTGTAAATTTGAATAATAATACGAAGATAAAATGATCATTATCAAGAATTAATGAAGCTGTTTCCTATGTTATGGGACTGATCTTATCTAGTAGAAATTGACTTGGCATATGCTGTTTATGTCACTGAGCTGCTGCTGCTCAGAAAGTAGAGTTGCTTTGGATTTGCATCATCATTATAGCACACGTGACAAAGCACTGGACTGGCATGAGCTAGGTTTTCAGAATAGGTTGGGTACATACCAGGTCAATGCAAGTCCAACACTGTGGCTTAATAAAGTTAGTCTTCAGAGTCCATGGCAGAATTCAGTACAGAGCTGGGATTCAGAGTAACTTTAATGATATGCATGACATATTGCTTGGATGTGAGAATCTTGTATCTGCAATTTAGTGCCAGCTTTGTAAAATTACTGTGCCATTCATAAGGGTGTGATAGGAAATCACTATTCAGTCTGGTTTGTTTCCTATCATTTCTCAGATATTTATTTTACTGATCTGCAAATTGTATAGGATTGACAATATAGAATAGTAGTGGAGAATCTTGTATTGCCAAATGCCTAGCTGGAGAGAGGAAGATGGCGAGCGTTCAAGCTCTTGTAGGGATGTTGTACATGGAAGCCAAGAATAGGTATTTTGAATTCATATCATAGGTCAGAATTTGACCTTTCCTTAAAGTGTGAAGAGATTGGTGGTCTCCTGTGGCTTTTATGCTGCGTACTCTAAAGCTAAAACTTGATCAGCATCATGGATTTGACATGTCTCCAACCTGGAGAGGGGTCCCCAAGGTTCATTAAGCATTAAGATTTCAGTTCAAGTGAAGACATTTGAAACAATTTTATAGCAAGTCTTTTCACATTTATTACCTGGTCACAACCGATTTGGGTTGGGGAGTCATAAGTGAAATAACAGACTATAAAAGCTCAGTTGAATAAAGTGATGGGGGGGAACTACAACAATTGAAGGGAATGCTTTACCACAACCAGAACGGTCTGCCCTTATAATTTTGCCAGTAGTGTCACAGATGCAGACTATATGGCACTTTCATCTTTTCAATACGTCTTGGCATCTGACAGACCAAGCTGTGGCGTACTGATCCATCCGTGCTAATTTGTCAATGTGTAAAGTACAATAACTCTATGAAAGATTTAACTAACGAAAGTATTTAAAGTATGTTTATGGAAATACTTTTGAATTTGTGCTTTGCAGAGCAGTAAGCAGTTAATTAACTAGTGTGAAACTAGACATGAATTGCTAGGCATGGTTGTGTGATGCCATTAACTTTGTATATCACTTCAGTATTTAGTGTTAGCCTTTGCTCAGTTTTCCATATGGCCAGTTGGCTCTGTGCCTTCTCCCATGAACCCCCTTATACATGGTACATCCTCCTTAAGCTGCTTTGCAAGGCCCTCTCCTGTCCATATTTAAGATTTCTAAGGGCTGTCTGTCTATCCTGCAGTTTGGACTACAGAGGTATGAAAAGTAGTGTGCACCAAAGTGCAGTGCTGTAACTCCTTCATGTGCAACTTCAGGCTTCAACTTTCTTATTAGAGAAAATACCTTTTCTAATAAGATTGCCTGTTGCCATGACACAATTTCCCAGCGTGTCCCCCAGCTACAGGAGGAATCCAGTGTTCGTGAACAACCTCCTGCCCCAAGACTGTCGGCCAATTTCTTAATCATCTTCTGTTCAAACCCCTTCCATCTTAAAAGGTCTTGCAGGGTTTTTTTTTTCATTTGTTTTGTTTTTCCACTTGCTGTAGATCAGGGGGTCCCAACCCCTGGCCTGCAGGGCTTTTTAAAGTGGCCTGTGCCCCTGGTGGCTGAGAGCTGGCAGCGGGGCTGTGGATGCCTGCCTTCCACCTTGGGTCCTGCCGCTGACTTAGCTGTGCTCCTCCACCGCCCCGTGCCCCCTTCCCCATGGGAGGGGCGTTGGTAGCCACTGCTGGGGAGGAGCCAACCGCCACCCAGGCACTGCACCACGCACTGGAGCCCCGGCCTGCAACGGCGGAGGAAGCCCGGAGCCAGGACAGGGCTTAGGTGCAGAGGCTCTAAGGAGTGTGGAATGTTCCCATGGGGACTCCATGGGGTTCTTGTTGGGGGCTCCGTGCTGTGGGGGCCTCTGCCCGACCCACCTCCCACCCGGTCTTGGTGTGAGGCTGGAGCTGGGGTGCGGATTCTTACCTCCCCTCTGGGCTGCAGTGTGCATGCAGCCCTTTAAAAAACAAAAACAAACCCAAAAAAACCCCAACCCCCCCTTTTTTTTTAAAAAAAGTAATTTTAATTAAAAACCTTTTACAAATTTAATTTCAATTTAAATAATTCAAATTTAATTAATTGAATTTAAAATTAATTTTAATTTAATTAATTACATTTTAATTTAATTTTAATTAAATAGACTGGTGGCCCTTCAGGGTTTTAAAAATTATATTTTTGGCCCTCGAGCCAAAAAAGTTGGGAACCACTGCTGTAAATATTCAAAGAGGGGTAAACCCCTTCTGTTCTTAGGGTATGTTTACTGCAATTAAAAATGCCTGTGTGGCCCATGCCAGCTTACTTGGGCTCCAGGGCTGTTTAATTGTGGTGTAGATGTTTGAGCTTGGATTGGAGGCCAGGCTATAGCACCCTGCGAGGTGGGGACCCCTAGGATTGAGCCTGACAACTACACAGCAATTAAGCAGCTCCTTAGCCCGAGCCCCGGAAGCGTGACTCAGCTGACGTGGGCCAGCCACATGTCTATAATGCAATCAGATACATACCCTTAGTTTTCAAAGACTGGTCTTTTCAGTTTCAAGCTGATCCCATTTTGCTTTGCTGGTTCCTCGTGGTTTCCTGGGCTGGATAGTGTCTATGTGCTTGTGTGGTTAGAGAAGAAGCCCCTCCCTGCCTGATGTCTTCACTGTCCCATTGTGAAGTGATGCTGAAGTTACACCACAATTACAATGTTTTATATATACACATAAATATACGCACACATAGCCCATACAGATCTCATAATGACTATTAAGTTCAGTGTATTACAAGTGTTCATAAAAGTTTTTAATCTACTTTTACAATAAAGTAACACAGCTTGCAATCAGTTGGTCTAACTGCTTTTTTTTGGGAAGGGAGTGTTAAATCTTCAGTTCTCTACTTGGGGTGTCTGGACCCTGCTGGTCACATCCCCTTATCCTAATTCCTGTTAACCCATGGATTATGAGCTGCTCAGGATAGTTATTACTGATTAAATCCTTTCTGTCATAGACTATAAGGATTTAATGGGCCCATTATATCATATAGTTTACCTCTTGCACAATGCAGGCCAAAGAACTTAACACACCCACTCCTGTAATAGACCACTAACCTAAGACTGAGTTATTGAAGACCTCAAATAATGGTTTCAAGATTTCAAGGTACAGAGAATCCACCAGCAAGTGAACCATGCCACTTGCTGCAGAGGAAAGCAACCTCCCCCCCCCCCCCCGGGAGCCCATGTTTTGAATATCTGAAAAGCATTGCTGGAGGGTAGGGATAGGATCCAGGGTGACCTAGACAAATTGGAGGATGGGACAAAAAAAAAAAAATCTCATGTTCAAGGACAAGTGCAGAATTCTGCATTTAAGACAGAAGAATCTGCTGCTGCAGACCGGAGACCGACTGGCTAAGTAACAGTTCTGCAGAAAAGGACCTGGGGATACAGTGGATAAGAAAGTGGATATGAATCAACAGTGTGCCCTTATTGCCAGGAAGGCTAATGGCATATTGAGCTCCATTAGCAGGGCAGTGCCAGCAGATGGAGGGAAGTGATTATTCCCTTCTGTTCAGCACTGGTGAGGCCACATGTGGAGTACTGGGTCTAGTTTTGGGCTCCCCATTATAAAAAGGATGTGGACAAATTAGAGAGAGTCCAGCAGAGTCCAATGCAAATGATTAGGGGGAAGCACATGACTTGTGAGCAGAGGCTGAGGGAACTGGACTTGCTTACTCTGCATAAGAGAAGACTGAGAGGGAATTTGATAGCAGTCTTTAACTTCCTGAAAGGAGGTTCCTGGGGGGGATGGAGCTAGGCTGTTCTCTGTGATGGCAGATGACAGAATAAGGAGCAACGATCTCAAGTGGCAGTATGGGAGGTGTAGGTTGATATTCAGAAAAACTCTTTCACTAGGAGGGTGGTGAAGCACTGGAGTGGGTTACCTAGGGAGGTGGCAGAATCTCTATCCTTTATGGTTTTAAAGACCTAGCTTAACAAAGCCCTGGCTGGGATGATTTAGTTGTGGTTGGTCCTCCTTTGAGAAGGAGTTGGACTAGATGACCTCCTGAGGCCTCTTCCAACCCTAATCTTCCATGATTCTATGATCTCATACATCATGGGTATGAGATATAAACAGTATGTGACCATAATTAAATAACTAATAATGAGACTCAAGAGTTAAATAGGAATTGTTGTGAAATGTTTCCCCAAATATACTTTGGAATGTCTCATCATTTTTCCAGATGTGGTTGTTGGTTAGGGTGTGTGTATGTTTTACATTCCCTATTTATTTTTAATGGAAGTACCCCACATATTGGTTATAGTCATAATTTAATGGATTTGCAAGGGGCAATTGCAATTTTGAACTGTATAAGTACAACCCAGGCTCCATATTGGGCACCTTCTTCCCGAATCGTTCCCACTCTTTTTAGTGAGAGGCAGGAAAAAGAAGGGTGGGAAAAGTTGGGGTCTGCCCAGGAGCCTCTAGGAGAAGATTGTGGATGACCCCCACACCACTGGAAGCTTACTTACTTCTTGCTTCCAGCATTGGGGTTTCAGATCCTGGATGTCTTTCCCCGAAGGATTGTGACCAACACCCTGGGATAGGGAGAAGAAAAATCTTAAATATACTAACTTTGAACCTAGGTTAATTGGTTTGTGTTGGGATAGGACCTGGAGTTCAACTCTAACGGTTAATTCCGGAATGACCCCTGTTTGTTATTTTTCCCTTTTAATAAACTGTTACGCCTGTTCATTTATTTAGCCTCTTTGGTATTGCTTATTTTAAAACTACCATGGTGATAGATATGGTGGGGGACATTAGATGACATTAATCTTAGTCAGTTGTTAGTGGGAGGATTTGGTGTCACCCATTAGTTCCCATTCCCAACATGGTGAAGAAATCTCATTATCTTGTTATCATCTAAACATGCTTCATGTTCTCATCCAGGTCTATGATTGCTGACCTGACTCTCATTTTAGATGTGTATTTAACCAGTTTACTGGTATTTGAAGATTCCTCTTTGCTGGCACCCAAAATATCCTCTAATTGGCTGAATTTTGCGAATAAATTTTGACAGAGTGCCCAGATAACAGGTTAGTTGCTTTATAGTTAAAATATAATTCAATAAAATAAATTGCTATAATTAAAAATAATAAAATAATGCATACCTGAAAGTATTTCATGGTGATTAGGATTTTCTTGGGTTCTGGACCATTAAATGCCTCTTCCCTCTAGTTAGTTTCATCAGTCCTTTAGTTGATGCAGCAATATTGTTCATCCATTGTTTTTGTCTGAATAAACTACTCTATTGGATCATACATTTCAGCTTGGACTCATTAGTGAATCGGACATCATTCCAACCTTTTTTCCACTTCCAGGGTTTATTTTCCATAAAACCCTTTCTTTCCCACTTCCTCTTAGAAGCAATGTGTTTTTGGAGGGTGGGATAGGCAGCCATTCTCTGAGGGGAATGAAGCTTAGCTAACCTTTTCTGATTAGAATTGCATACACAATCTTCCCAGTGTTTTCCACTAAATCGCTTGTTAGTTGTTATCTTAAATGTCCTCTTTTCTTGGCAGAAGTTTTCCAGATTCTTACAAACCCTGGGTGGGGACCACTCCTGAGGGGTCTGGTAGGGTAGTTGTAAGGTAAGGAAGTGACCTGATACCTCCCTAGAACAGCAGGAATAGAAGATCTTTCCACTCCTGCTGCAGCTGGCTGCGTCACTAAGTTAAGATTTCCCTAGGTTCTATAGCAAGTCTTATGGCACTTCATTTGTCAGATAGCTATTAAAGAATCCAGGGCAGTTGTCCAGCCCTGTGAGATAGCAAGTGAGGGGGTGCAGGAGGAGCACAAATCACACTGAAGATAACAAGGGTGATGGTAAAAGGAGAGTAAAGGGCAGAGTGATTTTAGGAATGCAATAACTGCATCAGTGCAGGTACATAAATACTTATAGATGTTCTACCTGCTAGCAGTTTGCCTACAAGAATCCTAGCTAGGATCCTCAGCACATGTGAGATTGGTCAATTCAGGGTTCAGAGCCCTATAGTCTCCTTCAAGTGATGGTCCCTTATGTGTATTCCACATGTGGGTATGCATGTGCCTGAGCTGAGACTTATTATAAGAAGTGTCTGTTGCTCCTCACATACACTCAGTTCAGAGCATAAGGAAAACAGCTGAATAAGGGGCAGTGCAGATTCCCGCATGGCCTGCGTCAGAATTTTCTGTGTCCATAGCTTCTTCCTTTGACTGCGTGAGTCTGTAAATATATTATACATAGTTTTAATTTATTATTTTACTTGTAAGTACTAGTGGTGTTAATTTTTCCCCTGCCCTGAGGAAATCCGCCCTAGGAACCTGATTATGCTTAGAGTCCCAGGGTTCAAGAATTGCACTGCTTGCTCGCACTCCAGTGAGTAGTGACCACCAATGCTGCCTTTACTGCTTACGTGAGGCCCACATCTCAGACACACCTTTCCTTCTAGAACTCAGGAGGATTGAGAGCTAAGTCTTAGAAAATATTTAATGCCATGCAACCCTAATCAGATATGGGCTAGGGGAGAGCCCCCTGTACATCAGCCTCAATCAATAGGCCATGCCCCTCCAAGCATGGACTCAAGAGTTTGAGGCTAAGACTTCCAAATCTAAAGAGAAGGCTTCTCATGAGAGTGAGGTGTGCTGTCACAAGCATAGAGATAAGCCACCTTCTTCCAAAGCCGCCCCAAAGAGAAGAGACTTCTCCCTGGCCTGACTTCTTCACAGTTGGAAGAGTCCTGGCTCACAGTTGCTAAAGATTTAGGCCTGAATAAACCACCTCAGCAGGAGAAAGTGGAGCAAAGAACACAGATCTGTTAGTTCCGGTAATGTTGGAAGCAAGACAGACATCCTACACCACTCCCTTCAATGTTCGGATCAGGCTCTGAACCAATACTGCCGTGGCCCTGGAGTCTGCTTTGACCTCATAGGGGTGGAGTACTCCATAAGTGCTCTGGGTTGTTGCTCACATAGTAGGAGGGTAAGAACTTAAACGGGGCTACTCCTGGAATATGATGGCTACACTACTCACTGAGAGTCAAGTTATCAGAATCTTGTCCTTCATAAATACAAGCTGTTTCACATATTGATAGGTGTGGTTTCATGTCTTCATTTGTCTGAGAAATCAGCAAGGATGCTTGGGACAGGTGGGTTTTGGTGGCTGTAGAGGCTCTGTTAATGTTTCATCCAATCTTGACTAAAGAGCAGTGAATGCAGAACAAATGAGTAGCTATCACTACATATAGTATATAGTCAGTCTGGAATTCACTGCCGCAGGAAGCCAAGGAGACAAATTGCACTGTGGTGGAATTTAAAAAAGGGGCGGATACATTTAGGAACAGTAATGACACTTGTTTCCGCTCAAGATCAGACAACAAAGCTGGTAGTTAAATCTTGTGCTTTAGGGAACAAGTTGATTTTCTGTGCATGTGTTAGGAAATAATTTGTTACTACTCTGTTCTACATTGTACCACTGGATAACATAACACAGTTAAACAGCAAATTAAAAATTGGTCAATTTTCTAGTCACTTTTCAACATAAACTGCATGATGCAAATCACCGAGCTATTTTAGGAAGCCAAGGGCTACTTGTAAGGAACTAGAAAAAGATGAAGAATCCCTAATTATTTACTAATGTCTTGACGAGATATTTAAATGTCATGACTGTCTTGCACTTGGAATATTTACACTTTTTACACCATAATTAGATATTCAGCTTTGCATTTTATTCCCAGCATTGTGTGGACTTGACTAAAGCTGCCTATATTCTAAATACATGAAATGTCAGCTTTTCTTGTTTTCATTTTTTAGACCAATGCACCCTCTTTGTACATTTTATTGAAGTCCATTGATTTTTGATGAATTGTCTGTATATTTGAATGAGACACCAGATGGAGTTAATGAGACACTATAAAGAGGGATGCTTCATTTGAGCCTGTGCAGATTTTACTTTTAAAAAGGAAAAAAAGTGTAGGTGCACATGCAAGTGTGGTGAGGGTTGGATGGGGGAGAGGTAGGAATTACTGTATATAATAACTGGATAGCAGGGTATGAACAAATACTTATTTGATTAGACTGAAAAATCTCCTGATGGTTTCCTTTGTAAATGGTGACTCTCTGCCAGACTGGTGGCTGAGCAAGTTTCAGATACTTGGTATTTTGGCAGGCAGCCTTCTGCTTTAGAAAAGTCCATTTAAAAACAGCCAGTTTCTGCTTTGGACGAAAGTTCCCTTTGGCATGCTTCTCAGGGAGTGAGCTGTAGCTCACTCGTCCTGGAGATACTGTTTGCTTCCCTGAGAGAAATGATCTAAATATGAGAAATCTTCTTCACCATGCTTCTCCACCATTTCCCTATACCTCCTATCTTCCAGATTATAAACTGTTCTGGCCTAAGCATGGTTTTCATTCTCTTTTCTTGGAACCTTTCCCTTCCTCCCATCTCCCTCCTCTTCTCCCAATCTTAATCTTAATCTACCGTTATGATGATGCAAACTATTTTGAAGTACTTTTTAAAATACTGTGATATTTGGGGTATCTATTAAGACCTCCATGACTTGCTTCCTATTCCTGATGAGAACCTGCAATATAGGTTATGGTCCATAAATCATGCACCATGAGGAGATTAAATGAATGCTGCTCTGTTACTAGTGTCTCACCTTTTCCCTGAGGCAACATTTATTTTCCTGACCTACAAAACTACGAAACAAGTTTGAAGGATCTATTAAACTAGAGTCTACAGGGAGGGAAGAATCCTTGAGAAAAATTCTTACGTTGACTGTTGAACTACCGCAACATAAAATATTGGTTTATCGTCCTGCTGCTGGGTAGAAGTCAGTGACTTGAATATAAATGTATATTTTGGAAGAAGAGGTGCTGACATTATTTTTGTAAACTATTAAATAAAATCAGAGGTTCTTTTAGTTGTGGAATTCTGTGTGGATGGAAGAAAAACATGAATTGTTCTAAAACGTCTGTTTTATAGCTGTACATGTGCTTTTCTAGCATATCTAGTATGTATTGTTGATAATCCTATTGTCAGAATTTTCCCTTAAAAATTGAGCAAATGTAAGTTTCTACATGTAAACATAAACTGAAGCATATTGAGGGCTTGTGTGTACTAAAAATCGTGATGATGTAACTTGCATAGAATGCCAACTCGTGTCCATGTTTTGGCACTGCATGTGTTCACCAAGAGTGCTGCTTCTGATCCACAGTGCAGTGTACAATGGATAGATATCCCAGTGTGCAACTTGCCACTGTCTACTGTGTTGAGTTTTGGAAGTGCATGGTGGACCAAAACAAATCTTGTGGGGTGACAAGCATGGGGGGAGGGGAGTGTTAAGTTCCCCCCATACAACTTTCTTCATTCCATTATGCCATCTCTATTCCATAACTTTTAGCCTATTTTGAAAATCCTATGGATTTGCATGGAACTTGTAGCTGTCCGCTATCTCTGACAGGAGCCTGGAACAGGCATAGTCCTGCAGTATTGTAATGGATGTTGCAAGCGCAGGACTCCAGGATCTTTCAGTATTTGCAGAGCTGCGAGAACCACCACAGGGAACACAACAATTTCTGGAGGGCAGATTGCTGTGGGACATCCTAAGAATCATTCACGTTATGGGTGGCATTGAGAGAGGAACTGCAGATGGAGGTGTTCCACTTCTGGGTTGGAGAAGCGAGCTCAGACTGGTGGGATCACATTGTAAAGCAGGCTTGGGATGATGAGGAGTGGTTGCAGAACTTTTGGGTGCACAAGGCAAGGATCTGCATGTTGATCTTGGCCCAGCCCACCAGCACAGGGACACCAAAATGGGAGCAGCACTGGCAGTGGAGAATCAAGTGGTAATTGCACTGTGGAGACTTGCAATGCCAGATTGCTATCAGTCCGTGAGAAGTCATTTTCAAGTTAGAAAACCCACTGTAGGGGCCATTGTCATGCAAGTGTGCAGGGCCATTCATTTTTGCCTGCTATGTGAGTCTCCGCGATGTTCAGGACATACTGGATGAATTTGCAGCAATAGGATTTGCTCCAATTTGGAGTAGGTGGCATGTGTATCTCTATGTTTGCACCAGTCCACCTTGCCACAGAGTAAATCAACAGAAAAGGCTATTTTTCTATGTTCATGTAAGCATTTGTGGGTCATTGGGAATGTTTCATTGACATTAGTGTTGGCTAGTCAGGGAAGATGCATGATGCTTGCATCTTTAAGAACAAAACCATTCAGAAAGCTATTGACTTTTTCGACTGGTGGATGACAATCAGTTATGTTGCAATATCAATAGTGAGCCTCATCCTAGCCATTACTCCCAGCTCATGAAGTTGTACGCTGGCACCTTGACAGCACTAAGGAAAGATTCAGCTACCAGATGAGCAGATGCAGAATGACAGCTGAATGCTTTGGGTAGGCTGAAGGAGTGCTGGTGGTGTTCACTCACCAGATTGCATCTCAGTGAGAAAAATATCCCAACAATTACAGCTCTGTTGTGTTCTGCATAATATTTCTGAAGCAAAGGGTGGGAAAAGTTGCTGCCAGAGTGGAGTATGGAGGTTGGGCAGTTGTTTGAGTTGAACAGCCAGGCACAAGGGCTATCAAAAGATTTTAATGCAGAGTTGTACACGTCAGTTAAGCTTTGAAAGAGCACTTCAACAGTTAGCCACAGTAATATATCATCACTTCCTGTGCTCAAGCTGCAACAGCAGTCTGTGGGCCTGTTAGGAATTGTGTGGTGCTTGGCACACATCTATGAATACAACACTGATGATGTGCTTCTTAATTTTGTGGTGTGCACTGTACACTTAAGATTATTACAGTATTTGTCTCTGACTCTCTGGCTTGTGTCACAGTGTACAGTAACAAATAAGTGGGTGCTTTCCGTTCTGCTAGGCATTCTGCAGCCTATTTGGGAACTAACTTTCCAAATAATATAGTTTGAGTATCATAAATACTTAACAAAAACAAAAACAAGCACCTGTACAAGTTAAAAGCAAGTACATTAAAACCTTAAGTAACCCCTGTTTGAAAAATGTAATATGGGGAAGGAATATTCATGTCCATTTTAGCTGCCCATATTTTAGCTGTGGATCTCACAGGTTAGTGTGTGTGTGTGAAGCTGTGGTTCAGGGCCAGATAAAGTGGCCCTCCCCACGGGTCCCCCCTCACATGAGGCCCCAACTCCCCACCATGGCAGCCTGTGGGTGGGCTATTGTGGGGATGCCTGGGTCCAGATGGTGCTCCAAACCTGGCCCTGGTCCGGCTGGTCTGACCCTAGGGGCAGGGCCGACTGTGTGCTGCTAGAAGTCCCGCTCCTGGAGCAGAGCGAATGCGCACTGACCTGCCCCATCCCTGGGGGCAGACCAGCCTACCTGAAGGCAGGGCGTGAGCAGTGAGAGTGTGGACTCTGGCCCCAGGGCTCTGACTCCCTCAGCGCTGGCAGGGAAGGAGCCCTCCCAGTGCCCCCTCCCGCTGAAGCAAGTCGTGCTGGTGCTGTGGCGGGTGGGCAGCAGGGCTGGATCTTGCAAGGGCTTTAGAGTCTGGAGCCTGGGGCCCCTCCTTTAGGCCGAGGCCTGGGACTTCATTCCCTATAGCCTCTGCATTAATCTGGCCCTCTATGGTTGTCCTTACTGTGCCCTGGGGCAGATTGGTAGGGGTAGAGATTCAGCCCCTGATGCCACATGCAATGTTGGAGTGGGGGTGGGGTGGGGTAGAATAGGGAGGTGTTGCAATGGAGTTCTATGTGGACAAGGAGGCGAATCCTTGTTTGTTGAACCTATACCCAAGAATCTGCAGCATCTGTTTGTTGCTGGAGAACCCCCCATTATGTCCTGGTACATTTCCCTCTCCTCTTCCTAGGGGCACCCTTGGGACTTTCTCCTGTTTACTTTTTTCTTTTCCATCAAGTTGTAGTATGCATCCTCCAGGCTGTCTCTTCATGGTCTGATGCAGCCCTGCTTGCAGGAGCTCATGTCACTCTGAGCCCTTTACTTTCTCTTCCTTATCTGACTTAGCTGTTTTGCGGGTGTGGAAGGGAAAACCGTCCAGGCTGGAGTGGCAGCAACTACAGATAAAACATAGAGCCATGAGCATCAGTGTAGTCATAGGAAAAGTGAAAGTTGAAGATTCAGAACTCCCTCTTGCTCCCCTGCAGTTTTAAATAAGGCATGCTTATTGCCAGTTCTGCTTCTGGGTGCTTGTGCATGGTGCCACTCACAGGATCAGCCCTGATGAAAATGGCATGCTAGGGATGAGGGAAATGAAAAGGCAGTTGCTCACTTGCCCAATACAATGAGTATAGGGTAATGGGACTGGATACTGGCACCGTTTCCCATAATTAGTGATTGCAGCTGATCTCTTGTTCCTGAGGGTAAGAAAGGACCAGAGAGCACAGCTGCTCTCAGATCTGTACACCATTAGCCTGTTTACTGCAGTGGTGCCTGCCAAAGTCATTGCAGATTGGCATGAAGAAATAAAGCTGCCATCCATAGAAACTTTCGGGAGAGGATTGCAGAACATCTCCATGGAAATGTCATTGAGATCTCGCAGGAGAATCCAAGGGACCTCATTATGTACATAAGCTGCTCCACATGGGCCCCCTGCCTGGCTCTACAAGGGAGATAAAAAACAGATGATAGATCTACCACTTTGCTGTACTGCTACCTCTTCAAGTATGAGTAAATTCCTGAAAAATCAATCACTGTGTCCTGCCAAGCTAGGGATGTCATTGCTGTCGTGGGAAAATACGTTCACCCGCTTAACCAAGGTTCCTTCCCCTGCGGTGGGAGCATCTTTGCTTGGACTTACTGATCACTGTCTAGCATTGCTGGGGTCATCATGGGTAAAGCTGTGTCTGCGTTTGTGCTGAGTTGACATCTGTACATTGACCATGGCTCAATGTTACTTGGGGAGGTGGTGTTACTATGCCAACATAATGGAGAGCTTACATCAGTGGGAGACAAATTTAAGTGTAGAGAGACAGATGTGCACTAAGTCAACCCAAGGGCAGCTTATATCAACCTAACTTTGTAGTGTAGGCTAGGCCATAGTAAAGATGTATACCTGCAAGTAAAACATGTCTTAATCTTTGCTTTTGTTTATTTCTATCTGCAGTCACAACAGGCCATCAAATGGTGGATTCTGGAAAGGGAATTCAGTTAACTTACAGCAGTGCTTCCCAAAATGGGGTCACTGGACCCCTGGCACTGGAATGACCTTCCAGCACTTGCTGCATGGAGGACAAAATGGCATCCTCCACAAAGC
Source organism: Pelusios castaneus (assembly GCA_007922175.1). NCBI lineage: Eukaryota > Metazoa > Chordata > Testudines > Pelomedusidae > Pelusios > Pelusios castaneus. The sequence continues at coordinate 27,914,999 of ML685769.1, read as the reverse complement.
ATGACCACTCATGTACCGTGCATGTTAGGACATGTTAGCAGGAGCATTCTGGTAGTACTGGAATTGAAAGGAGTCTGGGACATTTGGTAACATACCAAAGAGGCCTGGAGGGTGGGTGTGTTTGGGAACTGTTGATTTAGAGTGCTCAGTCTGATTGGAAATAAGGTGAACCTCTCCTATCCTACAAACTAAGATGATCATTTAGGATTTTAAAAATATTTAGAATAACTCAACATTGCTTTTTCCCCACGCAAGGTATGTAAAGATCTTGAAAATCCTCTGTGGTAGATTGGTTAAATTCTTGACCTCAAGAGAATAGTCTTTTTTCTCTTTTAAAATATTGGATTTTATCTTAAGAGAGTCTGTGATCATAGTTTGGCAATTCTGGGATGTTTAAAAGCTTTAGATATATTCTAACAATGAGGCGTGTCACCATCTCTTTGTGGCAAATGTGCAATTTACCTTTGAGCATTTCAGGCTGACTGTCCTCTTCGAAGGTGAAGAAAGGGGGTTATTCTTTCTCCCTATGGAATGCCTGAAGGATCTCAAAGAACATATTTGGCACAGTGGAAGTACTACATAGTCCGTATTATTGGAGAGGTAGAGCAGGGAAGAAAAGGAGAGGTAATCCCCGTAACTTGACAACACTGCTTCACCAGGAGCTGAACTGGGACTTTCATCCGAGTCCACCTCGGGCTCCCTCTGGATGTGTACTTAGTTTAGGTGGTGGTGTGGATTTGCATGCAAGATAATGCTGATATTCAATGTTACCCCTTCGGTGTAGTCCATTTCTCGAGGGGTGATGGGAAAAGATTGACTACTCCTGGTTCCAGGCCTGCTGCTTTACCCCTGGCCTCCGCTTCTTACCCACCGCCTCAGAAATCCACAGAACTACATATGTTAGGTCCTGTTTGAGTTTCATGAAGAAGAGACGTGAAGTTCTTTTTCACACACCTCCCCTTGATAATGAATGGGTAACAGCAATATTGTAAACACTGAGCATTAAAAAAAAAAAAATTATGCAACAGCACCCCCACCCTCCCCAAATCATGAGATTGTTTGTTTGTTTGTTTGTTTTAAAAAAATACTTTGGGTTATTTTATTTGCCTTATAGTTTTGATGTGGAAGATTGCAGCCTTAAGTGTGTGAGAGTACTTCACGGTCATAATTCAACCTCAAAAAATTCGGGCCTCTTTGTTGGCTGTGTGGAGGAGCATACCACTTTTCCTCTAACCTCTCCAACAGAGAAGCTCCATTTTATCCTCTCCAGCCCACTCTTCTGGCAGTACTTTGACTCTTCCTCCCTCATTTAGTCCTCCACTGTGCTATATCTGGGCCTCCCAATGCAGTGCGTGGTGACTTGATTTGGATCAAAACTTATCAAGGGCTAATATACACTGACCTGACCTAAAGTTATAACTTTGGGAAATTTTATTTAATACTCTGTTAATGATTTTTTTTAGGTGTTTCTTCTTTTTCCATCATTTACATGCTAAACAAAAGGTTTTTTTTAGTCATATTTTGAGACTCATCTCTTATATGAAATATTTTTCTCATGATAGGTTGCTGAATGCAATAAAACCCGGCCTGGTAAAAAAGATCAATAGACTGTCGACTCCAATTGCAGGCTTGGTGAGTATCTTAAAAAGAGATAAAACTTTCAATATTCCTTTTGACATCCTAGTTTCATGGCAGTGATTCTTTTAATCTTGTAATATATTCTAAGGTAATATGAACTCTTTTATCCTGCTAAACCCAGACAATCCCACTGAAACCTGAAATACTTGTGCAGGAATTTCAGTCTTAACTTCTTCCATGGTGGCAAGAGAACTCAAATCCTACTGGTATCTCCCTTCTGGGGGGTAGTAAATGTGGTGAAGTATGTATTTTGTAGTTCTTGTACCACTTCCCTCTAGTAATAGACCAATACTATTGCCAGAATTCTTTTTGTTCTGAATATATTTTTAAAACTCATCCTTATTGTCTTTAACTCTGCTTTTTCCTTGTGTTCCTTGGCTTTTCTTATCAATTTTCAACAATTCCTACCTTCTGATTTATGTTCATTTCTATCAATTTCCCCCTTTTTCCATTTGTTATACTTTTTACAGCTGCTTTCACTTCTCCACTAAATCCCAGGTCATTTTTAAAATCAGAATTATGTTACTATACATTAAATGAGGTATCCACGACAATCATATTTTCATTCTTGAATGTTTAAACAGTTTTGGTACATCAAATATGAATTTTTTTTTAAAAAGTAGTAGCCAAGAATCTCATTCCAAGGCTTTCTAAAACTGGCACAAGAACTTGCAAAGTATTTGTAGAAATACTTTTCTTGGGTCTTGTCTAAACAGTAGCCTCCTTTTCATTATTGTGTTTTAAGAGGATGTGTACTGTATTATGTTGAATTTTTTCCTCATTTAATGCCCCAGGTAACTTGATGGTAGTCGGAGGAACAATGTAAATAGTATTGTTTCATCGTGCTGAGTCGAATTCCTGCCTTTTTAAATTAAAAAATTGCATCTGGTCTTACACTGTTATTCAGGTAGTGAGTTACTTTTCACATATTTGAAGGTAATGTTTTTATTTCTGTGCATCTATTTGTTTTTTCCTAAATACTTCAACAGTAAAATACTACTAAAGGGATTATAGAACCCTCCATCTCCCCCACAAGACCTCAAAATTAAACAGTGAGTCCATCTGTCTCCCGTGTTATGGAGGAAAAAAGCCTTAAGTGTCTTCTTGCTTTTTGACTTGTAACCCAATCCTGCTCCAACTGTCCTTTGTAAGCACCACAGTATACCATGGAGTAACTTATAAATGCTCTGCACAGATCCAAAACACCCATTGACCTCCATGGGAAGCGGATCAGGTCTCTAGTCTGTTGTCAGCACTTTAAAAACATTATTTTTAATGAGTGGACACCAGAAGTATGTTTATAAAATGTAGAGGACTTCTTTCCCTCTTTCTCTTTATTCTATCATGTCACGTGCCTGGACGAACTTGGAATACTAACACTGTAGTCCAGAAACAGCTGCACTGTTTAGCTAGCTGACTGATGCACCTGAGGGACATTCCTTTCTCTATCATAAGATCTTGTTTATTATATAAGCTGCAGTTGGCTTGACATAGTATACAGTCACTAGGGTGAATGAACTGGAAAGAGGTATGTATGACTCACCCTAGTGCACACACTTTAGGGATCGAAATGGCGTCTAGAAAGGCAATATTTTTTCCACTCTCAAGAAAATATACTTCATTTTGAGCTCCAGAGACTGGTTCCACCTAAAATTGTAGTTCTGGTTTACAAGAACTTAGTGAAAAATAGGCTAAGTTTTTCCAACTTTTAAAAATGCATCCAGTTACAATATTTGGCACATGATTGAACACTTCCAGAGCATCAGTCCTGAAATACTTCAGTTGCTTGATAAATCTCAATTATCGGCTCTTTCTGTTGCATATGCAATAGCTGACATAAGTATTTGGTACAGCCATGGAGGAAAGCAGATCCAATTTTTTATGCTTTTTCAGAGTTGGAGATAGTCAGTGTAACTGCCATACTGAATACTGGGGAGTATTTTATTTCTTGCTTAGCGTCTAGATACAGGAGCAAATGGTCAGATTCATTTAATGAGCATACAATATGTAGCTCTACAAACAGCTTGATTCAATAAACCTTAAGTCTCAAGGCAGTGATTGGACACTTCCAAATGGTCAGATTCATGGCACTTGCTTAGTTCGAATTAGCGATCTCCATTGATTTCAATGGGCCGGTTAGTTCAAACTAAGAAATTAGTTCGAACTAACATGGCCACATTGGTTAATTCAAACCACTAGTTCGAATTAACCCTTACTTCTAATACCCTATTCGAAGTTGTTAGTTCAAGTTAAGGAAGCCCTTAATTCAAACTAATTAAAGCCTAGTGTAGCCATAGCTTTAGTTAGTTCGAATTAAGCTTCCTTAATTTGAACTAACTTGCCAGTGTAGACATAGCCATTGGTATTACCCTTTCAACCCATCTTGGCTAAGCATATCCTGCTTGGTTCCATGAACTCCTAGTAAGTGCAACCGTTGCCTATTTTCTTATATTTAGCATTTTAGTGGCTTCTCATAAGCGTAGTGGAAAATATTATGCGTGGGTATTCTTTTTTGTCTATTGATTGAATTGTCCTGACCTTACGGCCTGGTAAAAGATGGCTACATCTCAAGCTACACTGAAACTTCATTGGCTTCTGCTTACAGCTTAATAAGGAATGATTCCTGATTTGTTCACAAATACTGTGCACGCTAGGAGAACATTCATGCTGACAACTATTATTTTGTATTGTGACAGCAGCTAAGGACCTCGGGATCAGGGCCCCATTATACTAGGTACTGTACAAACAAGTAATCCGAAGACAAAACTATCCCTGCCAAGTCAGGGAGCTCACAGTATAGGATTTTGACAATCATCATGGGTGAATGTGCTCAAAATAGAGCATGGTTTTGATTTGCTTCCAGAATTAGGTGGCTGTTGCTTTTAGTCCTAAGATTAGGACTCAAACATTGTAGGTATGTCCTAAATTTTATAAGCGTGTGCAGGAATGAGAGTGCATTTTATTTGCTAATATGAAAATATAAGTTCCCTCACAAAAAAAATCAAATTTACAAAATACCCCAATAAGGTTTTATATCAATAACAGTGATGGAGAGCTTCATTCAAAAGATCTTTCTTCTGGAAATATGAATCTTGGAGCTAGGAATTGATACTTGACTTTGAATTGCTAACATTGTGAACCTTCCATAAACTCCATCTTTGGGTTTGGGTATGGACATCTGGAAAGGTGTTTTGTCTGCTTCACTAAATGGAAGCCCAGCTAAAGTTATGAAACTTTTATAGTGAAAAGAGCAGTGATTTAGAGTAGATATAGTGATTTTATGAAACTAGCAACTTTTCTCTGAGTTCAAGTTGCTGTTAATTTCATCCATTTGGTGTAATATATGTAAGTGGTCTCCACTTTTAAAAGTTGGCTTGTGCTGATGGCTATTTCAGACTGCTGTGTAAGGCCACATATGTTTTTTTACCTTATTTCCATAAATTTAGATTATTTCAGACACCACTGTGGATAAATGCTGACTTTTCCATGTTAACCACTCTATACTAATCTGAAAAAAGTTTTCACTTCCAGATTTTCCTCCTTGTTCCTGAATAACGTCACTCTGTGAGAAAGAAGAAAGTTTCTGCCTTATCTTTAGTTTGACAGGGCTTAGCAGAGTTTATAGCATTACTTCAGTTCCTTCACTATCCCCGCAGGAATTTAGACATTTACTTCAGAGTCTGTGTGCAAGAGTCAAATATAATAGTAGGAAATAGCCAAGGCAAAGTTGAGGGGCTGAACTTTAGCTCATATCTTGGCTCATGTTTAAACACTAATGAAGAAACGCCTGTATGCTGTAATATCTAATTTTCAACTTATTTATTGTATGCAGCTCTGCAATATTTGTGAAGGTTAGCAATAGGAAAACATCTCCCCAAAGCCACCTGGCTGCATAGTTAACACATTGAAAGGAGAACACTATATTAAAAGGACCAGTTCCCTTTAAAACAGGCTTTTTAGTAGATTATTTTCTTAGGAAGTTTTTCTTGGCAAAGTAATCTTCAGGAACTTGCTAGAAACCTTGTTAAGAGTCATAGTTGCCTGTCTGCTGGTATCTGGTATTTGTTTTAAACTCTGAACTATTGCATAAATCACTGTATATTTTTGTGTTTACATATTACCTCCAAGATATTTCAGAACCGTATTTGCTTTTAAGAATTTTTACTTGAGAATTAAGTCCAATAGTTAATTAAACCTTTTATTCCCAGGGAGATGACATTCACGGGATAAAAATAGTGCAATATTATCTTTCATAAGGTACATAATAAGGAATAAAATTATATGGCAGGTCAATGCATGGTGTACAGTGTGGCTGTGAACAAGCAAGGCATTTAGGGAAAGATGAAGTGACATGAAATGATTTTATTTGTTACATTTTTATCACTTAGTACTTTGCAAAAAGTACCCTCACCTTTTTTTTCCTCTCACCACTTGTTTATTCTTTTTTTTTTTTTTTTGCAACATTCACTGGCTTGCATTTGCAACATATTTGTCTAATAGTATGTAAACTCATAATACAGGATAACTTTTCCATTTCTCTATTCCACACATACTTTTGATTGTTGAGGGCATTGTCTCTGAACAAACCCATGTCCCAGCACAGCTATGTCTGAACCGAAGTTTCACTACTCATGCTGAGTCACTGTTTTAGATGGCTATGCATTTTACTTCTATGTTGTTTCTGTTTATTTTCTCATGTAGATCTTGGAATCAATAGCCACAGAAATACTTGTGGAGGGTGATGAATGAAGCGGTAAACATCCACATAGCAAAGTCCTCCAATTGTTTACCATAGATTCTGTGATATAAGCATTGCAATTGCTAAATAGTCACTGGTTTTCTTACACCACCTACGCCTGACTCCTGAAAACTTGACTAAAACAATACCTGTGGTGTGACCAGTGGCCAAGAACAGTGCTATGTGTTTTGGCTAATCATATACTGTAATGTGCGTTGGATTCCAGCTGTAACAGAATGCTTTCTTTAATTCATTTGTTGTGTATCCTTGCATACTTATTTTATCCCCAAGCCCTCTAGACTCTTCTTTCAGATGTTGTTTCTATTCAGTTTTTCCTTTTCGTTGGATTGGTTTCACCTAGAAGGGACAGAACGGCCTTATAAATTGCATACTTTCCTGTTACTGAATGTATCCATGTGCTGTGGTCATATTAATCTCTCATTTTTATGAAGGTGTAGAAGTGAACAGAAAGGCTTTTCCTAGATATATTTCAACACTAATGGGGTGTGAACTGAGTCCAATGATATTATGGCTTATTCACCATTGAGCTCTAAATAAAGGAACTGTTGGTTGCAAGAATTTAACCGGGGCCTTGGCAACAGAGAACTCAGAGAAATCCAAGGAAATAGCATTTATGGGGGAAACGTAAACCAGTAAAGCCAAAATTTTAAATTGAAATTCAGCTCTTTTTCAGCTGGACTGATAAGTTTATTGCTCTCAAGTAACCTTGTGAGCTTTCTCCATAAACCCATCTCTCTCCTCAGCCCTGAAAAGAAGAAACAAGCCATATGCAACACTGACAAAAAATGTCTCTATCAATGTCCGTGTCTCTGTGGAAATATTTCATCGGAGAATCTGTATGTGCGATTAATAAATCTGTTAGTCTTTAAAAGTGCCGCAAGACTCTGTTGTCTTTCTACAATAGACTAACACGGCTACCCCTTTGGAATTTGAATGTCTGAAGTTAATCATCACGCTGACAGTTGTCTTTATTCTGGAGACCTAGTCTACCACATTGGTTTACATCATATTATTCAGCCATCAAAGTTTAACCTTACATTGACCTGATATTTGCAGATTAAAAGGACATATATATATAAAAAACACAGAATAATTACTGGCATGGTATAGTATCATGGAAGAGGGGAGAGAAGAACCTCTCTATTTTACTCAGTAGTAATTTTGCTGTTGATGTATAGCTCTGAATTAAGACATGACCATATTTTAAATATAATAATCAAATAATACAAGGAAGTTATGCTGTGTATTACTTAAACAAATGCAAAAGCCCTATGTTTACCAGAAAATGACTTCACTTTGTATATAAATAAGTAATGTATAATTAAGAGCTTAGGAAAGATATAGTTGTGGCTTGCTAGTATATCCTTTGCTTTGTTTTATGGACTCTTAGAGGGAACAGATAGCTTTGCAGAATCCATTAATAAAGACAAACGTTTTTAGTATTGGGAACAGCAGAATGTTCTGACATGCTATTCACGTTACAGTTTAAATAGTCTGACACAGCTTCATTTCTTTGTGGACCTAATTTACCCTTTTGACAGATATTTATTCCCTTAAGGTGTGTGTGGATGGGCGATAAAGGAACTCAGTTAGATTTGTCCCTTACTTGGTACTTTTCCCATATTTTTTTTTCTGTATAGCATTATCTGAAATTGATGCTTCTTATAATTTTTCTCAGTTCTTCTACCGTATGTAGAATTAGTAATATGATGCTAATTACGAGAATCCATGCCCCACCTGATAAAGTGTGCCTAGAAGCTTTTCATAATGATTGAAGAAAACAGCCCCTCCCCTTTCTCCCAAAAAGTTACATGCAAAATATTATTCCAGGGATGGGTTTATCGCCTTAAATTTCTTTCTTCAAGCTGTATTCAATTGAACTTGAGGGAGGGAGGGAGGGTTGCTCAGAGTTCAATTAACTTTAATTGAAAGTATTCCATATAGATGCAACCTTAAACAGTAGGTATTGCTTAAGCGGAGTAGGGATTCTATTTGATATATTATTAGGGTGAATTTTCTGGCTTATTTTCTTCTCTGGTCACCTGTGGTTTCATACTAACATTCCTGGTTGAAAGTATCCCATATGACCCTGCTGGATTCATATACTATAAAGCAGATCAAATTCTGTCTTCACATATGTGCAATTAAAATAGTCTTCAGTAGAAACTGGGGGTGCCTCACTGAAGGCAAAATTTGGCTCCATGTTGGTTACTGCTTCATAACATAGTAATGTGGATGGATTTAGAGAGATGGGGTGGGGGAGGGGAGAGGAGAAAGGGCGAGAGGTTGTGACCTAGGATTGACTGGAAAGTCATGTATTTCTTTAAGTTGTGGGCATGGGGTGACTAGGCAATGTACAGATGTAAAGTTAGTACAATACTCATTACCAGTCCCACTACTTGCCCATACAATCTCTGGAATGCAGAATATCAGTGGACAATGCCCTACTCTTGTGTTTGAGCAGTTTAATACAAGGCCAGTTCCCTGTGGTAAGAGCCATGTGATAAATTGCATTTGTCATGTGCCTTTGACCAGCCTATCTGTGCTACACCCATTAATTTGTCTCCTCTAAACCTCTCCGAATGTTCCAAATTCTGGGGCAAAATCAAGTACCTGGTTTTAAAATACCTTTTTCTCTTTTCAAATATGAAATGCTTTCCAAAATTATGCAAATAAATCAGATACAATCATGTTCTGCACCAGTGATGGTTTTACAGTCCAATATCTGATGACGCATAAGGACTAAAATCAAGTTCTGTATATCGTTGAAGTTGAAATCAACCCGGTTTGCCAGTGGTGAAATGTACTTCCTTCTGCTCATGGTAGGTCATGAGCTGTTCTAAGTGGCACTTGTAGCAAAGCCTTTAATTAAGGTTGCCTTCCATTAGAAGACTCCCTCTTCAGTTGTTTATAACTTTGCCAACCTTTAACGATTTGGACTGAAACTTATTATGCCAGGTGTCTGCCTGAGGCTGAGGGTGGGTTATTTTTTTGCCTTAAGAGTTTCAGCAAAAATTCATTGATTCTTTTGAGAGAATTTGATTAGGGAAAATACATTACTTGTCAATATCGAAAAGAAATCTTTCAACTTTTTATTGTTGAGAATCTCTAGTAGTACTTCCGTGATTTATTTTTTTAGAAAGGATGGCCTATGTGTCAGGGATATGCCTGTTGCTCTCCCCATGGAAAATCACCCAGTTGTAATCAGGTTCTTAAAAAAACCCCTGAAACCCAAAGCATTGATTTGCATGTGCTCAGTAGAACATTCTGAGAGTTCTGCTGTTACGTTTTCCCAAAGATTCTATCAATACAACCCAGTAGGTAAAGTATAATTGGTTGGGCCCTGGAACCCTCCTAATCTCTGGGTCCCCTTCCTGTATTGTCTGGGCCCCCTACATGCGGGCCTCAGCCTAGATATGCATTTGCAACCACTTCTCAGTACCATATGCATCTATTATCACTCCATAAAAATATTTATAATTTTATATGGCATTTATGTCTATAGCAATTATTGTCACAAACTAGCAAACAATGGATAACACAATAAGTATTGTGATCTTTATATTCCCGATATGCACATTTCACTTCGTTAAATGCAATGCCAAACTTGGAACACAAATTTTATGTCACTTTCACCAAATTCCAGTGACAGTTCTGTAGTGAAATGTGATGAGTCAAGTGCTTCAACAGCACTGTAGATGTTTTTTTGAGTCTGGCAACAATCTAGCATTCATATAGTCTGCTAAGGCCTGGTACAACTGACATTTAGAAATTTCAATTTGCTTCCCAGCATCCACAGACATGTTTACACATACACCGTTAAAGCAACCTCAGCAATTGATTCTCAAGCCTCTTGGTAGAACTCTGAATCACACTCTCTACGAGCTGTAAACACCTGAACTTGTCGACTTATCAACCTACTTGCTGTAGATAATGTTACATCAGACTTTTGCAATTCCAAGGACAGGCCTGCAAGTTCCTCCAGAGCATCAATCATGACACCCAAGTTTTTAACAAAAACTGGATTCTTCGGGTTTTTTGCCGTGCCAGCAAATTTTGCTTGATCTTGCCCTTCTAGTGAGAAATCAGTTGATTTTTTTTTTTTTTTTCAAGAAGTGGCTATGGAGGGGTGCATATGACCACCAAACAGCTCATACAATGTGATAGCTAGAGGCAACCCAATGTACATCAAATAGGCGTCCAATCCTATTAAGATGGACTTCCTGATCACTCGCACATTCAGCCAACTCTCTCAAGCACTTCGGTGACTGACTATACAGAGCATAGAAGGAATCCACGAATGATTTAAAGTGATTAACTTCACTGCAGCATTTGATAGCATCAGCCACGGCCAATTCTAACCTGTGATTAAAACAATGCCAACTTATCAAAAGTGGAAATTGTGTCTTTAATTTTGTGGCAACACCACCCTTACTGCCTAACGTGACAGAAGCTCCATCTACATCTAAACCAATCTAATTATCTGTAAGAAATTCCTCCGTGAACCCATGTGCTGTCAAACCTGCAGCAAAGCTAATTCTATGCCATCAGCATTATTGCTGCCTAGTTCAACCAGATCAAGAAAAAATGTAACAGGACCAATGTTTGCATCCTGTACGCCTTCGCCATTTTCCAATAAGAGAGGAGCAGTACCAAACCACCACTGCATCAGAGAAAAAGGACACCATGATTCAAGTGTGACGCATTCTAATGAAGGGAGTTGAGTTGTATCAGGGGTGAATCTGGCCCACTACGTCCATATCACAAAACCATCACACGATGTGGCACAATTCAACACAATTAATAACATTGTGTGTGGCGGTGGGGGAATCAGGGCCAATACACCTAACTGGTGCTATTAATGCTAAAGGTATTAGTTTTGTGGCAGTTTTATATTCTTGTGGCTCTGTGTTTCGTTTACCACAAGCAAAAACTGTTCACCTTTTCCCCTCTCTTCCAAGCAACAAATACAGGTCCTGATCTTCAGTCACACTGAAGTCAAAGTACGTTTTTGTCACTGGTTCAGTGAGGAAATTTTGGCTAGACAAGGTATAGAAACTGTGGAGTGGTAGGAAAGGCAGAGATACCCTGACAAGGGAGTGTAGCAGGGATGGGTGGGAAAGGAGGAATGGCTGGGGAGCTTGGGAGGACAGAGCAGAGGTGGGGTGGGATACCAGATGGGTATGGGGAGCACTGGCAGTAGATGGCTGGGTGCCAGTGGAAGATCCTCCCACTGGGCCTCCTTGGTGTTGTCCCCAAATGAGGCCCCTCTGCTGGGGCGTTCCGGTGCGTTCCCCCTTACTTTAACCTCTGATACATCCCATGGGCTGCAAGAGCTGAGCAGGATTTTCTCTGAAGTTGCTGATCCTAGAAGCTAAGGGTTGCTATGGCACCCGGCACAGGAACTGAGGGTGGGGGGCCTTTCTTCTGTGCTCTCAGTGCTATTCTGCTGTGTCCCTGACAACATGGAAGAGGGGGAATGAAACTGATTGAAATTCACAGAGGACAGGATTGGGGGCAGAAAGGTTAGATTGTGACAGAGGAGCAAACAGGGAGACTGGGAGTGGGTGTGTTGAGGGGGTCTAGCTGAGCAAGGATAGTGGAGGGGAAAACAGGGAGTGGGACCTGAGCTGGGGGAGGAGTGGGACTGGACATGGAGTTTGGAGGCGGGGACTAAGGCTGGCTGGAGAAGGAGACTGGTTCTGGGATGAGCCAGGGATGGGTTAGAGGTCTGCTACAGGAAGCTGGAATAGGGGGGCATGGTGAAACTAGGGGTGAGAGCATGTTCCCCTCCAGAACCTGGAATGGAATTAAGGCTCTCCAAATCTCAGCATTCCTTTGAGAAAGGCTGGGAAATGGTCTCTCTGCACGCAAGTGACTGGTCTACTTAGAAGTCGATTATCCTGCTAGTCTCATCAGTTATCTCTTGGTTCAAGTGGCAGAGATCTGGGCAGTGGATCTAATGATTCCAACCCCACGGATGAACCACATGAGTGTCAATTTAACACCACTACATGTAAGAATTGGTTTAGTTCAAGTTTTATTCATTAAAAGGAAATTGCACACAAAAAATATAAATTAATATTAAGGTTGCAACGTCAAGCATTTAGGAAAGGTCAGAATTAAGGTTACCTGGACAACCTTAATTTGGTCCCTTTGTGTGCAGGCATTGATTTATATCAGGTACTTCTGTTCCCTATTATATTAGTATCTCAGCACCTCCAAGTCATCCCTGTGAGATAGAAAAGTAGTATCATCCCCATTTCACAAAAGAATAACTTGGCAGAGAGAGGCTAGGTGACTTGCTCAAAGTCATACAGGAAGTCAGTAGCAGAGCAGGAATTGAAACTGGGTCTCTGAGTCTTAGGCTAGGTCCTTAATCACTGGACTGGCCTTTATTCTCAACCAATCTTTTGTTATATGATCTCATACTGTCATTTCCTTGTGACATCCTGCTTCATACATTGTGAAGGATGAACCAGTTGTGGGACTGACTCAGGATTGTGTAGTGAAAGAAGCTGCTGTCTGGGGGAAGTTGGAAGATGTATAGTGAATGAGGGAGGGGATTACAAGAAAAGGATGGTCTCATGGTTAAGGCAGATGCTGCCCTGGAGAACTGAATTCTATCTCTGCTACAGACCTCCTGTGTGATGCTGGGAAACATTTTTAAACTGAATTTTTCACAGGTAGACATGAAATAGATGAACTAGTCTCCCTTAAAGAGTCTAGTCACCTCTTGCAGGATGCCCATGCCTCACCGGTTCCTCCCAAACCAACCTTTTCTCCATGCCTAGCACATCAGCAGGGGCCTGGCCGTATTGCACCGCAGTTAGGACAATCAGAGGTGGCCTTTGACTTTTGGGGGCCCCAGGACGAAGGCCCATTGAGGCCTGCCCCAAAAGCCACTTCCGAGGACAATATTGGGAAGCCATTTCCCTTGTTTCCTCATTTTCTGGGTGTCTGGTTTGAGATCCTAATGTCTGGTTTGCAAAAATTTTGAACATTAATGACTGTAACTGACAGCACTGGGAGCTGTGCTTTGAAAATAAGAAGCGCTATATTATGCAAACTACTCTGAAAAATCTCAGTGTGGGCAACCAAGATTAGTGGATGTTTCTGATCTTTAATCTCTGTGTGGCTCAGCTCCGTTTCTTTAAAATGGGGATTGTACAATCTCTCTCACCTCACAGGGGTGCTGTGAGAATAAATTTATTAATATTTGTGATTCACTCAGATACCATAATGATGAGCAACATAGGAAAAATCTATGAAGATCTAAAGCATGTACCATAAATAAGGCCTAGAGCCACACGTTGACCGTGTAGAGAAATCAAAACATTGACTAGTTGCTTATTAGCCAAACACCAGTCAACCTCTGCACTGAATGAGGTAGTTGTCCTCTAGAAAATATATTATGTAATCCTGTAATGAATGACTGTATCAATGCATGTGTACCAAGGGCCAAATTAAGGGTCCACATAATTCTGGCAATTCCTAAGTTTTGTGTGTGCTTGATATTGTAACCTTAGCATTCTTTTAGCATAGCTTTCTGTGTAATACTGTGCATAAAATTGCTTATAAAACATTTTCTCATTTCTCCTTCCAACTTTCCCTCACGTTTAAGCTAGGCCTCAAATACTCCAGATGCAAAAGTGAGGGTACAGTTTAAGCAGTAACTTCACCCATTCAGACAGCTAATGACTTGATTTGTGGGTGCAGTCGGATAGTTACCTAAATGGGTGCAACAGTAGACACAATTGTACCTTCAATTTGCAAGGTCACTTTGAAAATATATGGTATAAATTCCCAATAGATGGATATATTAGATGTTCTTGTTGATAACCAAGGATTTTCTGTTGGGAGAACTTGAACAAAATGTTTCTTTCTGGGTCATGGATTAGGGTAGCTACACCTTTGACTTCCAGTCTCACTGTGGACAGGCACGTTCACCTTTCACAGGGTGGAGTCCCATGATTCTCCCACTCTAGACTGGGTCCCGAGCTACAGTACCTTGTGTACCATCTTTGATTGCTCAACAGGTCCAACTGGGTTTGGCATCTGCAAGTCTCTGTTTTAGGAACTGTGACCCAGTGGAGAAGAGTCTCCCAAACAGTCTTTTCAAAACAAAAGTCAGAATAGGAACAAAGTGTAACAAAAGAACACAATAAAATGTCTACATGCACAACATCTTCCATCTTCCATCTTGCACTGGTGGTGTAGCCATGGCAGTTCCAGGATATTCGAGAGATAAGGTGAGTCAGATAATACCTGACCACACCTCTCTGGGTTTCGCCTCAGCGGGCTTATTTATCCACCCCCAGCCAGGGACACAGCTGTTCCTACTGCCTCCTCAGACCAGGGTCTGGAAGGGCCTAATCTGTGCCGTCAGCTGGGGCTCCCTTCCCCTGTGTCTAATCGCCTACTGTGTTAAACGTTTTGTACCAAAAAAAGATTTAGGAGATCCCCCAGCACAGCTCTTCCCTACACGTATTTTTCTGTGAGTTAGCTTTAATTAACTTTTCTATTGTCAACATTATAACCAAATCCCAAAGAGAAGAATGTTGTTGCCATTTCCTGGAAATGATGATTGATAAAATTGAGTGTATCAGTTTTGTACACTTACAGCAGCCTTACACCGTGCTATTTATAAAACCTTTCAAAGACGTGTTTTTGTGAGCTTTATAACAGGCGGGGTTTAATAACCTGAAGGACTCTGATAGAAATACTTGAAAATGAAAATCACTGAGAATGAAAGCCTACTATACTTTATGCATTTGCAATGTGAATTCGCCCTTATCGCGTCACTGACCTTTACTGTTCACAAGGGGGTACCACGTTCTTCATTGAGAGCAATTGGTTTCCCATGCCCTCTCAGTCTTCACCTGCTCAAAGCATAGATTGCCTATTTATAATAGCTTTATATTATCCATTTGTGGCTGATTTCAGAGCCCAAACAACTTCAGTCCTAATGGGTTCACATAAAATGGGTTTATTGACTATTATTGAGTGTGTGCCAGCTCTTTAAAAGCATGTATTTCCTGAAACAAACTCTTTGTATGTCAGTGTAACAAAGAAAATATCTTTTATTCTGTTGCTTATGTCTGTGTAAAATGAAGTGCAAAAAAAATACGGTTATCTAGCAGTTCTCTTAGAAATAAAAGGCATTTTGGGTCAGAATGACACTGAACTTTTAAGGACAATTTTTACTTTTGAAGCTCATAGTCTCACTTAGTGGCTCAGCAGGTCCCTGAAGTAGTAGCTTTGAGCAAGCGCCCCACAAAGAGATGGGGGTTTTAGGATTTTGAAAGGCATTGGAAAATGTTTTGGGGAAGGACTATATTTGGACAGTCATTACATGTGTCCCCGGCCTCTTGTGTTCTACCCTGAACTGCTCTACTCTTACTTATAGCCAAGCTTTTCCACACAACACAGTTTGTGACTCGTATTGTAAAATGTTGTGTGCAAGTGACAAGTGATCAAATTATTGTCCTATTTGTTCTTCTTTCAATGCACATGGCATAATTGCACACATTATTCTCTGCAGTTCAGAGGAAGCATCCCATGTGTCTCTAGCATCTTTCTCCTCCAAAGCATACCCAGACTGGGGTAATGATTTCTAACATCACTAACTCTCATTTTCAAAAGCATTGAAGTCATTGGCACTTGAAAGTCAGTGGGATGTAGGCACTCTTAACAATTCTTCCTTGACACTAAATTTTAAGGACTGTGGTTTTAAAAAAACTTTCTGTGATATTCCCACCCCTTATTTATGAGAAGCGTCTCTTACACAGGGTTGGATGCCAGGAGGCTTTGATATATATACTGCCCTCCATCTTCATTTTGATTTCTTCATACCACATATCCCTTGCCTGGACAGAAGCTGGTAGGCGTTTGGCTGAAAGTGAGAGGAAGTTAACTTTAGTGTAAAGGGAACAGTCCAGATCAGATAGGGAATAAGTATGATGTGCTTATGCCTGATTCTACAGTGATCTTTGTCCAGACTCAACTCAAGTCCCTTCCAGGTTCTTTAGAGACTGGTTGGCTTCCAGCAGCTCATGCTTAAGATCTGTTAACTCGCCAGCTCCAGTTTTCAATCTGAATCATGCTAGGCCTGTCCAAAACTCAGAATTAAGTCTATGAAATATGAGACATCCTTTCATGGAAGCTCCTTTTCCCTTTTGTTGGCAGCAATTTTGTGGTCTGGGTACCCAATCTTATTACAGCTGCTAGTTGGAACTCTAATAGCGATATGTTGCAAGGCGTATCGTATGCCTCACAACACAGCTAATTGGCAGTCAGGAAGCCGGTTCCAGGAAACCAGTGTGGGAACACTACTCCCCTATGACACCCTGCCACATTCTTGTAATAGCATAGCTGTGTGATGAATTGAACCCTCATGGTGCTGAGTGTCTGGTCTCAGATTTTAAGTCAGTGATACTGGTTGTTTGTTTATTCCCTGTCTTCAATTATTGTTGTCAGAGCAGTCCATTGCTTGTGATCAATGTTCAGCTTTTTTGCACTGGAGTTCATTTTAAAAAATATTTTAATGTTTCTCTCCTGCTACTGAAGAAAGCCGCTTCACCTTGATGGGTTTTCTGAATGGTTTTTGGGGGAGTAGAGCGGATGCCTCCTCTCCGAGCATTACAGTTGTAATTGAGATCTGTGTACAGTATCTTTTGGCAGGCTTTCACCTTAGCTGTGTGTTCTGGACTGCCAGCAGGTCTGTGTTAACCATCATTGCCTCCATTTCACATTGGCATTTAGAAGTTCCCACTCACCCAGCTTCTTGGTGGACTTTTCCTGTGTGCTCTGAGCTAGGATAGCAGCTCCAGCTGCTAGGACTTGTAACAGTTGGGCTTGGAGTGGTCGCTGTTAGTGAAGAACTTGAGGTAGCAGGTGGTGTTGCTCTGATCTCATTTGGACATGTACTTGTGAAGGTAGGGCCAGCCTTTGTCCGAACATGGCCCACCTTCACTGTTAGTTTGTAGACCTACTCAGGGTCACATCTTAGAACGCTGCCTCCTGCAGCATTGGCTCCATGGCCAGCAGGGCTCTCGCTGGGCACATTTTACCCCATCTCACCAGATCTTTGTCAGTCCCCCAGGCTAGAGGAGTGAACCTCACTTCTCCACAGCAGGATTATTCGATAAACTATCCTCCTCTTCATGCAAGTTTTCAGTCGAAACCCAGTGTGCTTATTGGGTAAATGTGATGCTTTCGTATTACTTCTGGAGTTGCAAAGATCAGTGATAAAAGTTGGCGCAAGTATACAGTGGTCCCTCTGTTTAAAAGGGGACATTGAATATGTTCAGATATTTGAGGTTTCAGGTAATCCAAGGAACGTTCACTGTAACTAATGCATGTGAGGAACATGATCCTTGTTTGAATAACAGAGTTTTGGATTACTGAGTTGATACTGTAAATATATGCTGAATATAGTGCTAGACAACTCTGTTTCAGTAATAATCTGAGCTACAAGCTGATAAACTTTCAGTGACTGAACTAGCAAGACAATTTAAATGGCTTTGCCCTGAATGTAGAAGTACAGTACTCTATTTTCCTTCATTATGTTTCTCCTGTTATCCATATAAAGGTCAGATGGTAGCTGCTGCTTAAGCACAACAATTATATCAAAGTACAGCTTGAATCATCCTCACTGTGACACAATGCATCTGACACGGCTATAGTATTTTAGTACCTAGTTTAAATAAAATGGGGATTAAAAAAATAAAAATTATGTGCTGATAACATGGCTATTTTTTCTGTGTAAAGCATGCTTTTGAAATAATCCTTGCTTACACTGGGCACTAAAACATAGAAACTAAGGTCAGATATAGAAATTCCATGTATTTTTGGCTAAAACCATCTGTGGGGAAAAAAATTTATAATCAGATAATAACATTCAGTTGGAATATTTCCAAGAGATTACTAATTGTCTCTGCCTAAAAGAATTTATAAAATTTGAAACAGACTGATGTAAAAATTAATTTGCCTTATTTCACCTTAAAATGGATTTAAAGACCCACACAGTGACAAACTTTAATAATCATGAATTTTAGAAAGTAATCTGATTCTTAAATATTTTTCTCCTCACCTGTTTAGAGGGACTTGTATGAAGAAGAATCTTTCTTCCTTGAATTAATCTCTTCCTCCTTTTCATACCTAGCACTTTCCTAAATCTCTATTTACGGTGGCATAATTAGTTTCTGTGTAGAATATGATGTCACAGAGGATAAGGACTTGGGACATGGAAGAAGGAAAACAAATAAGTCTTGTTCATAGGAAAATATTCTTAGTAGCAATAATTGAGTGAAAAAACTAACAATTTGGGAATTATCACAACACAAGTTGTCTTCGGCCCCCCCCCCCCAAAAAAAAATTACCCATGAGGAATCACTCACAATTTCCTGAAGTCAGAGCTACTAACTTATTTGTACCTGTTTTGTTATTCATTATTATTGTATTTGTTAAGTATAAATACAGATTTTCAAACAGTAGACATCATGATGATAAAAGAAGTTCTGAAGCAGGACAAATGTCAGGATTACATATGTGCATCTGATTCCTCTCAACAATCACCTGTGTAATTATTATGGCCGCTCGGTGCTGGAATACACCCCTAAGGTACCAGTATCATGCGAGATTTACTGCATCTCCGAGGCAAGCATTGTCGGCACTTCAGCAGCTAGGCCTTGTAGGCTCTGATGAGCCCAATTAATACACCGGTGAGACGCATGGCTAAGTGAAAGGGTATGTTACTAGGGCTTGCAGAAAAGGGAGAAGTTGAAAATAGCTTAGGTATAGAGCAATAGGGTTATTGTTTGGGCTGCTGGAAACAGCTGGAGTTAGGGCTCTTTAGGGCTAGTGCCTGGGGTGTCCTCTCCAATCCAGCCTCTAATTAAAGCAAATAGAGGCTTGCAGGTTTCTTGGCCAGGATCACTTAGTGGTGTATCTCTCACTGGGGCCCCTTTGCCCTGACTGACTGCTGCTCCCCTGTAAGTTCTCCCCAGTCTGCAACTAGCTGTAATGTCCAGCAATCATAACCATTCTACACGTGACTCAGTGTGCAAGTCAAGTTGGGCCTAAGTTTGAGGCCTGACCCATTCTCGAGAGAACTGAGTCCTTTTCTGACCCAACCCTTCTCCCTGAATATGAGCTAGTGCTGCCATCGTTGCCTTGTGGCTGGGTGGCCGAGTCTCTTCCTCATGCCTGTGGGGTTGTGGTGGCTGCCTGCCCTGCTCCTGCTCCTGCTGTCCCTCACTCCTTGCTGTGCTGTGTATCTGCTGTGGAGTGAGACGCTGCATCTCTTCATTCCACATGCACACCGTGCAGCCAGGTAGTGGCAGCAGGCAGGAGCTGGGCATGTAGCCATAACTGTGCTTACCCCCTGGGCAGAAGGAGGAGAGCTTTTTCTCCCCCCACCCCCAATCCATTCCAATCCAGACATGAAATTTGTAGACAGGTTTCGCTGGTGTCAGGTCAGGTTGTAGGGTCCTAGCTTTATGCATAGTTCCTGGTGGTTACTCTGTGAATCCCGTATTTCTGAAGCTCCTGGCTAGCCATGTCATTGTTGCTTCTCAAAAGTGTCCAATCACTTCCCGAGCCATGGTCCTTCCTCCTACCTGGCCAGGAAGAAGGGGAAGCGCTGTAGGGAGAGGCTTGATGGGGATTGTAGTTACCTGTTTAGCAGGTTCATCTCAACAACCGTAGTACTAAACTGAGTTTGTTCTCATTTGTGCTTGAATCCTTAAATGCTCTTCAGACCTTACCCTTTAATTGTTTGTAGATTAAACACTTAATTTTTAAATACCATTACCCAATCTCTTGAGCTATCCAGTCCCAAATAATGTTGCCTTATAAAATATGAGCTGTTGCGGAGGCTCCATGAATTGTAGATTTTGACATTTTTCTTTAGAGCTGTGAGTGAGTGCAATCATATTTAGTTCTGCTAGAATGCTTTTCAGCCACTTGCAGACATTTAAGGTAGTTTCTCAATAGCAGCTAATTTGCATGTGAATGTTTTTTGCAAGGAAAAAGAATTTGAGGGGTAATGCTAGAAATTTTGGCTTTCAGTTCCAGACAAAATACTGAGTAGGCAAAGCTGTAATGTGAAAAATTTCAGACAGTCTAGCCAGTAGCCCTCAATTACAGCTTCTATTTTTATTAATTAATATTTGTATATACTACTATAAATGTGGCTCGTGTTTTTACAGGCACATAAATACAAACTCTGCTCTCTAGAAAGCACAATACAAATTAGATTAATAACAAAAATAACAGACTTTTGGGCAGTGGGAAGGGAGGTCAAACAGGAAGGAAATACTGTGATCAACTTTACAGACTGTTTTTCTTTACATATTTTGTTAATTATGTTTTTCTTACCTTTTACCTTGCCTCTTTAGTCTAACATTCAAAAAAATCTTCACAGAAAAGAATTAAAGATTTGCTGGTTAGGGATGAATTAATGCCTCTGTTAGCTTTTGTCATGTTGCTGTTCTAAGCAGCAACCATCAGTTAGGCCAAAAATCACTGAATTATAAATATGGATTGGTTACTATCCATTATAAACTGAATGTAAACTGCCAAACTACTCAGTTAAAACAGAAGGTTGGATGTAAACTGAAATATGAGGTGAAATCAGTGATTTATCCAATGGATCTAGCTACTTTTGCCATTCCCACTTCCCAAGCTGTAATATGTGTTCATTTAAGTGCCTAGTCTCATAACTGTCTCATGCATTTTAGCACAAGATATAGCTTGATTATTCCACACATTATACAACTGTGCGCAACACAACAAGATCACAGGAACTGCTATGCCAGATCAGACCAGTGATACTTGGACCATGTGTTCCAGTGTCCTGCCTCAGGGTGGTCCGTGCCAGATTCTTCAGAGAGAGGCAGCCAATTATGGAATAGTCTGCATGCCTGGACTATTTCGTCCCCATCTTGTTGGTTAATTAGGATGGATAAAAATGATTTTTTTAAATTAAAAAATCTGATTTTTTTTTTTAAAAAAAAAATCTAAATTGGATTTTTTATTTGATTTACATTTTTCTTTTTAAAAAGAAAATTGTTTAAAATGGAATTTGAATTCAATATAAAATAGGTTAAGGCTAAAACTATTATAATCTCTTAACACATTTAAATAAATATACTGGATTCATGACTCTCTATAAAAATGTTGATATAGATATATATATATAAAGATGTTTTTCCCAATGGTAACTTTTGAGGTCAAGCTTTATAAATATGGCATAGTAAGTCATGTACTGTATTAAGAGCTTGATCCTCTGGCATCTCAGGAACTGTGTTACTGTGTGCAACAGACTGGCAAAATCATCACAGGTTTTCAGACCCAGCCTCTGACTCCAGGAAGCACCGTCATGTATCTCATGTATCCACTCAGCTCACCTGGGTGGTCTCAAACTCCCATTTTATAGCTTCTCTCAATCTGAGCTGTGATGGGTTTAGTTCTCAAATTATGAGTATTTGACTCCAATCACCATGGAAACTTAGTCTGGTTACAGCGTAGTCTCCTTTGTAGTGAAAAGATGTACCACATCTGGTTAAAAAGGCTCTATTTTGTAGTAAATCAACATGTTTAATGGTCATATCAGCTGGTGAAAGTGCAGCTTTCTTTAGTCAATAACTGAAGTGCAAATGGAAAAGGTGATTTAAAATTGATTATTTTAACTGAGGCTTCCCTTTGCTGTGATATAAATCACCTTGATTTAAATCAGTCTGCACTGCAGGTAATATGTGGTTTATTCACAGAAGCATGAAAGTTTATATCCCTTTAGGCACTTTAAAAAGAAAAAAACCTATGTAATGTCATTGTAGAGTTTCTCATTAGTCAAACAAATCTCTGATTCTTTTTTGAATCCTACTAAGCTTGTGGCTTGAAAGCATTCCTTCCTGTTTCTCAACTATAATATGTCATCAGACTATTTGTTTTCTGCAAGCATTGTCTTTTAGGTCCTGATCTACAAAGGTTCTTAGATACCTAAGTCCCCTTTCTAGGCACCACTGAAATCCATAAATCTCCCATTTGGCTGCTAACCCTGTCAGGGCCTGAACTCAATACATATTTGCTGTAAAAGTTCCTGAGGAACCTCTGTTTCTACCTCTACACTGTTGTCGCCTCCTAGGTATCTGGATGCCTATCTCTTCCCTTAGTCCCAGAATGTGAGCACAAGCCAGGATGGAAGATAGGTGCTCTTGTGCCTAAGTCATGTGAAGGGCTTGATCAGGAAGTTGTGCTCAGAGACTCCACACACAAACAGTAGGGTGAGGAGAACCGCCCTTATAACATTGACCCCGGCGGTGACAGCACTCTCCTGAGAGCTGGCAGATCCTGTTCAAACCCAATCTCCTTAGCTGGCCGGTGGGGGATTTGAACTAATAGTTTGAACTAATAGTCAGATGAGTGCTCTCACCACTGGATAGAGGCGGCTTTTGGGGTAGGCGAAGGAGGCACACGCCTAGGACCCCAAGCAGGAAGGGGCCCCAGTGCCTCGTAAGCCGAGTCTGCCTCAGTCAGCAGCAGGAGGAGGAGCTGGCTCAGGGGGCCGGGGCCATG
>ML685769.1:27819991-27892011 GCA_007922175.1 Pelusios castaneus | reverse complement strand
TCCCCCACAGAGATCTCCCCCACCCCTGCCGCTGGCCCCCATTGCCTGATGCCATGTGTTTCACAGGACAGGGGACGGACGCAGCTTTTGGGGTAGCTGAAGGGGCCGCTCACTGCTAGGGACCCGAGGCGGCTGCCTGCTTTGCCTACCCCAAAAGCCACCTCTGCACAAAGACACGCAAGGTCTAAGGTGAGGTGGAAGAAGGCACATAGCTATGGTGGCTTCAGAGTCAGTGCAAGGAAGTAGAGGGTCTGTAGGACAAAAGTTGAAAGTGTCTATCCTGGGTGTCTATCCTGGCAAATCAGAAGACATGCCCACTTTGTGAGTCTTCACTCCTCAAAGATTAGGGAGTCAGTTGATCAGTTTGTTTGAAAAGTCATCTTGTCCCTCCAGGGACAGTGATTACATGTACATCCAGGTGCATACATACTGCAAAATGTTCCTCATTCCCTCCCCAGCTGTAGCATCAATACCATAGCAGTGACTATTACCTGTTGCCCAGTTTGCACATTCTTGCAGTGAGGAAATTTTGCAGTCTGCAGTAGGTGAAGATGGGCTCAGAATCCAACAGAATTTCCCCTGCACTGGAGATGGAGAGCCTTTTTAACAGGTGTGGGTATCAGCCTGAATACCCGAACAGCCACTGGCAAAGATCAGACATGATGGCAGTCGCCCTGGGCACATGTAGACTCCTCCCACCCTTATCACCAATCACGTGAGCCTGTGAAAAAAGATAAACTCTGTGTGGGTAGCCCCAGGAGCAAAGCAACTTTCTTCTCTTGACAGGAACTGTGAGCTGGAGGCAGCCAGCTGGACATTTTTGGATGGCAATGATCTCATAGCCTCTATTTTTTTCCTTCTGGACAGTTGTTCACTTACACTTCTATCGTAGTTCACTTCTGCATGGTATCGTCTCTTCTAGGTTTTTTCCCCTATTTTCTTCCTCTCGTCTCTCCTGCTCTCTGTATTACCCTTCCCCCCTCCCACTCTTCTGATCCTAATAACTCATTCCCCCACATATAATTCCCTGCTATAATTTATAAAACAAAACAAAACAAAAACAGAGAAGAATTGATCGGGGAAGTAGAACTAAATGGCAACCTGGGCAGCAGCGACCATGAGATGGTAGAGTTCAGGATCCTGATCAATGGAAGGAAGGAAAGAAGCAGAACACACACCCTGGACTTCAGAAAAGCAGATTTTGGCTCCCTTAGGGAGCTGATGGGCAGGGTCCCATGGGAAGCTGATCTGAAGGGGAAAGGTGTCCAAGACAGCTGGCTGTATTTTAAAGAAACCCTGTTAAAGGCACAGGAAGATAACATTCCGATGTGCAGAAAGAACAGCAAATGTGGACGGCGACCAGTGTGGCTTAGCAGGGAACTCTGCGGGGAGCTGAAACATAAAAGGGACGCTTACAAGAAGTGGAAGCTTGGACAGATGACAAGGGAGGCGTATAAAGATATTGCTTGGGACTGCAGGGATCAAATCAGAAAGGCCAAAGGACAATTGGAGTTGCAGCTAGCAAGAGATGTGAAGAATAACAGAAAGGGGTTCTATAAGTATATCAGCAACAAGAAAAGGATCAGAGGTGGTGTAGGTCCCTTACTGAATGGGGCAGGCATCCTCGTGGAGGATGATGCGGAAAAGGCTGAAGTACTCAATGCTTTTTTTACTTCAGTCTTCACAGGGCGGGCCAGCTCCCAGGCTACTACACGGGGTAACGCGGACTGGAGAGAAGAGTGGCCCTCAGTGATGGAAAGTCAGGTTAGGGAACACTTAATGAAATTGGATGTGCACAAGTCCATGGGGCCGGATGAACTGCATCCGAGGGTGCTGAGGGAGTTGGGGGAAGTGATTGCAGAGCCGCTGGCCATTATCTTTGAGAACTCGTGGCGAACGGGGGTGGTCCCGGAGGATTGGAAAAAGGCAAATATAGTACCTATCTTTAAGAAAGGGAAAAAGGAGGATCTGGGGAACTACAGACCGGTCAGCCTCACCTCAATCCCTGGGAAAATCATGGAGCAGGTCCTCAAGGAATCCATCCTGAAACACTTGGAGGAAAATAGAGTGATCAGGAACAGTCAACATGGATTCACCAAGGGCAAATCGTGCCTGACCAACCTGATTTCCTTCTATGATGAGATGACTGGATTTGTGGATGCGGGAAGAGCCGTTGACGTGATATACCTTGACTTTAGCAAGGCTTTTGATATGGTTTCCCACAGCATTCTCGTTGGCAAGTTAAGGAAGTATGGGTTGGACGAGTGGACCATAAGGTGGATCGAAAACTGGTTAGATCAACGGGCTCAGCGGGTAGGAATCAATGGCTCGATGTCTGGTTGGCAACCGGTAATGAGTGGAGTGCCCCAGGGGTCGGTCCTGTTCTATTCAACATCTTCATTAATGATCTTGATGATGGAATAGACTGCATGCTTAGTAAGTTTGCGGATGACACCAAGTTGGGGGGAATGGTAGATACTCTGGAGGGCAGGGACAGGATCCAGAGAGACTTGGACAAATTGGAACACTGGGCCGAAAGAAACCTCTTTGTTGAACCTCATGAGAAGTGCAAAGTCCTGCACTTAGGACGGAAAAATCCCATGCACTGCTACAGGCTGGGGACCAATCAGCTAAGTAGCAGTGCTGTAGAAAAGGACCTGGGAGTTATGGTGGACGGGAAGATGAATATGAGCCAACAGTGTGCCCTTGTTGCCAAAAAGGCCAATGGCATATTAGGCTGCATCAGTAGGAGTGTTGCCAGCAGATCGAGGGATGTGATAATTCCCCTCTATTCGACACTGGTCAGGCCGCATCTGGAGAACTGTGTCCAGTTTTGGGCTCCCCACTACAGAAAGGATGTGGACAAATTAGAAAGAGTCCAGCGGAGGGCAACAAAAATGATTAGGGGGCTGGGGCACATGACTTATGAGGAGAGACTGAAGGAACTAGGCTTATTTAGTCTAGAGAAGAGAAGACTGAGGGGAGATTTGATAGCAACCTTCAACTACTTGAAGGGTTGCTCCAAAGAGGAGGGAGCTAGGCTGTTCTCGAGGGTAACAGAGGACAGAACAAGGAGCAATGGTTTCAAATTACAGCTGGGGAGGTCAAGGTTGGATATTAGGAAAAACTTTCTCACTAGGAGGGTGGTGAAGCATTGGAATGGGCTATCTAGGGAGGTGGTAGAATCTTCATCTTTGGAGATTTTTAAGGCTCGGTTAGACAAAACCCTGGCTGGGATAATTTAGGGGGAGTGGTCCTGCTTTTTAGCAGGGGGTTGGACTAGATGACCTCGTGAGGTCCCTTCCAACCCTATTATTCTATGATTCTATGAAATTTGAAAAACTTGCAGAACTAACATTTGCCCACCTCACTCTGCTTGAATGTTTGGCTCCTGCCAATCCCAACTCTCAATCTGTCTTGTCTATTTATGTGGTAAATTCTTTATGACCATATATATTATGTTTGTACAGTGCATAGCACTTATCCCGAAAACATGATTGCTGTTTCTGGGTACTACCTGAGTACAAATAATAATCAATGCTAGACAAGATATGAGAGCGCTGATTAGTTTGGTCAGCATATTGTTTGTTATATGCTACTTGCTTAAAAAGCAGTTCAGCAGGTACATATATTGCTAAGTAAGGAAAAAAATAAAAGAGTGACAGGCCTAATTTGTTAGTAGACTGAGGACTCTGTTGGATTCTTGATTTTTCTTACAGAATTACAAGCTTTTAATTTGAACAATATGTGTCTCTTTTATTCGAGAAATAAATAAGCTTAGAACATGAATCACTTAGTATGGGTGTTGGGTTTCATTTAGTAACATTTGGTGGACCTTGGCTTTTGTTTTTTCAGGGGTTTTCCAGAAAAAAATGTAGGGGTAAATCAAAACCACCTTGTTCACATTAATGGAGATTGAGTCGGATCAATTATTTGGGAATGATGGTAAAACATTTTGCTGGCTGCTAAAAACGCTAAGGCCAGCCTTGAAAGGACGAGAGGAACAGTCCGCTGGGCAACTGATTCCTCGCCATCCTGAAAGAACATCATAAGTTGACATTAAGGTATTTTCCTATATCGTATTGATCCCAGGCACTCATAGTTTTCATATCTAAAACAGTTTTTCTGTTTAGATGTGTTCTGGATACTACTCTATCTTCTGTTTATTCTTTCTCTGCACCACTCTTGTATATTTAAGCTATCTTGGAAGTTATAAGGGAAAAGTTAATGTTTTTCCCTCTCATTAAATGTCTGAGTGTCTGCTGGTGCAGGAAATGTTCCTCCTTGATTACCCACTGCCAACTAAGTGCCTCAAAAACAAATGATTCCTAACTGGAGTCTCTTCTATTTATTAAAGAGGACCTCATCAGACCTATTTTCCTTCACTGGGGCTTGCCTTTTGTTTAAAATGTATCTGTTAGGTTTTTGTTGTATTGGTGGTGGTGGTGGTGTTGAGCCCTTGGGAAAGAGATCTCTTCTTTCCTTTCTTCCTAAGTCCTGTTATTATTTTACCCTCTCTTTGGCTAGGCACATAAGGGCACTGATATTGCAATACCCTATCTGCAGGGGTTTTGGATAAACTTAGACTTGTTAAAATTCCTCCCCTCCCTCAGCTTTCATTCTTTTAAGTCTTACAGTTCTACCTTCTCTCAACCAGTTGTTTTCAAAGTTCCTTCCTCCCCTGTCTTCCACTCCCCCCCCCCTGCTAATCCAGTTACTGCTGCATTCATTCTCCAAGGTTAACTTTTGATCTCAAAGTTCTGTAAGTTCCATGCTGAGTAATTCCTCTTCCTTATTTTCATACTGCCCATCTCGTCATTGTTGCGAAATCCTGTTTAGGATGGGGTCTGGGGGAACCAGTAACTTTGTTTGTGGTAGTCTGCTTGTTTTCTTTTCCTTCATCCCTCCCTCCTTTCGTTTATTTTCATATTTACTTTCTTCACTAGCCTTAATATTAAATCCTTCACTTTTTGTCTGCTTCCTAAGTTCCTGAATGGGAGTGGGTGGAACCTGGATATTGTAACATTTATAAATAATGATTGTTTAGCATCCTTGCCATTTTGGTTAGACAGGGCTATGATTCTAACGAGTAGAGAATTCTCTGGTAGAATGAGAGGAGAGGACAGGGTCAAAACTGACTTAAAAGTAAGTTTACCTTCTGTTTCCCTCCTCACCTTTTTACCTTTGCTTTTGCTCTCCTCTTTCCACAGCATGTAGCTCTTGTGAAAACAGACAGCAAGTGAGTTTTTCTATAGCAAAAAGGATGTGGGCAGCATGTACCTGTGCAGTAGCCTTTAACTCTGTTATTTGAGGTGTTTCCTTTCATTCTGGCTGTGAAATAGTCAGATACTAAAATAAGAAATTGTAACTCCCAAATAGAGCTGGTCAGAAATTTTCCAAAAGAATGTTTTTCTGCTGAAAAATTCCACTTTGTCAAAAACGAAATGTTCTGCAGAAACGTGTTGTCTTTCAGAAGAATTGATTTCAAAATTAGGTTTTTTTTAAAAAAGCTTGAAATGTAATATTTGAACTTTAGTGGAGCATCTAGCTTTTTCTGTTTCAAAATTATTGTCTATTGAAATATCTCAGAAATGTATAATAGAAATATAAAATAAAATTTAAATGAATAAACCATTTCGGTTTTGTCAAAATAAAATGCGATTTTTTTTTTTTGAGAATTTTTTGTTTGCAGAAAACTTTTTGTAATTTTTTAGTATTGTTTCATTCTGGAAATTTCAAAATTGTGAACCTACTAGCTAATCTTTCAAATGTGTTTCAACCTTGTCTGTCAGCATACCCCCAAAGATATGACAGCATCTAGCATTATATAGATTTATTTTTTATTGAGATCACCCCTCTGCTTGATTACGACCATGTAATAATACATTAGTCATGGGATCATTCCTAACTGTTAAACAAGTTCCAGAGGGGTCGCGATGTTAGTCTAGTTTAGCAAAACAAACAAGAAGTCTTGTGGCACTTTTAAAGACTAACAGTTATTCTAACCTGCAGCATTGTAAAAAGGAGTGTGAATACTTTTATTTTACTGTTGTGAAAGATGCAATTAGTGGAGGTGGACCAAATTCAAGCTGTTTGTCTTTTTCATCTGATCAGGAAATAATATGGAGAGAATTGGCCTGATGTGAATATTTGATTCACACTAAATTTGTTTTGTCTTGCGATTTGCAATGCTAGTATGTGAATTTACAGCGGTTCTACAGACTGGCTATTCTAAATGATCATACATTTCTATTTTCTATGGGAATAAGGATTTTGTGATACATTGTGGAAAATTTTATCATAATACTAAATGACTAAGATTTTTTTTCTGATTCCTTAAATTTGAAAAGTTGTCTATATTGAATTTCAGCTCTGAAAGCTGTAATGTTTCATATACGCTATAATTTTTCCAGCCTGAAATTGTCAGTTTTAGCACAGCATTTAGGCCAGTAACTCTGGAATTTGTAATCTTGGTAAACAAGATAGGTTTGCTTGTAATGTGAATATTAATAGAAAACCTAATGACTCCTCTCAGACAAGTGTCAAACTGTGGTTTAATACTTAACATCATCATGTTTGTATCCTGTGTTTGTTATGATGTTGAAATGTTTCTTTGTTGAGCAGCCAGTTATAAGTTACAGTTGTACAAACATTAGATCTCTTCCAAGTTTAATATCCATATTTTAGTAAAAGAAAATGAAGAACTTAACCCTAAAGTCTTTTTTTCTCCTCTGCATTTACAGGTGACAAGTACAGAGAAGCATTCTTATTGGTTGAAATGATTCTCTGTATTTATCTAATATAAATAAAAAATAAAAGTAACGGACAGTATTTAGACACCATCATTTTCTTAAAGGTGCACAGGAAATGATACATCTTATCAGATGACAGTTCCTCCATTTAGTGCACTATTCTGTTGCAGCCATGATCAACTGATTGTTCATAGGAGGACACCTCCTGTCCACTTAATAATGCACCGCATTAGTTATGCATAGCTGCATATGCAGGAGCTGAAAGAAATTATTTTCTGAATCTCATATTTATAAGTTTGCAATTTTTGCTAAGTGTTTCTAAATATTAAGATCCTTAGGAGAGCTTGAAAGAAAAGAAAATTTATTCTTTCCACTTAGTCTCCGTTCATGTGAAATCCTTCAGATATTATGTGACTAAAAAAGTTGGATCTCCTCCCACTGGATGATTTCAAAGCAGTTAAGAAATTGAACTGTGCGTCACAGCACACTTAGTGAGATGAGGGAAGCAAAATGTCCCTGGTTTTTAATAGCTGAAGAAAATGGAGCCCAGAAGGTGCGTTGGCCAATGAAAGTGTGACAATCCAGAGAGAGCGCCACGGTCACTTGACTTCCAATCCTGTGCCTTAATAACAAACCTTTTTTTCCTTTTCTCTTGTGGTTTAACAGGATCATTTAATAGTATGTTAATAAAAACAATACAGTTTTAAGTATTGCTGAGCTGAACTAGGAAATGCTTCAGTTTCGTATTACTGTTGGATGGATTTTGGTTTTGGATTGGCAGCCTGTAGGAATGTGGAGTATTTTGCAGGCTTATCCTGCTCATCTGTCACTCTCCAACATAACTTTCTCTCCCTTAAATACATATTGCTATGCTTCTATCGCTACGAGCGACTGACAACTATAAACAAGGAGTCTTGTAGCACTTTTAAAGACTACTAAATTTATTTATCACATGAGCTTTTGTGGGTAGAATCCCACTTCATCAGATGCATGAAGTGGAATTTTACCCAAAAAAGCTCATGTGATAAATAAATTTGTTAGTTTTTGAAAGTACCACAGGACTCCTTGTTTGTTTTGCTGAAGTAGACTAACATGGCTACCTCTCTGGAATTTGAAAACCATAAAATTGTCAACATTAAAAACAAAAAATCCCTAGTCCACTCTTAGCTCTGGGAAAAAAATCTTGACAGTGTTCACTATTTTTTAAAAATTCCACTTATATCAACTCTTTACTATAATGTTTCAATATGCATAAAATAAGAAATAACTCATGATACTGTGTTGTTGTGACTGCTGGTAAATGTTGACTACAACATAACCACTACAACAGCGTATGTAAAAAGCATTGTGAGAGTGGATTTTTTTATATGGGCTCTTGACCGCTAAGTGAACTGGGATCCCATTCCATATAGACCACCAAACCGCCATGGTGTGGTTACCAGTTTTGTTCACTGTTGACATAGGTTGGATTGGAATTTTGGACCTAATGATGAGAGGGACTATTTAAAATCCCTAGTGCCATCCCATTCTTTGATCATTTCCCAAGTCTACTAAGTCTGTTTGTCTTGGATATTGTGTAACAAAAAATACTTTAAAAAAAATGCTTCACACTTAA
The DNA here is from genome assembly GCA_007922175.1 of Pelusios castaneus. Taxonomy (NCBI): domain Eukaryota; kingdom Metazoa; phylum Chordata; order Testudines; family Pelomedusidae; genus Pelusios; species Pelusios castaneus. Next base: position 27,883,644 of record ML685769.1, on the reverse strand, counting down.
ATAACCAAATTTTTATTAGAGTTCAATCCTGCTCCACCCACCATTTTGAAACAAACAATATTGTGCTCCTTCAAAGGCAAAACACAGTGTTGTTCATGGTTCAGTTGGAATTAGTATGGAAAAATTATAATTCAAATAGCAAAACAGATGGGAATTTTACAAGTGTCTTTTCACGTCACAAATGATACTTCCTCTTGTGGTTGCAGGCTCTCAGTTCTCCAAACTGCTGGTGCTTCTTCCTGGGCTCCCCTCCATAGCTGTTAAGTTTTAGCCAGGGGTTGGAGGAAGATTTGGAATGCTCTACATTTTTTGAGCACAGATTTTGCAATGTGGTTGCTGACAGCAAGCTTTGTTTGCACTGATGTTGGTATGCTGAATGCCATAGCAATTAGTGTGCTGATCACTGCACACTGAAAAAATAAACAGTGACGTTCTTGCAGATCGGTGCAAGTGCAACATAAACAAAGACACGGGAGCAAATTTAGTGGTGGTGAGTTCTGTTCCATGACTGTTTCCTTTCAAATAGGGACAGATGAGAAGGGGTGCAGGGAGGGCTGAAAAGCTTCAAACATTAGTTTATCCTCTTACTGAAATTATTTTTGAGGTTCAAAAGAACAAACCCAAAATGGATCCAGGACACTTTACTGCACTACAATTTCCCATCAACTGGTGACAGGTCATCTTTAGTGGGAAGAAAAGATGAGGAGCGGGGAGAGCTTGAGTGAAGAAATTTGTGCAGTCTGGTACTTCCTGCCCACACTCCACTAGCTGTTTCTAATGCTCTGGCAGTTCTTAGGAAGCTCATACACCTGTTTGCCATGTCCAAAAGGCTTGTCTACATGAGAAAGTTGTACTGGATCCACAAAAGGTGTCAATTCTTAATATAGTTAAATTGATGCAAACTATATGTGATCACATTTAATGCAGTTTAGATTAATTTGATTGTGTTGATTTAAAGTAAACCGAAATAAACCTCTCCTAAACTGAAATAAGGGTATGTGGCTGTCTCTACACTACCACATCACAGCAGCTATGCCTCTGTAACTCTGTAGTGTAGATCAGGTATAAATGGCTATACTACAAAGTTAAGCTGATGTAAATCACCTTGCATTGACCTAGTTCTGCATGTCTCCACACAAAAATTTGTCTCCTGCTGATGTAAGTGCCCATTTATAGCAATGGAGTAACATCATCTCCCTGAACAGTGTTGTCATGGTTCACATACTGCGGTCAACTCACTGCAAATGTAGACATTACGTGACCTGTGTCGACTCTAATAGTCCTCCAGTAACTGTCTACAATGCCCAACACTGACTGCTCTGGCCACAATTGTGAACTCCGCTGCCTGGAAGTTGTCATGGAGACTGGAAGCCATCCTCTCCTGTTAAAAATCCTGCATAATTTTTTTAAAATGCTGTATTCTGATTGCACAGCTTGATGAACATATATCTTGCATCTTCCCCTTTCGTATGCAACTGTCCAACTAATCCTGCCCCCTACACATTCCTGCCTGGAGCGGACAGGAGATATTGGATCTCTGTCGTCTGTGGGCAGAAGAGACTGTGCAGGTCCAACTACAGAGCAGTTGTAGAGATGTAGACATCTATGATCAGATTGCATGGGTGATGCAGACAGAAGCATAGGACTGGGATTAGCAGCAGTGCTGCATAAAAGTAAAGGAGCTGAGCCAGGCATACCAGAAAGCCAGCAACTGATTTGGTGCCAAGCTGCTGACCAGCTGCTTTTACAAGCTGCATGCCACTCTTGGCAGAGACCCCATCACCACCCCTCAGTGCACAAAGGATACCTCCAAATAGCCCAACACATAAACCACTGCAAGGAACAATGAGGAAAAGGAGGCAGCAAATGGGGGACATACAGCTGGGGGAGTCTGGCAGTGTTGTGAGCCAGGAATTGTTGAAGGCTTCCCTACAGTCTAATCAGTCCTGGCAGTTGAGTATGGGCGAGAACGGGCAAGCCCAATGTAGAGGAAGGAACCTTGGGTAAGTGTGTGAATGCATTTCCCATTACAATGTTTAAATGTACAGATGGTGCCTGACCCCAACTCAACAGGACACGATTACTGGCTTTTCATTAATTTACTTGTACTGGCAGAAGCAGTGGTAAAAACAGAGATGGAGTTATCTGCTTTTCATTCCCCTGTAGAGTTAGCTGGGGAGACCACAGGGAGCAATTACTGTACACAAGGATGTTCTTCGAATTCTCCTGAGAGACTTCAATGTAATGGTCATGGAGACGCTTTAAAGGCTTCTAGGGATGGCAGCCTTATTTCTTTCTCCACAGTAGGGCACTTTCTCATGCTAATCTGCAGTGACTTTGGGACCATTGTTATAAATAGGCTAGTGGCATATGGCTCTGGCCAGCTTCTGGATACCAGGAGCATCTGCGCTGTGCCTTTGTTACCCTCGGGAATGAGCTATCAGCTAAAACAACCACTCCCTATGGGAAATAGAGCCATAGCCCGACATTCACCCTATGGAAAGAGTGGCCAAAATGTTATTGTTTCATGTAACTAATTATCTCTTCCTTCAACTCCACCACCTTCCTGCTGGACCATACTGGCAAAGGCTGGGTTGGAGAGCTCTTCTGTGCACAGGTGCTCCAAGGCTGATGTGTTAATAAGTATGTCTTGTTTAAAACTTTAGGGGAGCAAGGGAAGGAAGTTCTGAAACTTAATGTTCTCTTTCCATTGTGACTATACATAGGCGTTTTCTGTGTGCTTTATATATAGCTGTGGCCTTGAGGGATTCCTGCTCTGTACCTGCAGAATGCCTGACCTCAAAAGAAGGAGAAAGAAGAGGACTAGAGAAGATATGTTCAGTGAGATCCTGCAACAAGATCTTCAGACTTTGAATAGAGGGTCTCTAGGGTGAAAATTGTAGATGGTCTGGAGAAGGAAAGAGTGGATAGGACACAGACTTGAGACTCAAAGAGGGAGATGCACCAGTACATCATGGGGCTTCTCTGGCAGCAAACATGGATGCTGCAGACTTTTGGTGATATACAGGATAGCCTTCTTTTGCAATCAGTGGAGAACTCCATTTAAGCACCTATCTGTACCCTTCACCATTCCATATGGGATCCGGGACCATATCCCTACCCCTGCTACTCCATGCCGGGGAACAGTGAAGACAACCACAGTTTCACATGTGCTGATCTCTGAGAGCCATGGGTGGTTCTTATGTAGCCAAGAGGAACTAAAATGGATATGAATATTCTTTCCCTTTAAGTTCTGTTATGTTAATTTATTTCAGAAGTGTTTATTGTTTGGGGTTTTTTAATTGTACAGTGGGGTTTTTTAAATTGTTTTTGCACTGGTTTTGGTATGCAATAAAAATACAATATTTTTGGTAAATTCATCTTTTGTTACTTCATAAGATATGCTGCAAAATGTCTGACACTACTGACAATGCCCGCTACTTGTTGCTGTTCAGAGTGATAAATTCATAGAATTAGTGATGCTGTGTAATAATTTTGTAGTGCTTGCTTTATGTTTATAATTAATAGGTGCATTAACAGACAGTGTTACATTCTTCTTCAAGTAATGTCCCTATAGTTGCTCCATTGTAAGTGTTTTGCATGTATCCGTGCTTCTGACTGGAGATCTTTGGAAGCAGTGTCCATTCAGCCCACCCATGTGCTCTCCCTCATTCGTGCTGTGCATCGAGGCTTATTAGTGCTGCACAGGTGAACAATTTTCAGTTCCTTCTCAATTACCCTGGTCAGAGACAGAGCAATTAGCAGTCCATTCACATATACTTTTCTCTCTGGAAATTTGTTCTTGGCTGATTTAGTATTTTTCTTAGTCTAATAGTTTCCCTTAGTTTTTCTCTTCCCCTATTAATTTTTTTAAAATTTTTGGTATATCCCCCTTTTTCCCCTACACAGGGGATTGCCTGCAGAAAGGGGCATATCTGGATCTCCTGGGTTGAAGAGATACCTTTCCTGTAAGGAGGCCATTCTTCTAATGAATGGGCATTCCCACTGTGTTGATTGCCATGGTAAGGGCCACATTCTACAGATGTGTACCTTATATCAGCAGGTGAAAGCTAGATCCGAAAAAAATGCGAACTGGAATTGAAACTGTTCCTTATGGAGAGAGCTCTTCATCACATGACTAATCTGTGCTCAGAGTTTCCCAGGCTACATGAGAATTCTTTGCAGCCTTCCATCTCCAAGGACAGTGAGCCAAGAAAGAAGACCTTGGATTCTTGTCATAAAACGTCCAAAAAGAGAGCTTCAAGCCCTCCCAGTGAGTTCTGAACCAGCAAGAGGATATCCCTCACACATTCGGTCTTTTTGGTACTGATAGCACTGAAGGCATCTAAGCACGGTATTCATAGATCACTTGTCTCCTCTGCAACAAATACTGCTGGTTAGCCAAAGGACTCTATGGGCACCTACTGCTGTTCAGTGACAGTATCATAGACCATATCACTCCCAGAAAGATGCTCTTGGTACCAAGATCTGTGAGGCAACCATCTTCAGACCACTTGGTGTGCCCAATGTTGCTGGCTTCCTTGGTATTGCTAGCTCAACACTGATAACCACTGATGGTACTGATTACTGTGGGATCATAGGAATTTAGATTCTCGAAGGCCCTCTTAGTATCTGATGTACCAGAGTCTCCTCCCACATGGTACCAGAACCGTGGTAATGGGTACATCCCAAGCTCAGGATTCACCACCAGCATCAAGCCGGTCACCACCTCTCTCCATATTAGCTCCATCAATTTCCAGTGGAGATTTGGACAGTGACCAGAAGAAGGTCCTCTCTTGTCACTCTTGCTAGCAATCTGGTTCTTCGCAGTCATACCCTCAGTTTGAACATCGACCTATTGGCTCAGCCACCAACGCCTTTTCCACAGTCTGAGCAGTCCTACCAGGATCTGTGAGCGGCCTTCAGATGCCAGGCCTCCTGTGATGCTTCCTTGCTCTGTTCCGTCACAACTGGGAACACATCACACCTGACGGATGTGTTTGGGAAATTACCTCCAATGAATATTCAATCTACTTCACCTTCCTTGCCCCACCCTCTGTTCTTGTCCTTCTTCAGGGACTCTCCTCACAAGACACTGTTAAAATACGAAATAGACAACCTCCTCCACATAGGAGCCATAGAACCCGTCTCTTTGCATCTCTGAGGCAAAGGTTTTTACTCTTGATATTTCCTGAGGCCCAAGCAAAAGAGAGATTGGTGATCCATACTGTACCTCAGAGTACTGAACAAATACATCAAGGTTGAGAAATTGAAGATAGTCACACCAGCAATGATTACTCCATCTCTGGACCAGGGATGCTGGTTGATTAGTTCTTGTCCCTTGACCTACAGGATGCTTATTTCCACCATTAATATGGTGCAGTCCCACAGATGATTCTTTAGATTTACCCTTGTTTAGGACCATTATCAGTACAGAGTACTCTCGTTGGCTCTCAGGATATTCTCTAAGGTCCTCTCCATGATGGGAACTCACTTATGCATCTGGGGCATCATGAACAAACCCATACTTAGAAGACTGTCTCTGCAGTACCTACTTCTTTAAAGAAGCTCTAGGAGCCAGCCAGCACTGCCTTTTTCTCCTCCACCAGCACCTGTATCCAGACAGACAACCTGACAATGGATATCTCTACCCAGATCCTGGTGTGGATTTGCAGAAATTGCATTTTCCACTCATAGATAACCAGGCTGGGGGAATCGTACAGTGTGAAAGGTGCCTTCTGGTGGAATCTCTCAGGAAGCAGGGAGGAGAGCTCCCGGAGGAGGTAGCTAGTCTCAGAAGCATCCGTGCCCATGAGGAATTCCTTGAGAGCATTCTAGAAGACACGCCAAAGGCCAAGGAAGCTACCCAACTACGGAGGACTGCTGCTTTCACACCATCCGGGAGGGAGCAGGTGGCTCTGTCACAGAGAGGACACTGACAACTGGTTGCTTCTGGCAGCAGGCAGTGCTCTACCCCTGCTCCTGTCCCACCCACCATAGTGATGAAGAACCATTATGCAGCCCTAGCAACAGGAGATGAAGTGGAAGAGCAGAAGCCATGCAACCCTGAGGCTGGGAGGATCACAGCCACCACACCCAGGAGGAAACGTAGGGTAGTGGTAGCTGGGACTCTCTTCTGAGGGGGACGGAGACATCCATCTGTCGCCCTGACATGGCGTCCCGGGAGGTATGCTGCCTGCTGGCAGCCTGTATCCAAGATGTTATGGAGGGATTGTCGAGAATCATCCAGCCCTCTGACTACTACCCCATGCTACTCATCCATGTGGGCACTAATGATACTGCAAGATGTCCCCCTCAGCAGATAAAAAGTGACTACAGGGCTCTGGGAGCACGGGTGAAGGAGTTCAGTGCACAGGTGGTGTTCTCCTCGATCCTTCCAGTCAAGGGTAGGAGCCTGAGCAGAAACAGATGCATCCTGGAGGTGAATGCTTGGCTGTGAAGATGGTGTTACCAGGAGAGCATTGGCTTACTCAACCATGGTGAGCTGTTCCAGGAGGAAGAACTGCTAGGCAGAGATGGACTCCACCTATTGAATAAGGGGAAAAGCATATTTGGATGTAGACTGGCTAACGTAGTGAGGAGGGCTTTCAACTAGGTTTGAAAGGGGAAGGTGACCAAAGCCCACAGGTGATGGGCAGAATCCCTTGGGAGACTGATCTGGCTGTATTTTAAAGAAACCCTGCTAAGGGCACAGGAAGATACCATTCCGATGTGCAGAAAGAACAGCAAATATGGAGGGCACCCAGCGTGGCTTAGCAGAGAACTCTACGTTGAGCTGAAACAGTAAAGGGATGCTTACAAGAAGTGGAAGCTTGGATAGATGACTAGGAGGCATATAAAGATATTGCTCGGGACTGCAGGGATAAAATCAGAAAGGCCAAAGGGCAATTGGACTTGCAGCTAGCAAGGGATGTGAAGGATAACAGGAAGGGGTTCTACAAGTAGGTCAGTAACAAGAAGAGGATCAGGTATGGTTTAGGTCCCTTAATGAATGGGACAGGTATCCTCGTGGCTGTTGATGCAGAAAAGGCTAAAGTACTCAATGCTTTTTTTCCCCTCAGTCTTCACAGGGAGGGTCAGCTCCTAGGCTACTACACTGGGTAACATAGAATGGAGAGAAGGAGAGCGGTCCTTGGTGATGGAAGAGCAAGTTAGGGACTACTTAGAGAAGTTGGATGTCCACAAGTCTATGGGGCCAGATGAACTGCATCCGAGGGTGCTGAGGGATTTGGCTGATGTGATTGCAGAGCCACTGGCCGTTATCTTTGAAAACTCGTGGCGAATGGGGGATGTCCCGGAGGATTGCAAAGAGGCAAATATAGTATGTATCTTCAAGAAAGGGAAAAAGGAGGATTTGGGGAACTACAGACCAATTAGCCTTACCTCAATCCCTGGAAAAATCATGGAGCAGGTCCTCAAAGTATCCATTCTGAAACACTTGGAAGAAAATAGTGTGATCAGGAACAGTTAGCACGGATTCACCAAGGGCAAGTCGTGCCTGACCAACCTGATTGCCGTCTATGATGAGATGACTGGATTCGTGGATACAGGAATAGCTGTCAATGTGATATACCTCAACTTTAGTAAAGCTTTTGGTATGGTTTCCTACAGCATTTTCATCGGCAAATTAAGGAAGTATGGGTTGGAAGAATGGACCGTAAGGTGCATAGAAAACTGGCTAGATTATCGGGTTCAGCGGGTAAGAATCAATGGCTCAATGTCTAGTTGGCAGCCAGTAAGGAGTGGAGTGCCCCAGGGATCGGTCCTGAGGCTGGTTTTGTTCAACATCTTCATTAATGATCTGGATGATGGGATGGATTGGACACTCAGTAAGTTCGCGGATGACATCAAGCTGGGGGGAATGGTAGACATGCTGGATGGCAGGAACAGGATTCAGGGAGACCTAGGCAAATTGGAACATTGGGCCAAAAGAAATCTCATGAGGTTCAACAAGGACAGTGCTTATGACAATAGTGCAGAGCTGTGCAGGCTTCACACTTCTGTCACAGATGGCGGACAGTGTGAAGTGCTGCGTGGCTTTGAGAGATTTTTAAAATAAGGTGTTAAAGTTATGGGATGAAGAAAATTGCATGATGGGAATTTGACCCCTTGCTTCCAGTCACCCCTCTGTGGCTTGTTTCTGCTCTAATGTGGATTACCAAGAGGCAGTGTGCCAGATGTTGGCAAGTTGCACACTGGGATATATATTCATGGCTTTACCACACTGTGCATTGACACAAGAACTCTTGGTGAGTACCCAGAGTGCTGACACAAGAAGCCACATCTGCACAAGTGATATGCTAATTGTAGAACAGTGGTCCCCAATTGCGATTGACTCCTGAATGGCAGTTGCCATTAAAATGTATGAGTGGTGCACCATCTGCTGGTGAAAGATTGTAGACTACTGCAATGTAGAGTGACCAGGCAGCAAATATGAAAAATGGGGACAGAGGAGGAGGGCAGTAGGCATCGATATAAGACAAAGCCTCAAATATGAGACTGTCCCTATAAAATCAAGACTTTCAGTCACCCTAACTAATTGTAACAGCTTTATGCTGATGTAACTTCAGTCAACTGAATTCTGTAGTGTAGATATGGTCTTAATATGATTACAAAAGGGGTTTTTCTATCACGCCATCACTGGAGCTGGTAACTAGGTTGATGGAAGAAGTCTAGCAATGGAGACACTGAGGTTTAGGTTGGCTTAGCCACGTCTCTGAGGGGATGTGACATTTTCACACCTCTGGACAAAGTACCTAGATAGACCTAGTTTAGTTATCGACCAGACCCAAGAGTGCAAATTCCTGTGTGGAGACTGGTTTGACTAAATCAGTTAATCTTTCTTGTGTAGACAAGGCCTCAGTTGTTTGAAAAGTGTGGTTTCACATTTTCTGCTTGAGAGAAGAAGGGGAATCATTGCCTCGGCCTCTCCTCTCCTCCCCTCCCTTTTTTGATTGGCTAAGGAGGGAAGACAGCAGAGAAATAAAGTACACTAATTAGAAGTAATTAGTCAGTTAATGTAAACATGACTCTTTGTAAAGCAATAGTACACTTAATGTGGTGAATTAATATATTATATATGTATGCTTTTTGACTGCTTCTGAAATATGATCATTGGCCTCAGGCCTCTCAGTGAATCAGTCTTGTGCAGATAGCTGGCAAAATTTTACATGGCATATCAACTGTTTTTATATATTAAAAAATATCTTGCCATGTGATTTCTGACAAAGGGAACTAAATGAACATGGTGCAGATATGGATTTCAAAGATAAAATGTGCATCTCTTTTCCTTCTTTGGAATCTTCAAACAAATTTTATTTATATAATTGGCGGTATGTTAGTCCTAAGGCCGGTCTACACTGCTGGCAAAATCTGGCAGCAGTCAATGGGAGTTACGCAAACTACACAGAGTAGCTTGAATAACTCCCATCTACTTCTCAACTCCCCTTTAGCGTGGCATCTTCACTGTACTGTGCTGATGGGAAATGCATGCCCACTGAAACAACGGTACACCACTGGAGGGGGTGGTTTCATTAAGTTGGTTTCTGGATCGATTGAGCATGTCTTAACTGATCGCTCAGTCGATCTGGAAAAATCGACCTGACAGTGGTGACTTTGCAGCTATCAGTGTCGATATGGTCCTAGATTTAGTGGATTAAGTGATTGGAAATGGTCTTCATTTATGGTTAGCAAGAGGAGGGTGATTCATTGAGATAATCTTTTGTGATAAAGAGGAGCTAAGTTTTGTCTGTCTCATTTCAGGACAACACCATCTTATTTTTAAGAGGCTGCAAGGAGTTGGGGCTTAAAGAATCACAACTTTTTGATCCGAGTGACCTTCAAGACACATCAAACAGAATAACTGTCAAGTGAGTACAGTACCAGTTTACAGTTAGGGCCTTTATAACTGTGGATATGTGTAGTTTAATTATAAATGTTTAAGGATGAACAAAAGAGTCTATAAAAACTGACATTCCTGTAAAGAGGAAACTCAGAAACTAAGCTTTCAGAAACCACTTTGTTGCCTAGATCAAATGTTCTGTTTCGAACTAATGTCTTCCCTTGAGGGGACAATTTTTCTTTACTCCCAGTGATATCAAGCATAGCTCTTTCCGATGCTGGGGCAGTGCTAATAAAAGCATTGTTCAAAGAGCACCCTCGATTGAAAACATTCTCTTGTATTTATTTCATTAGAGCACTACATGAGTTTAAAAAATTCAGTGCCTTGTTATTGCAGATTAAACTGTTTTCAAGATATTTTATATGACTCTGATCAGTAAATTTGAACTATTTATTGAAGGCTCCTGGAAAATGGAGACATTCCATAGATAGAGAAAGCTGCAGTCTGTTTATTCTCCAAAACAAATAATGGATTATAGAGCAATCTTGCAAAGTATTTCATTTGAGCCTGGAATTTCTGTGTAAACTGTGGGGATGAGGAATATCACTGCTGAGTTATTTAGTTTCTGAAACCAGATTACTGCATCCAAAAGCTTCATGCAGTAGAGTGCACTGATAATATAAGCAACAATAATCTATCTGTTTGGCCTCCATTAAAGTCGCGAGGTGCTCAGGCACTAATTATTATCCTCAACGTCTCTGTGAAGCAGGGATGTATTATTTCCATTTCACAAATGGGGAATTGTCCAAGGTCACACAGGAAGTCTGAGAGAGCTGACATGAAGTTAGGTCTTCTGATTCCCTAGCTATTGCCTTAGTATCTGGGCCATTGTGTCTTTCAAGGATGGTCCCATGAAAAGATATTAACGGAATGACAGAAGTAAAAGCAAACCATCTTATTTTAAATTTTACTAAGGGCTTGTCTAAGCTTAAAATGCTACAGTGGCATAGCTGCAGAACTGTAGCATAGATGCTACTACATTTGCCAACAAGAGGGGTTTCCATCAGCTGTAGTAATCCACCTTCCCAAGAGACGGTAGCTAGATGACAGAAGAATTCTTTTGTCGGCCTAGAACTGTCTACATGGGGAGTTAGATTGGCTTAACTACGTTGTTCATGGGGGTGGATTCTTCCCACCCCAGAATGATGTAGCTGTTGACCTAATTTTCTACTGTAGAGCAACCCTTAGAATCTCTAGGAATGTAAACAGGTGTGACAACCACATTTATATGATAATGTAAGTACCAGAACCCTGTCCATTCTTCATCTGTTACATTGGCTGAGCAGTACACCTAATGAGAGCAGCATATTAAGCTAGTAGGGGGCAGCAAGTGGTGGCAGAATGATTCCTCTGCCTGGAGCACCTCCTGAGGACTTCATGAGTCTGATTTGCACTGGTGTTTCTGGCTTTTATGAAAATCAGTAGGGATCTGCCCACTGCCACTTAGAATTTTCTGTGAAATTTTGGAATTGATGCAGTGTTCAAACGAGTTAATTAAAAGTTAGTGATAAACTGGAGAGCAGGGCTAGCCCTCAGTTAAATATGGTGGTAGATGAATGTGGAACTGCTTGTCAGGAAATCTTTTCTCCCCTCAGCTCTTTAGAGAAAATCACCTGTGGAAATCCAACCAAAATACTTCTCCTGTACTGTCCAACTTCATGCTGAGTAACTGAACTACGTGTGGAATCCAAATCCATGAACCTTGTAGCTAAAAAAGTACAAGGGTAAATAGATACCAAAGAAAGAGAAGTCAACTCCTCAATCTGCAGCCATTTTGAATGCTTATTTATTGTAGCAAAGGCTGTGTTTATTCTTTGCTTCAAAATAAAATAAATATTTGGTGGTATAACGCCTGATTAAAATAATGGCAAATATTTTTAGGTTTTTTTGTGATTTATTTCTGTGCATTTTAAATGGAATGTGCTTTAGACATATTTTTGGTCTATACAGCTATACAAGTTATGATCTAATGCTTAAATAAATAGACTGACTTTTTTAATCAGACTACATACATTTTTTTATACTAAACTTGCAGTAAAAAGGAAGAACAATATTTTTTTTAGGTTGCATGTGCTGGAAGAAGGTTTTGGGAAAGACAAATTATTTGAAGTTCCTTTATTTTTCAAGCTTTCAGTATTTTTATAAATGTAAACAAACATTCTGGTTTTTGGCAGTGGAGTAAATTTATCACAAGTGTGGACTTGCGTAGTATGAAGTGAACTGGCTTTTAATTTTATTCTGGGGACGATATCGACTAAACATTTGCAGAATGTTTGTTTTATTTGTACAACACTCATAAGTGTTAGATGCATTCCTTTTGTGCTCTTTTCTACAAGAAGTTTCTTGTCTGAAAATAAGTTGAATTTGAAGCACAGTCATAATTTCCTTGTTGTTTGCATTTTTAGAACCTTGAACTTCATGTAGGTTCCTAACTTAAGACTTCCAGCCATATTGAAGGAATGTAGACCAAAAAATAGATTGACTTTGTCTGAAAAGGGTGTTAGTCTTCATAGCGAGTACCAAATATACATTCACAAAGCAGAACATAAATCTTCCACTACAGATGCACTAAAGGAGACTGTAGTTCACAATATCATCCATATTATTGTTTCATGTCCCTTCTGGTCTATGCATGATCTTGAGTTTCCTTGTGAGACTTCCTGTGAGGCAAGCCATGTTTGTTTAAACATTTAGGGCTAAATTTTTCCTGGGTGTTTGCATGTTCAACTCCTATTGAAATTGTTGGGTGTTCATGATATATTGGAGAGCAAAATCTGACCCGTGGACTACAAGAGAGTAGATTTTAAGGTTTAGGACTTCAGTCTTCCTTGCCTACAAAACAACAGCTCTATATTTCATTCTTGGCACTGGCCCACTTCACTGTGGGACTTCCACCACATATTTTCTCTTTGCTGTTAAAACGTTGTAATTTAACGATTGCAAAATACTCCCACATTATGAATGAGTTTACTACCTTTTCCTAGCTTTCTTGTGTTTCCAACCATCAGAAGCATCCTGCAGGCTTTTGTTAGGGGAAGCACGTGACCTCCTGCATACACGCTCTTGGAAACAGTCACTGCTTTCTGATTTTTCTTTTCTCTCTTTTTTACGTGTGGATCTAGGAACATTGACTATAGCAGGAAGCTGAAAAATGTAAGTATTTCATTTGCAGTACTTCCTTTACTGGATAATCTTGGTTTTGGACAGAGTTAGAATTCAGACTGTAAAAGCTAGTTCTGTGATGTAAATCTGAAAAGTTCTTTTGTACATTACACATGCATAGTTCATTGGAAACTAACCAAAGTGCTGCAGAGGCAGACCATGTCTGCAAAAGAAAGAGAACTGTACTAGTGTTTTTGTCTCTGATTCAATAACAATGTTAAACCATTGCATCTCTTAGCTACTAGTCTAATTTTAATGTACACTACTTAATGCATCAAAAAGTAGATTATTGTTTGGCCTTTCTGAATATACTAGGCATATAGAGGATTATAATTCAGTTATACATTTGTGCAAAGCATATGAAGAAGATAATAATACAAACCAAACTGCATTCACTTGAGGTGGCTCTGAACTGTCATGTCCTATTAGGCTTGCTAACTTTTTCTTTGACTTTCCAAACTAACGTGTAAATTTTCCAAGTATTGTCAAAAGCAGACTAGGCTAATTCTATTGAACTTTAACTTCTTGTTGATTTAAACCAACGCCATAGTACTGACTTTGTAATGGTAAAGTAAAAAAAGAAAATGTCTAAACTCTGTTAGTCCCAGAGTTAGATAAATTATCAAAGGCCGGGAAACCTTCTGGCTTTATGTCAGCTGTAAACTACAGTAAATTCAATTTGTATTTGGCTGACATCCATCTATACTAAAAGGGAATGCCAAGACCTTTCCCATATGATTTTTCAAACCAGTAATCATGGTTACAGGTAAAAAGGACAGAATTATTTCATCCTGTCTTTCCTGTCATCAGCAGACTAGTGTCTTTCCAGCATAGGAAGATAAAAGGGAATATTTTTATTCAGTGGCATTTGGGGTGTCTGTTTTGCGAGAAACTGGATAAAAGACTTTGTGTGTATGTGGTATTCTTAAAAGTATAGTTAAGAAGGATTCATAAAAGTATCTGCCTATGTAATGTAGACATTCCAGTCACACTAGTCTGTATTCCAGACTGGCAGCCAGTCAGAATTGCTTGCAAAAGGTGACATTTGTCTGGAAAGTTTTTCAACCCTGGTAAGGAAGGGAGGAAGAGATCAAATGATTGAGTGCTAGCAAAAATAAATGAAAGTAGCATAATCCTCACTTTATCACATTATTGGGTAGGAAGATGAATTAGACAGCCTCTTACTTTCAGACAATACTGTTTGGAACTTTTTTTTACTTAACTTGAGAGCATATGCTGTTAAGTGTTTTCACATGAATTTTTATTCTGTGTTGAGTTAAAATTCTCCTGAGGATCACCTGCTTTTCCAGACAGTTCACACAGTTGCCACCAGTTTACTAATTAAACTGAAACACTTTTAATTAAAAGGGTTAAATTATAAGACATAAAGGGGCCAGAAAATCACTTGTCTCTAAAAAATGAAGAGAACTTTAGCATTCATGAAAGTTGTTGGATTCTGATAGCCTTGAGCAACTAAAATTCTCTATCTCCAGAACAAATACAGTCCTGCCAGTGTCAGAACAAGCTTCCCTTTTTGGTTTCATTATCGAATATATTCTTAACCTGGACCAATTACCTCAAGGGATGGGAGTGTATATAAAGGTCTACAGATTGGTCTTCTGAGGATAGTTTTTGTATTGTGCTAGATGTCCAGTTGAAAATTAGGTGAAACCACCAACTCATTCCACCGAAGCCACAGAAGAACAGCCATGTGGCCCAGGCTTTTGCTTTAGTATAGTTCTGAATGTTTCTTGAGCCATTAAACTAGAGGTAAAATGCACTGGAGCTTATTAATAATATTGGGGTGGGTAAAATCTGAACTAACTTTTTTCTTCTTCAAATGGGCCCAGACACATTTGTTAGAAACATTTTCTTATTTCTTGCCTTATGTGTTTTAATTAAGGAATACCCTTATTTGTATATCCCCCCCTCCTCCCCACGCTTTACTTTAAATTGCCATCGAATTTAGAAATCCTTATTATTTGTAGATAGTTCTTTTGACCTCTCTCCACTTGGGATTATTTTCAAATATTGTACTTAGTTTTTAATAAACTGCAGATTCTGTAAGACTATTTTACCTTTAATAGATCCTTCATGTAATTGTTTTTAACTATTTAACCTCCCTTACACACATTCCCACCCCTCAGTGTGGAATACAGATTTAGAACAAATTCTCAAATCCACCAGTGACTAGAATGGTTCAGAATAAATGAAGAGGTACTTAGGAAAAGTAAATTTAGCAAAGTAATTGTGTAGATGGCTTCAATTAATGCCAACCGATTTCTGCAGGTACTAGTCACCATTTATTGGCTGGGGAAAGCAGCAAACAGATGCACTTCATACAGTGGAGCAACACTGAACCTGAAGGAGTTTGAAGGATTGCTGGCACAGATGAGAAAGGTATCTTTTTTGTTAGTGTTTGGGGCTGGATATTAGTTTTTAATTATTGAAGATTGAAGTGCTGCAGAAATCCTTTCTGCTGTCCATTGTTAGGAGAGCCAGAGGGCGGATGGTGGAGTGGAGAGTGAGTTACTTAACTCGCATAGGGTGCGTCTACACTGGCAACTTAGGTTGACTTAAGGAGGCTTAAGTCAACCTAAACAAAGCCATGTCCACACTGGGCTTTTATTAAGTCGACCTAAGCGTTTCCTTAAATTGACTTAAGGTAAGCTTAAGTCGATTTAATAACCCCTGGTTTTAGGTCGACTTAAGCCTTAAATTGACTCCTTAAGTCGACTTAAAGCCAGTGTGGACGGGGATTAGTGCCTAAGTCGACCTTATTAAATCAACTTAAAGCGTTAAGTTGGCTTAATAAGGTCGACAAGGGGCTATGTCTACACTAGAAAAGTTAAGTTGACTTTAAGTCGACCTAATAAGGTTGACTTTAAGTCAACTTAAAG
This sequence comes from Pelusios castaneus, assembly GCA_007922175.1. Taxonomy (NCBI): domain Eukaryota; kingdom Metazoa; phylum Chordata; order Testudines; family Pelomedusidae; genus Pelusios; species Pelusios castaneus. The sequence goes on along the minus strand of ML685769.1, from coordinate 27,867,660 downwards.
TCAACCTTATTAAGTCGACTTAACAAAGTCGACTTAAATTTTCTAATGTAGACATAGCCATAGAGTGGTAGGGTGGGTGGGTTGGTTGGCTGGTAGCCAATTTTGCAGATGGGACTAATGATTCAGAAATTACTAGCAGTAGGATTTTTAAAAAATCATGTAGCGGTATTCTTAGTGCTGAGTGAATAAGTGATGGTTTGGTTCAGGATCCAAACTGAAAAATCCAACGGTGGGGGGAATTAGGTTCCATTTAACCTGAAACAAACTTTTTTTGGTTCATCTTGGGTCAAATGAAACATATTGTCAACATATTGGATTATTCTCAGGTTTTTCACCCTTTGATTTGTTTGGTTTTTCAGTGGGCTAAATTTTGAATGGGATGCCATTTCAAAACAAAATAGTTGAAACATTTTGTTTCTAAATGGTTGAAATGAACCAATTTAATTTTTTTGAAAAAAAAATTTAAAAAACTTTATTTTGGCCAAATCTATTCACTAAATTTGACTGACATTTGTGAATAGTTTTGGTGCCCTGAAAATGAGGAATTTACTGTTTGCTGGGGGGAAAATATTGTTTAGCTCTATTTACAATGGTAGAATAATGTTCATAATTTATTTTTTCTTCCCTTCACTTATGGCATAGTGCTAGGCTTCTGTCAATAGAGAGAAATACAGAGTGAGTCAGTGGGGTTAGGAAGCATCAGATTAAAGAACATATTTGAACCACAGACTGTCATGAACAATATTTCCCTCAGCTAGTTTTCAGCTGCAATACAAGTTTCAAATGAAGATACATATTTCAACAGGTGGAGAAAGGCAAACTAGGTGGGGGGGGGGAAGGGATTGTGTATGCCCTTCATTTTAGCAGAAGCTTGATCATCTGTATTTTGCCAACCTCTAAATCTTGGATGAAAGTAGATGCCCGGGTTTAAAGGCCATTGTAGAGCAGACCAGCCAGAGGCCCCTGCTGGGAAGAGGCCTGGGAGTAGCACCCTTCCCTTGGGCCACTCAGGCTGCATCTACACTGGTAAATTAAGTCGACTTAAGCTTACTTAAGTCGACTTAATTTACTCTGCATCTACACTGCAGTTTCCTTAAGTCGACTTAAGCAAGCTGCTTAAGTCAACTTAAGGAAAATAAAGTAGACTTAATTAAAATTAAGTCGACTTTATAAAACCACCTTCTTAGTAGACCTAACACTTAAGTCAACTCCCTAGAGTCGACTTAAGCCAGTGTAGATGTGGGGTAGCCCTAAGTCGACTTAGGGCTACACCAATGCCCTCCCTGCTGGGGGGGCCATAGGAGGAGCCTTGAATGCCCCCCCACCTGGCAGGGCAGAGCCCTGCCCACCCTGCCCCTATGCCCTGCCAGGGTCCCTGTCCGCCTTTGCCCCATTGTACCTAGGTACAATGGGGCAAAGGCTGAGCCCCCTGGCATTGGGCAAGGGGTTCCCCCCTGCCCCGTGGACCTCCCCTAGGTCCCCCTAAGCCCCTAGAAGTCGACCTAGGAGTCCAGTGTGGACGCTCTAGGTCGACTTTTTAAGTTCCCCCCAAAGTCGACTTTAATTTTAAGTGTAGACACACTAAGTCGACTTAAATTACCCAGTGTAGACATAGCCTCAGGGACTGTTGTATGATCCTGGTTTAGCACCATTTAACACTATGAGATCAAGTCTAGGGCACTTACAGTACACTGCAGCAGATGTTGATACTCCTCACCTTGCTGCTCCCATGACTCTGCTGGGGTCACCTGAATAGTGATTAGGTAGTTAATGACACATTGATACTAGGCACTCCAAAATTCTGGATGCTCCCCCTCCGCCCTAAAGTCTTCCACCACATAAATAGATTCTGTCACCCACCACGTGTCAGAGAAGCTCTTGCTTTTCCTTACATATAAAGCAGTCCATCCCACCACAGCTGGTTGGCATAATCAGCTTGCCTCTGCCCTGCTGCCTGCTACTGACCCATTAGCCTGTCCGGGGCACTTATGACTCTGCGATCCCAAGGGACCTGCATTAAACTGACCCCAGAAATGAAGAAGAACTTGACTAGTGTATTGCATTTAATACACTCTAGTGGGATGAGGAACCCTTTAGATAGCTTCTCATCTTCCTTCTTTTCCTTCCTCTTGAGGAAACTTTCCTAGGGGAGCTCACAGTCTGTGTGTGGCCAGCCACTGGAGCAAGTGAAGATGCCAAATTGCTTTGTTCTGTTGGGGAAATAAAAGATGTATTTCTGAAGGAGAGTGGGAGAAGGAGGGGCCTACTGGAAGAAGCAATAAGGCAACAGCATTTTTTTTTAATATTTAGGAGGGGTGTAAATTATATATATATATATATATGAATATGATAAATTCAGTTATCATAACTTTATGATGTATGTTCAACTTCATCACTGGCTTCTTGATTCACTGACCTGAGACTTAACTCTGTCCTGTTAAAGTTCTGGGCTGCCTTAAAGAACTGCCTCTTTTTTATTTTAACTGTTTATCAGTCTGCTGGAGACTTGTTTTCGCCTTCCACTCGGTCGCTCTCTCTCCACCAGAAAAAATTATATTTATGTAAGACCAAGGTTGGAAAAATTCAGCCCTACGTCAGTGACAGCTTTACTGTGCACTTGATGATTTGATCATTTGATGATTATCTGTCCTTTTCATTCCTTCTGAAGCACCTGGTATTGACCACTGTTGGAAGACAGGATACCATTGGTCTGCCACAGTATTGCCATTCTTACATTTTTATGTACATAAAAATGTTACGGTTTCAGTGTTATTTTGTAACTTTTAAGGGCTAGGAATGGGAGTTTGGTGTTCCCGGAAAGTGGAGATTCCCAATATCTTTCCTGAGGCACACCTCGCATTTGATTCTTCCCCTGGGAGGTCCTGAAATCTCACACCTTCATATCATGATACTATACGGTACATAAAGCACTCTCAGCTCATTTTTAATGGAATTTTTGCCTCTCCTGAATCCTATATAGTGGGACTCCTAGTAACTGAGCCATATGGCTTTACCTGTGGAAGGATTTAAAAGAAATCCCAATAAAATACTTGAAAACTTCCTGAGACAATCCTAAAATAGTTTTTCCTGAACGTATTCTGTATACACCACATGCCTGATGGTGTTTGAAGGTATAAAAGTTTATTGGCATTCATTTGGAATGACCTGCACAAATCATGGCTTTTCAGTCCCAACGCCAAAGAATTTGCAGTCTGAATGACAAACAGATGAAGTGGGGAGATGGCCCAGGACATAAAAGCAGTGTAGTAAGGTGCATTTGGTACATGTGGTGTTAGGTCCACATGATGCAGAGCAAATATAAAATCTACAGGCAGCTGATATTCCTCCTAGCCAGAACTAACTAAATTCTTGTAGGCAGGAGAATGGGAAGGATTTAGAAGAGAGAGAAATCCTTGTCCACCAACTCAAGGAAAAATGTTCTTATATAAAAGGTACAGTTTAGTTGTGGCCTTAACAGTCCCAGTATATTAAAGAGACAAGGTGAGTGAAGCAATAATATCTTTTATTGAACTAACTTCTGTTGCTGTGAGAGACGAGCTTTCAAATCACTACAACCTCTTTTTCAGGTCTGTGAAAGATACACAGCAAAATGCAAGGTGAAACAGATTGTTGAGCATAAATAGTATTTAAGGGACCATATGATATGTGCTAACTATTTGTGCTCTACAATCTGTTCCACCTGACATTTGCTGAGACCTTTCTCAGACCTGAAGAAGAGCTCTGCATGTGCTTGAAGTCTTGTCTGTCTCACCAACAGAATTTGGTCCAATAAAAGATATTACTTCACCTACCTTGTCCCTTTATGAAAGGGACAGATTGAAAGAAAGTCTAGAGACAATTGTGGAATAAGGGAAGTTATTTTATGGCTTAATTTTAAGAGGTCTGTTGTTGTAATTTATAACATTTTAAGTATGTTGTGCAGCTCTCCATTGCATTAGCTTAGGTTGGATGGCAAGAGCACGCTTTGTTTATAAAGAGTTGCACAGGTATAGGTCCATTGAAATTAGCAATGGCACCGACAAGTGACGTTTCAGTATGTTCTAGTACCTCTCTTAGGGGGCGTCTACACTGGCAAGTTAGGTTGACTTAAGGACGCTTAAGTTGACCTAAACAAAGCCGTGTCCACACTGGGCTTTTCTTAAGTCGACTTAGGCATTTCCTTATGTGAACTTAAGGAAAGCTTAAGTCCACTTAATAACACCTCCTTTTAGGTTGACTTAAGCCTTAAATCGACTCCTTAAGCCGATTTAAGGCCTGTGTAGACAGGGATTAACGCTAAATCGACTTTATTAAATCGACTTAAAGCCAATATAACGGCTATCTCTGCTGTTAAGTCAATTTAACAAAGTCGACTTAAAATCGACCTTGTTAAGTCGACTTAACAAATTGGCTACACTTTAAGTTCATTTAAAGTCAACCTTGTTGAGTCGATTTAACAAAGTAGACTTAACTTTGTAAGTGTAGACATAGCTTTATAATCCCAGTTATTGCTTTTGGTTTTCTTTGTTTTTTTTAATGTACCTAACTTGAATACATATCAGCCAGGTCTAAACTTCATACACTATCTCTCACGTTGAGTGAACATTTTGCTAATCCTTTTTAAACTTTATTCATTCAGTTTTTAATTTTATTTGTTTTAACTTACTTTTCTACATACCCATTCAGTTTTCAATCACAAAAATTTAAACAGTTAATTCCTAGGACACGCTGAATATGTTCAGTTGTTTGAAAAAGAATGTATCTTAAAGATCGGGAAATTGATATTAAATGTTGCAGTTGTACTTACTTTTATTATTGCAAGTTCCGGTTATACATTGATGGGCAGGCTAGACTAGCGCATTACGGTATGTTATGGGACACTACTGATATAAGGATACTTAGTATGGTTACTATACAGTAGATAACACACTCAAAATGAGAGCAAGTATCTGTCATAGCCAGTAACAGTAATCTTTTAGGTAAATGAGATACCAGCAGGAAGGCTAAATAGCACATTTTTACAAGAGAATTTCTGCAATCTATTGTTCCATTCCTTGCACATTCCATACTTTTACCTATAGCCCCCCAGTACTTAAAACGTAAACTAACTTAAGGTTAACAGGCTAATACAAAAGGAAATTTTGGAATCTGTTTATCTATACTTTGTTCAGAATGTTTTAAAGCATGAAACAGATGAACGGGTATTTTTCAGCCTTTTCTTTTGAATAGTTCATCCAATTTCTCTTGCTATTGAGCATTTCCTTTACTTTCAAATATATTAAGAAAACGGAATTCTGCCAAAGGATTGAATATAGCTGATTGGCATGTAGAAAGGGGGAGCTTTAGGGAACCTTTTTCTGAATTGGGATTTGGAAAAGATTTCATATAGTTTTGGAAAAAAGGGCAAAGAGGATTTTGAGAGGATGTAATCTTTGTTCTTGAATCTGTATACTTAATACAGATTTTAGGAAGACAGAGATGATGTATGCTGTACAATGTTTCTGTGTATATACCATTACTAAAGAAGGGAGAAGGAATGTATGGAATTAAATTACTGCTTGTTAAAATATTTTACATTGAAAAATATAACAAAACTTCAATTTAATTTCACTTTGTGTACTCTGTGACGATTGGCATTATTGTGATTTTGCTACACCTTGAATCTTTGGTGCTAGACATACTTGGCAGCAAGTTATTGAGTGGCACTAATTAAGTCTTCTTCCTGGCAAGTCTGTAGGACATGAGTTTTCTAATCTTTCCTTTTTCCTCTGGGCCTCTCCCTTTGAATATTGTGCTTTTGATTGATCTGATGCTCCCTTTCTTAGCTGCTCTTTCTGCAGTAATTCTCCTTTGTTAAGGAGGTTGTTGACTTTATTGTACCATAATGTTGATTGAACTGATCACGGGCAATACTAATCATGACAACAGTAGCTGCAGAAAACAATGGTGGCTAGTCTCAATTTGGTTATAGAGGTCCAACTTGTTCTAGTCATAGGTATTTTTTTAATTGGAAAGTTTTAAAATTAATTTTTTAAGTGTGGCAGGAAAAATTTTCCCATTCCAGTGTTTTCAGATTGCAAAATATCAGTCTGATATCATCATCCACATCTTTATTTATTTAATTTTTTTAAGTGACAGTCTGGCAGAGGAAAATCCCCCCAAAGGTTTATCTTTTGAATCAAAGTAGTTATTTTTGTTTTTCCTCAGCCTGTGCTATTGTAATTAATGTTAAGAAACTGGCTGAAACAAGGGATTTGTTATAATGCAAGGGTGAGGACGGCTTCCATTGACCTTTCCCTCGGCTGGAGTTTCAGTGTTTTAGTATGTGCTGCTTGCGCTGGAAAGAATTTATAATCACAGGGCTGTCAAAGACAACCATTGTTCTCACTGCTCTGAACATGTGGGTCAGCTACAAGTGCTTTCATATCCCCCAGAGCCAGGAGCTGGCAAAGAGTAAAGAGCACAACTGAATTCTTCTGAGGCATCAGGGAAAGCGTTTTGCATATTTTTCATTGCTGATTGCTTTAGAAAGACATCCCTCTTTCATAACAGGAATTTCTCTTCAAGGTAGAAAGAGGCTGGGGCACACTGCTTCATTATTTTGCTGAGCTGAAGCAACAATAACAAATGCTGCCGGCTGGCGTCCCAATCAGATACAATTGGGGGAATTAATGTAGAGGATAGTGAGCTTATCCTGACTCAGCCATGAGGTGGAATTTGTAATGCCTTTGCCACTGTGGGATGGAGGACAAGTCAAGTTTCAGGTTTATTTGAGTTTTGATACTTTTATCAACCTGCCTATTGCAACTGTATTTCAAACATCTATGCTAATCCAAAGCATGTGCGTTCCTCTTAATCAGTATGAAATGAGATTTTATTGCAATCTCATGCTTTTGATTTGGAAGCAAGAAGGAGGCTGTGATTGGGGGAAGGGGTTTTTAGGTCATTAGAAAGATACTTTGTACTTAGATGCACAGTGGATCTCATCTGTGTGTCACTGAAGGGGTATCGTCTGTATTTCCATGTAGGAAACTGAAGATATTGAGAGTCCCAAACGCAACATTCGTGACAGTGGTTATATTGATTGTTGGGACTCTGAACGCAGCGATTCCCTCTCCCCACCTCGCCACGGCAGAGATGATTCCTTTGACAGTCTGGATTCATTTGGTTCCCGCTCACAGCAGACGCCATCTCCAGATGTAGTGCTTAGAGGAAGCAGCGATGGTAAGTTTCAGTCACAACGAGATGCATGCGAATCATTAAATATGTCACCCGGACTTCAGTGCAAAGGTGGCTGTTCAGTTTCTGAACCATGGTATCTCCGCCTGTGAACTGATAAAAGAAATTTTCTTTGAATGCAGATTTTTGTTTCTTGGGGTCTTTAAATAATTTTGCCAACAATTTATTTCATCTACCTTCGTTATTATAATTGTTATAATGTAGGACAGTAAAATGAGTTTCCCATAGAAGTGTAATTTATGACATGGCATTTCTCTGGGTTACACAGCACACACATGAGCAGACACAGTGTGCAAATGCTCATCAGCTCATAAACTAAGCTGAAGCAAGAACTAAGAATACAAGAGGGTGGAAATGTAAAAATCAAATGCTGTATAAATAAACTGATCATCTAAGAGGAAAAGGAAACCTCATGGAAATTGTTGATACCTGGAAGTGTTTTGAAGAACGGTCTTATGAAAATACAATTATGGCAAATCATGGCAAGATACTCAGCATTTCAGAAACGGAGTGACTTGATCATTGTCCACACTTTCCAGTCAGCCAGGGCACGCAACTCCTGACCTTCAATATGGCTGCTCCTTCAGTCTTTGCTTGTCGGGGATCTCCTGTACATTCCAATTGTGCCAGAGTATGAAGTACTGTGAATATGAGCAAGTGTCTTCTAGGAAGTAGACTTTTAAAGCTTGTCTTAAGCCTGATTCCAGCTCAAAGCTTCTAGGACAGAAATGCATTCCCTTCAGCCTTTCTTACGGAATACAGTAGGTTTGGTACTCAGTTACTTCAGTGATAAATGTGGTATAATTGCCTGAATAGTATGTTCTCCAAATCCATCACTAGTATTTTTAGTTAATAAAAAAGGGAGAGGTGGGTACAAGTCCGAGGTGTAGGATCCAGACCCTTCACACATCTCAGTAGTGTAAAGGAAACTGGCTCTAACCCTGACTGGCCAAACGAGATTTCCTTGGTATTGAGAATTCTCTGTTGGCATAAAACTAGCACTCAGCTCTTACTGTCCCTGACTCCCTGAAGAAGAGAGACATCAGGGAAGAGATATGGAAAGGGTGGGAAAGAACTTTGCTCTGCCATCCCCATTTTGACATATGGTTGTTCCTGGATTGTTCTAATTTGCACTGGTGCAGTTGCAGACTGGCCCTTAAAATCAAGGACCTGTAATTGACTTCCTGAAGCATCCTACCACTCTCTTTCACCACGTAGAGCTCAGCCAAAGGAGAAAATATCCCCAGGAGGGTCAAATCTTCACATTTTTCAGTTTACTCAAATTGCACAAGATTTTGGTTCTTATCAAATGGGAGTAGAATACAAAATCTGACAGTATGTTTTCTAGTTGAATGGTATTGTCACTACTCAGTTGGAGCGCTTGACAAGCTATTGACGGGTCCTAGAGCACCTAATTAGTGATGTTCTCTTAAAATCAGTTACTGCTTTGTGCTTGTTTCATTATCACCCCAAAACGTAAACTTGCCTCCATTCTGAAGTCTGAAAATTGGGCTCTTTATTTATACTAAGTACAAAGAATAAGGTATAGGTATACAAGGCAGTTTTAAAAGATAGGCCTTAACAAGTGCATCATTAGCTTTGAGTGTGCACGCATGTTATGTGCACATGTGTCGCACAGACATTTTGGAAAGGTCCTTCAGAGTGCTGGGCTACTTTTCTGCCTGGTGTATCTCCAGGAGAGCTACAGCTGGGGTGTCGTTTAATGCAGCAATCCTTTGCCTATTCCTACCCTCTTCTGCCTCTGCTTGTGGTGAGTTACTGTTTTGCTCAATGGTTTGCAGATCTGGGGAGATGCCATGAGTGAAAAACCGGACCCTGTGCAGGATAAGCAAAACGTTGCTACCTTTGCTTCTCAATACATAGAAATAGAAACGTCAATAACCAAAATGATCACAGAATGAAGTGGTGGCTTTTCTGCTCCTGTAAAAGAAACAAATTGGGGAAAGAGGTTATTAAATGTGTTAGTAGTGGGTGTTTAGTTGACCATTAAAACGTGTTCACTGGAACCAGTGAGCAGTTGTACTAATGGGGTCTGTGCTTAGCATCTCCCTCCGGAACTGACAGATGTAAGGATATGGTCATTAATTTTAAAGCTACCCCTTGCTCACAAATACTAAAATCACTTGGCCATCTATGGTACTAGGATTACTACTTGTTCCCTTCATGCATCCCCAGAGGACTACTGCTTCATATGTCATAGGAGCTAGCCAGGCTGATGGGATCAGCTGCCTCTTGTTCCCATCTTGGGCTCCTAGAAGGAAATGCAAAAGCGCAAAGTACGTTCGTTTTATAAATAGGGGGTCAAGGCTGAGTGGTGTTGCGGATTTTGAGCACACAAACAACTGACAGAGTAAATCAGTAAAAGTTAAACAAGCCCTTTTTCTCCTGTCATGATGCCACCTAGATGTGGTGTTGCTTGTAGACCTGGACCTACAGTCCTAGAAGCAACCAAGGAGAGCGTATGGAGGAACTGCTTGCATTCCTTCTGCCATCCTGGGCCTCTGGTGATGGGTCAGGCCCTGTTCTTTCAGGACTCATCTGCATGTAGGCCAGAAACCATCACTGGAGTAAAATTAGAGCTAGTGTGGCCTAATGATAAGCACTAAAGCACCTGCTCCTCAGCTGATTCCTATGTTGTGGCCCAACTCATCCTAAAAATAAGGCAGTTTTCTTTTCAAAGACTCAGCAACGACTCTGACATTTAGGATTCCATGGACATGTCTTAGCATTTCATGCTGATGAATGTTAATCCCCCATTAATATGTTACTAGCCATCTTTCATATGCTAATTCCTGCAATCCTAAAACTGCCCAATGCAAAAAAAGTCTCGCAAAAAGCATGTTGAGAATGCAGCTGACTAGCTGATTCAGTGGTATGTCAAATAGTCATGCCTTCCTGACTCTGGTCTCCTTCTCCTTCATTGTCCATCTCCAAGCAAACACATTTTGGCATTGCAGTGGAATGAATTATCCTTTGCAGACAACATTCATGACATATTTGGCCCTCATTTCTCATTGAATTATCCACAAGTGCCTCCTGATTTTATGCCTTTGTTTATTGTCCTTAATTGTCGAGCTAGATTATGCAAATATTGTTTACACATTATGATAGATTACTTAAAGTGTGTGGCGTTTTTTTTTCCCCTGTTTCCTGTTTGGGAGACCTAATCTTCCTAAACAGGAGTTACTCTTTCTTTCTTTTGCCAAGTTTTTTGTAAATGTATATAATTTTGCAAAGAATTTTATTATGTGACTGTGAAAGAGCTTTTCCAAATGATTGACAGTACTTCTACTGCAAATGCTTTTATATATACTAGTTGTGGTGTTGTTTGTGATTTTTTTTGTGTGCATGTATACTAGGAAAATTCTTGGCAATAAAATTGTGTTCACTTAGAGTTGTGTGTGAATGTGCTTTTTTTTTTTAAAAAAGGCGTCATGAATACGAGCAAAATGACTGGCTAGGTTTAATTCATAAGATCAGTCGTTCAGCTTTGTTTAGTGTTTCTATTTCTCATCTCTCCCCTACCCCACACCCCTCTGATTTTTCTACCTTTGTTCCCATTCTTCACCAAAAACTATCCCTTAAACTATTGGTTATTCCAACCCATCCACGTCTGCCTTTCCCTTCCCTTTCTCCTGTTCCTAGATTCTTCATCTCTTCTCTCTCAGACTGAAGTGTCTGCTTCTGCTCTTTTGTACTGAAGTAATGGACCCAAGAGCCAGCTGAGGATTGATTAGATTACCTGAGTCTTTTGGTTTACATTTGCCCAAAATCATGCCTAGCTTTTAAGCATCTAAATTGGTCTAGCATAATTTCTGAAAAGAGATGGCATGTGTCTATTTCTGAAGAGAGTAGAGCCGGTTGAGAATTTTTTTTACATGACATTTATTTGTTGAAAAATGCAAATTTGTCAGAACTGAAACTTACTGTGGGAACATGCCAAGGTCACTGGAACTTTCATCAGGAAAGGTGTCTCTGGTTCAGAGTGGACTAAAGTATAAGAGAGACAGAACCCCTCCCCGCCTGACTCCAGGATAATCAGCCTGGTGGTTAGGGTTGGGATGTAGGAGCCCCAGATTCAAGCAGGAGGTCTGGTAAACTTGAGGCTGACTTGATACAGCTGGTTTATATCACTGGAGTATACTGGTGTAAGTCTGACTCATCATATTGGGCATCTGATCAAGTCTTTGAAATAGTAACTTGCTGTGATCATTTTCTAAAATTGGATTTTTTTTTTCCTTCTGGATGCAGGAAAGTAGGCCACTGAAATAGACTTTTATTTGCTACTGCTGTAGGGTCTTGGCCAGTATTTTCACTTACAGATTTCAAATAAGAATATAAATTCACTATAATTAGCTGTGCATGTTTGAAGTTTCTGTAGCAAATGTCACTTCAACAGGAATTGTCTTCCTTTATTTAAAAAATATTTCTAGACAAATACTAGGTGCTGTAGTATTTTGGCCCATTAGTACACAATACTGTTGTGCTTTTAAGTAAGGATTTTGTTTTCATTTTGGGAAGTTTGAGTAAAAATTACCTTCTTTCTTATTTCTCAATAGGGAGAGGGAGTGACTCTGAGTCGGACTTGCCACACCGAAAGATGCCGGATGTGAAAAAAGATGATATGTCTGCAAGGCGGGCGTCGTATGGTGAACCGAAGTCAGTGGTGCCTTTTAACCAGTATCTCCCGAATAAGAGTAACCAGACTGCCTACGTTCCAGCTCCTCTTCGGAAGAAGAAGACTGAACGAGAGGAATACCGGAAGAGTTGGAGTACTGCTTCTTCGCCACTTGGAGGAGAGAGGCCTTTCAGGTAAGACTTTGGTCAAGATCATTTCTCCGTCTCATTCAGCGATGGTCCTTTTTAATGTTTAACAAATCACAACCTTTAAAAGTGCGTGCTGCTTCATAAAACTGGTGAAATAGGTCTCACTTAGAACCGACTGAATAGATCTGAAAAGATTTTTACTCTGCAGTGTCAAACAGAAGAGCAATAATCCCAGGAGTGGGAAGGTCATGCAACACAGGACTTGTATAACTATTCTGACATCACTTTTGTTCACTATGCGGTGTTTGTTGTGAATTATTCAATGAGGCAGCACACGTTAACAGTTTAAAACTGAAGAGTTTAACAAAATATTGGTTTATTTCAGTGCTATAGACATTAAAATGTCAAAAGTTCCTTTTGTTGCTCTAATGTTGTCCGTGATTACAAGTCATTTTTTAAGAGATGCTTCATCTTCAGTGAATGTCTTCATGTGATACATATAGTCAAAATAAAAAACATATATAAATAAAAAAAAAAGTTCATGTGATAAATACATTTGTTAGTCTTTAAAAGTGCCATGGTGTTTATAGTCAAAATAGTTACCTTTCTATTCTTCAATTTTGAAAATAAATTTTTTGTGCATCAGTTACATAAATTTAGCTTATGTGCGCTAAGACTTTACATATTTTATCATCAAGTGTTTAGTTTTAATATGACTTCAGAATAGCCTGCACTAGTTAGAAAAATTAGTCTTCAATGTTATTCATCAAATATTGTTTGAAATGTTAGCATCAGCAAAATGTATAAAGTAGCAGTGTACTGTACAGTAAACTACCTTGTATAACTCAATAGCAAAAACCAACCTGAAACCATAGAAGAAGAACAAAATGAGACAACAAGACAACATGAAGAGGAACAGGTGGGATGCATGGCTTCCAGGACAAACCCCAGTAAAAGTCAAGTAGATATGTCTCAAAACAAAGGAGAGACTATAAGTCAGTTTCCTTCAGATAGTGGCAAAGAAATACCAGTGCACAAGAGCAAAGAGAGAGATACAGAGGAGATCAGAAAGTTAAGAAGGCTTGAACAAGCTGGCATTAAGGTCATGCCAGCAGCACAACGCTATGGCAGGTTAGCGAAAGTGTGTGTGATATTGTGCACGCTTCACATTTTAAAATTTTGCGTGTGTATGGGTTTTTCTTATTCTGCCATTACATCACTTCTCATAACAACAAAAAGTCTACTAAGCACTTGCATTTTCTGCTGTTTTCACTTGCAACTAATTATTAGATTTTAGACACTGTCTAGGTATGAAAAGGCTTGTGATGTGGCAATCTTGCATTGCAAAGCTATAGTGTTAAACGCATTTGTTGCAATTAGTAAAAGTGCTATACTATAGCTTGGATGGAAACAAACTTCAAGAAACAAAAACTGCCAAGAATACTTGCAAGACTGTAAATCTTCCATTTTATAGCATCTTGGGTTTTACTACATGATGCCCTTTTTCGGCAAGGGGTCTAGGAATTCTTTAATACCCTTCTCCTCTTAGTGATGGAACATTTCAGTAAAAAGTGGCTGAATCACAGTTATGTTTTTGAGTGGTTAGTATTTTGAACAATTATACTAAAGGATGTATTAAATTTTAAAGGCAAACTATAAAAATGCGCTGCTTGCTAACACATGCACCAATTAAAGCATGTCAAAATAGTTCAGCGGTCATTCTTTGACTGTAGCTAAGCACAGAATGTCCATATTTAGTCATCAGTTGACGATACTATTTGGTTTTTGGTTTTACTTAAGTTGGTTATTTTCCTTTCTTTATTTCAAAAGTCTCATAATGGATTGACTTAATTTAAGCTCCTACCAATCTTTCAGTCACAGTCTGGGGTCCTCCTGAATACTAAGTGTTGCTCATGATGCTACCCCACTAAGCAAAACTTAAAATTTGACCAGAGTAGACCTTGAAAAGATTGTCAAATGGTTTGGTTAAAAGGTAAGTGTCCAACCTTCCACCAGTCCAATCAAAGAAAGCCTTCAGAATTGTATTCTCAAATAAAAACTTCATTAAACTTGAATTAAAGTTGTAAATTACAGATAGGAGTACTAACAGTATATGTACAGCACCTAGCTCAATGGGGGTTGACTTAAGTTGGAACTTTAAAATGTTTTTATACTACTACTACTATGAAAGAGCTTCTAGGCTGCAGAGAGCTATTAAGTGCCATTAACGAGTCAAATCCCAGTAAATGAGCATGTGTATTTTCTTCTGATCTTTTATTATTTGGATTCTGGGACAGGCTAAAAGCCTTTCCCTCAGCTTGAGGGGAGGAGCTACTGAGTCCCAGACTCAATTGATTGCAGGGGACAATGAATTTAAAAACAGGAACAAATGTGAAGGTCAAAGAGCTAAACAGAGGACACTTATGGAGAACACTGAGCAGAGAGCCCCGGATATCACCCTTTGCTTCTCAAAAGTAGCTAAGGAGTCTGCAGATGCAGCTCAGAGGAACTCTTCCTGGGTATGTGATTGGACGGAGGAACGGAAATAGGCCCCAAGTCACAGAGGACCTCCTCAGCCAACATCTTCTCCTGGAATTAGAGATGACCACCTTGGACAAGGCAAAAAGCAGGTTGACAAGGAGGTCCTGCAATTTTGTGGAACCATGGATAGGGCACGCATAAATCAGAAGGTGTGGGGAGAAGTGCAGCCAGAACATTAGGAGGATGTTCTGGAGAAGCAGGAATAGGTGCTGCAACCAGGTGCTCTCCATATAGACCTACGCCAGAGTCTCCCTCGTGCCACAAAAGGGAAAGGCTTCAGGACGAGGGGTGACTTGCATCAGGTGTACACCCATGCTGACAGCTCTATGAAGGAGTCACCAGCTAGTATCCCTGATGGGCTCTGGAACCAAGGTGGAATACAGACTGACCTACTGGAGTCCCTCTCCCTCAACAGGGGATAAAAGGTCCCACCACTTGGCATCAGGTGTGACATGAGGGTGAGGAAATGCAGAATGCGGAGCACAAGCGTGTATAGATGTGCCCGTTGTGTGGGTTGGAAGTGTGCCAGCTGCATATCCTGCAGCTGGCTCGTGGTGTGCAGAGGGAGCAATTAGGGGAAGGAGGGTACCTCATCAAAAGGTCCAGAGGGCTTGGATTGAGGGGGAGAGCCCTCTCTCAGGACCTACTTGTGGTAGGCCTGAACAACAAGCATTAAGGCTAATTTCACCTCCTGGAGTATGCACTGGGGGCGTTCGAAGAGTAGAGAGCCCCATGCACCAACCCGGTGCTTAGGAATCCACCCAGTCCCCCATTTGTAATCCAGGAGGTCACCAATCTTGGTGATGCCTGCCAGGACCAATGTCTGGTGCCTCAAGGTGGACTCTGCCAGATGGGGATTGTGTAGCAGGGGCTCCATGGGGCAGTCTGACCCCTCAGCAGACTTGTTTTATTGTTTGAAGGTATGCTCTCTTATTGCAAGTAATAACATACATTTTGTATGTCAGTAATACACATCATAGCCAATACGTGTATTAGCCAAGGCAATGAAGAGCTATGCAAGGTAACAGACAAACTAAGTGCTATCCTGGGACATGAGCCAAAATACTAATAAAAAAGAATTTGTGATTAGTCATAAATCACAGCCTCATCCTGCCTCAGTTTATTGCAGGCCTCCGGTCAGTAGTTCATAAACCAGAAGGATAATAGTGCGAGCCTATTTTGAGTCCAAGACAATAGTATTGTGTTTGGCAATCCAAGGTGTAACAAACAATATTTATAGCCCATATATTTTTTTTGGAAGATACTTGCAACCTCTGGCTGTCAGCCCCCTGCTTCAATCCTGCTTTGATTTACTGATTTTTATCTCCAAGACAGATGCACATGTGGACAAGCATATGGTTTAAGGGGGATTCTGAACTCCTTCAACGAATTGCCTTTGTGCTTTTTGGCAGGAGGAAAGAGGAACAACGCTAACTAGTGATTCTCTTTCCCTGTTCCTAGCAGAAGTAGCTCCCTAACTTTTCAGCTAGGTGCAGTTTATACAGATCGCAACAGGGGTGTGCAAAGGAGCTAATGACGGCACCAGCTGAAAACTGAGCTTGCAGGTGAAGCTCAGTCTTGCAGAAGTTTTCCTTCTAACACTTGGAAAAGATCTTTGGGCCTCATGAGGCAGGAAAAAGCAGACTCAAGGTGCAGAGCTATAGGGGGAAATTTGTTACTGCATATGTGAACGGAAAGGGAGGATTGGCAAGAAGACAAGATGGGGCAGACTTCAGGGTAAAGTGATGGAGAGGGGTTGACTTTGTCATCTTTCCTGCTCATTAATTATTACCCCGTGTTTGAATCACTCTGTTGGCTTCCTCCATTGGCACCACTTCCTCCTTTACGTCAAGTTCAAGCTTCGTGTCCTATCATTCAAGGATCTACATAACTCTGCTCTGCTGTCCTTACCTATTCTGGTCTCTCTTTGCTTTCTCCCCCATCCCTTCTGCTCTGCCCAGGAGGCCAGCCTTGATGTTTCTCACTCAATTCTGTTTTCTTCCACACTACTTCCTACCCATGAAAAGCCACTTTGAGCTAGTCTGCAAGGGGCCAGCTTTCTATATTCCAATCTTCTGTTAACCCAAGTCTACTGTGATGCCTACAAGGTATTAGCTCATTAATAATGGCAAACCTGACGGAGGTATGCTGAGGTCACAATCTAGCAAGCACTTAAGCAAATGTTTAAATGCGTTGCTCACTCAGGCTCTATTTTTATTTACTTGTACTACCATAGGGTGTGCTTACTCTTACAAGTTAGGTCAACTTAAGGAGGCTTAAGTCGACCTAACTTACTCCCTGTCCACACTGGGCTTTTTTTTAAGTTCACTTAAGCTATTCCTTAAGTCAACTTAAGGAAAATTTAAATCAACTTATTAACACCTAGTTTTAGGTCAATTTACGGCTTAAGTTGATGCCTTAAGTCGACTTAAACCAGTGTGGACGGGGATTAGCGCCTAGATCGACCTTATTATGTCGACTTAAAGAGTTAAGTCGACTTAATAAAGTAGACAAGGGGTATGTCTACACTAGAAAAAGTTAAGTCGACTTTATTAAGTCAACTTAACTTTTCTATTGTAGACATAGCCATAGTGCCTAAAAGCCCTCGTCATGGACCAAGACCCCATTGTGCTTGACAGTCCCTGTCCCAAGAGTGTTACCAAATTTCAGATATTCTTTAGAATGGAATGTCCAGGGATGAGGTGTTAACCACTAACCTGGGATTTAGGAGACCTCTGTGTTCATTACCCTGCTCCAGCACAGACTTCCTATGTGACCTTGGGCAAGTCACTCAGTATCTTTGTCCTTCAGTTTCCTATCTGCAAAATACTTTACCTCATGTTCATTTTGAGGATAAATGCTTTAGGAATCATAAGATGCTCAGATCAATGAATCACAAGAGTACCATGAATATTAGATAGATTCCTCCATTTTGTGTTCATTGTTAATCCATAAAACACAAAATAAAAAGAGTTAAATGTGGCATTTCCTCTTGCAAGTCCACACTGGAAATGCCCAGAGGTGCACAAAATGCTCTTTGAATCAGCTTGAACTCTGTTACTTCACAAAGGAAAGAGCTGCCCTTTTCCCAGCGGTGTATAAACAGAGCAGAGCAGAGTTATGTAGTAAAACTGTGCCAGTACATAGATGCAACGCTGACATGACTTGAACACCTATTAGTCCCTCAGGGGAAAGAAAGGCCTCTTTAAACTGCTTGCCCATGTTCACAGACCTGTTCCTGGCTGACTTTTCTGCCCTGCTCTGTTGGCTGATGGAAACCTTCTCCTATAACTTTCTGCTTTAAAATCTAAATTGGGGCTGTTAAAGTTTTGCTGAATGGGCAGCTGGGGCTGTATGGTCAGAGAAAAAGAGGGGTTTGCAATGCTCAGATGACTTAACTTTAAAAAAAAATTACAATAAACAATTTACACTATTGATTGTAAAGGAGGGGGGAAATGACTCTTCACCTGTTCCCATTTTTTTCTGTCTTAGAAGGTGTGCAGTATGAAAAACAAGTCACGAGCCCTGTAATATTATTATATTGTCATATCTTGCAATACTCAAGTCACTTTGCCTAGTTTTCTAAAAATCAATAAATAAGCTTTTGGTTTTTTTCAGTGTGGGTGTAGAAATATGTAAATTATCCTTCATTATCTTCTCTTGTAAACAGTGACTCAGATTGGATAGGCATATAGCATAATTTATAAATAATTTTTTCTGGTGTCCAAAAGTCAAATACTATATTGCGGTAACTTTCAGCAATGCCCAGTGGTGGCATTACTAATCCATCAGTATCTGCCTCGGGTGGCTGAAGCATTATCTCCAGATGCAAGTATTAAATGGACCATTAAAACACACTATCCTGTCAGAAAGCTGTAATAGATGTCATTGGAAGGATTAGATTTTTATTGGCAAATGTCTATTTCACTGTTCACACAAAAACAGATGAAAATATTTCCATTGATAACAATTCAAATTTCTGGATAGGCAAAGCAAGAAAAATGCTTGCAGCTTGAAAACTTGTTAATTTTATTTTAATGATATGCACTTAGTATATTTTGACACGCGAGGTTGGCAGTTTGTGTTTTAATGCTTAAAAATGTTAACTTTTTGAATCACAATGTCTACTGTACTTAAGAAATTATTGTCTGGCTCCCTTTGTTGTCTGACCCTCTCATAATTTCCTGCAACTGTGAAGATTTAAATTGATAAAAATTGGAAAAATGCTTTAAAATAAATATTATCCATCAAAATTATATTTTAAAAAATATAAGTCTGCCAAGCCTATATAGAGAAGGACTCCTTTCTGCTTTCTTTTAAAAAGAAATCTGCTTTTTGCTTTACAGAGGGGAAAAAATTGGGCATCAGGAGAGGGAAGGGGAAAACCCAGTCTTAATGACTGCCCAGAGTATAGAAAAATGGATAGGCCCATTTAGGAGCCAGGGTGCTGAATTCTAGGGATCCCAGGAGTTATGGTAATGACTGGAAACAAGCTTGGTAGGTTTATGCTAATGCTATTTTCTTTTACCTCAAGTGTCTAAGAATAATGAGACCATTTATGAATGACTAAAGGTATTATTTGGATCCTGTGTTCTCTACTTTTCCATCCATGACTAAAATAATAAATAAAGACCTGATCCTTCTAACTGTCCATATTTGGAGCTCTGGTTGACCTCCATGAGCATTCTCCTCATGGGGGGCTTTCAGAATTACCCTTAAACAAATAAATGAAGGCTTCATCTAAACTAACAGCAGCCTTGAGCACATTTGACTAACAGCACTTATTTTGTGGCCTGGAGACATTTTTCCCCTTATCATCACATGAAGAACTTCATTTAATTTTGCTCTGTGTCAGTCAAAAGCAAATATGTGAAGATAGTGAACCTACCCCAGACATCATCCTTCACAAGGCGAAACCCTTTATGGTGCATTATCAAGGGAAAGATTCTGGACCAGAAGATGAAGTGGTGTGCAGAGTTCCGGACCTAGAAAAGGATGACTTTGCAACCCGGAGAGCAAGATTGAATCAGCCCAAACTTACAGTGCCATTTAACCAGTTTTTAATTGGACCATATATGAATAAAGATAAAGGTAAATTGGAAGGTGTTAAAAAGCCATTACAGAAGGAAAAACAGGAATATACCAGGTGTGCATACTACCTTTCTCTATCTACTGTAATACTTAATTCTGTGTGAAATACTGTTGTTGGCTAGCTAAGACAAATCTGGCTCAAAATTTCAATAATGGATAAATAAGCAACCATAAAATTCTCCATTATATTTTAAAATTGTAATGGACAGATTCTTTTTAAAAAACAAACAAAGAACAACAGAAAATAAACCTCCAGTGTTTGCAGTTGAAACATTGTAGAATTGTATTAGAAACACAGGAACTACAAAGTGAAACCGACTAGAAATTTACAATAAAGAAATAGGAAGCTGACTAAGTATCTTCAATCACTAAGGTGAAAGAAGTCTGTCAGTGAATATAAATAGTAAAAAATAAATTTAGAATGAAAAATTTTCAGTTGCAATAATCTAATGTAAATTTCTAATATTAATAAGGAAATGTTTGTTCTGTTAAATACGCTTTTTAATTTTACACTGTTCTTTGACTTTATATAAAGAAAGGGCCAAGTTCTGTGCTTGATTATACATGTACAGCACTCTCTGAACTAAATGGGAGATGAGACCACATAATAAGTGGCAGAATTTGTTTCACATTATTTTAGAAATAGTCAGATTGGTTTCAATTTAATAACTCTCCATGTGTTCCAATCCAATGCTGCAGTGGGTTAAAGAAGAGATAAGAGTGCTATAGAGTCTAGACACTTCTGTCAGGCAACCATCTTTTGCAGAACATAAGAACATATCTGCTTTTGTTTGTTGATATCACATAGGACATTTTTAGACAGTGTATGGTGTGTGTTTATATCAAATAAACAAATATCGATCTGGAGGTCTAGTATAAAAACCCATAAATGAAAAAATGCAGAGTAATACAAATATTTATTTTATATTACTCTATTTTATCATTTGTTGGTTTTCACACTAGACCTCCAGATCGATATTTAATCTTAAATTTCACATTAAGCAAGCGTACCTTGAGAATCTATCTGCCTATGGCTGAGGTATTAAGAAGTGTTTTATAAGTTCAAGTTTTTTTCAGCTATATAAAATGTTCCTTCCACTCAGTAACAATATGATTTATAGTAAACATTCTGACATGTGAATAAGGGCATCTGTATAACATACTATATTCAAATTCTAGAACATGGAGTCTTGCAAAGGTTATAGCCATTATTCTATAATGGTTTAAAAACAAATAATTCTTCAATTCTGGTACATTCTGAAGCAAAACTTGAAATCATTACAATAACTTTAATAGTATGAGAATTGGGCATCATAACTATCCGAATGAACTTAATTACAGAACTAAGCACTGTTGTAGTGATTTTGGGATTTACTTGTCTGGGTTAAACTCAAAACTATAATTATACAATGAAATGACTTATTAGAATCCACAGGGTAGCCTAAACGAAACAGTCCCTGTTTCAACTGATTGCATGTTTGTTCAACCCCCTCACACCAACCTTTCTACTTTATTCATTATTTCAATTTTTTTCATCCTCTGAACCTCCATTAATGACATTCCATTCATTGTCTAAACCCCAAAATGGCTTTTTCTTACTGATTTGGAATGTGCATTAAATTAGAGGAAACCAGGTACATATGGCATCAGCGAGACAAATTGTGACAGGTAAAGAAAACCCATTCCTGCAGTCTCAGGATAATGAGTCAGAAGAGGAGGAGCAGGTGAAAGTGCCTGATATTCAAAGAGATGACCTGGCTAACCGAAAGACTCAAAGTAACCTTACCCAGCAACAAGAGTCTCCAATGTTTGTGAAAGCTTCTATAACACAAGCAGATTTGGACACATGGGACAGACTGAAAGTATCTGAGGAGCTCAGGTATGTTGTTTTCTGGGGTCATGGGTGAAGTTGGAATGGGAGTGTGGGCAATATGAGTTAATATTGTTTGATCTCTTGAGTACCTTTTTTCTTTAACTTGAATAGAGCGGTGTTGAAAGTGGTTCTTTAAATACAAAACCAGAGCTTAACATATATGCAGAATTAGTCCAAATACTATACTAAATGGATGCAAGTGATTTGGAACTTCTCTAGCAAAAGATCACAATCCCTCACCTGCCTAGTTGGCATTCCATTTTCTAGCCAAATGTAGTCCTCTTTTCAGGCTTTCTTTTCACTAGCTTGGTTATTGGGAGATTTCAGTCCTAATATGAGCCACCTCACTAAGGCTGCGTCTACACTGGCAAATTAAGGCGACTTAAGCTTGTTTAAGCTTAAGTCGACTTAATTTACCCTGCGTCTATACTACCGTTTCCTTAAGTCGACTTAAGCAAGCTGCTTAAGTCGACTTAAGGAAAATAAAGTCAACTTAATTAAAATTAAGTCGACTTTATAAAACAACCTTCCTAGTAGACCTAAGGCTTAAGTTGACTCCCTAGAGTTGACTTAAGCCAGTGTAGACGTGAGGTAGCCCTAGGACGCTCTAGGTTGACTTTTTAAGTTCCCCTTTAAGTCGACTTTATTTTTAAGTGTGGACACACTAAGTCGACTTAAAGTCGACTTAGTTAAGTTAACTTAGTTAAAGTCGACTTAAATTACCAAGTGTAAACATAGCCTAAGTGTCCTTTGGTCTCATAGAAACAATAGTGGTATATAGTGCCACTAATGAGTTAAAAATTGTGAACTATTGCAAACCTTTCAAACTTACAGATACAGCCTTCAGGTAGATTTGTGATAGGGCTGAAGTCTGCATGTTATAATGCCAACATCCTGTAAACTCTATTCACATGTTGGCCACATCTAAAATACACCCTTTCTGCAATCTCGATTCAACATAGAATCTGTACTAGTAAAGGTAAGCTTGGATTCTGAGTTTCAGATCAAACCCCCACATAAATATGATGGAGTTCATATTCCATTTTCAGCCTTGGCTTCACTGCCCACACTACAATATTTCAGGGCCAAATATTGCTCATTTTGGTGGGGGAGATATTAAGAGGAAGGTGTAGGGAGCACCTACTGCTTCAATGCCGGAAGCAGCGATTATACAGCCATTTTGATTCTCGGTATTCTCAGGAATAACGGGTCTGCTAGCATTGCCCAGCAGCACACAGGGATATGTCAAGTTTGATTTGGGCAGGGCTATGGATCCACATCTTGTTTGGTAGAAGGGCTGTGCCTGGGGTGTGAGTCATAAATTACACTCTGCAAAAGTAGTAGGGGCCATCAGAGAGCATGTTTCCCATCATTTCCCTGGATGAATTATGCTATCTCTTGGCTTCCAACCACATGGACAATTCACCTCCTTCTGTGCTCTGGCTTTGGATCTAAGAGCCTCCAGTATATACTAAGATGTTTGCTAGGATGTTTGTGAATTTTTGTTTTTGTTTTGTCTTCTGCCTTCCTTTGATTCCTTTGTTTCTGGCTTTGGCTAGTGAAGAAGACCTCAAACACCCCCAGGATCCTGAACCATCTGTTGAAATTGCAGTGGAAACTGCTGTTCGTAATGATTTTGCTTGCCGCAAAGCAAGAGCATACAAAAAAGCTTCTAGCCCAAAGCAGAGGTTTGTGCATTTTGGGCCAGTGACTGAGATTGATCAACAGAAATGGGAAAAGCTTAGTGTTGCCAGGCCCTCTTCCAACAATGAAACCGAAAAAGAGACTGGGCAGGAAATTGCTAAGACTCACACTAGCTATGAAACCTTTGCATCTTCCAGTGCCTGCAGCCACACTACCACTGGAAATAATAATGACGTCTCCAGGTCACGAACTGATTCCAGGTATTTAATGTTGTCTAGGAAACAGAGTACTGAATTCACAATGAAACTGCTTCATGCAGGATGCTGAGTAGTATGGGGGAGGATGGCAGAATGTGGTTTGAAGTGCCTTATGCACACACATTCATTCAAAATTTTGGAGCTATAATAAATTATCTGAGGCTTTCACAGTATCTGAGAGAAGATCTAGGGTCATGCAGAGCAATATTGTGCAAACAGATTCTGAGAATCACACTTGTATTTCGGATCAACGCCTAATTGTTAGTTCCATTAGGAATCTTATTAGCTAAGTCTACTTTTTTGCATTCCAAGAGCTTTATTTCATATGGTGTTTATGGATTGTAGTGCAGCTTTCATTTCAGGTTCTGGAGACAAAGATTTATTCCACTCCTCCTCCTGTCCCTCCTCCCCCCCCCTCCCCCCCAGCAAACAGACCCTGAAGACTACTTTTATTTTTCCCTTGAAAACCTCTGAAATCCTCTGAAGTGTGCCTATTAAAAATGAGCTGTTTCTGGCATTAGCTAGGAACAACTTCCAGTGCTAAGAAGCGAAATGCTTTTTCCAGAATTTACAATGACTTGACTTCAGTTTCTCTAATCATTCAGCCTGTCATCATAACAAGAAATTGCTAATTGGCACCATTAACAAATGATTGGGTCAACTAACTTCATTTATTCTGAAATGTTAGTAAAATTAGTTTTAAAAACAAAATGGATCTCTTCTTTTTACCATTTTCATGTTTCACTTCACTGGAGACTAATTTTTCATAATCCATGTCCCCCCTTTCCTCCAGCTCTCAATAATCTGGTGTTGCCAGTGAGGTAGCACAGTGGGGTACAGATGAATATTGCCAAGGAATCCAGTTGTCTGCCTGTGTTGTCTCTCAGAAGTCAACTCCAGGCAGATTGAATGAATGGCATGGAACTAGCAAGAAGGAGCTCAATGAGGGTTCACCAAACAGTGAGAGAGATGATATGAGAACTAGACGGATGGGAATCTTTCAGGGGCAGACTGGCCCAATTTGGGTGCCATCTTTGCCCATGTCAGTTGCCCATCATCTGCAGCAGCAGCAGAAAGAAGTAATTCCTAAAAGAGACTTGAAGACGCCACAGAAAGCAGAAAGATCAGAGAATGAAAGCCAAAAAAAATGAGCTTTCTGATTTCTTTGTGTGCGACACTAATTGGATCAGTTATGTAATGTTGTCTCTCTCATTTTTAAAAAAAAAAAGAGAAATGTATTTTACTCATTTCATGTCCAATTGTGGCATGTATTTAGCTCATGAAATTACTTACAAGAATGTATCCTGTGTACATAAAACAGCTTGTTTCCTTCATTATATGTAATGACTTGGATTGCTAATTGCAGTTTAGCATGAACATGGTTATTCATCTTTTGGTGTTTGGGGGGGGGGGGGGGACAATTCATAGTTCTTCATCCAGATTTTATGAAGGCTTCAAAAGGAGTAATTGCTTACATGTAAATATGGGCTGCATAAAAAAATCTAATTCCTCATTTGCTTAAAAGAATAGTGTACGCCATGCTGTTCATCATAGTTGCCACGTATTCACAGTTCCTGTGCTGCTAAAGATGTTAGTTTTCCATCTTTTTCAATGGTCTTTTGAATAACGGTACCCAAAATTGCCTTAGCAGCAGTTTGCACTTGAATTCCACAATGGAACACTTTCACCGAACACTTTCACCTGTCTCTGTGGACGGTAATGTAACAAAAGAAGAGAACAATGGGAAACTAAAAGTTCATGACCTGATTAGAGGTGGGACAAAAAACAAAGCGAGATTTCCTGATCCAGTAAAAGATGACATGATGGCAAGAAGAACTGGAGCTTTTCTAAAACAGCCTGGACCAAGTGTTAAACAGTTCCTTCCAGTTCCTTTTTCAAAGCAGCTGAATAGCCAAGAGAGAGCTAAGGAACTTGCAAAGCCTGAAAAGGAAGTGAAAAGGTAAAGTTACCCAGTTCCAATAGTTTCTTTCCTCCCTATAATTGCATCTTGGAGGCGAGTTTCATGTTTCACTGAAACATGTTACTTAGGTTGTAGTCTTCTGTTTCCAAAATAGATCCACTGTTACACTAGGTAGGGTTATTTATAGAAACACTCATGTTTTAGAGCATAATCAATCCCGAACTGAGGAAGTTAAGAAGAAATTGCCCCATAGGTTGATTGTTATTCCATATATAGACACTTGAGGATTTTTGCATCTTCCTGTAAAACACCTGGAACTGACTACTGTTGGAGACAGGATATTGTATTAGATGGACCACTGGTCTGACTCTAGGAATACAATAATTAATTATAATTAATCTAGATCAAAACACATTTTCCATCAAGAGAACCAGGAAAGACAATACTGGGAATACTGATTTGAGGAGGATAAATGATACTCAATAAACTAGGTAGCTGCACTGGGGTGGCTTGGCCTCAACTGCCATGCAGAAGATGTAAACTCTGGGACTAGGCCCCTTCTGATCAGGCTGTGGCCCTTGTCACTGCTCCAGATGGGTAAGGCTGCATGGGAGGAGTGGAGGTTAGCCGTGTGACAATAGTTTTACACCTGCTGGCAATCAAGAGTAGCTTCAAAATGAGCTTTGAAGTCACCTTGCTGGTCAGCTCCTGGATAATGGTT
Source organism: Pelusios castaneus (assembly GCA_007922175.1). Classification (NCBI taxonomy): domain Eukaryota; kingdom Metazoa; phylum Chordata; order Testudines; family Pelomedusidae; genus Pelusios; species Pelusios castaneus. The sequence goes on along the minus strand of ML685769.1, from coordinate 27,841,585 downwards.
GAAATGCTTCTTCTGCTGTTCTGAGAGCCCATTTCCTCAGCCCTGTAGCTAGCTAAGATGGGAAAGGCTTGTCCCCCACTGTGGAGCTAGAAAGTAATATGAGGTTGCTGATGTAGCTTACTTAAAATAAACTGTGGTACTTCAGGTTTACATCTTTGGTTGAAACAAAGAGGGCTGAAGTTCCTTCTAGGTTGGAGGAGCAGAATTTCAAGCTCTTACCTTAATATCAAAATTCTACTGTGTATGCCCCTAACACATTTAGCTTGCGAAATTGTATCTACTTGTTACTTACTGGTTCAGTGGCATATCTGACTGTATATTTTATATGTGTATATAATAAACCATTTCTCATAATAATTATAAACTAAAAAATTTAATTGTTTTTTTAGCACCACCACTACTGGATCATTCAAATCTGAAAAATATCCTCAACTCTATGCTAACAATCCTCTGAGATGGGCAGTGCAGCCTCAACAGAGAGAAGGAAAAGAGCAAGAAAGACATCACCCTGATATAGGAGAAGATGCAGCTTTTACTGCTTACATGAGTAATTGCAGTTTTGATCAAGTCCACCTGGATCAAACTTCTGTGCTTCAGGAAGTTCCTGATAGAACCAAAAAAGCGGTGTCATCCATAGATGAACAACTAGAAACGTGAGCTTACTATGCGAATCACAGCTTCTGTTGTGCAGCCCTCTGTGTCCTGCTAAATGTGTGTGCACACTACAGAATTTGGTTTGTTTGTGTGGACTGCAAACACTGTGTCAGTAATGTACCATTTTGAAACAAATAAAATAGTTGCAAGTTGGGCATTGATTTCTTTTCTATAGTCAATGGAAGAAAAATTTTGACAACAGAAAGTATAAAATGGAAAAAAGGCTTATGAAAAAGATTGGGAAAAGTTCTGTCTGGCGTTTCCAGAAAAAAAAACCCCAAGATACTGAAATATGTGACATCTTTAGATTTGTATATTTTGCTTTTTCTTGTATAGAAAGTAAAGCTGTTACGGATACCAAATGGTGTTCTGGATGTTAGTCTGTGCTCAAAAACAAATACAGATGTCATATGCATGAGTCTAATAGTAAACTATGCACTTTTGTGAATGACATTGGCTTCTGTTGTGTCCGAATTCAAAGGACGACCATTTTCTCTTGCAGAAAAGTGTGAAATATTGTGGCCTGCTCATTGTGCATGATATTTGTTGGACCTGTTTTCAGTTTTGGTGATTCTGAACATTGTATTAAAGAATGTTTCAAGAGTTTTTATGTCAAGATTAATTGCATGTATGGCTCTCTAATACAATTGTTAATCTAATAACATAATTTTTCTCAGGAGCTACTCCCTACAACAATATCACATTGCATTTCCTCACAGTTTTTATCTTTTGGAAAAGTGCTTTTGTTTCTGCATAGTTTCCGTTGTGTGATTGGGTAAGTCTCATTTCTAGTTTGCTTAGCCTCTGAGTGGCATGTTTCTTTTTCAGCCCACTTGATTGATGAAGAAGTTTGGATTCGAATGAAAGTTGCCCAGCTGTGTGGTTTTGATTGCAATTGATACTACATGTTTTTACCAACCATCTAATTTTATATTTGGTCTTGTAGATTCGGCCCCAGAACTGCTGTGTCTGATGACGCAGAGTAAGTTGTCTTATGCACATAGGGTTGCTTTAAACAATTTAAACTGCATGCTTTCCATACTTACTACTAATTTAAAATGCAGTTGACGCATCACTATTTTGCAGTGTTCTGACACATAAATATTTCAGAAAAGCACTTGAAGGTGGAATACAATATGTGTTTATATTGGAGAAAAGAACTTTTTAAAAAACCAAGCATGACACTAATATGCAGCTGCTGCTTTAAAAAATGATCTCTTTTCTTTTTTATTTGTGGATTTGCTTCACCTCTAATCCATTACTAGTAGAGGAAGTTAGAACTAGATCTAGGAAATAACTTGGGAAGTTTGATTCTGGAGTGGTAAATTGGGGAGTGAACTATGTATCTTAACAAATAAAACCAAAAGTAGCGTAAATGAAGTCCCTTAGTAACCTTCAAATATTCTTTAGGAAAATAAACCTTAAATTGCTATTATTCAAGTCTTGCTAAAACCACCTCTTAAATCCCTTCCACGTTAGACTATTGTAACCTATACAACTTTCCGGGATTTCCCACTCCCTCAATTTGACATTTTTTTTTAATTTAAGGATAGAGCTATAATGAAGGGAATTGTTTTAGAAGAAAACACAAGTATATTTGAATCTAAAAAAAATCATTTAAAAATAAGTTGTTTTTTACTAAGTGAAAAATGTGGCTGCCTATCATCTTACTTGTGAAACCCAAACACTTACAAGCAAAGAAATGAGTTGGTAGGGGCATCTGATGCTGCCCACATAATAGATAAACACATTCTTGTCGTGTCAAAGAAATCCACACAACAACCTGAATGCCAATTAAAACTAAATACTGTCCTTTCATGTGTATAAATATAAACACCACATAGGTTTTTTTTTTTAAAAGGAATGTCTATATGTTGCATACCATTATTATGCTAGAGAAAGATAAATGTATTTGACAAGTGTCAGAATTTCAAGTTGGGTAATTTTTTTAACGATCTGTATGTAGCTCAGAAATAGTGTGAAAATTTCCTTCTCAATCAGCAGAATATTTCTCTTTTCATCTCATTTTAAATGTGGCAATTTTTACTCCACATTTAAGCCACATTTAAGGTAAAGCAGTTTTTAAAGTCAGTTACTGGTGGAGCTAAAAAGAGCTTTACAATGAAAAGTGGTTGTAGCTAGATAAAGAGTTATCTGCCACTCCATAATGTATTTGTGTGTGAACACCCACATACATATATAAACACATATGAAAGCGATTACATGAAGGTATCCTAGGAAGGTTTTATTGGCATTACTTGAGAATAGCAAAGAGAGGTGGTCACATTACTTGAGAATAGCAAAGAGATGAATGTTGTTCATTCCAAATTCATGCAGATAAAAATCCTTTAGACTTCATCATCATCCATAATTACAATGTAGACTTCTGAACTTGGAATGCAGCCCACGCTCTGGCACCTTCTCATCTTGCAGGGTCCTAGAACTTGGGCTCCAGCCCAAACTTGGTAGCCTATACTGCAATAAAACAACCCCACAGCCCGAGCCAACATATGCCAGCTGTGGTATCTAATTGCAGTGTAGACATATCTTCTGTGCAGACCCTGTGTTGTGTTTCTGAAGAAACAATCACTCCCCAGTGGAAAGCTTGGTAGTGCAGGCTCCATTAGGAGCTGCCAAGGAGCCAGAGATACTAGAACTGCTGAGGAGAACGGGGCTGTCTTTGGATGTCCCAGCCATCTGACAACTTGATGGGTTCTGGATTGGACAGCTCCATTCTTGGGGACAGAGGTCAGCATCATCCCTTCTAGAATGGTTTGGGGGAAATTCAGTGAGGAGATATTTCTATGGTTTTGCCCTTGTAAAGGAGGAGCTGCTCTGACCTATTGGCGTAACAAGACAGGCTCACACTTATTCTCTTTCACTTCCGTTTCTCCAGATTCTTGCCATGCCTGAGGATTCTCTTCCCGAAGTGATCTATCCTTCTCTCTCTCCCGCTCACCAGACTTATTCTGCCCATAGCTACTTCCACTGAGTAGAAGTAGGGCCTGATGCAGGGCAGGAAGAGAAAGTGTGAATATCTGGGCTTCTTACTCCAACTGCACTCTATTGACTACAGCGACCCAGGAGTTGACTCAGAACAGGTGGAAGGAGACATAGAGAATGGACTGGGCCTGTGAAATTTTAAGTGGTGAAGAGCAGAAACAGCCCAGGGCTATATATAAGTGGTGAACAGCAATGACATGTTTTAAGGGAAGGAGAAAAGCTGTGTCATTTTAACTGCCCAGACATTAGAGCCATCAGATTTTGAATGTAGGGTGGAAGTTGTTAAAGGTGTATCTACACTTAAAATGCATAGACACTACCTAGACTGACAGGAAGGTTCTCCCATTGGCATAGGTAATCCACTTCCCCAAGAAGCGGTAGCTAGGTCGATGGAGGAATTCTTCCATTGACCCAGCACTGTTTATGGTGGCAGTTAGGTTTGTATAGCTACATCCCTTCAGGGGGATGCAGATTTTTCACACTTCTGAGAGAAGTAACTATACCACTGTAAATTCCTAGTGTAGACCAGGCCTAAGACATGTCTCTTCCTCCCTCCGACCTGTGTTTGTACTAGTACTGCTGACAAGCTCCATCTCCCCTGAAAAGCAGGCTGGCCCTTCCTAATAAAAGGAAAATAAAATTTTGTTTGCTGTTTATAATAATAGTTTGCTGATAACAAGAGCTTAGCTGATTTTAGGTTTATGCTTCACTGATAGGCCCATGGTAGCTGAGATGTGTTTGTTTATGTCAATTCTGTTCTCTAGTGGGCAACTTTTAAAAGTTAGTCTTGATATGTCTCTAAAACTATAATGCAGCCATATAATCAGAATCCTGCTATCTGTTTCTAACTGATAATTATTTTCTTTCTCATAAAAAGTAGTTATTCATTATATTCTCATTTAAATGGTGCATTGTGAAGTCATTGGGCTTGTCTTACCAGAGATTTACGACGACCCTGAAATAGATATGTCAGCTCTTTGTTTGTGTTTGTGCTGTTTGGACTTCTTTGAAACGGATGAAAAAATGTGCTTTAATATATGGTACCATTCTCAAGAACAACTCTAAATTAGGAGCTTAACATAACAGGCTTGAAAATAAGTGACGTCAATCCTAGGGCACAACCCACCAGAAAATAGCTGTAGTCTAGGCAAGTTTTCGGCAGCATTATGTCCAGGTCTGTGAGAGAACATCAGATTCAATACAAAGGTCAGCCTGCTGTCACTAATCCCAAACTTCCAAAAAGAACTTGGGCTACTAGCTACAGAACTTCCTTAGAGGTGGAGAACTCAGGACAGTACGTACTTCACTTTGCATGATCCATTACTCCCTCTTTTTTGCACCTTCTTTTCCCCCATCCTCTATCCATCAGTCACATAACAGTGAGGAGTTAAGCTAACTTCATCTAATTGAATGGAAGATGCCACTCATCTGCTTGAGTGTGTTTGTTTTTTAAATTATAAATGCGAAGAGCAATGCTATGGGGAATGTCTTCACTGGTTATTTTCAGTTGATGAGAGAGAAGTTGCATCTTTGAGCAGTGGTTCATGGTCCTAATTTCTTTTTCTTGCTCTCACAATGTTTCTTCTCAGGCAGAGAAGACCATTTATTCCAATCCATGGCCTGTTCCAATACATCATGGGGAATAAATAGCTTTCCTCACAAGTTTATGTGTCATACTGTCAGACAGAGCAGAGCACAGTACTCTGAGATACAGTTCCTTCATACTTCTCCCTTTGAGAAATTGACTAATGCTGGGGGTGAAAGCTAGCTCCTCCACTAAGTCTCCCTGTGTAAAAGTATTTGCCCAATTGCCATATGTTACAGGACTTTAGTTAATTCCCAAGTGCAGTATAACAAAGAAGCTGGCTGAATTAGATACTGTCGGCCAAAGAGGCAGTTGGAATAACTAATCAAGCATTTGGGGGGTGCTTTTTGCTGATCTGAATGAGAATGATTCTTTGTGTCTGCAGAACTTCGTAGACCTATGAAACTCCTTTGAAACACTTGCCACAGATTGCTAATTTCTGATATCTAAGGCCTTATTACCAAGAGTTCACAAACTTCTTAAATTGTAATAAATTATCAGAGGTGACAGTATTTCCATATTAACATTTTAAAAAATCCTCCACATTCAAAATTAATGTTTTGAAATGTCACTTAGTGCATGGCGTTTCTTCAGAAGTTAAATAAATAAATAAAAGTGAATGGCTTTTTAGACTTTAGTATTTAACAGTGCCACTTTCCTGAGTAATCCAGCCCTTAAATTACAATTGATGAGGAATCACTAGTGTTTCTGCTCAGCTTTCCATGCTTTTTTCAAAAACTTAATAACTTAAAAAACTCAGTAACTTATGCTTGCTGTACATAATTAAGGGTTATAGGATGTGTTCTTGTGTCTGTAGGTAACTTCCATTAGTATGGATAGGAATTATGGGTGTTCCTCTCTATGCATTAATGAAAGATTAAAGCATTGTTTCCCCTTGGAAAATATTAATTCTTCGGAATATAGATTTGAGCTAAACCTACACATACACAACAATCTTCCTTACTGAATTTCTAGACTTTTTTAAGCTGTGTACATGGGTAATTATGTGCATTGGTGCCTGCTATTTTAACCATTTTATCTTCATTTTGCTTCTGCTGCTGACTGGCTCATTCTAGCTACAGATGGATATTTTAAACACTGCTGAGGAATTACCTCCCATGGAACTGCACGGCTTATTGTTTTAATGGCACAAATGGGTAGTGTTTTGCAAGTAACAGGCTTTGCAAATAATAACATACTTATCTTCATGTGAATGTCTTTAAACAAAATTCTAATGTACTGTAATATGTAACTATGAGCTTTCAATTTTCCAAAGATAAGAATAGAAATATAGAGACATAGTTGTGGATCAGATCATGAATGTTGTTGCAAAGTGGTAGGGCTTTTCCTTTGTTAAAACAGATATATTAACAGCTGAAAATATTGTGGTTCTTCATTAAAAGTAAACTATAACATGACGATTCATAATGCATGCACTTCCCAGGGCAGACTCACAGCTTACTTATCATTGGCATTTATCCTGCAACACTGCATATATTCCTGTACCTCTCAACCCTCTCTTGTTTTGTTATAAAATAAAATCCAATCTAGAAGTGTCTTCAAATTGATTCAGGAAGAGAGCTTCATAAAGTATTAAAGTGGCTCTGAGCAAAATATTTGTAAGAAAATCTCATACTTTTAATCCTATTAATGCAGGACAGGTGATCCTAGAAAAAAACTTGCTATCTAATATTAAAAACAAGAGATAATTGAGAAAGGTGATGCTAATGCGTCTGCAGTTGTACATAGATCATCTGGATACCAATAAATGCTTTTAATCTGTTTCTAAAGAGAGAGATGTTTGGTTTTGTTCTAGCACATTCATGTGGTCTAACTTTAAAATATTGAATCAATATAAACTAATAAATAATGATCTGCTTATTGTTCATCCTTTGTTTAGGAGTGTGAGCATGTTTGACATGAGGTGTGAAGAGGAAGCTGTAATGCAGCCACATAGCAGGGCTCGCCATGAAAAGCTACAGAGTATTCACAACCAGCTGAAAGAGGATGAGGATAGATGGCAAGATGTGAGTACAGCATAATGTTGCCTCCAGCAAATGCCCTTATCAAGGCAAAGTATTCACTTGAGTTAGGTATAAAATGAACCAGTTAAATCCAGATTCAATGTTCAACTCTCTTCAACCAAACAATCTAGAGTGAGATTTTCTTTTTCAGGCATTTAATAAAAATTAGGAACACTGCTAAGCATCAGAGCCTGCAGTTCATCTGACATTGGATGACAAGAGGCTCTGTCTAATTGTTCTGTGTGAAAAAAATGTTCTTGCTTCCTGGAAAGCTTTGGGAAATGCTCTGGCTGGGAATAGTTATGCTTATGCTCTTGTATCTGTTTTTCTGAAGTAAAAATTCTTGCTCAAATCCATAAATAACAAAAAGCAAAACTAAACAATACAGAAGGAGTCCAGAAGGGTCCACAGTCCTAATAAATCAGATTAAATAAAGTGTTATGCTTATAGCATGGGGGAAAAAAGAGAATGGTGGATGATTAACATATTTTCAGTCCAATCTGAGTCAACAAAGTTACTCCTCCAAGTTTGATTCACCTAAAAGTAGAATACTATTCCTGTCTCAAAACTCTCAAAACACACCCCGTAAGCGGCCTCAAGTACTGGTGCTGATTTCAGCAAATGACTGTAAACTTCAGGCCTTCAAAAAACATTAGAAACAAGGTATAAGTGAATCAGCATCAAAGGGTTTAATATATATTCACTTTAGGAGAACTAATTCTTAATAATTAATTTTGAATATCCTGTCCTTAAGATTCTTTTGACTGTAAAACAATTGGTACAGTAACTTCCCATTTATATATATATATATATATATTTTTATATATATATATATATATATATATATAAAGCTATTTTTAAACACTTGAGAGGCTGCTTTTAGTAAAAGTTCAATGAATATTTAACAAAGTTGGTCTGTAAAACTAAGAATTGATTATGTGATAGTCAGTAGATGCAGCATAGTAATAGCCTACTGATAGATCTGTGTGTGGTAGAAGCCCATATCAGCTGTGGTCCCCCAATAAAGATGTATTCCTTCTGAATTGTATTTTTCATTTGAGAAGTTTTGGGACTCTTACTACTGAAATACAAAGTGTTTTGAGCAACTGCATGTGAATTTCCTGGACTATCACTTGATACTGCATACTGCAGCTCTAATATAGAGTCACAGAATATTAGGGCTGGAAGGGACCTTATGAGGTCATCTAGTCCAACCCTCTGCTAAAAGCAGAACTACTCCCACGAAATCACCCCAGCCAGGGTTTTGTCTAATCAGGTCTTAAAAATTTCCAAAGATGGAGATATCTGTTAAGAACTAGTATAAATTCCCTTATTCAATGCCCTTGGCACCCTAAGAACAGCTTTGTAGAGAGGACACTGTATTCATGTTGTGTTATTGTTCTCGATGAATCCACTTGCTAGTATATAGCCATGCAGTTAGTTTGCTGGTGATTAGCAGTTTCATAGATTTCAGTTGCTTTCTTTCTAGCTCTGTTGATTTAAAATAAGAAAGTCTAAAACAAATTACAATATATCCACTAATTTCCAAACATGCAGTTGTGGGAGTACATAAACAAGTAAAAATTTTCCTGCTTCAACAGGAATAATTAGTACAAGGAAAAAGAGAGAGTACCACATTCGAAGAGAGAAATTAAAGACCAATATATACATGGATCATGTGAAGAACTGTTTTAATGAGTGTTCCTTTGAGTATAATAACATCACTATCTTGTTGATTTAAGCTAAATTAAAAGTAATAGTGTGTGTTCTTATTTTTAATCAAGTAAATTATGCTTACAGTATCTTCTGCTAGTTTACTGAATAATTCAATTAAAATAATTTTGGACTAAAGCGTCATTTAAAAAACTGGGAAGTTCATGAAATAATGTTGGAATCCAAATATCTGTGTAGCAATGCTGTTTTTCTTTTAAAATAGTTTGCTATTTTGTAATGGGGTTAAACTAGTTGTCAAAGTGACTAATATGTCCTTCCTCTTGCTGACATATGAATATCAAATTGTTTTCTTAAAATAAAATTTGCCCATGTAACATTTTACTGCAGTAACATTTTACTCAGTCAATTCCAGAAGCGCTCTCCAGTCGACGTAATTATTCCACCCCCTGAAGTGGAGTAAGGCTGCGTCGATCGGAGAGTGCTGTAAGTCAACGGCGACAAGTGAAGACCCTGAGGTAAGTAGAAGTAACTAAGTTGACGGGAGAGATGTATTCTGCGGAATGCAGATTATGTGTCTCCCGCCGACTTAGCACCATAGTGTAGACCTGGCCTTAGTGAATCTTCATTGTTGTGGATCTACTAGCTAACTTGTCTCTGGAGAATATGCAAAGCCACAAGTGACGTTACTACCCTGAGGCTGTAACAGGGGCTAGAAGAACAGTCCCATTGACCTTCCATGACTCATGAGGAGGATTTCATCACCCTTGAACCATTGTGATTTCCACCCTGCAGTGTTCACTCTGTGCCAGACCTCTTTACTCTGTCATGCTGTAGGAACCAGGATTTTCCCCACAGACATTGGGACTAAGACTAAAAGGGAATATGTTGATCTTTTGATAACTGGACTTCTCAGTGCTTTCAATTAATATAGTACTTCAGCATGACAAAGTCACGACAGCCCCATCAGAAATTAAGATCAGTGACATGACCGCAGGAGAAAAAATGAATTGGCAAAGGTGTGAAAACTACAGTGAAACCCACTGACAGAAATACTCAAACAATTTTTTAGATTTTCATTAAAAATATAATTTCCTTTATCGCTTTTTAAAAAATGAAATGTCACACTGGTGGCCATTTTGGTGTGTGAAGTCAGTCTGCAGCTAGAGGCATTTAATTATTGAGTAGCCAGCTCTCATTCAGGGTGTTTCCCTAATGGTTAAGTAACAGCCTTACAGCAGATCATTTCTGTGATTGGTTTTCAGTGTTATAAATCTCTGAATATGCATATGTCTTCCCTTCTGGTATAGGATCTGGCACGGTGGAAAAGTCGCAGAAGAAGCGCGTCGCAGGACCTAATAAAAAAAGAAGCAGAGAGGAAGAAGATGGAAAGATTATTGAGTGGCGGTGATGGAACAAGTGAGCGAAGGAAAAGCATCAAGACCTACAGAGAAATTGTGGAGGAGAAGTAGGTTGTTCTACTGAAGTGCATTTGCATATCTAAGAACACTGTGTGCTTCAAGTGTTTTGTGGAGCTATTGTACTGCTTGTTGTGGGACATTATACCTGAGGAAAGAAATGAGCAACTTTTACAATTACACATTACCACTGTAGCATAGATTGTAGAGGAGAATTTAACCTAAATTCCAGTCCAGAACATATATAACTCTTTCAGCGTTAATCTTTGCAAGGTAATCTTTTGTGTGTTGCCTCCCACACAGAGAGAGAAGAGAAAAGGAGCTGCATGAAGCATACAAGAATGCTAAGTCACATGAGGAGGCCGAGCACATTCTTCAACAATACGTTGACAGATTCACCATTAGCGAAGCTGTCCTCGAACGTTTGGAGATGCCAAAAATTCTGGAAAGAAGCCATTCAGCGGAGCCAAATTCATCATCGCCACCGAAGGATCCAAATCCAATGAGATACTTACGGCAGCAATCACTGCCCCCTCCCAAATACACGGCCATGATTGAAGCAACCATTGGTCCCACCAGTGAATTGGAAGCCAGCATTTCACCAGGCCAAACATCTCCAAACAAAACTGTTGTCTCCAAGGTTGTGCCTATGCTGACACCCAAGCCTTACTCACAACCTAAAAACACACAGCAGGTCTTGAAAACTTTTAAGGTAGGATATGTTGCACTGCCCAAAATCACTTAAATGTCAACAGAACACCAATATATCACACAAAGTCATGAGTGTGAAAGGCAATTTAGGATTAAGGAATGTAGGGTACAACATACCCCTCTATTACAAAATTCATCGTTTTATTTTGGTGTGGTGTGGAAAAAAAAACAAATTATGTGGGGAGGGAGCTGGCTGCATTGCCTGTTAAGGTTGCCTCACACTTCCATTATGAGTCTCTGTTTTCAGTTGCTTATAACTTTGCGAACCTTTAACCATTCAGAGTGAAATTTTCCATGCCAAAATGCTTCAGTTGTTTCCAAGAAAGTGGTTAGGAAAGAATATACTGTTTTGTCCATGTTTTAAAAAAAAAAAATCCTGGGAATTTTTTCTTTGAAAAACTCTAGCACAGCCAGATATGGTACTGGAACTTGAAATTTGGCCTGGGAGTGGCCTTTGTATCAAGGATAATCCTTTTGCTATCACTGGGGAAATTCACCCAAATTTGGCTAAGTTATAAGCCTTTGAAAAATCACAGCTCACACACACTTGGAGAACGGGGCTGGGACCAGGTGCCAGAAGTGGATGAAAGTCAGAACTAGAACACTGACAGGTTGGAGGAAATGGGGGCCCAATGAATCAAGGTTGTGGGACTGGGCTAAAGAGTCTGTGCCAATTAAAATAGATTCCCCTTCAGAGCCTAGAATGGAACCCATTCCATTTCTGACTCTTGTCATTCTCTGCTGTCAGCAAATACCTGTGAAATCCACTGGCAAAGTGTCCCACCCCATGCTAGAACCAGTCTACACAGAGGATGACAGTCTGCTACTGCTACCGGTTACTCTCTTAGCTCAAGTGGCAGATGCCTATATAGTGAATCAAAAGGTTCCATGCCTGCTGATGGCTGGTGTGTGTCAGTATGTCGCATGATGAAATTTTTGGTTTTGAATTTATTATTTTAAAAAACTAGGAAAGTACACATACACAACCTACGGTGAAAGAACATGAAAGTTGCAAAGTGAAACCTCAGGTGAAGAAATGCCAGAGTTAAGGTTTCCTGTACAATCTTAATTCAGCCTCCTTGTGCATATGAACTATGATGCAGTCTTTAATCACATGCTCTCATACTATTTTTTTCCGCAGGACCCCTGTGTCATTCCATTCACAGGATGGATGGTGCCCACTTAACGAGCAGTTATACAATATTTTGTTTTCTTCTCATTGTTCAGTGTGTGGCTCCATTCCTTATCTACCTCATTCTAGTCAAAACCTGCCCTCACAACAGATTTACTAATTTCCTCATGATCTTTTTTGTGGCTTTTCTGTGGTGCTGTAGTATCTGAGTGCTTCATGAATAGTAATGAATTATTTTCACACCACCTTTTTGAGATGGAATGGAATTATTCCCATTTTACAGATGGGGAACTCAGGCACAGATACATTTAATATTCATTAATATAATATAAAATATTTATTAGTCCAGAATGTCCAATGTGATATATCAAGGACCTGATTTTTCAGAATTCTTAGCATTACAGAGCACTTTAAAAATTCAAAGCACACCCCCATTGATGTCAATTTTAACTGTGTGTGATCGGCATTTCTGCAAAGAAGACTCCAGAAAATGAGGAGCACACACAGCTAGTGCCCATTTGTGGACGCTCTGGTTTAAGTGACTTCTCCAGCATCAGAGAGGAACTTTAGTAGAAGCAAAGACAGAATCCAGTTCTCCACCGTTATAATTTGTAATGAGTGGTAATAAGTATATAAAGAGTTCTATATAGATTTTAAATTAACAAATGGAAAAAGAAAGAAACCTTAAAATGCCATTGAATGAAAATCATTAATGCACAACTAAGATTTTCTTCCCTAAACCATCATCCACTCTTCTACTCTAATCCTAAATGAATTCCCTATAAATAAACCAAAATAAAAATAGTTCCTATCCCCCTTTATTCCTGTGAGGTGTAATGTACTATACAAGCAACTCCTTAACCTAAATTTGTGTATTTCTTCCTCTCCTCTTTCTGCATGATGCCATCTACCCTGGTGTTTGCTCTGTTGTACTCAGCTTCCATTATAATTTCCTTGGCACTGTGATTGTGTCTTTTCTTCATGTATAAAGCACAATACAATCCTATGATAACTATATTCATATTTTATATCTTGAAATATATTTTTCTGGTGTTCACTGCAAGAGATTTCATGCTGATTAGCTGAAAAATAAAACCAGTGACTCCATTTCTCCTCAAATTGATTTGATCTGCCTGTTGAAGTTTGAATTTTACAGCTCCTACCAAATGGGTCTTTCTCTGGCTTCTGAAGCTGACTATTTAAAAAAAATATCACAAAACAAAGATAAAGAGAAGAAGCAGTTAAACATGGACAGACTAAAGAGAACACAGATAGCCTGCTCAGAGCTCCGCTGCTTGCTCTATGCAGGATAGCGTGATCCATCTCAGCACGAATTATCCCCGAAAGAATTATGTTATGCAATTGTTTTACCCTGTTTAAATTAAAACGCTGATATATTTATGAGGCTTTGCCATGATGACAGTGTGGTGACTTGCTCCAGATCAGAAGGAGGAGAATGTGTTTGTTTAACTTTGCAACCAGGGCATCTGTTCTGATAATTCAAACCTTTGCTTTCCCTCTCTATGTAAATAGAGAAATGTCTTAGTCTAAACAGAGACATGAAAATGGATGGCTTAACTAGCCAGTATTTATCTGGCTTTTTTATTTTTAAAAGCTTTCATGACCTGTCTAGTACCTAATACAACAAAATCCCAAAGGATTTGTGGGTTCAAGACCTGCCAACATTTCTATTCAGAATTAAACTGTGAGTAGTAATGACTTGGGCAGACAAAAGTGGTAGTAGAAAAAGAAGAGAGGAAGTGTGTGGGGTTTTTGTTTCTTGAGGGTTCTTTTATTTTTGTTTTTTTTTTCATAACAATAACATTTGACATGCATACAAAAGTTTGCGGTTCATCCTGTTGCTTTTCCCCATTTAAGGACCGATTTTGCAAGGTACTAAACATCTTCAATTCTGATGCATCTGACAAAGTGGGTTGCAGCCCACGAAAGCTTATGCCCAAATAAATTTGTTAGTCTTTAAGGTACCACTGGACTTTCATTGTTTTTACCTTCAGTTCTCATTGCTTTCCCTGGGAGTTGAGGACAGTGAGCACTTCTCAAAAAGTATCCACAGCCTGGTGGTATGAATTTCCTTAATGTACAGAGCAGATGCTTGACCAATCATAGAAACAGGAAAAGACAGCAGAAAGAGCCATTTGCTCTTGGTCCATAGTTGGCTGTATATGCCAAGCTGAGTTGCTGTCAAAGAAGATTGTATCCAGATTGTCCACTAAAAAAGTAGTTCCAAAGGGGTAATCTAGATTAGTAAAACAAACAAGAAGACATGTGGCACTTTTAAAGACTAAGAAATTTATTTATCCCATTAGCTTTCGTGGGAGAAAATCCCACTTTGTCAAAGCGTGTGATGAAGTGGGATTTTCTCCCACAATGCTCGTGCGATAAATACATTTTTTAGTCTTTAAAAGTGTCACAGGACTCCTTGTTTGTTTTTTTAAAAAGTAGATTAAGGATTGCTGAATAGAGAAAGATTGAGAAATGAGGGAAACCCTTCCTTATAAAAATATTTGTTTATTGAAAAGACCTGTTTGATGTCCTTCACATTCTTTGCATTTATTTTGAATAGTACTCTAAAGCACAAAGCTCCAAGGAATGGCTTAAGTCTGAACTTGTTCTCTTCTTGTATACATTTTTATTTATACAGTACTTGTAGCAGATTAACCATCTCAAAACATTTCACATGGCCCATGCTACCTATCTCTTTTGTGGCACTGATCTATGTAATCTTTCTGCCAGCAGTAACAGCCTTTGTTTCCCAGAAGTCAGTTTTCCCTCAAACATCTTTTTACTTTCTTCCCATGTTGCTCCTTATTCATGGGAGGAGTGAATCTTCCATGAGTGAGTGAAGGAAAAATGAGAAAGGAGTGAAGGAAAAAATCTGCAGCGCCACTGCGTTATCCTTGTTCAAATCTCTCTTTAAAACTCAATTTGCATTCATGCTTGCAAAACACTCCATTGTAACTAAGCCGCTGATGTGCTGTGACTGCTGCTTATTACACTGATCATAACATCAGCTCATTGTTACTTTGTGATTTCCCTGACTGTCTACTGTATCCATCTGTTGTATCTCATTCTTAAGTTTGTAAGCTCAGTGGGGCAAAGACCTTCTTCGCTATATGAATGTAAAGTAACTTCCACAATGGGGCCCTGATCCTGACTGGACGCTTTAGGGTACCCTAATTCAAAATCTAACTAGTAATAATAACAAATATGAACTTTGTTTTTAAAAAGTCATGAAATAAAAAATGTCTGTGTCATGGTCGAGCTAAACTAGAGCTCGCTATTCCCCTAATCCATTGCTCCTCAGGGTGAGGTTATGAATGCTAGGAAGAGGGACCAAGATAGCTCTGAACTGTGACCACTTTACCTTGAGGATGGAAATAGTTAACTCTTTTCTGATAGGCAATAGCTACTGTCTGTTGGACATCTAGGGTGCGTCTACACTTGTAAATTAAGTCAACTTAAGCTTGCTTAAGTCGACTTAATTTACCCTGCGTCTACACTACAGTTTTCTTAAGTCGACTTAAGCAAGTTGCTTAAGTCGACTTAAGGAAAATAAAGTTGACTTAATTAAAATTAAGTCGACTTTATTAAACCTAGATTTAGTTCGACTTAAGGATTAAGTCGACTTCCTAGAGTCGACTTAAGCCAGTGTAGATGTGGGGTAGCCCTAAGTCAACTTAGGGCTACCCCAGGACTGCACCACTGCCCTCCCTGCTGGGGGGGGGCACAGGGGAGCTCGGCATGCCCCCCCACAGGGCAGGGCAGAGCCCTGCCCTCCCTGCTCCTATGACCTGCCAGGGTTCCTGTCCCCCTTTGCCCCATTGTACCTATGTACAATGGGGCAAAGGCTGAGCCCCCTGTCACTGGGTAAGGGGTGCCCCCCCACTCCTGTGGACCTGCCCTAGGTCCCTCTAACCCCTAGAAGTCAACCTAGGCATCCAGTGTGGACGCTCTAGGTCGACTTTTTAAGTTCCCCCCAAAGTCAACTTAAAAATTAAGTGTAGACTCACTAAGTCGACTTAAATTTCCAAGTGTAGACATAGCCCTAGTGAGGAAGGTAGAGTGTCTCCTTTATTTTCTGGTGGGAAGCAATGAGGAGACCAGCTGTGCTTCCCTCTCCCCCTGCACCTATTGGGGCTCATTGTTTCCAAATCCTTGTTTGACATATTTGGGGGGAGGAGTGATGTTGGCTGCAGGCCTGCCCCCTTATTAGCAGTAGAGCAGAGAAGTCCTTGGCTGAGTTCTGCTGCTTCCGATCTTTTAAACTGAAAGCATGCACAGCCCACTTAGTATTAAGGGCAGACGAGATGATTACATAGCAGTTCATCGGTATAATTTGTAGATGGCTGGGCATTCTTGCCTCTCTGTGATGCTCTGTGTAACTAAAGGATTTGATATAGGTATGCCTTATAGTTTTTGGTGCAATTGTTTGAGAACTCACAGTAAAGCCACCTTTCCAAGTCATCATGTTTATTAAGAACGTTGCCTAAAATTTCTGGTATCTTGTGGACTTCTAATGTGTTTCATCACTTGTGAATTATGATCTACTTGGGTCTGGAGGGTTATGCCTTCTTAGTTTCTTACTGTCATTCTCCTTTCTGTGTTTTTGTTGAAGTTTCCCCATCCATAATATGCCCTGGCTTTCCATGATCACTGAGCCACCACCCTTGTTTTGTTCTCTTAAAAAAAGCTTTTTATGTTAATGCCTACAAAAGTATGTTTACAACTAAATGGGGGAAGAAAACTTTTCTCTCCCCTCTTGGATTTCCTAGTATAGTCGATCTCTGGAGTTCTGTAGTTTGATTGTAAACTCTTCAGGGCAGGGACTGTCTGTCATTATGTGCACTGGATGATGCTAAACCACTGTTAGTATTATACATATTCTTTATTAATAAAAATACACACAGCCTTGATCTTCTGTCTTATTTCCTCAGAGTATTTATTTATTGTTCTGCAGGTAGATGGAAAAGTCAGCATGAATGGAGAAGCCTTCAATGTTGTTGAAGAGAAGGATAAAGAATGTACGACAGTGATATTTGCTCCTTCAGTAAGTAGATCTCTGAAGTATAAAGGGGTGGCCAGAGTGGATGGATCCCCCATAGAGCTGAAACAGGACACCACGAGCATTGAGCTCAGTTTGAAGAGGCCTACTACGCACACTGGGCACAGAGAGCTGACGGTAAGAACAAAGCAAACACATCAGTTGTGTTTTCTCTGTATGTTTTCTTTTTCATAATGGATTTAAGCACTAGCTAATAGAAGCCAAATGGCTAGATTTGTTTTAATTCCCAGGGTCTGCCCAGGTCAGAAGCATTTATACCTCTTAAAATTTAGTGTTTCTGTTTTAAGGAGGTAAAAGAAGATTGCAGTTAGCTTTTGGTTTTGATAAGCATGCTTTAAATCTCCTGGTATGTTTCATTATGTCCCATTGAGAGATTGACTGTCTGTCCCTGCTGCCATTGTGCAAATGTATTCAGCTCATCTATTGAAGTTAGCTGATTAGATCAGCAACATAATTAGAGTGTGAGCCATTATAATTACTTGCAGTTCTCTAGTTTCAAACAATAGGATTTAATATTTGGCAATTTTAGCCTTCAGATAGTTTCTATCCCTTTATCAAAAAGGGGATAATTATTGAAATATATTAGGTCAGTTTGCTTCCCAGCCACCTGATTAAAAAGACTAATTTTAAGTTTTCATCTCTCTTGTTATATTGATGGGCAAGGGAGAAACAACGGGAGCATATCTCGCCATATTTCTAAATGCAGCAAAATAATAAAAATAATGTAAGGACTCTCCTACATAAAAAGCACAAAAATGTGTGAACAGATTGGGGGTGGGGAGAATCAGGCATTTCTTATTATGTGACAAAGATACAAAATCAAGAACACAGCAAAAATTACAAAAGCTACAATTGCTGATGTGCTACTTTTTCTTAAACTTCATGGTATAGGCCAATCCCACTATGCTGGGATGGGTGAGGGTTGGCTGCCCCCAGAAGGGTTTCGATTCATGCCACCCCTCTGGTGCTGGAAAGACAGCTTCATCCCTGATTTGCATTCTTGGCAATGGACGCTTTTCTCTTAGGGCTGGTTCTGAACCCAACCGTGAGGTCAGGAACAAGTGTGGGAAGCCAAGTTATGTTAGGAGTACAGACTTGGACTGTTAGAGGAACTGGTTTGGAGCCAAGAGTGGGTGACATCAGGAAGGCAGGCTGGGAGCAGAGTGAAGGTGGTTGAGGAGTGATACTGAATTAGACCTAGCTCGGGGTGACATTTGCCACTGTCCTTAAAGAGTTTGAGGTGGGAAGGTTTAGAAGAAAGTTGCAGGGGCCTCATTTTGTTGATGGGAGCAGCAGTTGAAAAGGAGTTAAAGGTGCAGTTGCAATCAGAAGAGTAATTATATGAAGAATGGCACCTCTTCTGTTAACATTGTGAGACCAATACAGCTATGGAAGAGTGAGCTGGAGAATGTTTTCCTTTGGTGTTCACGTTCTGCAGTGATAAGGGTAATATCATATAAGTATCTAAACTGGTACAGCATGAAATTTTCTGTCTATCCAATTTCTCTTTGCAGAACCTAATTACCAATGGTGATGCTGATACAGGAAGCAGAACCTGGCTTGACTTTTCAGATACCAGATTGAGTTTGCAAGTTATTTTTACATTTACAAAATAACCTTTTGGTTTGTAAACTGAGTAAACATGATATGGAGTCTTTGGAAAAGAATAAATGTGCACCCACATAGTGCCATTTTTAGAGTTTCTTCTGACATAAGGTTTTTGTAATTTCAGATTCATGACTGAATAAGCAATATAATTAGATGGTGTAAATCATTATAATTAGTCTTAGCTTTCCAGCTTCAAACAAAAGAAAGTCAGTGTTCTGGGGCGTTTGTTGTGTGGTGTTTGACGTTTTCGGTTTCCAAAAATGCCTTGCTCCAGTGCGTAGATATAATTGTAATAGGTAATTTAGATGCAGTGGGCTGTGATGGTTGGATAGATCATTTCTGATGTCAATTAGTTATAACAAGAACACCAGATCTGTGTGGCACAGTGGTAAATTAAGGTCTAGAATCACTGTCTTAATAGACTAAGCAGAAGCTGAGAGGTAGGAAGTTTGCTCTTTCAAGTTTAAACAGCATTGTTGTTGTTGTCCAAGAGAAATGTATCATCATTCAGTGTTTGCATACAGATGGTTTTCTTTTAATTTGCTTCCTTGTCTTGCTAATTTTGGACCAGACTGAAATGGTGCTTTTCATTTTTGTATTGCAGATTTGCTGGAAAAGAGTAGATGGTGAGAGAGAAGTCCTTTATAATGTCTTATGGCTTGTGAAGCGAGTAGATGAAAGGGAAGAGATTTATAGAGAATTACGAAAATTGCCTACAGAACAGAACTTCACTCCTAAATAATGACATGATACATTATAACCTATTTCCACATAAAAACAAATGAAAATAAAATATTATAAGAGCAGAATCTACTAGCTTCACAATTCTTAACGTTGAGGAAACCCTATTTTCAGGGACTACTAACATCAGTAGATTTAATTCTACTAATGCTGCTGTTTATCTATCTTTAACCGTTTGATTTAACAGTTCATCAGTCAGAAGAAAGTCTACAAAAATGGGTGGCAATTTCGTATTGTGGGGTTTTGGGGGGGGAGAGGGGAGGAGGTTGGCCTGGTCAGTTCAAATAATTAAAACTTTTGAGATGCTATTCCCAGGTGTTAATTAAATTATTTTTCTTATTGTCCAGAAAAATGCACTTTTAAAAGAATTGCTCGTCTACTGTGCTTTACAGAGCTCGAAGAAACTAGAGAGAAAATAATAAAACCAAATGCTTGCATAGCACTTTCCATTTTCAAAGTGCCTTATAAACATTACCTAATTTATTCTCATCAAATGTTTGTGTGATCAATTATCTTCATTTTGTGAGTGGGAATTTTGAGATCGAGGAAATTAAATGATGTAGCTAAAATAACAGAAGGTGGCAGGGTCAAAGCTTGGATGAGAATTTGGAATTTTTGGTCTTTAATCCTATGTTTAGACAATTCGATTATGATTTTCTCTTCTAAATCACAACTGTCTAGGAAAGCAACCTGGGAGAAATGCAGAAAGGTTTAATGAGCTGATATGAAGGACAGAGTGTGTGGCAGCTGAAAAGAAAATGAATAGGGGGGTTTGATGTATAATCTGGGGAATTTGGTTTTAAATGGAAGTAACCATGATTACTCTGTACGCTTTTCAGACCTTATTTGGAATGCTCTCTAAGAATGGTGTCCAAAGGTTAGAGAGTGGCCAGGTTAAGGTATCAAGACCAGTTTGAGAACCTGGAAGTAATATGGTATGAGAACAGGAACTAAATAAATTGAAAGACAACAGAGTCCTGTGGCACTATTGGACTCTGTTGTCTTTCTACAATAGACTAACACGGCTACCCCTTTGGAATTTGACTAAATAAATTGAGTTTAGAAAAAAAAATGGCAGATGACCTTAGGATTGGGGAGACAAAGTTTAAATGTAAGTGTTCTTATCCTGCTATACATCTATGGCTTTTTTAACTCGGATATTTCTTTGTTCCTGTTTCCTTTGCCACCAGGAGTAAGGCATGGGCATAACAGGCCTGTACCTGGGACCTTAGCTCCTGGCGTCATCACTTTTCTTGTCCTTTTATTTCAGTGTTTACTTTGCATGATTTAGGGCTGTCGAGTTCCAGAGAGGTAGCCATGTTAGTCTAGGTCAGCAAAACAAACAAGGAGTCCCGTGGGACTTTTAAAGACTAACAAATTTATTTATCACGATAAATTCGTTACTCTTTAAAAGTGCCACAGGACTCCTGGTTTTTAGGGCCTTCAATCTCTTTGAATAAGGCAGCACTTTTTCCTGGAGGCAGCACTTCTATCTGCCAACAATACATGTTGTTTCTAGTGGGAATTGGTTTTCTCTCATCTTCTTACTCTTCCAAGGTCCTTTTTGATTTTCTCTTAATTCTCCGTTTGTTACCACCTCTGTGTGTGTTTTTTTTGTTATTTTCCATGTTATCTTTGGCATCTCTCCTTTCCTTCCTGTTGTTTCCTTTTCCCTTCTAGTTATTGCTCCCCTGATGTTTGAGTTCACTGTCAAATAGACAAGATCTGTCTTCTCTCTGCCTGACATGTTTTCCTTTGATGCTCCATAGTGTTGTGTTAAAGCAGATCATGTGGCCCCAGGCATCATTTACAATGGAAGAAGATGCTCTGCACTCAGTATGCTATTTTCTTGCCTGTATGTGCAGAAGAGTTTAGTCAAGCTGCACTACATCATAGACCAATAAGATCTTGCCTTTTGGGGTTTTTAGAGGCATAGGGGGTCCCTTTATGAGCTTTCCATTCTT
>ML685769.1:27787274-27814991 GCA_007922175.1 Pelusios castaneus | reverse complement strand
TTCTTGTTCCAAGTCAGATGCAGGTATCATTCCAAAAGAGCAATTGAGAGAGGCAAAGACACAAACGGTACTGCTAACAACCTGCATTGGGAGACCTATTTGTGGTATACATGACCACTGCCTAGACTTATCTGTAGATGCAGAACATTATAGCACTAATCCTGGCAGCCACTGGAAAGGAACTAATCTCCCCCACTAGAGGTATAGTTGAGAGAAATATTTTAAGGATGTATGTTTATGTCTGTGGTATATATATGGAGTAGTTAGATAGATCTCTAGTCCTTAAACCTGGACACATCTTTGTTCAATTAGTATTGAAAGTGCTTGTAATTTTGTAGTCTAGTTTAGTTAAGCAGGAAGCTGGTATCTTTCCTAGCCTGCGGTCCAGCTGAAGACCTTAAAATCTTCCATAAACATGAATGAAATAAACCTCAAAACACATACAAAAAAGGTCAAACAACAATCACAAAAAGAAAATTAACAAACCCCCGCCCTCATCCAACTCCCATAGATATTCTGTAAAATGGTTAATTTTCACTTGTTGGTGTCCCCTCCTTCTTTTTGTGCAAAAAGGAAACACATTTTTTCCAAGTAACTCATTCTCTCTTTACAAAAATGAAATTGTTGAGCTCAGAAAAGCAGGCACGGTGGATTATTTGATTAACTGCTGGAGAACGGAGTTGAACTCTGCCTTGTACACACATGGGGATAGGATGGGACAAGAAAACTTCTTTATTTGACTTAGCATGAAAACCACACACAGAATTTGCACAACTCTGCAGAACTGGTGACTATTACTCAAATCACACATCTCCAGCAGATGGTGTCCCCTTTGAATTATTCTGTGTGATTTGTAAGAAGAAATGTCTATGTTACTTCCTGCAACACTTTGGCTTTCCTTGGAAGTTTCCCATCCAGATACTGACCCTAGGTTGTAATATCTCTGACTTGATCACAGCATTATGGGGCTGCAAGCAAAAGACGCCCAGGACTTAGAAAAGCAGAAGTCACAGCAGTGTTATGACAAGAGTGCTGAGCTGAGGTAGCATGCAAAAAGCTTACGTATTGTAGACCCAGCTGATGTCATTGTTTCCTGCTCAAGTTCATTAGTACTAAAAAAGTGGCTATAGAAGCTTATTTTGATTAAAATACTACAGTGTATGCTCTTTAACGATGCGCTTTTAAGGTTTGATAAAGTTGTCAGAATTCCTTATGCGTTTCAAACTGCAGTCATAGAAGGATAAAAGCTTTTGAGTTGATCCTAGCTTTATTGCTATTTAGATCCACTGCAGCTGACTCATTCTTTTACAGAGTTCCATTTTCCGTAAAACCCACGGCTCTTTAATATTCCTGGATATTCTTTCCTTATGTCTCTGCAGTCTTGTTGGCTCCAGCCAGCTTGTTTTGCTGCATTTCATTAAATTTGCAACATCGGGATTTTGATTGCCATCATGCACAAGCAGGAGACAAAGCTAATATGTAGCTTGAGTTAATTTAGATTAGGAATAAATAAAACTGCACTGTAACTTTTTTGGATTCTCCCAGTAGCTTAGTCAACTCAATAAGATTCTTTCCTAGATTTGTTATGTAAGCTTTAGTTGTTTCATATTGTTTTTCACCCTCTCACAAACAAATGTGTCATCCATAAGGATAGGGGACGTGGCTATTTTTTGCTGAGCAGCATGACCATAGATAGAAGTATATACGGATTTAAATCTGAATTAGCCAGATAGTAGTCTGGTCAGGCATAAGGCGAAAAAATATTAGTTTATTTTAGTCACAAATGGACGTTTGTTAACATTTTAAAACCAGTTGCACAGTTCTCTTCATAAAATTTATGACATGGTTAAGCCGGGCTGAGGGGTTAGCGAGCTCATACTATAACTGGCTCATGCAGAACTACAAATTAAACCAAAATATAAAATAACTTTCTATCTCCTCCCACAACTTTTTATCTCAGTGGTGACTACCTTTAAATGCTGTTCTGTTTTAGCTACTGTTTAGCTCTATGTACAGACAGCTATAATGTAAAAACACCATTACTTGCTGAATGAAATTCACTAGCCTTTGTGAACTCTGCAGAGACATGGTCATCATTCCAACCTGCAGGTAAGGTTCAGACATGCGGCATCACCCTGCTACAGCAGCTAATACAGTCAGCACTTCTGGCAGGGTTATTTTTGCCACTGGCTAGGAATAAATATTTGCCTACTGGCCTCTTCTTGTGCTGACCTATACAGGGCCTGCTCTGAGGCCACTCTGCATGTTTTCCATGGCAGTTTTGTCCACCCACACATGACTAACGTAGAGTTTAAGTGGTACAAAGAATATTGCTTGAAAGAAATCCATTGCAAGATATGTGAAAACTATATCTTTCTTGAGAGCTTGTTACACATTTTCACATACAGGTTGAAATACATTGTATGGAACATTTCTTTAGGTGCAGTGGAGTATGTTGGCATATTTTAAGATTGCTTCGGTTTCATGCCGAGTGATAGCATGAAATGGCTTATTATAAAAATATATTTGTCATATATGAGAAATACAACATAATATACAGCATAAAGGGAGGACTGTTAGTTGTATTAATGACAAGAATTTCTAATACAATATGCAATGGTCGTGATCAAAATATAGTAACAAAAGTGAAATGACTTAAATTATTTAGCATCATACAGAGCATCATAAATGCAGGAGTGCAGGGTTTTCAGGGAACTTGACTTGTAATACGTATTTTTTTTCTAAAATACTTTTCAATTTGCAGTATTATTTGGCTTGATGTTGCAGATATTTTATTGTTCAGCATCTGAAAAGAATTAAGTCTCACAAGCATGAACAGATGACCTCTGTAGTACACCATTACAAATATTAATTTCCCTGCACCAAATAGCTCTTTTCCCCATTTTAAAGAGTTGCTGTAATCTCCTTGTCAATACCCTAGCTTGGATTGAAGAAATCTTTGTCACCAGTTCAGTTTGTTTCTTGCTTGAAAATGGAGATTATAGGTGGATCTTCCAGTTTTAGTTGTCTAACACTTTCCATAATGAGACCCTGTTTTCAGTTGTTTCTAACTTTGCAAAGTTTAACTGTTCACATTGAAACTTTCCATGCTGATGTCTGCTTCAGGCTGAAAATATTTTGGAAAACATCAGTTGAAACAGTGCAACAGTTTCCAAGAGTGAGACTCAGGAAAAAAGTATTATTATTCATACAATATTTTACAATATTATTAATATTAATTCATTAGCACTAATGTATATTAGCTGTTTGCATGTGCTCGTAGAGGACTGTTAGAGGCTGACAGTAAAATTCTCCAAATACTTTCTTTACTCAACACACTCCACTCCCGCAGAGTTGACCAAACATGCTCTAGCATTGGGCTGAGGATGGACTTTTCCTTCAATTGCTCTTCCTTGCTTCTATGGTGCTAGATCAGAACCAGAATAAAGAGTTAAGGAGACTCCCTTTGATCTCAGTGCCTCCTGGTACAAAGGCAGTGTGGAGGAGGAAGTTTCCAGTTTAGTTGCAAAGGGTTCACAGGCAGGCTTATGGGGAGCAATAGGTGAAAGATGAACAAGTGACATGCTGGAGACAGGAGTACAGAGGGGAACAGGGTCAGCTGGGAAGGAAGCGCATACTGGGGCATAGGAGCAAAATGTCTGAAATCTCTACAGCTGTCTTCTCCGCAGAACCTGAAATACACACAGGATTCCTTAGTCCCAGAACTCTTCTGCTTTCGGCAAATATCTGTGAAACCTGATCCTATGACTTACAGTTTCCTGCATTTATTTTGCTCCCATTCGGTAAGATCCCCATTTTCAAGCATCTGACAAACTGGGATTTTCTCCCACGAAAGCTCATGCAGTAAATAAATTTGTTAGTCTTTAAAAGTGCCACCATCTTGTTTGTTTTGCTGGACTAGACTAAAACGGTTACCCCTTTGCCACTGGCAAAATGTGTCCTCATCCTTCTTTTAGTGCTTGGTCTACGTAGAAGATTAGTCTGCTACTACCAGCTATTCAATTAGGTCAAGTTAGAGAGGTCTGTGTGTGTTGGATCTAAAACTTTCACTCTGCTGATGATCCATGGAGGAATCAGAGGCCATGGACTCCTGTGGATCCTCTGGGATATATCAACTTTGGGGCAGCTTTTGCGAGGGAGGAGGGATGCAAACTCTGTTCCATAAGAGCACAAAGCTGGGGGAACCTTTGAAGGGCAATCTGAGGTTTCCGTGCCACGTTTCCTTCTGTGAATTTTAATTGGGAAGGGGAAGATGCATCTCTGAATGCCTCTCTATTGTTTATTACATACTAGAAATATTGTACAGATGTATAGATATATTGCAGGTTTTTTTGTTCCATTTAGTGGGGAAATTAAATATATTTATATATAAAGTGGAAGCATGCCAAGTAGTTTAACTGTGTCCCTATCATTCTTTTGATGGTTTGGATTTTCTGCTGCAATGAGATTTGCCATAGTTTAGGAGGTTGACTTTTGCAATAATCAGGATTCCTGGCTTGATATAGTCATATCATATTTTTCAGTCCTCTCTTAATAGTGTGCCAAGTGCTTCATGCCTTTTGATGATAACCATGGGAAGGTCCTGTTAGGCAAATAAAGTATTTGTGCAGTATTGGGATTAGGAAAGTACTTCATTTGTTTTGTCAGTTTTTATACTAGAGAGTTTTCATCAAATGAGCTATAGGTTACTCTATATAGTAAAATGTGCATTCCATGCCATCTAATGCAACTCTAGATATTTTCCATTTTTTGTCTTATAAAGTATGCTCCCCGGCCATTATCATTAGTAGTGGATGATAGTGAGCATTTAGAAGACTTGTAGTTAGCAGAGGAAATTAAAGCTAAGTAACTCAAAAATAAAATAGATCATACTGTTCATAAGCTCCCTCTTTAGTGCTTTACTCCTCTTCGGCTCAGTTCAATGGACAAATTTTAGTTCAGGTACATTATCAAGAGGAAGCAAGTTCTGCAAAATGGAAATGACTGAAACTGTATTTGTGCTCTAACCGTATTATTTCAATAAAATTGTTCTCTGCAGGATTCCTTAACTGAAGAAGTTAAACCAGCAAACCAAAAAGATGCAACTGATTCTGGAAAGATGGAAATGATGAATTCAGAGTTTGCTCCATCAGGTTTGTTGCTGCAAAACTCCTTTAGCCTGCTGATATTTTCTCCTACAAATCCATTGTGTTCTGGTTTTGTCTCTTCCTCCTAGCTAAATCCTGAAGATGTGTGCATTCACAGTGACATCTAGAGGTTTTATGAGAAAATGCTGAGCTTGTATTTGTCCAGAAATGGTATAATTACATTGCTTTCAGATCGATCTGATGCATGTTATGTCCATTTTGTAACTTACATTTCTTTATATGATTAACTCGAGATTAAAGTGCAGCATGCCCAGAATGTGCTGAAAGTAGAAACTAGTGATCATGTAATAGTGGTTTCATTTCAAGAAATAGGGTGTTGGGGTTTTTTTCAATAGCTAGAGCAGGGGTCGGCAACCCAGGAGTTGTCATGTGAGACAGGAGGTTAGGCTGAATGCTCAAGAAAAGGGGATCATATACTCAGAGGCTATTCATGCCAGTCTTTCTAAGTGTTCATAAACAGATGTGTATGGCATCAACAGCATTTCACTTGTCCTTCCCATTCTATTTTAAGGCTTTTTGTATGGCTCCTGGTCAGACAAAAAGGAATACAGTTATAAAATTGACTTTCTCGGTTAGCTTTAAAATTGTTACTTTTCCCTAATAGCAATGTTGCTAAAATATTATCCATTGCTAAAATGTTATCCACTCCTGATAATGAGACAGTTTGAGCTGCAATATCTTCATCCTTTTTTGAGTACGAACCTAAGGTCTGGTGGTTTTTTGAGGGAATAAGTGCTGCTTATTCTGAGGGATGTTTCGAGCACAGATAATCAAGGTTCCAACCCCATCCCACAGTCAGTCTGATTGCAAGGGAAGATCAGATTTGACTTTTATTTTATTCCTCTCCTTTGTACTCCCCGCCCCCAAAAAAGGCATTCTTAAATTCTTAAACATGCACAATGTTTACATAACTAGGATATTTTTTCTGATTTTTGTTTGTTTGTTTTTTAATGTCATGCTGAAAAAATATTTTGATTCTTCTGTTGTGTGAATTAGCTTCAGGACAGAAACAATTCAAGACAACTGTTACTTGTGCCCATCCTGCTGTGCCCAGCGTGGAGTTCCCATCAAGCACCCCATCCGAAGAAGCTGATCCAAAAGATAAAGATCAGAAGAGACCAGAGGAAGAACAACAGAAGGGAGCAGAAATCCTAGTTACACAGAAGGTAGTGTGATACAGAAGAGCATGAGAGAGAGAGAGAGGTAGAAAAGGCCCTGCCATGCAAATGATTTATTGCTAATGAACTAATTGATACTTTGCCTTATGTAATACTATGCTAGGAATTTAATCAAAGCACCCTGTTAGCGAACAATCCTGAATCATTGTTTCAGGGCAAACTTTTCCTCTTCCTTCCACATAGAAGAACTAAACTTCAGCATTGCTATATGCACTGAACCAAAGGACCAAGCTTGCAAATGCTGCAAACATGGTATTTTCTGTTGCATGCAGGCCAGTTAGTCAACGGGACTATTATGGTTTTGAACACTGTACACTGTAATGAGTTTCTGCAACCTCATGACTCAATTCAGTTGCAGCTCTCTGATTATACCCCACCTGCCCTGAGGAGTAACGAGAGCAGAAGACGAGCTGCTCTAACACTTACACTATTAGTATTAGGGACTTTAAACCAGTGAAATATAGGGATAGCATAATGTAGTTCCACCACACTGTCTCCTTTCCTCGACATACCACTTGCCCTTGCTGGCTTTGTGCTCTCCAAAAGGAATTCTCCACTGATCACTTTGCAGTACTTGAGTGCCGCAAAGTGACTAAAGCAGATCAGAGGATCGGACCTGAAGATCTTATGTTTCTATGTGTAGGGAAAGCAGTGTATCTGAAGAATGTAAAAGAAAGAAATTTGGCCTTAACGCCTTGAAATATTCAGTGAGTGCATGTGATTGAGGCAGTGATTGTCCCTGACAAGACTCTGCAATGAAGAAATGTACATCCTGGACACAGCTTTGGACTATTAGGCTATGTCTACAGTTGTTAAGTTAAGTCGACTTTGTTAAATCAACTTAACAGGGTTGACTTTAAGTCGACTTAAAGTCGATCTTGTTAAGTCGACTTAACGTAGTGTCTACACTTAAAGTCAACTTTAAGTCGACCTTATTAAGTCGACTTAACAGAGCCTCTAGTGCAGACGTACCCGTCTACACTAGCTTTAAGTCAACTTAAGTTGACTTTAATAAAGTCGACTTAAGCCTTAATTCGACCTTCAGAGGTGGTGTTATTAAATCGACTTAAGGAAGCTCTTAAGTCAACTTAACAAGCGCCCAGTGTGGACGCAGAGTTCTGTAGGTCGACTTAAGCATCCTTAGGTTGACCTAACGCGCCACTATAGACGCACCCTTAGTGGCATTGATACCTAGGGAAGTGCTAATATCACATAGGGGACAGTATAAAAAAAAACCCCAGAATTTTAATATTACACAATTACACCAAAGTGATGTAAGTAAAAGTTTATCATCGTAATCTTGATTCAGAAAATAAGTGAAAAGAATTGATAGAGCAGAATTAGGACCTCATTAATTCAGTACAGTAGCATTTTATTTAATCAGACATGATGCTTTCTTGATGTTAATGCCTACTCTTAAATAATTGGGTAGGTAATGAAGTCAAAGACTCCAGAACAAGAAGGGAGTATATTATTTTCATTTTTGAAGAAAGTACCTGAGATCAGCCAAGTTACTCTGCAGAACTCTGATCAGCAAGGTAAGCAAAAGCAAATAGGAGTATTCTGTTGCTTTGTAGAATTTAACTGGGTAGTATTTAAATAGTCATTAGAAATGTCAAAAGAAAAATATTTGTCTTTTGACCTAAAGTTATTCTTCAAATAATGGTCTCTATGTGTGTTCCACGTTAGGTGTGTATGTGCTCCATATGCCTGGATTGGGATATTTTTCACTGGCAGTACCTGTTGGTTCACCCTTGTGCCCTTCTCTTCCTCATGCTCCCAGTTGAAGGCCTACGGGACAGTTTAGACCACCCACTTTTCTGGGTTTTTTTCTATTGCCTGTGGTCTGAAACTGAACTTATTCAGTGTCTGTAGCTTTCAATAGCATTTGTTGTTTTCTGACGATAGATAATTGTAAATAGCTTTATCTGTCTTAGTTTTATTCAAGAGTAAATGCTGTTTTATTAGAAGTAGGGGTCCCATCACACACTTCTAAGGTAGCTAGCATGCCCAGGGCCTGCCCATTATTCAGAGTCTGTGTGGTCTGCCCCTGGGCCTTCCGAGTCAGTGATGACCATGACATTTGCATATTTTGACTCAGTGAAATTCATATTCCCTCCAAGTGCAATATACACTAGTCATTTCTTTGAGTAACCCATCAAGCCCATGAATTCAGACTCAGAAAATTCCTGATGTATTGCGACCACAGTCCAACCCTGGCCTTTCTGACCCACACTGTACATTGGGCATGGGCACTAAAAACTTCCTCTTTGAACATGGTTGTCTCAGTCTCCAGGAATGCTGGGAGCAGATCTGAGGGCTCTAACAAACAAGGCAAGTCATAGTAAGACCACCTGGACTGACTGCACTGCCCATTGAGACAGAGGCCTCATATTCCTCTGATGAATAGTAGGAGAGCTTTACCAGCCTTATCAAGACAAGAGAAGTCAGTCCTGATAGTGGCTCAAAAATCTCATCAGCACTTACCCACTCCTATAGGAAAGACCATGTGGTCTGAAACCAGTGGCACCCTTTTCCATGGGGACCACCCTTTTACTCCCATCCCTTACATTGGACTTAGGGTCCTTGGAATCCATGTATGAGGCAAGAATGCTGATGGACAGAATGGGAGTTGTCAGGCATCCCTGGATGGAGAAGACTCTCAGCTCACTCAGGAACATTCTGAGAAAGAGGGTCATCCTGTCCAGGTGGAGCCACTTGCTTCTGAGGGATTATCATCATCCTCACCAGATGTGGTGGTCACATCACCACTGGGCGACTATAGAGAATTCCAGGGTGTCCAGAGGAGAATTTCAGACAAGCTCTAGATGACCCCTGGAGACAGAGCAGTATACTCCTCACAAATTACTGGATGTCCTCCACAGTGCAGGTCCTTATAAAGTGGCACTACCAGTCATTGAGGCCATGTTAGAACTGGCCAAGATAGTCTAGGATTCTCTAGACACTTGCACTCTTACTCCAAAAAGAATGGAGAAGAAATATTTTTGTACCATCTAAGGAAGTGGTGGATTCAGAAGCTACAACTTCCTATTTGACTGGAACATCTTTGGTTATGAGATGGGGTTCTTGGCTCCCATCCCCCTGGAATGCCCAAAGAAGTTCAGTCCACCATGAAGGATTTGTCTTATAGGGGAATAACCTATTTAACCAAAAACAGATGAATTGTTACATTCCCTCAAAGACCATTCCTCTTGGCATACACCATCCAGGAGTGTGATACAGTGTGATACTCTCTAGAAGACATTAGCAGACATTTCTCTGCAGACCACGAGTGGGAGCCAAGTGAGTTGTGGTACAGAGTATCTTCACCAATGAGAGCCTCACTGAGAGATGTCTTTGTCTCTCAAGAGACCAAGAAATGCCTGGGCTTCTGCTCTCTAGCAGCCAGGGGCTCTAATGCCAGAAGGAATGCATTTTCTTGCCTATCCTTCTCTTACCTCTAATCCTGAGGGAGATCAAACAAAAGAAAAGGTCGATGATTCTAGCTGCTCCTTGGTGGCCAAGGCAATTCCAATTCACCTGTATTGTCCAGATGACCTCTCACCTGTGCATCTGCATCCAGTACTTTCTAGATCTATTGACCTGAAAGCAAGGACAAGATCCTTCATCCCAACCCTGCATCGTTTCATTTAACAAGTTAGTGTTTGGCGAGATGACAGATTTAGGAAGGTCATTCTTGAAGGCTGACCTTAGCAACAGCAAAAAAGACTCCACCTGAAAAAGCTATACAGCAAAATTGAAAAGATTTTCTATTTGGTTCCAATGTCATTGGATACTCCTACAGGGTTCCCTGCTATTCTGGACTACCTCCTCTTTCTAAAAATATCAGGGCTGCCTCTCAGCTCCTTACAAGTGCACCTGACCGTCATTAGTGCTTTTCACCTTCTGGTGGACAACCATTCAGTCTTTGCCCATAGTACTACAGTAGGGATGGACAGACTTTTTGGCTTGAGGGCCACTTCTGCTGTATGGCAGGCCATATGCAGTGGGAGAGGAGTGGGGGAAAAGGTACAGTTGGGAGGGGGAAGCAGCTGTTGATGGGCCCACATGGTGGGAGAGGGGTCGGGCACTCTGGCCAGGGTGCTGCTGCTAGCTAGGCCCACATGATGGAAGAGAGAGGCAGCGTCCATGCTTCAACCGAGGTGCCACCACTTGGCCCATGTGATGGGGAAGAAGCAGGGCCAGGAGATAGGGGTGGCACTGTGCTCCTGCCAGGAGGGCACTGGTAGGCCCAGCTGGTGGGAGAGGGGCGGGGAAGGAGCAGTGGCTACCATGCTCCAGCCAGGCCCAGCTGGAGGGCCTGAGGAAAAGCTCCAGCAGGCCATATTTGGCCCACAAGCCATAGTTTGCCCTCTCTGTACTACAGTAAGGTTTCTGAAGGGACTTATCAGAATTTTTTCTCCAGTGCTGAAGCCCATCCCAATATAGGACATCCAGTTTAGTCCTGTCAGTGTTAACTAATTTGCCACTTGAACCTTTAGCCTCATGTTCCTCGCTCATCTGCCTATAAGTTGCCTTTCTGCTTGCAGTCATCTCAGCCAGAAGAGCAGGTGAGCGGGGGGCCCTTCTGGTGGATCCTCTCCATACTGTCTTCAACAAGGATAAGGTTTTCCTTGAGGTTATATCCTAAACTCATTCTAAAACTCTTGGAATTCTATCTGAAGTGGGTCATCCGCCTACATGTCTTCAGTCCAAAGTCCCATGCTGCTGCCAAAGAAGCTGCAATCTGGATATCTATCCAGTGTTGGCATTGTACCTGTAGAGGATGAAGTCTTCAGAAAATCTTGTTAATTCTGTCTCTCTCTACTGAATGCATAAGAGAGGAAGCAAAGACTTTCTAAACAGATTTCAGGAGGCATCCTGCTTTGCTGTGTCTTGATAGTGATCCCTCACAAGGTGTGAGCCCAATCAGTCAGAGCCCAGGCAACATCATTAGCTTTACCTGTAGAGTGGCAACATGAGGCTCTGTGCATATCTTTGAGAGACATTATGCCCTGGTACAAGCTTCTGCAGTAGAGTAGACACATCCTTCAACAGAGCGGTCTTCCAGTTCGTGATACAACAGGGTTCCTCACACCTGCCTTCGCAATGAAGACTGCTTTTAATTCACTTTGAATGCAGTACACACAGGGACCATCACTCAAAGAAGAAAGTCCAGTTACTTACCTGATACAGTAACTGGGGTTCTTTGAGATATGTGGTCCCTATGTACATTCCACTATCTGCCCTCCTTCCTCTGTGTTTCAAGTCCTTATCCTAAAATTATTCACAATAGAAAAGGAAGTAGAGAGATGATCAGACAACACTGCCTCTAATACCCTCTGCTCAGAGTACAAGAAGGAGAAAGGCACAGGAACAGACCAACAGACGCTGCTAGTCTCGGGTACGAGGAGCACATGAGGTCCTTGAGTGGTATGCACATAGGGGCCACACATCTCGAAACTCCAGTGACTATATAAGATAAGTAACCCGACTTTCTAAAAGAAAACAATTATTTTCCACCAAAATGTTTGCTTCTGAACTAGTATTATTAACATTGCTTCTTTGTTGATAATAGTGTAATTATCAGTACCTTCTTTAATACAACAGCAGATATATGGCATGAGTCAGAAAGACCAGGATGGCACTATCTAGTGTATATCTGACATTGTGTTAAAGAATATGTTATATTTAAGGGGTTTATATTTTACTAGTACTACTGTTCTAAGGTGACAAAGATAGTTTAGTAATTTCTTTTAATAAAAATGTTTGTAGATAAGTTTTGCCCTCATCTGCTCCTGTTAGTCAATTATAGCAATGCATATATCTGACACACACTTTAGTTTATCTCACAAATATTTGAAGTTGCTGTAAATCTAATATATTTTTTATCCTTATTACAAAGGTGTGACATATTCATCAACATGCAGATTTTTAATGGAGTGTGCAATATAATACACATATCATACTGAAATTAGACGAGCCCCAGGACTTACCTGACTTTCTAGTGTCCCCTGAAGGCGTTGGTTAATTGGACTTCTGTGGTGTGAATAAGCAGTACAAAGAATTCTTCCCTTCCCACTCTTTTCAGTATTGTAATCACTTTAGATGGCAGTTGTGGGGGCAAAAAACCAACTTGGAGTGGAAATAGAAGTTGAACTTGTAATAAGTTGGAAGGTACTTCACCAATAATACAACTTAAGTGTTAACTTAAACTAAACAAGAGAGCAGCCACACACTGAATAATAGAATGTAGATATTTTAAATTTTAGTAATGCGGAAATGCTTCATGTGCTCCAGTGCCTGGATAGACTAGATGGTGCTAAGAAAGTCAGATAATACAAGGCAACTTGAACATGTACGATATGAACTCAGCATGATCCTTTACATATGAGATTACAAAAGGTAGCATTCAGACTGGGAGACAAATGTCTTTAATTACACTCGAGTGTAACAGAGCACATTTAGATGACATACCACACCAACAATTTTTAAATACTAATAGTATTTCCTCTAAAAATGCTCTTAATTTATCTATATGGAAAATAAAACTCAAACTAGCTTTAATCAACCTCGCTTTCAAGCAATTTATGAATTAATTTATAAATCCATTCTGTTCCTGACTTCACTTCTACCTGGTAATCTATTTTCTTTTCACAGTTTCATGTTTATTGTTTTGTTTCTGTTCTGCCATCCACTCTAGAGTCCCCCAGCTGTGCCAGTGTTCCGCTTAAGGTTCGGAACTCCTGGCGACGCTCTCAGTTTTTCTCACAGTCAGGTAAATGATGTGCTGGGAGTCACTGCATCCTTCCCGCTGCACTGAGTAGTAGGTGTTTTAAAACGTGTGTTGGGGCAAAAGTTGATTATCATTGGTACTTATTTCCACTGTCTGCTTTCATAGAAAGTGCTTATTCCTGTTGCACAGTTGGCAAAGAGCTGTTGGATCACATAGATATGTAATGCGTTGGTTTCAGACACCAAAATAATAATAATTTGCCTTTAAATTTATTTTTACTCTACGTCTATTTTTCAAGTGGTTTAGTTGAAAAGCATTTAGTAGAAAATGGCAATCGTTCTCTTGGTAACTGTGGCACTTGAATACTCTTCCCTTGACACGCACTCCTATCCTTGCTCTGCTTCTTTTCTTTCCCCTCATTAAATAGTGAAGGGAAAGTTAAATTAAATTTGATAACCATTTGTGTTCAGATACTGCTAATGACGATGAGCAAAAGTAGTTGTCAATAGTTAGTGGTAGCTTAGAACTACTAAGGTGTTGCTATTGTGCTCCTAATAGCAATATCAAAAGTACTTTTCTTGGTGGAGGGTACAAATCTATTTCTCTGATCTGTTAAATCAAAATTTTTCATTTCTGTTGGTTGTGGAATAGGTATTGTTATAAAACTGAATTGATAGTTTTCTCTTTATACAGGTGTGGCATTTTATATCACGTTAAGAAAAAGCATATTTGACCATCTTAATATTTTGCAGAATTCATTTTTGTTTTTCTCTTTCTGTAGTGGATTCTGATAATAGTGACAAGTCAAATGTAAGTAACTTCTTTACACTGTTCTTAATAACAAAACATTAGTATGTTTAGTGCAGAGATTTGCATGATGGCTTCAATTAAATCAGTGATTCTTTTGTAAATCCTTTCAAAATAGACTCGTATAAGGAGAAAACTCAGCTCTTTTAACTGAAAGAAAAGAAATATGACCCAAAATACTTTATACGCTTTTAAACAAATATGAGGCTACGCTCTTTCCTGAGTTACAGCGGGGCAATCCCATCACCATTAGTGGAGTTGCACAGGTCTAAACTGAGAGTAGAATTTTCCCTTTAACCAGGAGAAATGCAATATCATGCTGTGTAGATTCACTTTGGCCTGGATCCTGCACACCTACTTAACTTTAAGAATGAGTGATTCCCTTAGTTCCCGGGCTCTGTGTCTGAATGTTCCTTCTGATTGCTTCCATAGAAATTATTACATAAAAGAAATGATCAATAGATCAAAATCCATTACCCCTCAAGGAAAGTCACATATATTTGAACAGAGCGCATCCTGTATTCCATATACTGCTCACCATCTGAAAATAGACATTATTTTTCTCATTTGAGAATGTATAGGACTCTTAATGTAGAGTAATATAATATAAAATATATAAATTCCTCAATTTCTACAAAAAAAAAAAAAATCACATAATGGGTCCCTTATCTGACTGGGGCCTGTAGATGTTACTGCAGTATAAATAATATCTTAAACCAAGAATTAAGATTGGGTATTGTATCCGAGATCTGAAATGTGTGAACACTATTCTACTGTGATAATTTATTTTGATACTTGTTATATCAGAGGATTATTTTCAATAAGCATTTGGTTATTTTTCTTTACTAAATTGGTATATTTGTATGTGTAGCTCAATGCCCTTTGGAATTCCTCCTCAATCTTTTTTTCCCCTTCCCCTGATGGTTTCCTGGCTTTTATGTGCAAACCAAATGATTTTTTTTGTAACTTGGATATATTGCAAAAATAAAACCATTCTCAATTGGTGGTGAAGTGAGGAATAGTGTTAGCTAACCATGGGATGCATGTAAATTGAAGCAATTATAAATCTGAATTCCACCTGTAATTAAACATTTTCCTTTGATTGGTAGAATAGTTTAAATGACTACATTGTGCAACTTTTTAGGGTTGTCTTGTGATATATATTGTTAAATTCTAATAACCTCATTTACTTTATCTAAGTGTTTCAGTTTCTGGTCCTGGGATCCAGAAGAGGAACGAAAGCGACAGGAAAGGTGGCAGCTTGAACAGGAACGCTTGCTTCAGGTATTTGTGCGACTAAATTTCTTCCCACTATTGCTCAGTTGTTTTTCAGTTGAATATCGCTCTTTCTCAGAACTTGAGCAGCGCCATTCATGTAATGACTGTTTTCATTTTACAGTAGTTTCAAAGATTAACATTTTGTATTAATGAAATAAGCCTAAAATTGTTTGAAGATATTGCTGAACACATCAAATAATTACTTGCTAAAATGTAAACAATATGTACATTTACTGTGTAAAAACATTTCTGTTCATTTTTTGCATAAAAAGAATTTACAGTGATTATCTTTAATTATTGTCACTCTTCATTTTTTGGAATTACTAACACTAGCTAGGGAACAGAAATGAATAATTTAATTTTATCAAGCATATGAGAGAGTAAGTTTAATTTCTTAAAGGAGAGAAGTTAGAATTATTGATTAAACCAAAATATCACTTTTGATTTATCTGAAATGCCATATCATGCTTAATAGTTTTAAATGAGAGAATTTAATAAATATATATTTCAGGAAAACATATTATTCATAAAAATACATTTCTATTACATACTTTTCTTTATCGTAATTAAGAAACATGCCATTATTCCTTATAGGATTTGTTTTCAAAGGCATGCTGTTCTTTAAAATATAAAAGTAAAACATTGTGGAACGGCACATGGCTTAATATGAGTTGAGGTATGGCTATGCACATCTGTAGTGGCAGTGGTCTTAACTCTTTTATGGGTTTAATTCTCAGTGGTATGCTTTGCTTCTGTAATCAATTCCATATCAGCACGTTCTCTGTGCCCAGGGCATGCTTACTGTTAGAGACGGGCTAAATAGCAAACCCCTGTTCACACACATATACAGCTTTCACTGAATCTACTCTGTTCTAAATCCAATCATAAGTTATCTATGCTCCAAATGGCCATGCTTGGGTGGTAAGATGGTAAAACGAGATAGAAACATATCTTGGATGGGGATGGAAGAGGAAACTGAATGGTTGCTCTTTGGTACCCAAGTTGGTTCTCCTGATCGTTAGCTCATTAAAAATGAAGTGCTAGAATCTCTCCAACACTTTTCCACAAATCTGTGGGGAGGCCTTAGGTTTTTTGGGGGGTTTTTTGTTTGTTTGTTTTTGATTTTTGCTTCAGGTGGGACTTTCACTTTTTTCTTGTTTTTAACCAGAACAATAGCTTACAGATTTTCATACGGAATAGCTACCAAATACACACTGAACTTAAATCCATATATAAAGAATGCAGAGCATAAACTACATGATAACTAATAGCGCTGAAAGTTTTTCTTGATGACTGTATTACATTTTTTCATCCTGAACCTTGTGCATATGAGAACTCCACTTACCAACAATTACTTTGGTAGATTTTGTAGCTTATTGTGTGCAGCTGCCATACTTTGACACAAAGCTAAACTTCTCCATTATAAAATGGCTTCTAGAAACTTTCTCTGTATAGTTTAGTAGGATCATAAGCCATGTAAGAGTCCTGGGGCCAGTTTCCTGTCCTGGCTGGGCGAACCATAATGGCACTATTCTTCATCTGAAAAGAGGAAAGATGAAACTTCTTCATGTCACTCAACCATGAGCCAACATTGACTGGCTTTAGCCTCCAAGGAAGTGTTATTTGGTTCTTTCCCAGCAACGATGATAGCAATGGGAAAGAAGCTTGGGATGGAGGGTAATAAAAATACAGGTTTTACATATTTTAAGAATGGATTGGTTTTGACCTGCATTTTTTTGAGTTTATTCACTTTATACCTTGTACATTTTTCTTTCTATTTGTGGTTTACTCCATTCCAAAATTAAATCCTCATCAGATTGAGTGGAGTAGATTGCTTATCAAATTGATAGTAACCTCATAACTTATGGGTCAGAGTTTTGTATTCCCACTCAGTATTTTTAACCTTCGTTTTGCACAGTATTTTGGAGGAAGTTACAAGCAAAAAGCAAAGGAAACTGTATAACTTCGCTGTTCCAGTATAGAGAAAACAGTTTTAGCACCACAACATTTTAAAGAGCCTCTTAAGAGATTCTCTTTTGATTCAAAACATATGCGGTGCTGGGGTGATTCAATTCTCAAGGAATAATCCCGTCCAGAAAGAAAACCAACTACTCAGCTAATCATCATCTTATCCACTTCAGATCTTTATACATTGTCTATTTCTCTTATAGGTCTCCATGGTTTTCATCTTTCATTAAATTTTACTAGCAGCAGTTTATCTTTATTAAATTAGTGCCAAAGCTAATATTTGCGGAGCCCAGTTAAATTCAGAAGCTATTTTAGCCAAATGATTAATGCAACATCCATGTTTTAAATATATTGGAGTGTTTTGATAGCTTTTATCAGAGAACTCTTCAGCTCTTAGTAAACTATGATTTTTTAGAAATGCTGAAAGTAAATTTCATTTTGAACAGCACCCAACATTTGAAAACCCGTAACCAGTCAGACTTGTAAAGCACCAGGAACACTTAAGTGCTATATCAATAAACTAAGAGTACTAAACAATATAAAACTTAGGTAGGGACTCTGCAAGGTTAGGGGAAGGAAAAAGAAGTTTATTCACGTTGTTGTTTTTGCACTGCATGCCTGTTTTCTAATGAGTCAATTTCTATTGGGCCCAGTTTCCAGATGCCTAGCATTTCTGTTCAGCAGTATCTGCTATTCTTTTATCTTTGAATGGAAACAGATAAAAAGAATCCCTTATAAAGTTTCTTATTGAAGAGATTTACTGAAATTCTATACAGGAGAGGTACCAGAAGGAGCAGGACAAGCTGAAAGAAGAATGGGAAAAAGCACAGAAAGAAGTTGAAGAAGAGGAACGTAGATACTATGAGGAGGTATAACATTCAAAAGTAGCAAATTTAGGAAGTGATCTTGCAGTTCCAGTGCTGGGGCATCTCGCTTCTATGCATTTTTTAAATGTTTTGCTAGTGGGAAATTCACTTGGAGACTAACTATTTGTGATGGCCTTTTATGTGAGAGGATTGACGTCTTGGTAATGGAAAGGTCAGAAGGTCACTGTTGTTTTAATTATTTCTTATTTCCATGCCCTTGTTTTGTCCTGTGCTCAAGTCATCCCTTCCTCCTATGCCTGTGCTGAAGTTAGCTTGGAAAATGTTTGTGTCTTAAGATGTCTTCTCATATTCATTGTATGTTTTTAATCATCCTTTTATGTACCGTAGTTAGGCAGATTAGCATCTGATAATCGGTGTTTGAATAGTAAGTGACATACGCTCTTGACACTGATATTTCCGAACTCTCTCTGCATTTCTCATGCACCCACCCCCATAATGTCTAGCCCCATGCATAACTTAGAAATTAATTAAATGTTATGCTAGGAAATCTGTCTCTGCTACAGATGCAGTGAGGTAGGAATTTAGAAAAATGTGTTTAGGAGACATTAAACAGATTTTCCCAATATGAATGCACATATTGGGAAACATGCATGTACTTGGCCAGCAACAGCAGTTTACCACTCTAAAGACAGGGACATTCATAATCACATAATGGGGCTGGCGGTGAAGTAAATTACAAAAAATTGTGATGGATATTGGAGACCTAGCAAAGCAGGCAAATGGGCATCAGAATGGCAGATGAAATTCAGCATTGGCAAATTTATGGAAATGAGGATTGGAAGGAATAACTTCAGCTAATTCTGTGATAATAATTCTGTCTATTTGAAGATAATACTGAAAAATATCACAATGCCATTATATAAAATAGTAAAGCGCCCTCACTTGGAATACAGTGTCCTGTTCTGGTTAGCCCATCTCGAAAAAGATAGTGTGAGTACAAGGCATTGAGAGAAGGGCAGTAAAAATGAGTATAGGCATGAAGTGAATTTGAAACTGAGAAAAGGAAAATCTTCTTAGGGAATACACAAATAGCCATTACACTCCCTGCCATTTGATATTGAGTCCACTAGCTTAGTGTTGCATGTACAGCAACTGTGACGATCATGCCCGTTACCTAGGAATGGACTTTTAAACTTAACTTTGTACTCTTGGTTTTGAAGATCTTATCCAATGTTCC
The DNA here is from genome assembly GCA_007922175.1 of Pelusios castaneus. Taxonomy (NCBI): domain Eukaryota; kingdom Metazoa; phylum Chordata; order Testudines; family Pelomedusidae; genus Pelusios; species Pelusios castaneus. Next base: position 27,795,792 of record ML685769.1, on the reverse strand, counting down.
TTTGGCAAGCTTCATGTTTAAAATCTCTCCTCTTCCTCCTTCACACTCCCACCTCTCCTTTAGGAACGCAAAATAATTGAAGATACGGTTGTTCCATTCACTGTTTCTTCAGGCTCTGTTGAACCTTTCTCCAATTCCTCCTCTGTCTCTGAAGGAAATGCGACAATGGTGAGTGTCTGACAGAACTGGAGTGTAAACTAGGAGTTAATGAAAACGAGGTAGCAAAGGTCAAACTATCTTCAGCATACAGCTAGATCATTCCTTGAAGATCAGTCAGTTCTAGGAATGGTATGAAAGGCAGTTGGTTTCATGAGCCCCCCCATCTTACTTTTCAAAGCACTTCTCAATTGGCATAGTTCATTTTTTAATTGACAAAATGTGCCCAGCTATGTGCCTCTGAATGCTATCCAGTGTGAAAATAAAGAGTTCTTTTACAAATAAAGAGCCGAATGCCAACGCAAACTACCATCCTCCCACTTTAGACAAGAGCAGGGTTAAAGTGAAAGGGGCCAGAAGTTACACAGCTCTCCACTAAAAGCAGATGAAGTGCTCATCACCTTCTTCCTGCCTTCAGTGAACATTACTTCCCCTCTTCTTTGGGGTGCTGGGAGAAGTCACCCTCTTGTTTCATCTTCTTTGACCACCATGTCAAAGCCTACAAAATTTAAAATTTACCACTTGCATATAAAGCCACATGGAAATAACATAGGAATGTTCAGTCTCTGATCCTCCATGACTTCTGAGGCACTCAGCACACAGGGGCTGGAGAATGCAGTTCACAGAAGGCTAGCCCTGATACATTCAACTAGGCCTTGGTCTCCACTGTCCACAAAGGTGTGTGGCTACTGCAAGCTAGCGTGCTGTAAAATTCTAATAGAGAGAAGGCACATAATTAGTTTTTACCACCTTGTGGGTTATCATGGTTAACACTCTAATCTCCCACATGGGCTTTGACCAGAGCTAGTTCCTTTGAGGTAAAAAATAGTGAGTTGTCTCCATTAGGCTTTTACAGTGAGATAGCTAACTTGAATTTGCTATCCTGCTATAAAAACACATCTTTTATTTTGTGATGAAGACAGCCCTGGGGTTGTGATTAAGTTATGGCAGCCTCCCTAGGCTGCAATACAGACTCTTTACAGCACTGTGGGCTATGGACCCACTCCTGCACCCTCCACCAGAACTTGTAAGGTGGTCTTCAAGAGACAGCCATATATGACTGACTACCACAGTACCTGTGCTGGGGGATCCTCTCATAACTGGTTATTGAGTTTTTAGGACTTATATGGTTCTGGCCCTTTTGCAAAACATGGAAGGGCCAGGCTGGGGGGAAAAAGCACATTGCTGGTACATGACAACAATCAAGAATAGTTACGTTGTGACTTCTGGGAGACTAGAAAAGTCTAGCATGTAGTTATTATTAAACTTTCAATCAGGGTCCCAACATGGCTTCTTCTCTTCTCATTCTTACAGAGAAGGAAATGAGCATTTGTCAGCCTGAAGACTCTCAGCTGTAGAGTACCTTCATTTATTACTATATTTTGGTACTGAAGACCACTCAATTACTGTACCTCTCAGGCAATGGAGAGTGTGAATAAATACTTATTTTGTTTCCCATGGAAGGCACAAAAAACACCTTGCCACTGTATTGACCAGTTTTGTTTCTGAAGCTTAACTTCGAAGACTTGAGGAATTTTGTAATGAATTTTGTTTTGAAATGTCACAGTATCTTTCTGTAATAACAGTCTTCCGATTGGCTTTCATGGGAGAAAATCCCACTTCCCACTTCCTTCAAAGCACCTGACAAAGTGGGATTTTCTCCCACAAAAGCTCTGTGATAAATGTACAACAGAGTCCTGTGGCACTTTTAAAGACTAACAGATTTATTTATCGCATGAGCTCTCATGCAATAAATAAATCTGTTAGTCTTTAAAAGTGCCACAGGACTCTGTTGTCTTTCTACAATAGACTAACACGGCTCCCCCTTTGGAATATAAATAAATGTGTTAGTCTTTTAAAGTGCCACAGGACTCCTTGTTTATTTTTCCTTGAAGGCATGTCCTTTGTGTGAGAAATACAGTACCTTTAGGGACAGGCTGTATTGTTCTCATTCATGTTCTGAAGTGGGGTTCAGGTGAAGATCTTCAATATTATCTTGCCTTTTTTGTAGAATATGATGGAACTGAGCAACTCTACAGAAGAAGACAGACAAAAGGAAGTTAAAAGACAGGAGAAATTACAGTGGGAGCAGGAGGGTACATCATTATCAAAAAGCAAGAAAAATGATCCAGGCCAGGAAAAGAAGAGGTATGGATTAAATCAAGGAATTTTGGACAAATGAATGTACTTGTAAGATTGTCATCTGTGCACACAGCAAAGTTGGTTTTATGTATTCTTCTCAGAGTGGGCATTTGGAAGTGCTTGTGACCTCCACTCCTACGTGCTACTCAGTCACCCCAGCCCACAATCCCCCCTCAGCTGTTCTTCAACTCCTTCCATCTGTAATCAACCCAGAGACCCCTCACCCTTGTCAAGCTCCCACTGGCCCTCTGAGATCTCTCTTTTCTACTGGGAATATACAATGAAATGTGTTTAACTTGTGTATTTTTCAAACCGTATTTGGTTCTCTTTCCTTTTACCACATAAGAGGTTCTGGCACTTGCCCTCTTTCTGTTCCCTCCATTCCCTCTTAATTAGGGCTCTGATGGTAGCAGGCTGTCTTAACTCTCTCAGGCTCAGCCAGCACCCTGTCACACACTTCCTCTCGGTTGATTTCTTTATTCTTTTCCCAGTATCTTTTCCCACTTTCATCTTTGTCTTCTCACTCCTTCTTTCCCCATCTTTTCTTACTTTTGAGACCCTGTCTGTCCATCCTCTTTTTCTGGTTCTCCATGATCCCTCCTGTCTATCAGGACTCTCACTTTCGTTGATTATAAAGCCAGAAGAACCACTGTTATCATCTAGTCTGACCTTTTACATAGGAGAGGCCATAGAACTTCCCCAAAATAACTCCTAGAGCATATCTTTTAGAAAAATTGTCAGTGATGAATAATCCACCACATCCCTTGTTAAATTGTTCCAGTGATTAATTACTCCCATCAATTAAAATCATTAAAACACCTTACTTCCAGTCTGAATTTATCTAGCTTCAATTTCCAGTGATTGGATTGTGTTACAACTTTTTTTTGCTACATTGAAGAGCCCATTATTAAATATTAGCTCTCCATGTAGGTATGTAAATACTGTGATTAACTCATCCCTTAATTTTCTCTTTGTTAAGCTGAATAGGCAGTCCTTCAGACTGTCACTGGAAGGCAAGTTTTCTGCTCTTCACTGAAGCCTCTCCAATAAGCCAACATCCTTCCTGAATTAGAAACCCTAGAACCAGATGTAGTATTCCAGCAGTAAATGCTCCAATGACAAACAGAGAGGTAAAACAACCTCTCTCTTCTTACTCAAGATTCCCGTTTATACCATTAGCTCTTTTGGCCACAGCATTGTGCTGGTTATTCACCATGACCCTCAAATCGTTTTCAGAGTCACTACTTCCTGTGCTAGAGTCCTCCATCCTGTAGGCATGGCCTACGTTCTTTGTTCTTTGGATGTATACATTTACATTTAGTGCCATTCCTCTGCTTTCGTCTTCACCCCTTTAGGGAGTTACCCAGTCCTCACGCACTAGGAAAGAGCACCGCCTCCTTTAAGGAGTTACCGGACCCCTTTCACTTACTGACTGTTCTGTTCGTTCTGGAACATTGCATTCACTCATGCTTGGGGTATGGGTTGCTGAAAAGTTCACGTTCCTATTGGGGCAATGTTAAGGTTAGATGTTCAGTTTGTGTTGTACAGTGGCTGTCTTAGTGGTGAAGTGGGCTTCGCTGGGCGGAGGAGTAAAAGATGCTCTAGTGCCGTGACCATTTACTGCGTGTCAAGTGCTCCTTCTTGGCCAGAGGTCACTCTACAACACCCTGCCTGTGTGCATGTCCTGTCTCTTCAGGGCCCCTTCAAGAACTCACAGGCCTAAAAGTAATTCAAACAATCCCCACAAAGGATCCCATTTATTTAGTCCTCAGATGCATGCTGACCCTCCAGGCCCCAACCCTTATTCAGTGTCTCTCCCAATAGTCCAACACAAAGTGTTTCAAATCAGAACACAAACTCATACCACTTCACCCCAGTTTCTGTTTCTGAAGGCCTGTCCTGATAGGTCTTGGCAGTCTCTCCCCTGCCTCTTGGATAGGGTCTTGCCCATGCTTTCTTGCCTAAAGAGATTTACTCTCAGGCTTCCTTCTACACCTGGCAGTCTCAGTTACTTGCTGAACCATGCTTTCCTGGTGGGTTCCTACTGCCTTTTAAATTAAAATTGCCTGATTCCCTTAGGTGAGCCTCATCTTGTAATCAGGGCTAGCTTAGACTCAGGCTCTTCAGCCCTTGGGTGAGTCACCCTGTTACAGTTATATAATGTTCGATACCTTTCCTTTTCATTTCCTCGCTTTTCTGGCTCTGTGTGAGGTTTGATATGTATAGAGCAGTCTTAACTCACAAGTACTTTAGTGTGTTCATGTACTATTTCCCCAGGTTTCCTAGGTTAAGAACAGATCTCTCTCTTTCACAAGAACCAGGATCTTCACTTCTGAACTGGCCAGACAGGATTGTCAGTTCTGGTAGCCATTCCTTTCACAAAGACAAGGTGACCCTAAGTAGGCTGAACATTATACAAAGAGCAAACACAGCTGTTGCCTTGTCAAAGATGCTATTCTATGTGTTGCTGTTACAGAAAGGCCTTTAGTGCCTGTATGTGGCAGTACGTGAGACCAGCAAGGAGAGTTACCATTGATTACCATCTCAGTTTATTGTGAATTCATAATTACCCCCATGTGAAACAAATATTTGTGCATAAGAGGTTCAGGTACAAAAGCACAGTAGTTAAATGGCACTCTAGCTGACATTCCTCTTAGCTTCGTTCATACAATCTGATTTGTTTTTAGTTGTAGTGTAAGTAAACTGCACACAGAACATCCAGAGACTACTCTTCAGAGAGGGAGTGGGGTGGATCAGGAGGTGCCAGTGATGGAGCAGAACTCATCTACCACATTGAATCTACCGTTGACTCGGGGTAAGATTCCAAACAATCCAAAGACTAATTTTGTTTGGGTGCTTTTGTTTGTCAGAGAAATCTTATGGGTTCATAGAATGACTCAATCAAGAATATTAGTAAAATTAAATTATTTTGGAAATTTGCAATTTCATCAGTGTTGTTGCTTCAGGATTTAAAGTTTTCCCAGGTTCAAAATCTGTTTAATGTATACTAAGATAAATGAGTTTGGAATAAGTGAGCTTTGGATCATTGGCATTACATGCCATGTAAGGCTGAATACTTACACTCCAGCTGAGAAGCTAGATAATCAAAGTCTATATGTGCACAACAGTTAGCCAAAGTGTAGCCTCCAAATATTATTTAATTGCAGAAAGATTCAGTAACACAGAAGTAAGATTGCTTGCACGAGCCCTTCCAGAATGCTGAGTTCAGGAAAACTCAAACTTCTGAAAACCAGGCAATACAGTTAAGGTAAACCCCACACACCCTTAACTCTGCCCACTGGAGCCTGTAATAGCTGCTGGGAATTGTTTGCATGCACTCTAGCTGCAGGCACTGTGTAGATGCAGCTGTATTGAATGGCAGAGGAAGAAGATGGAGTTGCTAAGAAGATCTGTGATTTTTGATATGAGAATATCTGGTGATTAGTTTGAGGAGCATCACAAAGCTGTGATTGTTATATCAGAAGATCTGGGTTTGAGTCTCCCCCATGTGTTATTGAAGGAACTAGGTGCATGTGTATCTTGAGGTTCGTATCTGCATCAGTACAGAATTGGGTAGATTGTGTCAATAGCAGAGCACGGAGATCTTCCATGGGCCACCGAATGGCTGTCATATTTGCTGAGCCTTATGAGATAAGCAAAAGGCAGAGAGGAGTCACAGGGAGAAAATACTATTTTTAGGGTTACAAGGACATCAGTAGCAGTGAACAGCAGCCATGAACAGCTCACATTCTTTTTATTAATCCCTGAGTCAACTCTCCCCAATGCTTGTGGGTCAGCGACCTACATGCATATAATTTTTGTATTTGCCTGGAAGCTTGGATGCAGAAGCACCACTGATTAGAAACATTTTGTTTTGGCTACTTAAATAGCTCAATTGGAGTGCTCCTGTATTTATTCCCAACTGGAAAATATAGTAAGAATAAGCTGGTGTGTCGTTTTTCAAGAGTTAACAAGACTGTATTGGCCTTATTTCTTTAAGGCCTGTTTGGCTTTCATGCCTTCCTTTTTTTTTTTTTTTTTTTGGTTTTGTACCCCCAAGGTATATGGGTTAAAAATAATCCTTTCAAGAGGTTTTTCTCTCAAGCATTCAGTTTATCCCACTCTGTTACTTCAGATGTGTCATGGAATCAGCACTTAATGAAACAGTCCCCACACATTTCAGAAGTTATGCAGAAAACCTCTCTGGATCAGACCATTGGCCCGCAGGCTAATTCCACAGGTGAAAGGAGGAGGTAGGTCATGGAAGTTTACTTGATAGCACCCTTTACCAATCATGAAATGGCTTTCTAAATGCATTATAAATAAAATATATTATAAAGTTTGAGAAGTTTAGTTAACTCTGATTTTGTTTTTGATGCTGTCTGATGTGTTTCATAAGTTCCTTTAAAACATGCTATTTTATTGGAACAAAACTGATAAATTATACCACATATAATTGTTGCTCGTTACTGGCTTTCCTACAAAATGCCGACCTTTATTCATTTCAGTTCCTTCAACTGTTCTCTCTGTTGAAGCCTGTACGCTGGCTGCCAGTATTCGTGTGACTTCTCTTTAGCCCTTTAACTCCTGGAACATATAGAAGTTAATATATTATGTTTGTGTTAATTGTATACCACAAATATATTCTGTGATAAAGTCAGCCCTGACTGGAAGGCCACGATATCAGCCTAGAATGTTAAAAGCCCTTTTTCTTCTTCGAGTGCTGCTCATGTCCATTCCCACTGTAGGTGCATGCGCCCCCGCATGCACAGCTATCGGAAATTTTTCCCCTAGCAACCCCTGCCTGGCGTCCAGCGCCCCCTGGAGTGTCCTGCCTCCACTGAGGTATACTAGGGGACGCTGGGACCCAGCCCTCCAGTCTTCTTCTTTCCGCCTCGTGGCAGCCATCAGGACTCCTGCTTGCTCCGGCAAGCCTCTTCCCTTTAGTTAGCTAGTATCTAGTTAGTGTAGTTAGCAATTCCCTTCTTATTTTGTTGCAAAGACAAACTCTACTCTGGGACTACCAAAGTCCCCAGGATTTAAGCCCTGCTTGGGCTGCAGTAAAGCGTTTCCCCTGCTTGAAGTGCCTAGGGGAAACGCACCGCAAGGACAACTGTCCAATTTGCAGGGGTTTTAAACCCCGAGCTCAAAAGGACCGGGAGAACAGACTCTCCTAGAGGTGGCACTGCTGCCGGCTCCAGCCACCGGCTCGTCCCCCGCTCCGGCGGCGGCAACTCCCCGGACCTCGATCTCCCCCGGACAGCAAAGTCTGCCCCGGGACCACTGGTGTAGCAGCTCCCCCAGGGCCACGGCAGCACCGGGGTCGAGCTCCACCCAGCACCCCCAGAGGGATCAGGATCCACGGAGCCAGCCTCGCCTGTACATGGCCCCAGGCTCTCCCAGGGATGCGAGGAGCTCCCTGCTGCGGCAAACCCCCTCCACGCTGGAGGCGTTTTTGGCCGCCAGGTCCCTAATGGACCTTCCGACCCCCCCCCCCCCAAGGACCCGGGGGGCTCGGCACCCAGCCCGCCGCGGTGCAGGAGACTGCGGCGCCGGCTGCACCGCGGGACGTGGGACCCCCGCCAGCCTACCTCGGTCCCGGAGGCCCCAGTGCCGACTCCATCCCGGGAAGTGGACTCTGGTACCGGCTCGGTGCCGGCCGACTCGCTGCTGGATCCCCCCGGTCCTGGAGTGACCGGTGCAGCACAGCCCGGTGCCGTAGGGAGAGCTCCTCCCCAGCCCGGGACCCACGCACAGGGGAGCCCGGTACCGAAACCCCGGTACCGCAGAGAGAGCTCCTCCCCAGCCCGGGACCCACGCACAGGGAAGCCCCAGCACCGCAGGCAGCATGGCTGACGCTCTGGCCGGGCCCGCAGCAAGGGGCTTTCCTCCTGCCCGGAGCTGCATTCCGAGCGGTCCTAGTGCCAACCTGGTTCCTTCAATTTAAACCCCTCGGCACCGTTCCCAGGGAAGGGACAAGACTGCCTGGACCAGGCAGGGCTCTGGGACTCTGGACTCGAGCCCAGCTCTCACAAAGCCCCCTCAGGCACCGATGAGCTTGCCCCCTATAAGGGTCGCAGACCCTGGGCACAAGAAAAGAAAGTGGGGACCAGGGAAAGGAGGTCCTCACCTCCCCCCCCATCCTCCACGATGAGCTCAGCCACACCAGAGCGCCGCTCTGCCAGTTGTCACCGGCACAAGCGGCAAGGGAGTCACAAGG
>ML685769.1:27725714-27782274 GCA_007922175.1 Pelusios castaneus | reverse complement strand
GGAATGGACATGAGCACACATCTCGAAGAACGACAGTTACAGGTAAGCAACCGTCTTTTCCTTCAAGCTGGGAGGGGGTTATTTCTGGTCAATTAGAGATACCTGAGCCCAATCAAGGACTTCTTGAGACCAGTAAAACCCTACCTCTGGGAAAGAGAAGGGGGAGAAACTCGAGCTGTTGCAAGGGATATGACTCCTGGGAGGTAAACTCCAACATGGGAGACTGTACTTTTCCCCACAGGGGAAACATCCAAACCAGGGTAATAGCTTGGAGGAAGGACGAACACCCCCCAGAGTCACACCACCATGACTGCAGCCCCACCAAGGGGGCTAGTTCTGTGTTTTATAGACTTAACTCCTTCCCCCCCATCGTGTCGGAGGGGCACTCCTCGGGCCCAAACCAAGGTCCACTTGAACACTTTTGAAGCTAGAGGTGCCAAGGGGAGAAGCTAAATGACTTGTCCAGGCTGGAGCAGATTTACCCCAGGCTTGTCCTGTCAGAGGAGGCGCCCTATCCCAACAAGACTGAGGGAGTGCCTTGCCACAGTACAGACTGTGCAAAGTGGCAGGGTTAACATTGCTGTCGACACTTTGGCAAATATTCTGACCCCTTTGAACTCAATGGCAAAACTCCCATTGGCTTTTGGGAACTTAATTTCCCAATCTTTAATTACATAATCCTGATCTTTGCATTTCATAAAAAATACAGCCCGAGTGAAAGAAGTCAAAGGCCAGAATCAGATGCCCACTGACTTTCTTCTGATGCTGAAATATTCTTGCTGCTACTTTCCATTTCCATATTCTTTGTCTTGAAAAGGTATCTATATAAGAGCATTCTGAAATTTAGAAAGAAAAGGTGCTAAGCTTAGCAATCTTTTTTCCTGGATCTTCGCTTTGATTTCACTCTTTTCCTGGTACTTTGCCCTGCATTTCTAGGTAAGGCTACGTCTATACCAAGGCGGCAGAGTCGCCAGTCAGTGCACTCTTCCGTGTTCGATTGAGCAGTCTGTTAAAACGTGCTCAATCGAACACGGAACTGGAGCTGTAACTTCAGCTCCGTAACTGGCGTCGCACTGTGCCGACTGGATGGCATTTCCGGTCGTCTCAGTGCGATGTATAGGGAGTAGTTAAGAAGCTGGCGGGAGATACGCAAGGTATTTTACATACCTTGCATATCTCCCGTTGACTGCTGCTGAAAAGCATGGCAAGTATAGACCAGGGCTAAGTGTTACTAAAGGATTCCTTCTGCATTCTCAGTAAAGGAGACATTTGGACTTACATTTCACAAGCAAGATATCAAATGTATTTGAGAGAAGCATCTTAGAGCGCACAATTAAGCATTGATGAGGATCTGTTTGCTTGTTAAAATGTATTAAGACACACGTTTAAACAAATGTATGCCTTGTCCCTGACCTATAACTCTTACTTCACTCCTCTTGTTTTTCCTCATTTATTATTATAATTGTTATTTGGTAAGTCTAGGAATAGAAATATACCCTGAGCCTTGTGTCCAATCAAAACTAACCAGTTTAGTTTGAATTTCAGCAAATACAACATTTTACACATTGAGAATTTCTACTGAAATTATTCCGTTAATAATTGGTACATATGAGCAAAACATGATCTGATCACATATCACTTTTGACCAGAGAGAGGTGAAATTGATCAAATAATTTTTCATTACAAATTATTTGCCCAGCTCTTTCTGCATCCCCCTCTTTTCAAGTATTTGGGGCCTAGAATGAAGCTACTATTTGATGTGAATAGCTATTCTTGCTAGACTAACCCTCCAAAAAATTATTTATTCTTTTTTATGTCAAAACGATAGTGAGTGTTTAATTTATATTACAGTCTACTAACTATAAAGATTGCATTTAAGCACCAGGGCTAAATTTTAGTTGGCTTATTTTTACCTCATCAGTATGAGAATGCTAGGATTTTTATTTCTTTACTTGTAATCTCATTCCAACTTTCTCTTCTGTATTTTAGGACAGGCTGTCATGAGAATTTCAGTCCTGGGCAGTTATCTCCATGCTCTCCTACACTCCATAGTCAGTCACCCAGCAGGTACCTAAGGTCAAAAGGAATTTTGCAGCCTGATTAATTCTTTTCAAATATAACTTTAAGGAAAATTTCAAAGATAAATTGTAGCAGTTAAATTATATTAATATTATTGGTATTTTCACATCTCCTGCAATGTGTAATTTTCCACCATTATATGTGTTTTGGTTTTTTTTTCCACTGTTGCTGTCTAGTTTAGCCTTTATTCTAAAAAAATGCAGGTCAGTGCAAATACTAGCTTATGGGACTCAATATTGCTATGAAATTCCAAATATAATATAAGCCCCAGTCCAACAAAGTGCTTAAGCACAAGAGGGCATCCATTGATTTAGGACTATTCATATGCTTAACATTTAGCACATACTTTGGAGCAGCAGGGTCAGATTTTGTGGGAGCTACCACTCTTGTTAGTAATGTAGGTTACTATTCATTTGAAACACACACAGCAGAGCTTTTCACAGCCCAATTTAAGTGCAAAGTGATTCAGGCTTTGGTCTCTGTCTAGTACCTCCTGAGTAAACGTAGGCTATGTACATACAACAGGATTGTCCCGCAAGAAGCTCCTTGCACAATAAAAGTCAGGTGACTTTTATTGCGAGGGAGAGTGTACACACTGTGCTCCATCTAATGGAGCAGAGTGTCCACACTATTTTTTCTTCTTGTAGGATAAAAAGCAGTGCATGGTGGGCACCTATTCCACCATGCACTGTAGCAGCCTGGGTTCCCGGAGCTGTCAACCAGACACAACTGCAGAAACTGGGTAGCAGCAGTGCTCAAGCCACCGGCAATCTGGCACTCCTGCTGGCTAGGGCCCCACTGCCGCCGGGGATTCCCTCTAGCTGCCCGACTTGATGAAGCTGGGCGGCTAGAGGGAATCCTCAATGGTAGCGGGGCTGTAGCCGCCAGGAATGCCAGTGGCGGCTTGAGCTCCACTACCCCGAGGATTCCCCCAGGGCTTGCTGGCTCTTGGGTGCAGCGGGCTAACTGGGTTAACCTGCTGCTGGGGCTCAGCTGCCCCGGTGGCTTGAGCCCCAGTTCCACAGGCAGCTCAAGCCCCGGCCTGGGGTTCAAGCTGCTTGCGGCACCAGGGCTTGAGCCCCGGCAGCAGCTGGAGCCCTGGCCATGAGACTGGGCTCAAGCTGCCTCCGGTACCAGGGCTCAAGCCGCCCTCAGCGGCTGGGCTCCAGGACAGCTGCCTCTCAGCTACAGCCCCTGCCACCCCCTCAAGCCCCGGCAGCAAGCATGCAGCGTGGCTTGAGCCCCGGTGTCACCATGTCAATTTCACGGCTGTGATAGAGCAGTGAAATTGACATGTTTGACAGATCCGGTGTCCCAGAGTGGGCTTGATTGGCACTCTGGGACATTTCCGGAGGCTGTCAAAAGCGGGAAAAGTGTACACATGAGCTCTATGTTCCGCGGTAAGCCTAACCACCCTCCATTTGGGTGGTTTACCTGTTGCGGGGCAAGAGGCTGTTGCCATGCAACAGGCAAAATGCTTGTGTGTACACTGGAAGCTTTATCTCGTGGTAAGGAGCCTTAGCGCGCAATAAAGTGATCGTGTGTACATGGCCGTAGAAAAGAGGCGAAGTGTGGGGCCTTGATTGTTAATCGCTCTATTCTCCCACTATATATAACACTGATCTTGATTAACTACCATCCAAATGTCACATCAAGTATTTTCAGCTGTGTTTAGGGTTTTCAGATTCAATCCAGCTTGTAGCTAGAGTAGGAAAGTATAGCCACTTAAACTTAGTTGTGGAAGCTGTTCATGAGACTGACGTTTCAACACTTAACAGAAATCCAGTCCTTAATTCCCTGACTTGAAACACATGTTGGTTCCTTTGATATCACTACACTCATGCTGGTCTCTTAGAGGCCTAATTCTCTCACACAGAGTGATGTAGCTTTCAATAAGACATACGTGCCAACCCAAACTAAATGTTTAGCAAAGGGTTGGTCGAATGGAAGGTGGTGTTTCATTCAAGTATTTTTTTATGGGTTTATTGAATGACTTAATGTTTCCTGGAAGTCTCCTTATTGTATGACTTGAAATAATTCAGGCTATTTCTGCTACATTTCGTTATACAAAGTGTCCTCTTGCCCGTTCTCTTTGCATTGACACTGGTATCTTTATTTTGAATCTCTCTTCTTGTTTTTGCTAATGCTAATGATTTAATCGCAGATGGGGTTTTTTATTTTATTTTGTTGCTTGCAGAATGTGTTGTTGCTCCCTTTTTGACCCAAGCCTGCACATCTGACCTAAAAGCCTTTCTACAGGTTTCTTCCAGGGTTGGCCACCTTCAGAGATGTTCCTTCAGAGAGAGGGAGTTAGAGAGAGAGAGAGAGAGAGAGAGAGAGAGAGAGAGAGAGAGAGAGAGTGTGAGATAAGGATTTTAGCTGTAGGTACTGAAACAAAAAGTTCAGTTGTTATAGAGGGAGAGTCTTCAAGGTTTGGATGTGTCATGGAAGTTCATGGCAAGTTCAGGTTATGAACCAGAATGATGGGGCGGATGGTGATGTCATCAGCAGTATAGACAATGGGAGGCAGGATAGGGAGGGCTTAGGATAAATTCATTTTTGAATTTGAGTTCATTTTTGGCCATGTTGAGTTTTTAAATTGTGGAAGACATCCAGGAGAATAAATTGAAGAGACAGGGTGTGAGATGTAGGATTAGATGGGGAAAGAGAGAGATTAGAAGAGTAAAGTGGATTTGAATCTTTGGTGTAAAGATGATAGTTAAAGCCATATGAGGAGATAAGTTAACCTAGAAAAAGGGTGTAATTATAGAATAAGTGGGGTCCCATGATAGCCTCAAATGGGAACTGCAGGGCGAATGGAGAGGGCAGGAGGAGGCAAAGGACCTTTTGAGAGATACTGAATGAAGTCAGAGGTAGGAGGATAAGGAGAAGATTTAGATGTGAAAATCAAAGGAGAAGAAAACTTGGAGAAAGAGTTGGTCAAGGAGATAAAAATGGAGTAAATTTGCCAAGGTTCACCAAGATCTGGATAAGAAAAGCTCTCTGAGGAATCTAGGAAGAGCAGTTTTGTTGAAATGAAGATGGTGAAAGCGTCATTGGGCTTTATAATGGATTGGGAGAGTAAAAGTGACAGTGGTGCCATGTTTACATTACTTAGTTTCATATATTCTGATTAAAATTTCTATTTCCTTTTGTCTCCAGAAATGAAATTTGGCGAATTTTTCATTTGAAAGAACAAATGGGGCAGTCAGAGTGAATCTGAAAACATTTTTATCTGTGTCGGAAAGTGGTTTAGCTTTACAGCTTATTGTGTAGCCTCTCGGTTGCATTTTATAATACTTAAGTGTAAAGAGAGAAAGTTCAGTGGAAGCTTTATTGTGCATATTCCCAAAGGGACACCAAAGTGCAGGAGTAACTAAAGGCAGTCTGACTACTGCTTAAATTAGAATTTGCTGAGGGGAGCATGTATAGGAAACTGTGTTTGTGCATATAGTTGCTGTATAAGCAACTTAGGAACCTAAGTCGTATTGACTTTCAATAAGATTTAAGCTCCTAAATGTCCAAGTCACTTTTGGAAATTGGATTTAGTCTCCTAAATGAGTAGTTCTCAACTTTTCCAGACTCCTGTACTGCTGTGAGGAATGATTAGTCTTGCAAATAATAAGTGTTACCTGACCAACTGGGATCTGATATTCGTGTGTTTAGGAATTGACACAACACTCGTTCAATAATGACAGAAAGGCTCTAATTACTACACTTATAAAATGAGCCACCAAACCAGAAGTCCGGTATGTATAGCTGCAAAAACAATCTTCCTCACCAGTGCAGGCAAGGGGCGATGGTTTCCACTCTTGACCGCTTCTCCAAGAGTAGAGCAAGATGATGATTCTGTTCTAGAATGATTTCTCAGTCTTGAAGCACACTTGCTAGTGGGGTGGCTTCTTTCTTTATGTTCTTAAATTTAATGTTTTCAAAGCATTTTTAGTCATTACATCAAGAACAAAGGAGAAATCCAAACAAAAACAACAGGGAAAGATCTACATCAGAGGCGGGCAAACTACAGCCCACGGGCCGGATCCGGCCTACCAGCTGCTGCTCCTCTCCCCCCCCCCCCAGCTTGTGCCGTGGCCAGAGCGCTGGTGCTGCTTTATCTGTCTCCTAGCTCCAGCTGAAGCTTAGAGAGAGAGATGGGGGAATGGCAGCAGCACTCTGGCCCTGGCGCGAGCTGCACCTCTCCCTTCCCCTCCCAGATCCAGCAGCAGCTCTTGCCGGTCCCAAGCTGCTGCTGGACCTGGGAAGGGGAGGGAGAATGGCAGCGGAAGCTCGTACTGGGGCCAGGACACTGCCACCATTCCATCCCTCTCCCAGCTGCTTTGATCCCAGTGCAAGCTGCTGCTGAAGCTGGGAGGGAGGGGGAGTGGAGCCTAGCTCTACGCCTTTTTCCAGGAAGGGAGCGCTGGCCACTTCCCCCCTCTAAGAGTGGCCAAACATGACATGTGGCCCTCAGGCCAAAAATGTTGCCCGCCCCTGCTCTACATGTTTCTAAGAAAGTGCTAACCACCTACATTTGGCTTAATCAACAGTCAGCACATGTTTGTCACAAATTTCTACCCTTTCCTAACAAAAGGGGGTTAGGGTTTGCTGACATGAAAATTGAATAATGCCTGAGGTGATACCCATTATAAAATAGGATCAAAAGGTGTCCTTGAAAAATATGGAGCCATGGAAGTATAGATGAGATAATTTCATTCGGGAGGCTGGTTGGTAAAGAGAGGCCATTAATCATAGGAAAGGCAGGTACCCTGATGGAGAGAAGTCCAGAGAAGAGCAACAAGAATGGTTAAAGATCTGGAACACTTGAGTTAGGAGGGAAGATTGAAAGAACTGTGTTTGTTTAGTCCGGAAAAGAGGGGACTGAGAGGGGACATAACAGTTTTCAAGTACCTAAACAGTTGTTATGAGGAGGAGGGAGAAAAATTATTCTCCTTAACTGCTGATGATAGGACAAGAAGCAATGGGCTTAAATTACAGCAAGGGAGGTTTAGGTTGGACATTAGGAAAAAATTCCTAACCGTCAGGGTGATTAACCACTGGAATATGTTGCCTAGGGAGGTTGTGGAATCTCCATCATTGGAAGTTTTTAAGAGCAAGTTAGACAAGCACTTGTCAGGGGTGGTTTAAGATGGTACTTGGTCCTGCCATGAGTGCAGGGGACTGGATTCAATGACCTCTCATGGTCTCTTCCGCTTTCTATGATTCTGTGAAATACTAGACATGTTTAAAAGAAGAAACCAGCAAATGTGACACAATCAGAAACAATCACTTCTTTTCAAAAAAGGATTCCAGCCACCACTGTACTTTTGCAGTATGTTTCTTGTTAGTAGTATTTCATCATTTAATTTTAGACGTAGGCCCACCCTAGCCTGAATTTCATAGTCTACATCAAGTTTCACCTCCCTTAAAAATGACTTGCTTACAAAATCAGATTCAAAAATCCAAGTGTCACAGCACGCTATTACTGGAAAAAGTGCTTGCTTTTTCATTTGGTCTGTATGAAATTTTAGTTGTGTACGCACTGCATTAGTGCTTTTCATGTAGCCTGTTGTAAAATTAGGCAAATATCTAGATGAATTGATGTACCTCCTGGAAGACCTCTGTGAACTCTAATGGGTATACATACTCCTGTTTGAGAACCATTGTGCTAAGTCACTAGGTGGTTTTTAAAATTTTGCTCATGGTGCCTAAAATTTTACTCATGGTACCTAAAAGTTACTTGTTCCTTTGCTCAACTAACTGCTTCTGCAGTCAGAAAGAAAATCACTGGAAAATGAATGCTTCACTTTACCAAGGTTGATAGGAAAGAAACCTTTCAAAAAATTCCAATCCTCTCAACAAGTGTTTGTTTCAAAGCTAGAACTGAGATGCATTTTTGCTCTTTGGCTTTTTTTAATAAAAAATTTCCCCTGGAGACCCAGTTTGTAGAGTAAAACAGTCTGTTTTTTTGTCGTAAAATCCATTTTTAAATGATTTCTTTTTAATTCGAATCCCTGAACAATTGAATTTGCAGGCAAATGAGAATTAAGAATTGCAACCTAGGTTTTTATGATTAAATTCTAGTGAATATCCAGGACTTCTAGGAAGACATCAGATTCACACTAATCATTGAAGTACTCTCTCAGCTGCACAGGAAGTGATAATGCCGAAACATGGCAATCTACACCATTGTGACTCAACCTTGACCTGGATGCCCTAGCTTCCAGGGACCTCTCAACCCTAATCCTTGGCCTCTCTGCTGGTATTATCAATAAGGCTAGTGATTATGATGAAACTTCTTTCTGGAGATGTAGGTTCAGATCTTGTAGGAATTACAATTCTAAAATATTTCATGAACATGAGACCAAAAAAGAATAGCTATGAAATGGTTGTACTTTATGATCACTACCAGTAATGGACTAGATCTGAATCTGTGACCTAGAAGAGAAGGGTATTCTGTCCCACTGAGCCACCTTGTACCCTGCAGAATGCCTTTAAATAAATCAAAATTAATTATGTTTGAATGCATAAACTTAATTTGGGCATAGTTAGAAATCTAAAATTGTTAAAATGCAATTACATTTTCAGAGTACACCCCAGGCCCATCCCAGTGTGACTGCTTTCTCAGTGAGGTCACAATAGCTTCTGTGCCACTAAGAAGAATGTGAAAATTGAAAGCATTATTATGCCCAGATGTTGATTAGTTTGGGATTGATTTTTAATATGTTGTGCTGAGATGCCCCTCTGTAAATGTAGTCCTGCAAGTCTTGATGTGAAATATTTTATACAGTTGTCTGCAGTGTACTAGCTCTGTACTAGACACATAGCAGGAGATTCCTGGTGTGCAACCCAGGAAGAGGTGGGGCCCTCCCAATTCTAAGCTGTTGCAGAGGTCAGAGCATCCTTAGTGTAATTTGGACAGTTCTGTAGATCTGTTCATGGCTAGCAAGCTGCTCAGAATCATTCCAAGGCTACCTGTTGCAGCCTGCCCTTTCCTTACATAACCCTTCTATACCCCTAGCATGCCTCCTCTGTCAGGGCTTGTTCGGGAGTCTTTGGAAGACACCTGCAGCTGTCTTCTTCAGTTCCTTTGGTGAGGCAATTCTTCCCCAGCTAGAGAAAAGGTTTGTAAGACTGCTGTAGCCCTTCTTACACTGCATAAGGCCAGGACAGGGACAGAATTCGGTCCCATTTTGCTCTGCACTGTATAGAATCTCAAGAGATACATATTTCCTGTTTGAAGAATAAAGACAATCAGTATGTGCAAGGAGAGAGGAATATAATCAAGTATATACATTTCTACTTACATTTGCCATTTAAAAAAATTATTTTAAGTACCAGCTATTCTTGTTGCCTCCCAACCTCACTATCATTAACTGGCCAATTTTTTTACTGGCATCATGGTAAATCTTGAGGAAAGATATGGTGAACTGTTGAGGAAAAGGTATGATGAACTTAGGTGAACTGTTTGAAAAAATTCCATGCTAACAATTTGGTTGTAAATAATTCAGAAACCCAGTGGCCCAATTTTCCTTGATGGAGAAGTGAGTTTCTGAATTATTTTATGATTTGAAACTGAACTGTTAACACTACATTTTTTTTTCAAATAATTTACCTAAAAGTGTGTTATGCTAGTAAAACTGACAATTTGTATATATATTTTAGTTGGATTGCTACATCTTCAGTTAGGGTAAAAATAATCTGCAGTCATAATTCCTTTTTTTTAACTCCATCAACAGAGCCATCCTGTTTAAACAATTTGCACATTCTTTTTGACTTCGTGTGTAGATGTGTTCCATATTCCAAACACTATACAGACACTTACAGGGTGGAGACTATCAAAAGCACTTAGGTGACTTAGATGCACAAGTCCCAGTGAAAGTCCATCTCCCCATAGCTAATGAAACCTCACTGCATGTCTGTGAGTTAAGTGGATAAGCATTCCCATTTTACAGAAGGAGAAACTGAGGCAGAGAAGTGCAGTGGCTTGGCCCAGACAACACAGTGGGTGAGTGGCAGAACCAGGATTATAACTCAGGAATACCTGACTCACAGCACTTCACTCTTTCTTCCAGACCATCTCATAATAAAACCACATGAACTTTTGTTCGCATTCTCCACACATAACTCTTGCATTTAAAATATATATATATTGTCTTTTAGGTCTGTCAGTGGAAAGAAACTATGTTCTACCTGTGGGTTTCCTCTCGGAAAAGGAGCTGCCATGATTATTGAAACACTCGGTCTTTATTTCCACATTCACTGCTTCAGGGTATGACTTTATTATTATCTTGTTTTCAAAGATTGTTTAAAGATTGTTTTAAAAGATTTTATGCGACCTGTGCCATGTTAGTTAGTGTGGGAAGATAGAATGTTGTTGTTAGTGATCGCGAATGCTGG
This sequence comes from Pelusios castaneus, assembly GCA_007922175.1. NCBI lineage: Eukaryota > Metazoa > Chordata > Testudines > Pelomedusidae > Pelusios > Pelusios castaneus. Next base: position 27,771,801 of record ML685769.1, on the reverse strand, counting down.
AAATGGAAGGAAGAGGAAATGGGTATTCTGCATCACTGTTATACATTTGTATTGAAGTGGAATTAGAATGGTGTATATGTTAATTTGTTATTTTCCTATCAAAGAGATACCTCAAGGGCTATATTAACTGAACCAATATACAAGACCTGTGATTCATTAGCAAGTAACTGCATAGATATTATTCTACAATTCTCAAATAACAGAAGTTAGTGACACTAGTTAATGTCCATTGTATGTGTCTTGTTTCCCAAGTATAAAATGTTTGAATACTGGTGGCTGATTAACTGTTCTTGAATAATTTACCAAATGAATTTGTCAAAGTAATTCTGACCAACTCCCTCCTACTCCTCCCTCCCATTTTCAAAAGATCATACTTCATTCAGATTCATCTTGGAGAACTTTCATTCGTTAGTGTCTTAGAAAAATTATATATCAATGATACTCTGAAATGCTGCCTATCTATAAGCATTTGTGACTCTAATATCTGTTGTCTTACACGTGGTCTTATGAAGTACATGTTGGCTGTCCAGTACAACTAAGATTCAGCTGCAACACAAACCCTACAACAAGACACTTTTTCTGTGGCCCAGTCATTGATGTCTGAATCTTGCTGATACTTTTCTAGAGACCTGTGTTTGAACAGACTTCATAAGATGCTAAAACAGTTTCAGATCTCTATTTAGAGAGAACCTAAGTATTGGATAGAAGGAAGATAGGCTAAGCCTTCCACACTTACTGCCATTTCAAATGTTTGTGCTAGCATTATGTTCTTGGTACTTTGTGTTAAATGTGAATGATTTTTAAATTTCCTTTTATACATGCTTCCTACTATACGTGGGGAAAAACAGTTAAAATTGTAGTGCCTCCATCATGATATTGACCGGGGAGCTGAAAAACTATTGCAGTATTTTTACACTATCATCTTAATAAAAAATATCCCATACATCCCAAATTGCTGCTCCCAACTTTTACTTTGTAAAGGAGGTAGCATGTAAATATAGGCAAAGCGCAAAGCTGTTCCTCTAAAACAAAAACCAGTGCTAACCTTTGTTACAAATTGAAATTTGTTCTGTTCTTCCTCAAAAAGGGATATGCATGCATGCATTTTCCAATGTCTTCATGAATATCCTTTCTGATTTTCACCAATACCTCAAGCAGAAAATCTGAGAAAGACTGTTCTTATATTTCTTAGTCAACTAAGCTGGTGATTTCTAGAAATTATAAGAGAACACCTAGTCTCTCAAAATCTCCAGCCTGATTTACACACCATACATTTGGATAAGTGTCCAATAACCGTCTTAATCTTTGCAACCTTTGACCTTTCTGGGGCTTGCTTATCACAAGGGGCTCAATTCTGTAGCAGTTTCTCAGGCAAAACCCTGGGCATTTAGTCTAAGTGGAGACTTACAGAACCCAAGCCCTAAATACAGTTTGCTCTAAAAATCCTGTGTTTAGACCAGATACATTTTTTTTCATCTCAAAAAGAACTCATGAAGTGAAAATCCAAACATTGGAAGGATTGTGGTAGGAAAAAAGTAACTTTTCCCATAAATCTTACCCTCTCCATTCTTCTTCAACCAATAGTGTGGAATTTGCAAGGGGCAGCTTGGCAATGCAGCAAGCGGAACAGATGTCAGGATTAGAAATGGTCTTCTCAACTGCAATGATTGTTACATCAAATCCAGAAGTAAGTATCAAATTGGTTTTTTACACTAGGTATTCAAAGTGATTTTTCCTTCCACACTACCTTCTAGCATTAATCTTGTCATGATTTAATTTATTGTTGGAAGAAATTTAGATATTTACTAACTGTGCATTGCTCATGTGTAATATAACAATATTAAGCTGTTATTACTGTCAATTGCCTGAAGAAATTTCTCTGCCTTCTTTCCCCTTTGTTTTAGCTTTGCAATGTAAAGCATGAATAATATTCAGTATTGTAAACTTATTCAAGTTTTCATAGTTACTCAGATTTGTGAGAGGATGGCCCTATGTAACAGCTTTGAAGACTTTCACCATGGTACCACCCCACTTTGATCCCCTTTCTGTCCAAAAACTACTTCAGAACTGATGAACATTACTCTTCAATAAGCAGTATAATCATGTCATTATTCCATTTAATATCTAAATAGTGGCCCCTGCAGCACACTCAGACCTTGCATATCCTTGAGATTCCTATTCATGGATTTCTCACTTGTCATTTGAGAGTGTAGGTACCACTGCCATGCACAGTCCAGATTTTGTTCCTATCTACTGTGCTATTGATCTGTGATTGATATCAAATTACTATAGAATTTTTAACACTCCCACCTTTTCCCTCTTCCCAGCACATAATGAGATACATGGCATATACACTGAACTTTTGCGCTGTGTAAAAGGAAGGGGCCGTGGAAAAAACAGAACAGTTCCTAGATCTGATCTGAAATTCTTGTTGAATATTGAATATCCTGGACACGCTTGCTATTGATGGGACAAAATGGGATCCTCTTGTACTCCTTGATTTTTGAACTTAGAAATATTTCCATATTCTTAGAGATAGAGGGTGCTGTTGTACAGCTTCTCATTCATTTGCACAATTGCTTTCATTTTTGTTACAAAACTCTGGTAGGCACATTATATCAAACCAACAAAATTAGAAAATTTAGAAATACCTCTTCATATCTATAGCCTTGATTGTGCAAACTCTTATACAAGTGGGTGAGGAACTGGCCCTAAATGTATATGCTTGTGTTTCTAGTTATATATAAACAGTGGAAGAGGCAACAAGAGGTGCGTCTATACCTACAAGTTAGGTCGACTTAAGGAGGCTTAAGTCGACCTAAACAAAGCCACGTCCACACTGGGCTTTTCTTAAGTTGATTTAGGCATTTCCTTAAATTGACTTAAGGAAAGGTTAAGTTGACTTAATAACACCTCCTTTTAGGTTGACTTAATGCTTAAATTGACCTTATTAAGTCGACTTAAACCAGTGTGGACGGGGATTAGCACCTAAATCGACCTTATTAAGTCAACTTAAAGCGTTAACTTTTCCCCAACTCAACCTTATTAAGTCAACTTAAGTCGACTTTGTTAATTCGACTTAATAAGGTTGATTTTAAGTCGACTTAAAGTTGACCTTATTAAGTCGACTTAACAAAGTCAACTTAACTATTCTAATGTAGACATAGCCAAGGAGTCTAGGGGCACTTTTAAAGATTCAGATTTATTTATTGCATGAGCTTTTGTGGGAGAAAATCCCACTCATCAGATGCTTGAAGATGGAGATCTACAGGCAAATGGGAGGAAAATAAAAGCAGGGAAGTGTAAGTCATAGGATCAGGTCAGCAGATCAAAACAGTTGTTTAGATTCAAACAATGGAGAACAGCATATTAGAGAGAGGTGAGGTAAAAAGAAAGCAGAATTATCAGTTGTAATGAGAAAAAATGCTGAAATCCCTATTTAATCCTAAGGGAATGGTGTCAAACTGCATTCGAATGTCACATGAGGAAAACACTATCTAGTCCATTGTTTCAAAAGTAACAAGTGCCAAAATTTGTCACCTTTCTGTTACTATGTTTTTATTTTTTAATTTAGCTGCTGGGCAGCCAACAACATTGTGACAGGAATTTCAGTCCTAAAAACTTTCTGCAAGAAGGAATTTCCCCATCGCGTCCCAGGGGCTGCTTCCAGACAATCACTTGTAAGAGCTCATATTCATGGACTTCATAGCTCTCATCTCATTTTGTAATGCTCATAGAAAAGGCTGTATCTGCTACTTTAAAGCACAGTATGATTTTTTTTCCTTTCTTAATAAATTTGCATAATGTGTATGAAGAACATTTGGTAATTCATATCTGAAGTATTATTAAAAAGAGGCTTTCCGTATTGTCAGATATGTTCATGATTTAATATCTGTTATTTTGCTGTGTTAAAAGTCATAAAAGATTCAATAAACCTATTTTGTTTTAATATTTCTAGGAATTAATTAAGTTTACAGAACCTTTATGGAAGTTCTAGAATATGCCAACTTGAGATGAGAAATCATTTAAAGAAAGCATCTAATTAGTGTATTTGCGAAATTAAACATCACAAGTGACTTTTCTGTTATTACTGAAACTATAACTTTTTTACACAAAAACACTAGTTTAATAATACAAGATGTAATTTTGAAACTTTTTGTGCTATATTACCTTCAGTAGAGGGTAAGAGTTATACAAATAAATTATTGCACCTTTAGCATTAGGACTTTTTTTCATTGTGTGTATACATCAAGTAATGTTCAACACTACAGCTTAATATTCTATCAAATAAAGATTTCTTCATAAAGCCTGAAAGAGTGTATGCCATTACCAATTACAAAAATCCGCAGGAGCATAAGAAAGGGGAAATCCTTCTTAACATGTGCAGAATTATACAGTACTACCAAATTAGTGGGGGGCTGAGGTGGATGAAACTGAATCTACCAGACATGATTTGGTGGTTGATGGTGAGGGGAATCTATTGGCTTGTAATTTTCTCATGGTCAGCAGAGTTGTTACAAATGAATAAGTAGATCTTCCGAAACTCATATACCTTAATGAGATTTTATGTAATAGAAATACACTTACAAACCAAACAGGTTGACTTGGGTCCTATGATTAGAATGTGTCAAACTATGAATAGCTGTGATTCACTGCAGCACATTGGTGGTCCTGAATTTGTATTCCTTGTGCATACAGTTATCATTGCACTCTGTGGGAGTTGAGTGTGTATATGGAATGCAGGAGGAGGTCCAATCTGTGACAGTGCAGAACAAAACAAAACAAATAAACAAAACCATTAAGCACATTTGGGTCAGTTGTACCTTGTGCATTACAATAAGTGTATTCTCCGATTAATGCCTACCAATAATTCTCTGAAACACCAACTGGAGCTGTGTGTGGAGCTCTAAAATATACACTAATGTTTAGCTGACATATTACAGTTGTAAAACATTACAGTACATTACTAACTGTACTACATGGTGAATTTCAGCAGGCTGATAAAGAAAACAGTTATTCAAAAGCATCACATTTTAGCAGGTCAAGATACAGTTTAAAATGAAAAAAAAAATCTATTTATTCTGCCTTAAAATCTTGATAAACTAAATTAAGAGAGATTCCTTATTGTATGTGACAGAATGTGTACACATCCATTGTCTTTTGATGTGTTAGTAAAATGAAATAAAGTGGATATTAGGTGAGCAATAATTTTTCTAAGTGTTTATATAGATATCATCTATTTATTTTAAATGCTAGACAGTTCTTTGCATGCAAGTTGCATGCTCATGCAGAAATACTTTGTCACTGAAAACATTTGTACAATGTTGTCATTGTAAGACATTGTTGCTGTCTAATAGAAAGTTGCATATTATTTCATTAAAACTGTGCCTTAGAAAATGCAAAGCTGTTGCACACAGTGGTGACTTATGGATGCAATAAATCCCAAGAGTAAAGCTCGCAGGACTTCACATGGTGGTTATTTTTTTTTTAAAGTACAATAATAATAACTTTTGGATATATATATATAGAAACATCCAATGTTTTGATTAACCATTTGCATGATTTACTGTTAAACATTTTGATAACTTTGATGTTTCATTTTACACTTTGCATGTAGTCATTATAATACTTCATTGCAAATAATGCACAAAAAGAAAATTCAAAATACAGATTTTTATAAAGTACTTTTTTACATCCGTCTAACTCTGTTACACTAATGATCTGTGAATATATTATATTGTAGACCTAATTTTCAAAACACGGCCTACATTTTTGCATGCTTGTGTGTGAACATTTTATTTTAGTCAACAGTTATGCCTACAGGTGATAAAATTTAGATGTGTAAATCAATCACCTGCGTGCACGAATGTTGTTTGTCACACAGGTCTGGTCTGTTTCTGATGAAATCCCAGTGCTTTCAGCAGAAGCGTGACTGGAGCCAAAATGCATGTGCAAGCCGCAAGTTTTATGTGCAAAGTTACAAATGCACAAATGGATCTTTGATTGAAGCCTCTTGAAAATGTAGGTCCTCTTTCTCCCATATTTCCATATATATTTATTTTAGTGGGGCTATTTGTATATGGACCAAAACTAAAGTGAAGTAAAAAAAAGCAGCATTCTTAAACTGCATTTTTCCATAATAAACAACTAGTCACCAGCACAGAACATTTTCTAAATTCTAACTGCCAATGGTTTCCGTCTATATTTGATTTATTTTTCATTTGGAGTCTTGTTAAATGGCAGTTAGGCCAGACCAAGGCCTAACTTTTTCCAACTCAACCATAAGTTTGAAATATTTCTCGTCTTTTTTGTTTTTGTGAGTGCAGGAAAAATGTTTTACTGTGTTCAGCTACCATGTCAATGTCTGTTTCAGAATGTGATATACTGTTGCTGAGCAAGTACAATGTAATGTTTTTAGCTCTTCCAAAAACTTATTTACCACCTTGTTATTCAGAGAACATGGCTGTCATAATCATTTCATTTATTTCACTACCAAGCTTTCATAGTGGTTTTCCTTACTCCTGCTAAGTAGTGTTAGTGGAGTATACACTGTAGCTATCTATATGTGACACAAAGGTGGGTGAGCTAAAAGGGAGCAAACTTAAATGCAAGTCCATTCAAGGACAGGCACTACTGTCCTCCTTGGGCTAGCATTCAGTATGAATACACTAATCTTCACTTACAATATTTATTCTAAAATGCCTCTGGAAAGTAGGGGAAATTGTCATAAATGCAACAGCTTTTCTAGTGAATGTATGTTTATAAATAAAATGTTGAACCAACTTCTTGCAATGTTGCTGTGTCGTGTTATAATTCGTTCCAGAGGGGGAGCCGTGTTAGTCTAGTTCAGCAAACCAAACTAGGAGTCCTGTGGCACTTTGAAAGACTAACAAATTTATTTATTGGATGGGCTTTTGTGGGAGAGATCCCAGACGCTTGAAGATGGGGAAAAAAATACTCCCCCCACCCCATTTTCAAGCGTCTGAGGCAGTGGGATTTTCCCCCATAAATGTGTTAGTTTTTAAAAGTGCCCCAGGACCCCTTGTTTGTTATAATTAGCTTCCCTTAGGGGGGCAGTCGGTCTGGATGCTCTAAGCTAGAGCCACTCCCCCCCCAACTTGGGCAGCCTGAAGAGGAGGGTGCCCGCCTTGCGATGGAAAAGGCCGAGCGGGCTGCAGCGGCTCGTGGCGGAACTTGCTGGGAACGTGCCGCGGGTATCGAGCGTGGGCCTGGTGCAAAGCCCACGCCCGGCTTTCCCTGCTCTGCAGCGTTTGCTGTGCGGGGCGGCCGCGCTCGAGCCGGGAAACGGGACGCCTGCACGTGCGGCTGCTAGCCACCAGAGGCCGCCGTGGCGCCGAAATTGAAGGCGGCCGGCGCTGCTCGGCGGGGCAGGGAGGAGGCGGCAGGCCGAGCAGCGCAACTTGCAGATGCAACTTGCAGGCCAGGATCCCAGAGCAGAGGTGTGGCCCGGCCCCTGCTCTGGCGCCCGGAGACAGGGGCTGTAGCTGGCAGGTCCCCTTGTCTGGGGCAGTGTCAAGGAGCCGCCTGTGTCCAGCTGCTGATCTAGCATTGCCAGGTCTCTGGGTAGCCTGCAGTTTCTTTGGGGCGGGGACTGCCCTGCACCACAGCAATTTGTTCTATCCTTTTGACTGTCTCTGGCGACCGAGGCACCACAGTAATGCAAAGCGGCAATAGTCTGCTTGTTTCTGTACTCAGTGAACTGCTCTGGGGGACAGCTGAGAGCAAACAGTGCGATTGCCCTGCTCCTGTCCTGCTTTCCCTAGGCCCAGCTTTGTGAGAGAAGTGTTCTTCTTGTACAGGTTCTCCCTCGCTCAGCCTGCGGGAAGCTGAACGGACAATCTTCCACCCAAGAAAATACTAGGGTGAGGACTCGCTGGTCCTCCCTAAGAAACAGACTCCTCGCCCCTTTCTTCAGGATAGCTGGACCGCTTGGTAGGTGAAGGCAAAACCTCCAATATTCTCCATCTGTGGGGCTTGTCTGCAGCCAGCCTCAAACGAGGAATTCTGCCTAATGATGCCTGATGACCATTGCTTGGCCAGTGAAAGTGAAAAGTTGCCAGGAAAAAAGCCCCCTTCTAAAGCTAAATAAAGGACTCACTTCTGTCTCCAAATACCTCCTTTGAGGATGTAATCAGAACAGAATTTCCCCATAGAGAAAATGATTTATATGAAAGAGCCACTAATATGTTACAAGTAATAGGAGCCCAAAGATTCCCTAGTAATCACTTCAAAGATAGTAAAACAGTGGTTTCATTGTCACAGGGGATGCTTATCCCCATAGAAGGAGATCTGTGCTTAAAATATATGCACACAACGGGTGGAGTGAACACTTCAGTGATGCTGAGGCCTCATCTGCTACTCTGCAAGCATCAGACCACATGTACTGCGAGAGCTACTATTTGTGTTGCTCTTACAGCTGTGGCTCGCTCAAGTTATTCAAAGAAAAAAACATTGTTTTAAAGATCTCAGTAGCCATTTCTTTTATTGATAATTCATCCCTGGAAACAATGGGTGGGATCCACCCACGGGCTGTAGGTATTGTAACATTGAATATTACAGCACATAATTTTAGGTAATGCTGTGATTCACAAAGCCAAGTTAGTTTCCTGGGGTTACTCCACAATGAATGGGGAGAAATAGGCATCTAAAAGTATGATTCACAAAAACCATCAGGCCAAGTGGGGAGCTGCCTAAGATAATCAGTAGGAGATGCTGACAGGAGAGGTGGGGTGCTAAGTCCCACCCCTCTCTGAGATAGCTAGCTATGTCTGGTCTACGGGTCTGTTCTCTCTGCACAAAAAGCCAGCCAGCTAGGAACAAATTTATGAAAGTAGAAGTTACCACAGCCAAGACAGAAGCCAAACTCACACAGTTTAATGAGACCAAATCTGGTGCCCCAAATAATCTCCATCAAAGGATATTAAAAGAATTAGTACATGAAATTGCAAGCCAAATAACAAGGATTTTTAATGCCTCTTTAAAATTGAGGACTGTATCCAGTGACTGGAGCATTGCAAACATAGAACCTACATTTAAGAAAGGGAAAAAAAGTGATCTAGGAAACTACAGACCCACTAGTTTGACCTCAGTTGTATGCAAGGCCTTACAGCATATTTATTTAACAGTTCTCATTAATGACTTTGGCACAAAACTTGGGAGTGTGCTAATAAAATTTGTGGATGATGCAAGTTGGGAGGTACTGCTGTTATGGAGGAGGACCAGAATATTTTACAAGAAGGTTTGGATTAACTTGGATACTGGAGTAATAGAAATTGGATGAAATTTAACAGTACAAAGTGCAAGCTCATGCACATAAGAAAAAGAAGAATTTTTGCTATTACTTGATGGCCTATCAGCTGGACGTGATGGAGGAGGAGAAAGACCTGTGTGTATTGATCCATCAAAGAATTACTATGAGCAGCTAATGGATTGTAGCTGTGAAAAAGGCTCCTACAATCCTAAAAAGCATTAGGCAAAGTATTTCCAGGCACTAGTGAGACCACATTTGAAATACTGTGTGCAATTCAGGTCTCCAGTGTTTAAGAAAGAATAATTCAAACTTGAACAGGTTCAGAAAAGGGCTACTGAGTTGGTCAGATGAATGGAGAAAACTTTTGAGAAGCTATTTAAGGAGCTTGGCTCATTTAGCCAAACAAAATGAAGGATGAGGGAAGATACAATTATACATCAGAAGAGAAAAACCCCAGGGAAGAGGAGGAGTTAAATTAAGGGGCAGTGTTGGCACAAGAAAGAAATGGATATAAACTAGCCATCAGTATGTTTAGACTTGTAATTAGATGAAGGTTTCTAACCATCATAGGAGTGATGTTTTCGAACAGTCTTCCAAAAGGAGAAATGGAGGCAAAAATAAACCTACCTTGGTTTTTGAGAGAGGGCTTGATAAATTTATAGCAAGGATGGTGTGATGAGATTGCCTACAATGGCATAAGGTCGATTGTGATTTTCTCACTTGGGGGTTGGTTGGTCAGATAGTGTCTCGTACTGGTCAGGGTTTAAGCCCATGACCAGCGTGGGGGTTCTTGGTAGGGAAGCCCCAATCCACCGGGCTCTAATCCAGGGCCCTTTGAGGGCTATCAGTGATCTGACAGCTAGAGCCCTGCAAATCCAGGGATATCCACTTTGTATCTGCAACTATCCACATTCCTGGATGCAGATATCTGTGGATCATTTATTGAGGATTGGATGGTCACAGAAGTCATGGATTGACTTTCTGGGACCTCTGGGATTCTGGGACAGGGCTGGAGTAGCTCCCATTCCCAGTAGCACTAGAACAGCTGATCAGCTGTTTGCAGGACAGGGGCTTAACAGCAGTTGGTAGGTGGCTGGCCGCAAATAGATATATCTGTATCAGCACTGCCAATCAGCTAAAAGAGGGAGGGCAGATTGCAGGTAAAGAGTATTCTGGCAAATGCGGACCACATATTTGTATCTATGCAGCGCTCTACTGAAAGCCCAGGGTGCTTAAGGCTGGCCTTCCTGGGCCACTGCCTGTCTCCCCTTTGTGATTATCCCAAGTCACTCTCCAGGTTAAGGCAGTGTGAAGGGTGCTCACTCTCCACAAGACATCTTCTAGTGCCTGTATGCAGCATGGTAGCTCTATTTCTCAGATGGCATATGCCTCTTCCCTTGATATAGCCCACCCTGCATGGCCGGCTCAGTCCAAGGATTTTTCCCCACTGAGGTAATGCAAACAAGAAACAAAGGAGATTACTGAAATCAGGAGTTCATATAAGATGGAGCGGGGAATGCTTCCCCCTCAGGCTGTCTCTGTGGCAGGTCCTCCCTTCCCTCAGGGAGGAATCTTTGGGTTGTTGTCTTAGGAGAGATTTCTGTCTTCCCTCTGCTCTCCACTGCTGGAGCTGCAGGTTGCAAGCCTGTTTTCTTCCCTAGTCTGCCACCAAGTGAGCCAGTCAGGACAAGGCTGGCTGGGTGGGCACAGAGTGCTTCCTTAAGTCCTTGTTTCCAGGTGTGAGATTTGTACATACCATCACATACATCCCATTACTATTATCATGTATCTTCAACAGCCTGAGATGGGACACGAGAGGGAGGGCTTTGAGTTGTTACAGACTTTTTTCCTCTATGCCTGGCTGGTGGATCTTGCTGATATGCTGAGGGTGAAGGTGATTTCCACATTTGTAGTCAGGAAGCGATTTTCCCCCAGGTCAGATTGGCAGAGATCCTGGCGGGGGGTGGGGGTGAGGCGGGGGTGTCACTTCTGCAGCATGAAGCACGGATCACTTGCTGGTTTGAACTAAAGTAAATTGTATATTCTCTAAACCGTGTAGGTTTAATTCAAGATTTGAGGACTTCAGTAATTTAGTGAGAAGCTATGGCCTTGTAGAGGAATGGGTGAGCGAAGTTTTGTGGCCTGCAGTTTGCAGGAGGTGAGACTAGAAGATCATGATGGTTCCTTTGGGCCTTCAAGTCTGAGTCTCTATGAGCTATAATCATGCAGTTTGGGCACCTAAATCATTGCTTGCAACAACAAGTTGGGCATCTGTGTTGCTCCACACAAAATGAGGGTGGGTGATCACCTAATTGTTAGTCTAGTGGTTAGTACATTCACATGGAATGTGGGAGACCCAAGTTCAATTCCATCCCCTTGGGCAGACTGGGAGGGGGAGACCCCTGTTGCTCTCCTGCCCCTCAGGAGACTGCTCTAACTGCTAATCTCTGGGATATTCTAGAGAGGGACTCCCTCAGTATCTCCAACTGAAGCTATTTCCACTTTGTACAAATACTGAAAAAGTGAGTGGAGCAGGAGGACTGACTCTTGGAGTTCCCACCTTCCAGGAAGGTTCCCTTGCCACTGGACTATAGAGTCAGTCTCACGCTCTCTTTGAGATCCAGTGACTGTTCCACTGTGGATAAATATTTGAGCAATCATTAGGCCAGAGTATGAGAATGAGAATGACTCTGTGGTCTGGTGATGAGGGCACCTGCCTGAGAAGAGAGAGATCACAGGTCCAGTCCTCCTGCTCCAATCACTCTTTCATTCTACATCCACAGTGGAAGAGCTTCAACAGGAGAGAATAAGGAAACCCTATACCAGCATGTGCCATCAAGTGAGGCAGCAATGTGCATGCTCTAGAGTCTAAAATGTAAACCTGGGTGCCTTTTTATAACAGAAAATTAGGAACTGAGGGCTGGTCTTCACCACGGGCAAAATCGCCACCATCAGATCAACCTTCCAGAACGACTGATCAGATCTGTGAAGACCCACTCACTTGATCAGGAAGTCAATTCCTGAAGACCAGCCCGGTAAGTAGAGTGGTGCTGAGTCAAAGGAAGGGCGCTCCCTTTGACTCACCGTGGTGGATGTGCTTGTTATAGGGAGGTTGGAGGGAGATACACAAGTTATCTTAGGTAACTTGCATATGACAGGCAGTGTAGACCTGCTCTGAGTGAATTTAGATACCTACAAGATTAGGTGGCAACCAACCTGATTGCTCATGGTACACAGTGGTGCCACATCTGGGGACTTAGGTGCCTAATACTGGAGTTTAGGCATCTAAGTTATTTTTGGATTGCACTCTGTCCACCTCACAGCACAAGAGATGGCTTCTAATTCTCTTATCAGAACTATATCCTTTGTCCACAAAATGTTTAAAGCAGATCCTATTTACTTCTTGAAATTTACTGAGGCCAGGTTATTTGTGGAAGCATTGGAAAAGGTAGCTGGCAAATCCAAATGCTCCTTTCAACACCCCATAAAATATCCAGAAGGAACTGAAACTACATTTTGTTCAAAACAAATCTTTAGCTTTGCAATACCAGTTGCCATAAAAATAAGAAGGGATTTCTGTTACTCAAAGGACAAAATGGGAACAGTACCAATAGATGAAAGCCCATACAGATCTCAGGAAACTAAATGGTGACTTCATATGTCTTCAACTCAGCAGTTGCAGGACAGAGCTCAGGTAAGTGGCCCAAATCTCTTTCCTTTCCAAATGGTCATCTTTTGCATCAGACAGCACATGGTAGATATTCTCCAGAACTGACCATTGAAAGCATTTTCTATCCTGTGTCCGGTTTCCAAGAATCCAATAAAACATCATGAACTTTTCAAGAAATACTGTATCTTTCATTAGGTTTATGGCTATACAGCCAGTTACCAAACTACAAGTAAACAAAACTTCTGGGTAGTGCTAATTATAGGGTAATAGTAATATGCTCAACAGACTTCAAGACATTTCTGAATATCTATGAATGTCCATAAAACACACATTACCTATTCCTGAGATCCACATACCTCCACTTCCAGGAAAAGTATTTTTTTCCTTCAGCCTTTGATCTACTCACAGAACGTTCATGAAAGGCCTCATAGTATTAGCCAAACTAGTTTCATGTGACTGAGATGTACACCCACTTTCTGGATAACATGCACCAATGCCTCTATGTTCCCAGAAGTGAACAGACCAACATAACAATTACTATCCAGCTCTGCAGGAGCATGGAATTGTGGGTGCTGATATAACAAACAGTGTGTGAGAGATCGCCAGACTCATGAGCATGAAGAAGACTAGATGACCTCATGAGGTCCCTTCCAACCCTAAGATTCTATGATTGTAAGAGTTCCCTATGTCCAGCAGTCATTTCTAATCTAAGAGTCAATACAAGCACATCGCAGGCCAAGAAGTTCCCAGCAAAAGAAAGATGCTTGCATCAACCAGATATCTCAAGACCAGCAACTTTCCAACAGGTTATGGTGTCCAGAGCTGCTGGTTGCCAAGATATCACAAATCATAATAACTCTATGGATTTGGTTGCATCAGAGTGTGAAAAACTACAGTTTTTATCGTACTCAGTCTGGAAATGACTCCTCAGTGCTTATGAACAGTTATAGTCAGTTTAATGTCTCACTCTGCCAGTGGTTACAGAGATCCCACCTGTTGATAGACATCCCCTTCCTAGCCAGACAAAAAGATCATCACAATGGACACAGGTTTTGTAGACTGGGAAATACAAAGGAACCTTACCCAGCTGAGATAAGGACTAACATTTAAATGTCTTAGACCTCAGGGCAGTCAGACTATGCCTCCTGGCTTTATAGAAAAACATTAAAAGCATGTCAGACAACAGGGCAATACTGGCTTTATGATCACAGATAAGGAGGTACAAAATGCTCATCCCTGCATGCAGAAGCTCTTTCCTGTTGTCTTCAGTTTAGCCTTGTTCCTCTTCACTCACAGCTCTTCAAGAGTGTGATCTGCTACAAGGTGAGCTGGATCAAGAGGCAGTGAAGCGAAAGCCTCAGGTCTTCCATTGCCTCAGAGAGGGCAGCTGCTTATCATATTGACGCCTGTGTTTAGGGTGCCAAAACAGAACCACTTCTCTGGAGATTGAATCCATGTGCCCTAAATGCCGCCGTCATCTCCATGGCCAGGCGCCCTTCTTCTTTATTTTTTTTGCCTTCCCACTAAGCCCACTGATTCATAAGACAATACAAATATGAATAATGAAACAGGAGAAGCAATAATGATTATATTGATTCTGAAATTGTTGTTATTACGTAGTAGGTGAGATGAAGGCCTCAACCTGGCTACAATTCTCAAATACATTTTCATGCGATGACAATGTTTTGAAGTCACGTTGATTTTTTAAGGGAACTCCCTTTAATTTCTGTCTTATCTGATACTTAAAGGGTGTCTTGGTTCTTTTCGGGTGGGGGGGGGGTCAGCTGATTTGAAATCATTCAGTTGTGCAAAGTAACACAAATGCTCTGGATTTCAGCATAGGCTCTCTGCACTGGACTGTATATATATAAGAAACACTCAGCCTGTTACCATTTGATTTGGATTCATGCACTTGTTTAAGACTGTTCCTTATTCACTGACTACCCCTTCCAGCCATGCCTATGTGTTTGAGCTGAAAATGAAGTTGAGCTCTCTAAACTGCTGGTTGTGCTTGCATCTTCTAGTAGGACTCACTGGGATCACATTAGGGAATGGCTTGGAGGTCTTGATTAGTTCCCTGGCTGATTTTGTGTTTGCTTTATACATATTACTGTTTCTATTTGGTTTCTGTCCCCAACAACTTCTCCCCCCAATAGTGCCTTGTGCAAAGAGGTCTTGTCTGTGATTAGACAGGTTTCTTGATTCTTTAGAGCATATTCCACACTGAAATTGTTTTTGAAGACAAGCTAATATGTATTGTGCGCACACCCTCATCAGAGCTAGAGGTACCACTAAGAGATTGCACTGAACCTAACTGCCATCCAGAAGGTGCTTCTTCAAACCAAATCCCCGCTATTCCAACCTATGACTCCTGCAGCTCATGCCACCTTCAGAAATCAGGACTATGCAAACATACAAATCAAAATCCTGTTAGACTATGAAAATGGGTAGGTCATAACTGAAGGCTTCTGTAAGTGTCCTAAACCCCAGCCTTATGTTATGTTCTAGTGTGTGTGTGTGTGTGTGTGTGTGTGTGTGTGCGCACGGGCGCGCGCCGAGGAAGATTAGGAGTAACTTGCACACTGTGATTTTAGGCTAAATGTTTGCTTTGTAAAATGGTAACATCTCATCAAATTGAAAGATTTGAGAATTATATTACTGTATGTTTCTCCAGCAAAAAAGGTATAATGATTTTGTCTCTGATATTTTTATGTCAATGATTTTTAAAGCTGTTAAAACTTCTTTAAATGCAACCCATCTCCCAAAAATCCCAAACCCAAGACTGAAAGGAGAACATTTATATAAGGATGCATCATTAACACTGTGCAGAACCTCTTGTCACACGCACAGTTGGATTCCAAAATCAATTTGCTACTTCCAAAGCCACTTTCAAACACTTATCTCTGGTTGCAACAGACCTGTTTAGCATTCATAATGACAGAAGGTATATGGGTTACTAGTTGAACTAAATCAGTTGATTCCAGTTGTCAGTGTTTCCAGAGTGTTTAAACCAAAATGTTATTTGTGGCAGTGTTTATTATATATGCATGCATACAACAGTTGACAAAGCAAATATCCATTTAAAGGGTGGCGAATAATGTCCGTTTGCCCTCAGAAATGTGTAAGTAACTTGCTGTGTTTGAGAGGTTGGTAGCAGAATCTGATTCAGTCTCCTTGAATAAAAGCAGCTTTTTTTTTTTTTTTTTTACACTTTATTGGAATAGAAATTCTGATTCTTAGCAATCCTTTTGCTAGTTGATTTTGTTATTAAAGGTCACCTCAAACCACCAAATAATAGTTTATATCATTCTCCATTTGGACCATAGTCACCCTTTAAGGCTATTCTCTGAATAATATGAAGGTTTGTTTGATTTGAGTGGACGATATGGCCCTGATACAAGTAGATTTATTTTGATAATAAAAATTGGAAATAAGTAATTTATTTATAGTAAGATAAATTATTCCATCTGACACTTGTGTCCATAGTGGTGTGAGTCTATGCCTCTCTACCAAGTTCTGGCAAATGTTGGGAACTGGTGTTTCCAACAATGGTAATGACAATTCAGAACTTTCATGTCTACATCACTGGGCTGAAATCAAATCAGTAGCCACCAGCTTATATGATGGCTGCTCAGTGTTTTATGTAAAAGAAGATGTTTGTAGTTTAGTTCTCAAATGTGTGCATCCCAAAACCACCTTCACAGCTGGCATGTATATTAGCAGTCTCTCCAGAGTTGCCAAAGATTGAGTAGGCATGGAGATTAAACTACTTTTTTTAACCTAGATTTGATCATTTCAGGTCAGTGTTGAGACTCATTGATTGGGATGCTTATGGTTCAGCCATGCTGCAACTCTTCTGTTTACCGTATATTTAATCCCTAGAAAATAGGTGCCAAAAACAATGGCAACTATCGATTGAAACATTAAGATTACAGCTGTCACATTTCTTTTGATGATGATGAAAATTTACATCACTACGTAACATCACTGTTCTGCAACAAAAAATTTAGCATAGGAAAATAATCTCTTTTTAGTGAGGTTAAATAATAAACCATCAAAAAGGCAAAAGAATTGAATTATAGATGCATGTAATTAATTTATGAAATGGAAAACATGTAATCCAATAGTTTAGCCTTTCAATGCCTTTTCTCTTCCTTGACAGCTAAAATGTCAGCTTACTTAATATGAATGCAACAAATGAGATAAGAACATAAGTATGGCCACAGTTTAGACCAGTTGTCAATCTGCCATCCTATATTCGGACACTGCCTAATGCCAAGTGCTTCAGAGATAATGAACGGAATGTGTAACAGAGGTAATGAACAGAATTTGTAATCATTAAGTGATCCATCCCCTGTTGCCCATTCCCAGCTTTTGGCAAATAGAATTAATGGAATTCTCTTCTTTGCCTCTTTGGTATTTTTCTGGAGTGCTTATAAACTCAGTTGCTGTGTTCTCTGTAATCCATCCCATTCTACCCCATTTCTCAAAGCTGCTTGTGACCCTAATGTGTTAGATAGATGTGCATCACATTTATGGTGGATGGTGGTCTAGCACACAAGATGCAGCACAGATGTCTGGAGTTCAAGTTAATGAAAGCATTAAGCCTGTATGGCTTGTGTGGTCCTATGACAGATCATTCAGTGATTCCTAGAGAAGAAGATTGTGATGTATGGACAAATCCCCAAGGATTTGTGAAGTAACTCCCTGGATGGGAACAGCATGTGCAAAATACAGAATATGCTGAAATAGTTGAAACTTGGATCTTTCCTCCAGCAAAATTCATTTCATTTTAATTAGCACGAATCAGGAGTATTGTGAACATGCCTAATTACTTGAGCTCGATGGGCTGTGGTTAATCATCAAGAAAGAGGACACCTAGTCTGGCATCAGCTAGCCTGCTAGTCTTCCTGTCATTCTGTTATGCCTAATAGTCAAACTGCTGGCCGAAATAAAATTACAATAGTTGAGTTAAAGCACATGTTACATTGAGTATAAATTTCTATTTTTAGGATTTAAAAGAAATTCCCATAGCTTAAATCTCCAGAAAAGCAGCAGGTGAAATATGAACATACAAAGCCACAGTCAAAAGAAAGAGGGACTTACAGAACTCCAGAAAGTGAATGGAAGGCAGAAAGGTGGTTTTGTTATCCACTGCTAGCTATGGAAGGCTTTAAACAGAGAATGAAGACTGACATATCATGCTGAAAGTTGAGAATTGTCCAGAAACTCTTTGTAGATAATGCATAATAAATGATACCCAGGAGTGAAAGCAACTCAGTGAAAAAATGAGACCCTCAGATGGAGAAAAGGAGCTGGAATTCAGCAGGGTCAAATTACAACGTAAAGGGTACAACAAAAAAATGTTTTGTTTTTTTTCCATTTACCAGACAAAACTCTCTTCTATATCCTTTGAAACTCTCAAAAACATGTACATTCTAATCTGGCTCCCATTTGAAGCTCACCCTGAACCCTGTTTGACCATAGTCCCGTTTTAAAAAGTACATAGAGATATAAGTTTTTGCATCATGTATCCAGAGATGCTTGAACTAGCAGTAGTGGGAGTGTGGCAGCACTTCCAGTTTTAATTGGTTTCCATCATGTACAGGATTTACAGTTTTGTTCAATGTTTTTTAGCACCCTCTCCCCCCCACTGTAAAAATCATTCCAATGCCACTGTCATGTATTGGCATGCAGCACAGGACAGAGAAGAGTTCTCTTCTTTTTATGCTGTCATTTTCCATTGTACAAAGTTCCTAAGGATTATCCCCCCGAACGCCTTCACCCGCAGTGCTGACTTCTTTCTGCCCATATTCTTCTCACTTGCTCTATAAAACATTTCTGGATTAGTTGCTGCGTTTTTCAGCATTGCAGGGGAGGTGTTAAATAAACACAGGCACGGCTCCATAAACTTTAAAAAACTATCTGGAAGCAGAGGTAGGACCCTTTCTGTTATGGGATTCCTAAACAAATATGTAAATAATAATACAGTCAGACACATAGCTATCTACCAGAATGATGTCTTAGACATCATAATTTTTAACTTGAATTACAAACAGTCCTGCTTAGCACATAAAAATTATTATAGCTATTTTCAAAGGGCTAAAGTGCGATACAAAGACTACAGAATAGAATGAGAACTTGAGGTGTACCTAGATTACAACTCCCATGAGGCATTGGGGCAGCATTTCCAAATAAATTGTGCTTTTCACCAGTAGTTTTTGGTATTTACATTTTTGCTGAAAATTGAATTTGTGTATATATGTTTTTGTGTATGTGAGGGCAGAGGGAATGTTTTTCAACCAGCTCTAGTTATTTTTAACATCTTGTTACTTAACTTCAGTTACTCACGGTTATGGTTTAACATTACCTAATTTGTTGGTGAAGACAAGCCCAAAGTGAGCCAGTGACAGAACCCAGCACCGCTTGCTGCTTTAACCAGGACATAACACACCTACAAGACAAATGAGAACAAGCATCAGCAAAAGGAAATGCATGTGTGTTATCAGTACTACATACAAAGTGTTAAACATACATTCAAGAAACATGTCTGCTCTTTACTTCAGACCACAGCACATACTATTGTGTTTCCTGCAGTCAGCTGGGTAACAACGAAGGCTACTAAAGGGTTAAACAGATTACATAATCTTTGTGAATAGTCCCCTAGATAGATAAGAATCTGTCTAGCTTCCAAAGACTTCCAGAAGTGTCTTCCTATTTCAAATGATTTCAAGTGCTGTGAGTAAAGTCGCTGCTACCATCCAGCTAAAGGACTGCAAGGCACTTTGGAAATCAAATTTCAGGCAAGGAGATAGGTTTGAGAAACAACGAGCAAGGAGAAATCTCCTCTTTGCAGAGTCACAGGCTGTCAAAGTTTATTATCATTATATTACTGAAGTAAGAAAAAAACAAATTAAGACATTTAACAGTTGAAATCTGAAACAAAATTATGTTTAATGCTGAAAATCTTGTTACAATACTTTCCAGCGTACCTTTTTTCAAATATTAAATCTTGGTATGTGTTTGCAAATAGCACTTTTAAATCACAATAGAATAAACCTGCTATGAGTGGATAAGAGTTGCTATATATGCTACTACATACAGTAAGACAGGATATTTCAGACTTGCTGTTGCAATGAGTCTCTGAATACTATAATTGTCTCTGAATTCTAAAGGTTGTTCAGTGAATGTATGTACCAGACAGAAAATGTGAAGGTTTTAAAGCATAACCAAAAAGCCAAGCTGGAACTCTCCATTTGTAGTGATGTACAATGTACTGTGGTGACAGCATGCATTAAATTAATGGCAAAGGCCCCAGCTTTAAGATTACACATGTTCTAGTTTTTTTAATGTAAGGAGTAATTTGAATTCCCAAACCAGTTATTCTTTCATATTGGCTCCCAGAATGAAAGTACCATTAAGGGTTTTAGTGATGTTCCAAGAACTCTACTTCCAACAGAAAATTGGCTCCTTTTCCTTGGACACTGGACCAATTTTTAATTGAATTTCGATGAGATGATGGATGTCGTACTTTATTCCAAGTCTATATGCTAAATTAACAAGGCTGTCTGCTTAGTTTCCTCTTTTGAAAGCACACTGAGATGAGTTTCTGCTAATTCTCTTACACAAAGCATTAGACATGTGAACCAAATTCATAATCAAGGGTTGAAATAGATAGTTTTGCCAAGGTTAATACTTTGGATAATCAATTGGTACTGTGCTGCAGGCAGAATAAGTTGCTTTCAGACAGACTTATCTGAATTCTTTTAAACTAATCAGTAAAAATAATTCTGAATGTTTAATACCCCTTCAGCAAAATATTTAGAATTTATTTAAAATCTCAATTTCTATGTGAAACATTTAATTGACTCAATGTAGTTCTGATTTATATCCATATTAACTACAGTGGTTTTACAGATAAATTAAACACATAAGTACGCTAATCTGTAGAACATATTTAGATTTATTTTGCCTTTATCTGTATCATAGGGGTCTACTTGTAGTGAGTTGCTGTTAACAAACTAACATTTGCCACGCATGGTAGTTAAATCTGTGGCATTTCCAATTCTAAGTATCTGGAAAACAGCAAAAGTGGCAGCAAATGCTTTTCTTAATGCTTCTCTTAATAATATATGAACAAGGAATCTAGTGGCACTTTTAAAGACTAACAAATTTATTTATCCGATGAGCTTTTGTGGGAGAAAGCTTTTTTTCCTTTCCCCCACGAAAGTTCATGCGATAAATAAATTTGCTAGTCTTTAAAAGTGCCACTAGACTCCTTGGGTAGGTCTACACTAGAAAAAGTTAAGTTGACTCTGTTAACTTGACTTAATAAGGTTGTCTTTAAGTTGACTTAAAGTCGACCTTATTAAGTCGACTTAGCAAAGTTGATCCTTTTAAGTTGTCTTTATTAAGTCGACTTAACATTGGACATAGGCGTCCACACTGGCATTAAGTCAACTTCATAAAGTCAACTTAAGGGTTACTGCCCATCCACACTGTCCTTAAGTTGACTTAAGGCTTAAGTCGACCTAAGGAGGGGTAGTTATTAAGTCAACGTAATGAAAGCCCAGTGTGGACATGGAGTAATTTAGGTCGACTTAAGGGTCCTTAAGTCAACCTAAATTGCTAGCGTAGACATACCCCTTGTTTGTTTTGCTGAACTAGACTAATATGGCTACCCCTTTGGAACTTAATATATGATTAGTCATATAGGGTGCATCTATACTTGTAAATTAAGTCGACTTAAGCTTGCTTAAGTGGACTTAATTTACTCTGCATCTACACTACACTTTCCTTAAATCGACTTAAGGAAAATTAAGTTGACTTTATAAAACCTCGTTTTAAGTCAACTTTTGGCTTAAGTCGACTTTCTAAAGTTGACTTAAGCCAGTGTAGACCTGGAGTAGCCCTAAGTTGACTCTAAGTCGACTTAGGGCTCTCCAGGACTCCCCCACCGCCCTCCCTGCCAGGGTAGGTGGCATAGGGAGAGCCTGGCATGCCCACCCTGCCCCTATGTCCTGCCAGTGTCCCTGTCCCCCTTTGCTCCATTGTACCCAGGTGCAATGGGGCAAAGGCTGAGCCCCCTGGCACTTGGCAAGGGGTGCCTCCCCTGCCACCATGGACCAGTCCAAGGTCCCCCTAGCCCCTACAAGTCGACCTAGGCATCCAGTGTGGATGCTCTAGGCTGGCTTTGTAGGGTCCCCCCCAAAGTCGACTTAAAATTTAAGTGTAGACATGCTAAGTCGACTTAAATTAACAAGTGTAGACATAGCCATAATGCCCTAAGTGTGCCATATATAATATAGCATGCCAGAGAAGAAAAAGAATAGAAGCAAAGATAAAACAACTAAGGATAGAATTTGGTGTAACTTAGGGAAGTGATCCTTCTCCCAATTAAGTTAATACAAAAACAACCATGGACTTCAGCAGAAGCCTGAGCAAGCACTTATCCCTCCTCTGTTTAAATGATGAGCAGTTTTATAGTATCTGTGTGAAAAGATGGGTTGCATCCTGAAAATATAGGTGTGTATTCAAAAGGAGAGGGGGATGAATTTTTCCAAAGTCTGTGGACAATAGTCTTTTTTAAAAAAAGTGAATCTGTAGAAAGAAGCAGTTTCACATGTATTCAATCTTTAAAAACAGAAGCATTTCAAAGAAATGGTGTGTATAAGTGAATAACTTTAAAGTGACCCAGGATAGTTATAAATTATATTAACAAATTCCTTTTGGAGACCTCATTCACTTGCTGGGCAAGGAGCTTTTCAGATAAATTAAACAAGCCAGTCATGTGGATTGTCTCTCTCACTTAATTTGTCACAAAATGGTATTTTCCCATTGGATATTATGCAGATATAACACTTGGTGCTAGAAAAAGATGGGATTAAAGACAGAGGTGGAATTTGTAGGCTTATAAAAGGAATGAGCTCAAAGAAACTTAGTCTCTTATATTTTTCTCTTTTAACTATATTCAAGCAAAACTCCTGGTATAAATTCAGCAACAAGCCCCATGTAGAAGCCTGTTTCCTCTCCAAGCTTTCCTACCCCTTGACATTTAAACATAAAACACATCCCAAATGCTCTGCTGTATAGTTGGGGATTTACTTAGTCCCCGTCTCCCCCCTCTGACCCTCCAGATTACATTTACAGAATGGTGTCTTTCTTCACTGTTGTTGATGGAGTTTGTGATTAGAGTTGCTGACATCATTGTACACATATTACAGTTTCTCTGAAAGCTGCACAGTTTGAAACTCATTCTCTTCAGCTTCAGAAAGTTTTTTGGGGAAAAATCATGACTGAAGTTGAATTACATCAGCTTCAGGCAGGCCACCCATTGCTGTGATCCTACCAGCTCTCTCAAACCAGTAATGACAAGGATGAATCTGTCCTTGCTTTGGTGTTGGTCTTCTGAGGAGCAGCTACAGTAGAAGTTGTTGAAAATGGTATGATTTACTAAGTATTCCTTTTCCCTCTTTACCTCTGCGTTGAATCGTCACTTCATGATGGTGATAGAGAGTACTTTACTTCTGGACATTAGGGCTTTCTCATAATCTGCAAAACTGTTAATAAAGATTGGCTGCACATGTTCTGTAAGGGGATAGGGTATTAACCCAAGTGTGCTAACCACATTACATCTTGGATAACAAAATTCCCAATGGCATTTCATTTAATACAGTATTTTTTTCTTTCTTTCCTAAACCATTGTATAATGTTCCTGTGTGCTGTTAAGCAGTTGTTTCCTTTTACCCAAGAAGTGGCTGCTTTTTGGTGTTGGTTGAAGTAATCCTGTTATATAAATTTTTATACCCTATTAAAGTTTGCAAGGTGTTTGGAGATATTTTGGCATGAAAGTAAAGTAGTATGTAAATGAAAATATTATTATCCCTTTTTCCCATGATGAATTATTTCTGGTTTTGCAGAATATAGTGTAATGGTCTACATTTCATTTCTAAAATTGTTTAGCCTAGTCCTAGAAATCTGACCATTATTGAACTGTCTGATTTCCAAATATGTCTAAATTTTGCTTTTCTACTCATATCTTTCTAAGGATTTATACTACTGCCTAGTGCTGATGTATCTGATCACCTTCTATGTAAGAACAACAGCAAAGCCTCTACTGGACTTTAAGGAATCTTTAGCGCTACTCTCATTTGGGTTAAAAACATTTCTTGGGATAGGAATTATTTTAATTTAGTTTAATTAATTTACTTTTGTTGCATGTTTTATGTCATCAAAATGTATCAGCAAGAAGTCATAATACAAATCTTCATGCAAGACTCATGGTTTTAGTTTTCCTTTAAAATGTTTGAGTTAATTTTGTGTTCAAGAAAGAGAGGGACAAAGAGCACGCATATGGACAGAACTGAATCACATGCTTCCTGGGGGCATTTGAGGCCTCGTCATTATTTAGCACTTTGAGATCCTTACATGGGAAGTGTTGCAGTAGTAAAAAGTACTTCAGTTTACTTCATTTTGTTTTTAAGCAAATTTCCTGTATACCACTGCGCAGCAAAATAATTTTCATTATCAACCCTAGTCCCAAGTCGCCTTTGGAGCCTGCAAAAAATAGTGGGGGGCGTTGTTTTGGTTTTGTGTTTGTTCAGAAGTTGGCACAGTTTTGTGGTGTGCCAGAAGTGGATTGGAATGAGAACCATCAAATTATTTTTACTCGTGACTAGACTCCTAATGTAGTCCAAAGCCCCAGAGGTGAAAAGCTAATGCACCTTCTTGCTGGAATTATTATTATTAATACAGGGTTCTACCATGACACCAATTCAACCATAAATTATTTTTATTAAATCTCAAGGCCAAATGATATTGTACAATTGCTCTAAATGGGACTAAAAAGCCTACGTCAGAAGCAACTATTACACCCTACAGTGACAAACATTCGTAAGCATTTGATCAGAATACTGGAAGGACTAGTCCCAGGAGTAATGCTATCATCCTGGCTTGCTTCAGCATAATCAGTAGGATCTGATAATTACTCCTAGTGAGCCTGATTCTTTTATGCAGGGCAACAAACTGGTGATGTCATATCATCATCTTATCTACAAACCAGTTTTTGGCTGGTTTGGGGGGGTGACTCTTTTCTTAGGCATGGAATAGACAAGATTTTACAACTGGATCCC
The DNA here is from genome assembly GCA_007922175.1 of Pelusios castaneus. Lineage (NCBI taxonomy): Eukaryota > Metazoa > Chordata > Testudines > Pelomedusidae > Pelusios > Pelusios castaneus. The sequence goes on along the minus strand of ML685769.1, from coordinate 27,746,729 downwards.
TTCTTGAAAATAACATTGGTGTGTAGGGAGTCACTATAAATTTATCATAGCACAAAATAACTTTTCTTTTTCTGTTATAACCAGTCTTGATAATCAGAGGCTTCTCTCAGCCACATTTTGAACTCAGCGTTTTTACAGCTTTGACAATTACATTTTTCCTAATTTTTAAGCCTGTTATTTTCAATGCCGTCGTGTGACTCCCTTGATTTTATTTACACTACAAAGCAAATATCTATATTTTCTTTATTCAACTACAAAACATTGTTTATCTATCTAATCTGACACATTCTTGTTTATAGAGGGCCCAGCTGTATTTTCATATGAGCTTCATACCACCAATTTCAGTTTTACACGGGCATGGGATGAGAATTGGGCCCAGAGCATCCATTCCAAAAATCAGACATTTGAAGGTAGCTGCAGTGAAGGAGGCTTTGTGAGGCTATTTCATTAGCGCATCGTACCTGTGTGGATTTCAAATTGCTCTCTAAGCACAGACTGTGATGATATAATTACATTTGTTTTTATTTTTCTTTCACTTGGTTTAAATGAATGACACCAAGTGATTTGTGCCCCCGTGCACTTAAATATGGACAATCTATTTCCCAACTCTATTGCAGCTAGCCACTGCAAATAAACAATATTTTCAGCATCAGTTCTGCATAGCCAGTAATAGGACCCAACATCTCAGATTCCAATTTGAGGGCACAGAACAGCGCACCTCAGTATAAGGCACCCTTTCTCCTCACCCCCAGATCCTGTAGAGTATCTCTGTGATGAGTCTATAGGCAGTGAAAGTAGCTTAAAATAAAAGGTGGGGGGAGGGGCAGGATTTTGGTGTCTGTTGTCACAGGCCTGGCAGTCATATGGCATTGTAGAATTACATCATCTTGTGGTGACTGGCCACAGCAGGCAGGAGTGAGTGGGAATAAGAGAGGCAAGTATCTGAGAAGAATTCATAGCCCTAAGCAAATCCACTATCAGTCAAATAGCTGTGGAACTTGTCAAGGGTGGTTCCCCACTCTGGCACTTCGAGTGCAGAAGATGGGGGCCTGCAAAAGGCCTTAAAACCCACTGGCCATAAAGCCTTGTCTTAAAACGCTCCAAGGCTCCCAATTTCCTGGCCTTGGAATGGTATTGCTGCCACCACCCAAATGCAAAACCTCTTTGAAAACCCAGGAAGGCGCACTTAGGAATTCCTTCCTCCAAGGTAACCTCAAACACCTTTATTCCTCCCTCAGGAGAGCAATTGAACCCCAGCTGTGATACAAGCTGAAAAATGGGATTGAATCCCCTCTAGATAGTTGACTGTGCAGTCTGAGGTATGTGCACACAGAACGTTTTTTAGGACACAGAACCAGACCTTATTTTAAAAGGATACATTTCCTTTCATTAAAAGAACAGCCAAGAAACAGAGAGTTGCTTCTCTGGGATTTAACTTGGCCAGTTAGAGGATAGTAGGCGGGGGGTACATGTGCTCACCACAGAAGAATCCAAAACAGAACCAAAACAAAGAAATAACTTAAACACGTCTAGCTAAACATTCCCTGTTCTACTCTCACATGGGCTATGTCTACACCGGCAAGGAGGCTTAATTCGAACGAACTAAAACCATGGCTACACTAGGCTTTAGTTAGTTTGAATTAAGGGCTTCCTTAATTCGAACTGATAAGTTCGAATAGGGCTTCAGAAGTAAGGCTTTAATTCAAACTAACTAGTTCGAATTAGCCAACGTGGCCATGTTAATTCAAACTAATTTCTTAGTTCGAACTAACCAGCCATTGAAATGAATGGGGATCACTAATTCGAACTAACTAAAATGAGTTCGAATTAGTTAGTTCAAATTTTAGCAAGTGTAGACATAGCCAGTGATGGTTACAGATTTACTTTCTTCAAAGGCATAGATGTTGCTGGATCCTCCATGCCTGGCTCCCTGGCTTCCTCTTGCCCTCCCAGGAGCTCTGCTACCACCAAACAGGAAAACAGGTAGGAGCAGGGCTACTGCTCCAATTCAAAAACTGGCTGTACTCTGTTTTCATTGGCTCTTCTGGTACTTCTCTAGGACTCACTCTCTATGGTGTTAACCCCTTCCCCCTCAAGGTTACTACAGAGCAGAGTAGGGGTACATCTCTGCTTCTCCGCATACCCATTTTACAAGCATGGAAAATCTAACCAATTCAGAGAAATTGATGGGTTGTTTTTTTTTAAATAAAGTGGTGATAAGGTCCACATGAGGTTTCTTCCATGAAAGATTTTGAACTCCCAATGCAATTTCTTATCTGTGAGAAGATGTTTCAAGAGATGTTATGCAAACTAAGGTGAGTTTTTGGGGAGGCATCCTCCTTTCCCTCTTCCTGTAAGAGGGGGGATGTAAAGATAGGGTAGGAGAACAACTGTTCATTCAAAGAAGGTGAATCAGGAACTTCCAGATAGGGCACATCAGGTTCTGTTGAAAGGTGGGGAAAGGCTGTCAGCCTCAGAAATTTCTCATCAAGGAATCACCTTTCTGGCTGCTTCCATTTCAGATTCCTCTGTCAACTTAGTCCATTTTTTTCCAGCAGAGAGGACAGGGATTTTTTGGGGAGGTGGGGGGCAGAAAGGGCAGCTTTTTCAGTATTCATAGCTTTTCTGGGAGCTAATCAAATTGAAACAGCACTGACAGCGGTCTGTGCTGTCAAATTCCCATCTGCACAAAGGTTCCTAATGCTCCTCATTCACTGCAGGAAATTTTGCAAATTTTTTTTTGAGTGTGGAGAAGATGAAGTGACTCTACTTAATAAGGAGGATTGGTTCCTTTCTTTAGTGCCTCAGATGTTGCAGCACTCAAGGACTTCAGTGTTTGGAACCAAAGCTTTTAATCCCATTCTCCATTTAATTCCCATTCTCCAACACAGACATAGTAGGTGGAATTGGTCCATGCATTTTATGTGACGTCAATAAACAGCCGACCTATTGCAGTCATAGAAAAGTGTGCTGATAACGATGGCACGGTAAACATCTGTTGTTTTTTGCAGTCAAACACAGTGTTTGTTCCTGAGGTGCTTCTGAAGTTTTCCGAAGGCATTGCCGACTGCCCTGATGCTCTTTGGAATGTCAAATATTGCATCTCATGAAATGACACCGCCCACATAAATACCTAACATTGGCTGCGTCTACACTTGTAAATTAAGTCGATTTAAGCTTGCTTAAGTCGACTTAATTTACCCTGCGTCTACACTACAGTTTCCTTAAGTCGACTTAAGCAACTTGCTTAAGTCAACTTAAGGAAAATAAAGTCGACTTAATGAAAATTAAGTCGACTTTATTAAACCTCAATTTAATTCGAGTTAGGGCTTAAGTCGACTCCCTAGTCCCTAGAGTCGACTTAAGCCAGTGTAGACGTGGGGTAGCCCTAAATCGACTTAGGGCTATCCCAGGACTCCACCAATGCCCTCTCTGCCGGGGGGGGGGGCACAGGGTGAGCCTTGCATGCTCCCCCACAAGTCAAGGCAGAGCCCTGCCAACCCTGCCCCTATGCTCTGCCAGGGTCCCTGTCCCCCTTTGCCCCATTGTACCTAGGTACAATGAGGCAAAGGCTGAGCCCCCTGGCACTGGGCAAGGGATGCCCCCCTGCCCCCGTGGACCTCCCGTAGGTCCCCCTAGTCCCTAGAAGTTGACCCTAGGCATCCAGTGTGGATGCTCTAGGTCGACTTTGTAAGTTCCCCCCAAAGTTGACTTAAAATTTAAGTGTAGACTCACTAAGTCGACTTAGCCAAAGCTGACTTAAATTTCCAAGTGTAGATATAGCCATAGGTGTCTAAAATAGACACTGCTGCACATATTCTAGCCCAGGGCTACCGCAGCCCAGTTGCCTCCTTCTCTTTCTGTGGCAGTTTGTGGTCTCTTTCTCGCACATTTGAAGGCTGGCCTTGCTTGCAAGTTGCACTCAGAGTTGAACTAGAGCAGTAGCTTGCTGAGCTCCTGCAGAACGGGGCATTATGGGAGCCAGCTGGAACCTGCATATGTATTCTACCATATCTTGCCTCTTCATTGTCCTCCACTGTGCTGTGAAATCTTTTTAACCCATTTTCTCTCTGTTTCTTCAGACTGAGCGAGCACTAATGGGAGTAGTATATTCTGATTGAGACTCCCAGACACATGCAGAAGAATGTTAAATACTTTCCCAGAGCTATCCCTGCTGCAGACTACTGGGAATGAGGTGCGATAATGCAAACAGTAGCAATATCATTTAGTAAGAGAATATATTCAAGCTCCTGAAACTTCAGCATAACCATACCCTGGAAGCTTTGATGATTGTTGAATGCTTTTTCTGTTCTTTATTGTACCTAAGTGCGCTGCACCCATCATACCATTATCCTGCAAATTCTTCAAGCTGTGGATTCCTTTTCTTTGCCACTGTTTTATCCATTACACAGTGTATGTAGTACATTATTACAATATATTATTTCACTAGTAACCAAAATTCCGTTATATGCATATAAAAGGAACTCAAGCCTAAAGCAGAGCCCTCAGTTCTCACTGAAGTCCGTGGAAACTGAAAACTCAAAACATCTTGCAAAATCAGGTTCAGAATGTCAGTAGTATTTTGCAAAGAGGTATAGATTGCGTGAGCGGGGCGGAATGGTAGACACGCTGGAGGGCAGAGACAGGATCCAGGGAGACTTAGACAATTTGGAAAATTGGGCCAAAAGAAACCTCATGAGGTTCAACAAAGACAAGTGTAAAGTCCTGCACTTAGGACAGAAAAATCCCATGCACTGCTACAGGCTGGGGACCGATTGGCTAAGTAGCAGCACTGTAGAAAAGGACCTGGAGGTTATGGTGGACGGGAAACTGGATATTAGCCAACAGTGTGCCCTTGTTGCCAAAAAGGCCAATGGCATATTGGGCTGCATCAGTAGGAGTATTGCCAGCAGATCGAGGGATGTGATAATTACCTTCTATTTGGCAATGATGAGGCCGCATCTGGAATACTGTGTGCAGTTTTGGGCTCCCCACTACAGAAAGGATGTGGACAAATTAGAAAGAGTCCAGCGGGGGCAATGAAAATGAGTAGGGGGCTGGGGCACATGACTTATGAGGAGAGACTGAAGGAACTAGGCTTATTTAGTCTGCAGAAGAAAAGACTGAGGGGAGATTTGATATCAACCTTCAACTACTTGAAGGGGTGCTCCAAAGAGGAGGGAGCTAGGCTGTTCTCAGTAGTAACAGAGGACAGAACAAGGAGCAATGGTTTCAAATTGTGGCTGGGGAGGTCGAGGTTGGATATTAGGAAAAACTTTCTCACTATGAGGGTGGTGAAGCACTGGAATGGGTTGCCTAGGGAGGTGGTGGAAGCTCCATCTTTGGAAACATTTAAGGCCCAGTTGGACAAAACTCTGGCTGAGATGATTTAGTGGGAGAGGTCCTGCTTTTAGCAGGGGGTTGGACTAGATGACCTCATGAGGTCCCTTCCAGCCCTATGATTCTGTGATTTAATCCCTCTCCCTTGGGCTCCATAGGTGAAACAGGAATAGTAACACTATCCAATTCCATATGGTGGTTGTGAGGCTTATTACAGTCTAGGGAACATGACTATGTCAGTTTATGAATTTTACTTGATTGTATGAGCACTATTTATGATTATCACCTTCATGGGGATTAGCACTTCCATATGCAGCAAAAGGAAAATAATGTCTGAGAAAATGAAACAGGATCATCAAGGAGGACGCTGGCATGGTACCATGGGAGCTACAGATCAGATCCGTTGCCTTCCAATTCCATCTGTCAGGAATCCCATTTGAGGTGTAGAGCATGCAAAACCCCAGAGTTGGAGAGAATCTAGAAAAGGTGTCAGGCCCTGCTTTTAAAAGGAATATGTTCTCTAAGGCAGAGGGTCAGATCATTACTGAGCAGGAGGAGTAGAGGTCAGCAGGGATGTGTCCCCTCAAAGGATACTAACCAAAACACTCTCAGGCATGGTCCCTGAAGAGTTAAACTATAATCCATAATACGCATGAGGGACAATGTACATAAGCTAGTGGAAAGGTTTGGGAGGTTCACCATTGGTCCTGAGGTCAAGAACACCTGGACCATTGGGTTCCACCTCCTATGGAGGGATGGCAGTCAGGGAGTTTGTACCCCAGGAATGTGTCTTGTGAGGCCAGAACTGAAAGAAGTGACTGGAGGCTCCCCAGATCCACCTGTCTGAAAAGCATCGGGGAGGGGGTGATCAAGACATTGGATCCAATAAAGAAGATTGGTGACTGTCCACAAGATCAATCAGCTAGGGGTATAACGAGTCAGATTAATGCTTACGCCTCACTTTGGAAATGAAAAATGTTATATACATGCTGATTATTGTTATTAACAGAGGGCTGAAGTAATTTTGTCACGGGGGGAATCCCAGGATGATCTGGTGGTTTGGGAGAGTTTTGTCAGCTGATGGTATGGTTGTATGAGGGTACCGGCTGCCAGAGGGGCTTAGGAAGTGTGAGGGCTGTCATGTTCATTTTTCAAAGTGGAGGTGGGAGATGGTAGCTTTGTACTGGGAGCAGATACTAGTGGATGTGGTGAGTGCTCAGTTTTCAAATGCCTCCTAAAAATAGCTTGATTTTTCAGAAGTTCTGGGCACTCACAACACCCAATGAGAACTCCAGGTGCTCAGCACCTCTGAAAAGGAGGATTAATCCAGAAACTTTCACAAGCAGTAAATTAACTGAAAATTATTAATTGTATTTGTCACTAGTTTTGGAATCGCTGGTCAATTCTCCTCAATCAAATAACAGCAATAACTACAGTCAAGTCCTAAGATATAACTGCATTTGCTCTGATCCTTTAGACAGAGACAGACACCTTCAGGATCTCTTCCAGGCATTCTTAAAACTACAATACCCACCCGCAGAAGTGAAGAAACAAATTGACAGAGCCAGACGGGTACCCAGAAGTCAACTACTGCAGGAGAAGCCCATGAAAAACAACATCAGAACGCCACTGGTCACCACCTACAACCCCCAAGCCAGACCTCTTCAACACATCATCAAAGATCTACAGCCTATTTTACAAGATGGTCCCTCACTCTCTCAAGCCTTAGGGGACAGACCTCTCCTTGCTTTCAGACAGCCCCCTAACCTTAAAAGGATACTTACTAGCAACTACAGATCATACAACAGAAATACCAAAGCAGGAACATATCCCTGCAACAGACCATGCTGCCAACTTTGCCCTCATATCTACACGGATGACACCATCACAGGGCCTAATCAAGCCACCCACTCCATCAAGGGCTTGTTCACCTGCTCATCCACCAATGTGATTTATGCCATCATGTGCCGGAAATGCCCCTCTGCCTTATATATTGGACAGACAGGACAGTCTCTGCGCCAAAGAATAAATGGACACAAATCTGACATCAGAAATTGCAACAAAACCAATAGGGGAACACTTCAATCTCCCTGCTCACTCCCTTGATGACTTGTTAATAGCTGTGTTGAAACAGATGAATAACAAATCACAGCTTCAAAGAGAAACTGCAGAACTCGAACTTATATGCAAATTTGACTCAGTTGTCTTGGGGTTAAACAGGGACTATGGATTTTTCTCTCATTACAACAGGTGATTTGACCTCACCTTCCTCTATGTGCTGTTCCCCAGTGTTTGAATCCTAACACCTATTTTGATTTGCTGTTACAGCCTGACCTGATGCTATGTCATACACTCCCCTGCATTTAATTTCCTCCCACTCTGTAACTTTCCTATCTTCAAAGCGTCTGACGAAGTGGGATTTTCTCCCACGAAAGCTCATGCGATAAATAAATCTGTTAGTCTTTAAAAGTGCCACAGGACTCTGTTGTCTTTCTACAATAGACTAACACGGCTACCCCTTTGGAATTTGACTAGGAGAGAGAGTTATACAACTTTAGTAGGTCTAGTGTAGACAAGCCCTGAGTGTAAAAGTTGAGTGACTTCAGTTTTGGCAGGGGCATAAACTGGCTAATGTATGCAGAAATGGACTTAAGAAGTCGATTTAAGGCTTAAATCGACCTTCAGAGGTGGTGTGGACGGGGAATAGCGCTAAATCAACCTTATTCAGTCAACTTAACGTCAGTGCGGGTGGCTATGTCTACTGTTAAGTCAACTTCTGTTAAGTTAACAATTTCTGTATGTCATTATTTGCATACTTTGATTACATTAGTAATAGAATATTATTAATAGAAAGGGGACCCCCTTCTTGCAGAAGGCCTCCAAATTTCTTGTTAAGGCAATGAAACTATCACTTTCCAGCACTAGAATCTTCCATTAGTATAATACTTAGAGAAAATAAAAACCTGTTGCAGTGTCAGAGGAACATAACTATGGATCAGGGTGGTACTCTGTGGTTTCTTCCTAAAGAGGAGTTACAAGGAAAAGCAGAAAACATATCTTGCTGTTTCAAGCATCTTGGAAGAATAAGCATTCTAAATGTATCAAGTCTATCGTCTAATAGGGTCAGATAAAAGTAAAAAGTGAAACAAGATCTTGGCAAGTCAAATCCAGAGGAGCTTTCTCTTGCTCATAGTTGCAAATATAACATCACCATTAAGCCCTCTCTCAACAGGATCAAACTACTATTGTGGATAATAAAGACATTGGCTTTTAGATCATTTCACAGAAGAACCTCTAAAGAAAACAATGTATTAGTTTTGCTGAGAAACCAAAGCCAAATAGGAAGCATAGCATTAATTTTATGACTAACGGTAGTTATTGCTCAAAGACAACAGAGTCCTGTGGCACTTTTAAAGACTAACAGATTTATTTATCGCATGAGCTTTCGTGGGAGAAAATCCCACTTCGTCAGGCGCTTTGAAGATGGGAAAGTTACAGAATGGGAGGAAATTAAATGCAGGGGAGTGTGTGACATAGGATCAGGTCAGGCTGTAACAGCAAATCAAAATAGGTGTTGGGAATCAAACACTGGGGAACAGCACATAGAGGAGGGTGAGGTCAAACCACTTGTTGTAATGAGAGAAAAATCCATAGTCCCTGTTTAACCCCAAGACAACTGAGTCAAATTTGCATATAAGTTCGAGTTCTGCAGTTTCTCTTTGAAGCTGTGATTTGTTATTCATCTGTTTCAACACAGCTATTAACAAGTCGTCAAGGGAGTGAGCAGGGAGATTGAAGTGTTCCCCTATTGGTTTTGTTGCAATTTCTGATGTCAGATTTGTGTCCATTGATTCTTTGGCGCAGAGACTGTCCTGTCTGTCCAATATATAAGGCAGAGGGGCATTTCCGGCACATGATGGCATAAATCACATTGGTGGATGAGCAGGTGAACAAGCCCTTGATGGAGTGGGTGGCTTGATTAGGCCCTGTGATGGTGTCATCCGTGTAGATATGAGGGCAAAGTTGGCAGCATGGTCTGTTGCAGGGATATGTTCCTGCTTTGGTATTTCTGTTGTATGATCTGTAGTTGCTAGTAAGTATCCTTTTAAGGTTAGGGGGCTGTCTGAAAGCAAGGAGAGGTCTGTCCCCTAAGGCTTGAGAGAGTGAGGGACCATCTTGTAAAATAGGCTGTAGATCTTTGATGATGTGTTGAAGAGGTCTGGCTTGGGGGTTGTAGGTGGTGACCAGTGGCGTTCTGATGTTGTTTTTCATGGGCTTCTCCTGCAGTAGTTGACTTCTGGGTACCCGTCTGGCTCTGTCAATTTGTTTCTTCACTTCTGCGGGTGGGTATTGTAGTTTTAAGAATGCCTGGAAGAGATCCTGAAGGTGTCTGTCTCTGTCTAAAGGATCAGAGCAAATGCAGTTATATCTTAGGACTTGACTGTAGTTATTGCTGTTATTTGATTGAGGAGAATTGACCAGCGATTCCAAAACTAGTGACAAATACAATTAATAATTTTCAGTTAATTTACTGCTTGTGAAAGTTTCTGGATTAATCCTCCTTTTCAGAGGTGCTGAGCACCTGGAGTTCTCATTGGGTGTTGTGAGTGCCCAGAACTTCTGAAAAATCAAGCTATTTTTAGGAGGCATTTGAAAACTGAGCACTCACCACATCCACTAGTATCTGCTCCCAGTACAAAGCTACCATCTCCCACCTCCACTTTGAAAAATGAACATGACAGCCCTCACACTTCCTAAGCCCCTCTGGCAGCCGGTACCCTCATACAACCATACCATCAGCTGACAAAACTCTCCCAAACCACCAGATCATCCTGGGATTCCCCCCGTGACAAAATTACTTCAGCCCTCTGTTAATAACAATAATCAGCATGTATATAACATTTTTCATTTCCAAAGTGAGGCGTAAGCATTAATCCGACTCGTTATACCCCTAGCTGATTGATCTTGTGGACAGTCACCAATCTTCTTTATTGGACCCAATGTGTCTTGTGAGGCCAGAACTGAAAGAAGTGACTGGAGGCTCCCCAGATCCACCTGTCTGAAAAGCATCGGGGAGGGGGTGATCAAGACATTCCTGGGGTACAAACTCCCTGACTGCCATCCCTCCATAGGAGGTGGAACCCAATGGTCCAGGTGTTCTTGACCTCAGGACCAATGGTGAACCTCCCAAACCTTTCCACTAGCTTATGTACATTGTCCCTCATGCGTATTATGGATTATAGTTTAACTCTTCAGGGACCATGCCTGAGAGTGTTTTGGTTAGTATCCTTTGAGGGGACACATCCCTGCTGACCTCTACTCCTCCTGCTCAGTAATGATCTGACCCTCTGCCTTAGAGAACATATTCCTTTTAAAAGCAGGGCCTGACACCTTTTCTAGATTCTCTCCAACTCTGGGGTTTTGCATGCTCTACACCTCAAATGGGATTCCTGACAGATGGAATTGGAAGGCAACGGATCTGATCTGTAGCTCCCATGGTACCATGCCAGCGTCCTCCTTGATGATCCTGTTTCATTTTCTCAGACATTATTTTCCTTTTGCTGCATATGGAAGTGCTAATCCCCATGAAGGTGATAATCATAAATAGTGCTCATACAATCAAGTAAAATTCATAAACTGACATAGTCATGTTCCCTAGACTGTAATAAGCCTCACAACCACCATATGGAATTGGATAGTGTTACTATTCCTGTTTCACCTATGGAGCCCAAGGGAGAGGGATTAAATCACAGAATCATAGGGCTGGAAGGGACCTCATGAGGTCATCTAGTCCAACCCCCTGCTAAAAGCAGGACCTCTCCCACTAAATCATCTCAGCCAGAGTTTTGTCCAACTGGGCCTTAAATGTTTCCAAAGATGGAGCTTCCACCACCTCCCTAGGCAACCCATTCCAGTGCTTCACCACCCTCATAGTGAGAAAGTTTTTCCTAATATCCAACCTCGACCTCCCCAGCCACAATTTGAAACCATTGCTCCTTGTTCTGTCCTCTGTTACTACTGAGAACAGCCTAGCTCCCTCCTCTTTGGAGCACCCCTTCAAGTAGTTGAAGGTTGCTATCAAATACCCCTCAGTCTTCTCTTCTGCAGACTAAATAAGCCTAGTTCCTTCAGTCTCACCTCTATAGGCTGATTCTTGAGCTACATTAAGAATTTGCTAACCCAGGCATGAACTTGGGGCTCGTGTCCACACATAAGCAAACAGACCTGAGTCAAACAAGCATATCCCAGATTTCCTAGTGCCCTCGCAAAATGAGGCCACTCTAGCCCTTTGACCATGGTGGTCTGTGGGAAATTTCGTTGCCCATTCGGCATGTGACAGGAAATTTGAACAGCCCAACACAGCCTGCTGAACAACATGAAGAAGGCCCCTCTTCAAGAAGTTCTCTTGCTTGTGCTTTCACTCCTGTTTCAGGAAGTGGGCAGAGCTTCCATGAAGCCGTGGTGGACATTTCAGCAGCATTTTTCTGACCCACCAAAGGCACCTGACAAAGTGTATGGCTGAGTAAGAGGACTACGCAGGCACTATAGACTCTCTGGCTGATTGTGCTCATTGCACTTGGTAGTGCAGGGCCACAAGCACAGACTGGTGGGATCTCATAGTCATGCAGACCTGGGCTAACTAGCAATGGATCCAGAATTTTTGCATGAAGAAAGCTAGAGTTCTGAAGCTTTGTGAGCAGCTTGCCTTGAGGCAAAGATATATGCATGAGGCCACCATTGCCAGTTGAGAAGTGAGTTGCTATGATTGTCCAGAAGCTGGCTACCCCAGAGTGCTAAAGGTCTGTTGCCAACCAGTTTGGTGTTGGAGGAAAGTCAACTGTGAGTAATGTGGTGCTGGAGGTTTCTGGGGCAATCAAAAGTGTGGTGAGCTTTCCATTGATCAGACGTCTACATTCATGGACAGGGTTGGGACATTATTCCCATCAAATGGCACAATCATAAATAGAGTTACTGTCCCACCTGTTGTTCTAGGGAACCTGCCTACCCCTTTTCGTGTTGGTTTATAAACCATACCCTGATTTCAGAGGCCCTGGCAAAAGATGGTTTAATTATGCACTCAGCAGGTGTAGAATGGTTGTTGAATGTGCCTTTGTCAGATTGAAACCCACTGGAGATGTTTACAGACAGGTATGGGTGCCAGTATCATCAATGCTGGCCACATCACTGTGACTTGCTGTGCCCTTCACAATCTTTGTGAAACCAGAGATGAGCATTTCCTCCCTGAATAGAGCCATGTCAGCGACGGGCCACTGAATCAGTACCCTTAGCCAGTGCTTCTATCTGGAACTGGAGATACCCAGGTAACAGAAGTCAGGGATGCTATGTGCTCCAATATTATGGACTTGCATAGGTCAGTGAAAGGAGAATAGTACCTTTATGAATGTGCTTATGGGAGAATGGTCTAATTGTCTGGGTGGTGGTCAATGCTTGGGGAGGGATGGGAGCGAGATTATCATGCAATATACTTGAGAATGGCAATGACCACTTATGAAATGGGTGGGGGGAATGATCCATAATATGGATTCATATAAGGAAGTGACTGAAGTGTGGATTGCTGCCCCTAACTGAGGAATAGCATTTACTTACTAACTCCTAATTGTTCCTGACTATGTGTTTACTGGTATTATTTCAAGTGCTGATTGTATGATGTGATGCAGTGATAGCAACACACTTTCTTGACGATGCAAAAGGTTTAATTTATAAACATTTGAGATTGAAATGAGCTGCTCAAACAGTTCTCTCTGCTGAACTTGCTTCTCCTTCCTCAGCTGCCCTGTTCTAGGAACTGCATAGCAAGTGCCTGCTTCGATGCTGCAACCCTGTCCACAAGCTGTAGAGCCCGCCTCAGCCTTTCCCCCTGCCTCTCAGCATGCCTTTTCCTGAGGCATAAGTTGTTTCTGGTACTGCTCCTGCTTATCAGCCCTGGCAAGAGCTCCAATAATTACTTCATCATGGAAATGCCTCCTCTGGGAACAGTCCATGAAGATACATTGAGGCAGGCTTGTACTGCATTGTGGGTGAGCTGTAGAGATGCAGTGGCAGCAGTGGTCGAGGGGCCTGGAACAGGGCAAGACAGACAGGGTTATTATCTGAACTAGATCAGTGGAGGAGCACAGAAATAGTTTTTGTGGAATTTCTAGGACATAAAAAGTTATTTTTCAAGAGTAAATGTCAATATATTGTGTGAGGGATGCTTCAGTCCACAGAATCTCCCAGGACACAGCCTGGTTAATTGCATTGAAAGAAAAGCAGAGACAATGTAAGTTAAACATTCAATTTTTTTCAGGCCTTTCTCATTCTGGAGGCCATAACTGTTCTTGTGGTGTCCTATTGGCTGATGTTATTCCAATCTGCCGGGGGGAGCTGACAGTTGAAGTGTTCAAACATATAGAGACTGAACAGCACATCTATCAGTGGAGTGGGATGATCAGATACTGAAGTGGCCCTGGAAAACATACTATGTGACTACATATGTGAAGTTTCTGGGATTGGGTCAGAATTCATGCAGGCATCAACAGAATGCTTCATTAGCTTCCACATGGCTTAGTCTATTATGGCTGCATGCAAACACGCAGAACTCCACAGCTTTCTGCCTCCCAGCCCCTGGCACATTTCTGGATAAAAATTCAAACCCCAGTTGTACTTGTGACAAATTATTTTGTCATCGATGAAGTGCATGGTCTACCTCTAACTAGACCTGGAAATGGATCACATTTCCACAAGCACACATAGGGTGTGTCTACACTGGCAACGTAGGTAACTTAAGGACGCCTAAGTCAACCTACACAAAGCCGCATCCTCACTGAGCTTTTATTAAGTCGATTTAAACACTTCCTTAAGTTGACTTAATAACAGCTTAAGTCAACTTAATACCACCTCTGAAGGTCGACTTAAGCCTTAAGTCGACTTCTTAAGTCGACTTAAAGCCAGTGTGGACAGGGAATAGCGCTAAGTTGACCTTATTAAGTTGACTTAAAGCCAGTGTGGACGGCTATGTCTGCTGTTAACAGAGTCGACTTAACTTTACAAGTGTAGACTTAGTCCTAGAGATCACTGTTTCCAGAGCCGCATAGACCATTGAGTGCCGTGGTTACAGAGTGATAAACTTAAAGTCATGGCAATGTATGCTTATTCTTAAGAAATAGGAATGGCACTAGCGAAAATCTTTCTTTCCAGTGAACTACATTTTAAAGCTGCTCTTCACTGTTTGCATTTCTTGGGGGCCATTTTGGACTCCATGTAGCGCAGGGGAAGAGGAATGACAAAGTGCTAGGATAAATGCCACCATTCACTGAACACACGCTGCTAGCCGGGGCTTCTCATAACATTTTCATGGGTGCATAGAGTAGAAATCCCTCCCACTGCAGTGTTAATGAACATTAAAATGGAGCCAGAAACTTACCAGGTTCAAGGCAGTATAGTTTCTGATCTGTCTGTGTCTGCTACATGCTCCACTGCCATAGCGTAGTCTTCATGGATGGGGACCCAGAATTTCCTGCTGCTGCTCCTGTTATAAAGCCTGCTCTGGGACTGGTTTCAGCAGCAGAGTTACTTCATGGTCCGCATTTGGAACCTGCTGCTGGCTCCCAAAAATCCCCATGCTGGATTCTGGGGCCATCAGGGCATCGTCATGGCTGATTAAGTTACCATGCACCACTGTCAGCTCCATGCTTGTTGTAGTGCATAGCCCCTGGTCAAATGCCTCATAAAACAGGCATGATGTTGGCAAGTTGCCCAGGGTTCTGGTCCCTGATTTCTCAGTACTCACACTTCAGCCACCTAATCCACTTCTTGTGCTGGTAAATTTGCAAAGCTGCCGGTGTTTTAGCTAGCTACTGGTATGTGTGATCATTCCTGGCACTTTTGCGAAAGTCCACGTTTTTGCCCTCCTCACACCAGAGATTCACCAAAATCTGGCTGTGCTCCCAGGACCACGAAGCAGCACGCTTTGGAAAAGGCTTCTTCTGTTCAGTCTCCATTGCAAACCCATTCGGCTCTCTGATGGTGTGTTTGCAGCTCCAGTGATCAGGAAGAAAACAGAAGGATTAATGCTGATTCACTGAGCCGGAGCTGTATGCCAAAGGTGATGGATTCTATTTTCAGTTGAACCTATTGGTGATTCTTGGGATAGAGAAGACAAAAGAAGTTGGCCCCTGAGATTGTGGGATACTTTTGGCAAACCCCCAGGACCCAAGTTGAGAGGGCTGTGTCTACACAGCAAAACAATAGAGCTTGAACCCTGGGTCCTGGCTTGACTCAGGATTGGACCCTCCACCTCTGCAGGGTTCTAGGACCCTAGGTCCAAGACCCAGTCTGAGATATGTGTGTGTAGACAAAAGGGATGTTGAGTTCAAGGAGCCTGGGCTTACTCTGCAGTGGTGACACACCTTTAGTCCACAGGACCAGGAAAACCCCTAAGAATTTAAAATGATACTTTATAATTTTAACACAGTTTTCAATTATACTGCAAGCCTAACCTACTGATACTGATACTGCCACAGTAGATGGCAACGTTAAAACCAACAAAAGGAAATTCTTTTTCATGCAATGTGTAATCAGACATTGGAACTCGTTGCCACAGGACATTGTTAAGGGCAAGAATTTAGCACGCTTCAAAGAAGGATTTGACAGTTATATGGGTAATAGCTAATTCTAACAAAAGAATCTGAAAGGGATATAGAAGGCACGTGCTACATTTCTAACTGTAAGGATTAGTATGCAACCTTGACTAGCGGTAAATTAACCAACATCTGCCTGCTACAAGGTTTCTTGCATCTTCTTCTGAAGCATCTGGTGCTGGTCACTGTTGGAGACATGTTGCTGAACTAGATGGGATTTAGGTCTGATCCAGTGTGGCAAGTCCTGTTTCTACGTTCCTAACTGTTAATGAACATTTCCTCCCAACCCTGGGTTTCATTTCTATTGCTTTATTGTAAAACCTAGTTTCTTTGTTAGTGAAATGTGACGTTCCCTCTCAAATTCAGTGAGTTAAATTCAACACTGGCCTGTGTGAGCACAATTCCACTAGTTCCTAGAAGCCAAAAGAATTGCAATCACCTATGCCAGCAATGAATTTGCTTATTGTTATTATTTTTGCTCACTATTTTTCATAATCAGCCGAGATGTGGAACTGGGGGTTGAGGAAGCTAACATCCCTGCAATGGAAATACTGTGGGGGGAAGAGAGAGGCAAGAGTGGGACACAGACAGGCTGAAGTAGGGCCTGGCATGAGGCTAAGGAGCAGGACCCAGAAAGGGTGGCATCATTCTGGATTAGTGGGAGCCTCCAGGACCAATCGCCTCCCCATACACAATGCTGCCAAATCTCAGCAACTCCCTGCACTTCCTTTTCTATGCCTCCGGTCCCCTCATTTGCAGGAAACTTCTACCGTCACTACAGGCCGTCCCGAGGGGCGGGGCGAACGGGGTGATTGCCCCGGGCCCTGCAATTATGTGGGCCCCGCAGCCCCTCCCTCCCATGGCTGTCCTGCTGCCTTCGGCAGCGAGCCGAAGGCAGCGGGGCAGGCCAGGAGGGCTATGCACGGTCCCTGGGCAGGCCCTCCCCGTGCCCGAGGTAGATCATGTGGGGCCCGGCCTCTGGGCGGCCTGCCCCACACAGCCGACTCCCCCCCTGCAGACGGCCTTGGCCTCCTGACCTGGGGCCGGGGCCAGGGCTGGGGCTGGAGCCAGCTCCCCCCGCAACAGGCAGCTTCGACCTCTGGGGCCTGGGGAGCAGAGCGGGCCAATTGGGCCGCCATGCTTGCCTCCGGCATGGGGGGGGGGGCAGGGGCCCCGCTTTTGCCAAATGGCTCTGGGCCCTGCTCCCCCCACGGGACAGCCCTGCTTCACTACTTCCTAATAACCAATGCCCTCTCTTTGCCGTGATATCTTTTTCTAGTTCATTTAAATCTAAGAGCAGTTGTTGGGAAGAATTACTGTTCATTATCTCCTTTCAGAGATCATGAAATACAGTCTCATTCTGATATTTTGGGATTTGTACAAGGATTCATGACTCTTTAATGCCAGATTTGTTTTGCAAATTGCTTATAACTGTGCATGCAAAAATGTGTAAACAAATTAAAATACAATTAATCTAAAGTATTTGTCAAAATTATGTGTAAGTAGAAAATATTTTTTAAAAAATCACTTTAATTAAAAATTTTAAAATTACAACTGTAATTTTATAAAAGATGTTGCATATGAATGCTGAACAAAATGGAGTTTACTAAATAATGGAAAAGAATAATTATACAACAGGCAATTCAATTATATTAAAACATGTAATTGTATATGGCTGATAAGGCTTGATTTATCATAGGCAAAATTGGGATTTGCTATAATACAAATTATCATTAAGAAGAGAATGCAATTTAGTATCATGGAATCCCATTATGCCGTTAGATTAGCCAGTGCTGGTGTTATTAAGAGGTGGTGTTACTAAGTCAACTTAAGGAAGCGCTTAAGTCAACTTAATAAAAGCCCAGTGTGGACGCGGCTTTGTGTAGGTCGACTTACGTCCATAAGTCAACCTAAGTTTCCAGGGTAGATGCACCCCCTGTGTCTGGAACTGCAGAGCTGTGACATTTTCAATCTTGCTCTCCCTTCTGTCAGAGAGAGACTTTAATATGATTTTTCACATAGGCTTTCAGAACTGCACCTACTAGGTGAAACTCCAAATATTGAGTACATTCATTGAAGAACACCAAAAAATAGTTTTTTGACCTGTTTGAGGGATTTGCTGCATCATTCAACATTAGATTTCAGGACTGGCACTCACTAGGAACAAAAAAATGCCCTTTTTTGGTTCTTTTGAATTAAATGAGCTTGCACACCTTGATGCTGTCCTCCCATGTTAGCTCCATTACCATATCCCTATTCCCTGCCATTATTAAATGTCATACCATGTCCAGATAATTCCAGAGCTAGCTCATCTGACAAACTTTTCAGTAGTTTCCTGCACACTCCAAGCTGATAGGAAGTGCTCTTCAATGTTGACTTCTGTCTCTTGAATCTTAACACACCTCAAAATGATAGTTATTTGTTTTTCATTACTAATATCAGACATGCAATGAAAAATAATGGAGTAATATTTCATCTTGTTTATGGTGTTAATAATTGTACTTGATGCCTTTTAAGATAACTTTAAAATGATATTTTTTATTGTAGGGTTTAAGTAATGGTGTCTTTCTTCTTTAGTGAAGAATGGGTCTTACATATTCCTTCATCAAATTTAGCCATTAACTCAATTTAGCGTAAGAATTTTCCAGTTCCTCACTCGTTAAGCTTTTCCATGGATCCACAAAATGCGAGGTTCCATTCAAACTAAGTGAATAACAGTTGACACAATTCTTTCAAATACAGCTCACAAGTGTTGAGTCTGTTTAGAGCAATGATTGTGAAGTCTGGTCAATTGCAGATTCAGTTTTCAGTCATAATTCTAATTCTCTCCACCATATTTCCAATGTGAACATGGCTTTTCTCATGATTTTCGAGCAGTTTGCGGATATGTTGCTAGTCCCAAAAATCTCCATCAGTGAGATTATGCTGACCAACATCAAATAATTTACAACAAAAACAGAACACTGCATCCACCTTACCAGAATATATGAGCCATTGTCGTTGTAATGTTTTCTCCATTTTTCAATTTTCTTACATAATTTTAATCTGTAAACCTTCTGTTATGACTTGGAAAACTTTTTCCTTTAACTTGCCATCATCCATGGTTCACTATGCTTTTTCTTGTTTTGCCATCTATGAATTTAGGCTATGTTGAGGGATCATTGACATTAAAAAGGGGAAACAGGAATTGGTGGAACGTCTTTTGAGCTGTGGTTACTCTTTTCCACATGTTGCGATATAGCAGCATAACTATCAAACAAAATGTCTTGCTTCTTATTCTCTTCATGCACTTCTAAGCTGTTTTCTTGGTCGGTTTCTTGGACTAATTCTGCACTTGAAGAGGTGCCCAGAGTTAAAACCTCAAGGACACCTTTATGCCTCTTAATCTGCTCCTCTCGTTCTCTTTTTTCTGTCCTTTTTACAACACAGTGTAAAATTTCTAAAAATACAGGGCCTGGCTGTGGAAATATTTAGAGTTAGAGGGCAAAAAGGAGAGTGAGATGATGAACAGAGGGTCTTATCCAGCCCTCTCACCCATCCCCCTCACACTCACACATGCCTCATGCTTGCTCTTTCTCATCATAATACAATAACAAGAGGACATTCATCTAAATTGAAGGCAATATATATAGTGAATTGAAAGGCAACTTTTTAGATTCCCCTTGCCCCCGGGGCAAGAGATGTGAGGCCCTCACCCTCCCTGCTCTAGTGATCGGGACCACTGCAGTGCTCCCATAAATAATAAAAATTCTGACTGTGTTTTTAGTCTGTAATTTGGAAGAGCAATTCCTGCACATGATGCACCTCATTTTAAACATAGCACAATAGGTAACAGGTACCTGCAACTATAAAGCAGAAAGGGGGAAGTTCACCCCCCCAGTAGGGACTATACTATCTCTAAGGAACAGAATTGGTGGAGTGGGGGGTTTCCCAGCCAACCATGGTTAAGGAATGTTCCATCCCTATAGGGAACAGAGTGTATGGGTCTAAGGAGTTCAAGGACAGCGTATCCTCTCTCATTCTGTTTCCTTTACCTCCAAAGTAGCACTTTGAGTTCACAAAGGGTTATGTGAACACCAATACTCCTGTATTTGTGCTACATTTAGTCTGCTCTGCACCAATCAAAATAGCCTTGAAACTATGGCCTGAATCTGAGGCCCACCTTTGGATGGTGGACCCAGCTACAGGGTATTTTGCTATGGTGTTGCTTCTGTCCACAGGAAATGTTGTATAGCCCGAGAAACAGCAGTGCAAGCTTCACCTACACTGCCTCAACTTCCTTCTGAAGGAATCACCTATAAAGGGAGAGGGGGGATCATTTGCTATTGTCATTCTTTGCCCTATCTGTGGCCTTCCTACAAATAGTACTAGCTGCAATATTGTTTTTTATGATGTGAACAGATTTCCACTTAGCAACTGGACTGAAGTCACCATCTTGTTCCATAGAGGACCTTAGCCAGCATCCAGAGAGTATCTGAGTTAAATTGGTGACAGAGGGGAAAGTGTCTAGATCCCACCCACAGCTCCTCAAGTGCTCCGGGTCTCCTACTATTCCACTTTATGGGTGATGGTAATGGATAAGATTAACATTTTGATCCTCACATATTTATACTAACTGTGAAATGAGAGCTCTGGGCATTATGTGGCTGAGAGGAGGATGGGGCTGCTAAAGATTTCACCTTACACTATCATGTACATTGCCCCCAATCATCCTTCCTATTCACTGAGTATTGTTCCTGACTGACCGGTCACAATTGCAGAGCTTCAGAAAGTGTTTTTCTCTTACCCTTGCTTTGGACCTTCACATTTTGGAGTGTTCAAACGCTGGATCTAGGTCAGAATGATGTGATTTGGACCCAGTTCTAATATACATGAAAGTCAAATTCCAAAGGGGTAGCCGTGTTAGTCTATTGTAGAAAGACAACAGAGTCTTGTGGCACTTTTAAAGACTAACAGATTTATTAATCGCATGAGCTTTCGTGGGAGAAAATCCCACTTCGTCAGACGCTTTGAAGATAGGAAAGTTACAGAGTGG
>ML685769.1:27691481-27714865 GCA_007922175.1 Pelusios castaneus | reverse complement strand
ATCTATCTATCTATCTATCTATCTATCTATCTATCTATCTATCTATCATCATAATATATGAGTGTCTAAAGTAGAAATACAAACTCTTTTTGCTCCTTCTCAGCCTGTAGGCAAAATAGCCTGAGTAGTCTGAAAGTGTTTTGACTACTTGTTTATGTTTGTGTGCCTGAGGCAGTGGATGTGTGTAAAGAAAATAGTGAGGGAAAATTGGAGAATTGTCTGGGGCTGTTGGAGGGAATGGACCTGATGCAGCTGCATCCATGCAAAGCCAGGGCCATAGTACAATGCATTTATATTAAAGATTTGGACTAGTACAGCTGCTTTGATATAGCTAGAGCCCTGCAAAAGGCATCAGTGTAAAAAGCTCTAAATGCAAACAAGGGGTTTTCCAAGTAGTTTTGAATTCCTGGGCTGCATTGGAGATTAAATCTAGCATAAAAGGGACCAACATTGATTCCTTCAACTTTTCAGAATGTTGTTTCCAGGCAGAGCAGTGAATGTTCTGTTATGGGCATGCACATGTGAACAGCATGTATTTGTGTGTTCTGGTCTTGTATGTCTTTAGATACTGCTATGTACAGGCCCATATGTGAGTAAAAGCCTGTCTGAGTGTTTGGTGTCTGTGTTATTGCAGGGCTCTCTGTTGTGTTTGTATTATGAGCTGATGAACGTTCTTGTTTTTCTGTGCATCGCTGCTGTGTAATGAGCGTGTGTTTTGTCTGTGTTGCGTTATGCATAGGTGTGAATGTTCAGGTATGTTGTGTGTGTTATAGTGCATGTGTTGTGGCTGTTCTTTGTGAGGGGGAGTGGGAATTTGCCTGGGGGAAAGAAGCAGGGAAGAGCTGGCTTCTGACACACAACAGGCTGCCTCCAGCAGAGGGATATGTGCCTTGCTTTTTGCTGGAGTACCGTCAGCAACAGTGGCAACATCTGCTGGGTTGGAGAAGATGGGGCGTTTGAACAGACGCACAGATGTAAAAGTGACATCTGCCTGTGACAAAGGAGTGGGAATTAGATTAGGCAGGGAGGCTTTTCCGTCTGCAATAAAACCAGAGAAAATACCAGCCCTGACTAGGCAGGCAGTGCAGGAAGAAAGAGGAGCTGAAAGGGAGCTGGGGGATGGCTCAATGGGCAGCTGCTGGTAAAGCCGGGTCAGTAGCAGGAGTGTCCTGGGGACAAGAGAAATTCTAGGGGCAGGCGCTGCTTTCGCTCCCAAAGCAGGGGAGATGTGTCCAGTCCAAAGCCTCCTGTTACTACAGTTAAAATACAGCAGGAAAGCAAAGCACTGCAGTGATTTGCTGCAAATGGTCCTTGGCTGTCAGAAAAGCCACACAGGATAATTCTGTAATAAGGCACACACACTCAGTGCACCTTGCGTGGGATGGCCAATGTCTAGTCAAACAGCTACAGATTAGACAATTTTTTTTCTTTCTCCTTTCATATAAATCTGGGGAAGTTCATGCAACAGACAAAAGCTATCGTAAGCAGAGTGACGGCTGCACAGCCAAGCACTCAAAATCAGGAAAATTAAGGTTGCCCTTCAACCCCACCTTTCTTCACGTGCATTATGAGTCAGTCTTTAATTGCAAGATCACCCATTGTTTCTCAAATAATCCTATTTAGGCCTTGTCTATACTGAGAAAACTGCATGAATCCTCATGGATCAATGCATTGGGCAGTTTCCTACCTGCTCAATCGATCTCAGAAGTACTCTCTATTTCAATGCAGTTACTCCATCCTCCCAAGTGGAGTAATGCTGCATCAACAGAAGAACCCTGCCTGTCAATGCAGCTCAGTCAAGACAGCACAGTAAGTAGAAATAAGTACGTTGATGAGAGATACGCACTCTGTGGCACGCAGATTGTGTTATCTCCTGTTGACTTACCCCCTCAGTATAGACCAGGTCTCTGTCTCCTGTGCTCTTTTCCCTGCAGCTTTATAGGCAGTAGTTTGTCAGTTGCACCATGTAGAGAAAGGGTCCTTTACTTAGCCCTTCTTTTAAGCATCTGACAAAGTGGGATCTCTCCCACAAACGCTCATGCAATAAATACATTTGTTAATCTTTAAAAGTGCCACAAAACTCCTTGTTTGTTGCACATTTTATATTCACATGATTCTAGTGGACAGTCTGGCACACTCAGAGCAGTACACAGTAGTAGAAAGTATTAACACATTTATCCAATGTTGTACAAAAAATAGTAGAAACCAACTTTGGTTGGTCAAAGTAGGTCTACTTTGACTTCAGTGAATTTTGTATCAGGCCCTTAGTGATCGGTAGCCCAGAAGGGCAAATAAATAGCCAGTGCCAATCCAAAGCTTGAAGTAGCTAGAAAGGCATGAAATATGTCTCTGAAATCTTTGTCATTGATGAGACTATCATAAGTAGATTGAACCTTATCTATTGAGATGGGCTTCATAAAATCCATAGAGAAAGTTGGGAGAGTGTCATAGAAAATGACAATGGAGAACTAGTGTGGACTTAGTGAAAAGGGAAACCCTGCTCTGTGTGGTTAGTATAGTCAATCCCTCTGCTTCCCAGAGAGGAATAACTGAATAGGACAGAGGAGAATGGTGTGATAGGGCACATTAATGAGACCATCACAGTAATATACCCTTAGGGCTGTTACTCATAAGAACAGGCATGTCTGTATCTCCATAGACCTAAAGAGGTTAAATGAAGAAGTCAGACAGGGGGAGGTATGTTCTTCTCATGGAAGAAGATATAATCTCCAAATCCAGAGGCCAGAGAAAGTTAAAAGACATGTTTCCTTATGAGCGTTACACAAGAAACAGCTAGTGACTACAGGCTGTAATTTGGCAACTCTGACTAGTCTTTAAGGGTGCAATATAGTTTCAAGCATATTACTTCCATCCCCTCTCCCCACAACCTTGCACAAGGAAATAGACCAGCAAGGGAGACAGAGACTGTAAAGAGAATTTTACAACAAAAAGACCCCCCCTTTATTGGCAACCCTTCATTCCATCCCCACCCCATCATGAGTCACTGGAGACAGCCTCATTCTGCTACTCATGGATCAACAGATCAGATGATCACTACCAACTGTAGAGGCAAATTTTTATTCTTTTGCAAATTAGCCCTGCTAAAAGGTTGGAGGCTAAGAGATACCAAATCCAAGGGGTCTCAGGCTTTCTTCTTTAACCATAAAAATGCAGCCAGGAGCTTATTCAAATGTAAACCAAGTGACCCAGTTCTAATAACACTGGTTGAGGAAAGAATATTGGGCTACCAGGTTTTTTATGCAGCCATAGCTGTATTCCAACATGGTTGAGACTACTCAAGGTACTTTGTACAGAAGAAACTTGGTTTCTTTTGCTGGTTTCATGTCTGATTGAATTGCTATGTGGCCCTGGTTTTTATTTTAATTGATTGATTGAGATTTTAAAAGCTTACTGTAATAGTGTGGCTTGCCCTTGGGTTGGAGAGTCCTGGTAAACCATCCCTGGTTACAGGATTAGCCCCACCTGAGATGGAATCAATCAGATGCTTCCTATATAAGTCAGCAAAACTGCAGGGAGGGGGTGGGTGTGTGGCTAAGAGAGAGAAACTGAAACGTCTGTGGAGGGTGTCTAGTAGTGAAGTGGGGAAGCTGAGGAAATGTGATTAACCCTGGAATGGCAGAAAGCGAAGCTCTGAAGAGCACATCTAGCTGCTGAACAGCCTTGGTCAAATAAAGCTTGTGAGTGAGAGTTAAAGAAGGGAAGATGAGCTGGTACAGATTGTGGTTGTTTTGGACTTTTGAGTTCTGATTTTGGTAGTCTGCTCCCAGCCCTGTGGAGAACTTGTGAAGAATGGATTATAGGATTTGATCCGAGAAGGTCCCTGGAGACTGACTGAGTTCTTCAAGGGGTCCAGGTGCAGGGGAAATAGCAGTGTAAGGGCTTTAGAAGCAACCTTAGCCACGAAGGGCACTCAGGAGGCATTTAGCAGACCTGCTGCTATTACACTAAGATTAACTTCCCTATGCTCTGGGTGCCTCTTTTACTGTTAAAAGCACCAATTACATTTCACTGCTAAAATGCCTTGGTGACCCTTGTACAACCAAAATTCATTCACACTCTGGAATTCTATTTTACTCCAATTAGCAAACCCACTTTTCCTGCCTCTCTCTTAAATACCTCCAGGAAAAGGAGAGCTTTGTAAATGTTGAAGGTTAACCAGTCAGGATTCTTGTGGGTTAGAGGAGAAGTGTTTTTTCAGGGTTGAACAGTAATTGCTGAGAATGTCATAATGAAACCTTTCATATAGAGAGGTATCCATCAGATGCCTTCACTCATCATAAATGGAGTGGAATCTTTGTAGTAGTGCACCGGGATCTGAAGGAAGGGAGATAGTCTGAGAAAAACCTTAAATATGTCCAAACTTAAACATATTTCAAACTTAATAATGCAAATGTATCAACTGGACAGAACCCAATGGGGAGATGGCCAGATCTGGATGAGTGATGAAACTGGTGACTTTGCCTGGTCTGTAATGTGTTAAATATTAATTCTTGTTAAATACCGCTCATCACGTCCCACCAAAAAGGGCTGTCAAAGGGAAATGTGAAAGTATATATCCCATCTTAAATTGGTAGAAGTATCCCAGGCACAAATAGCTTAGGGTCTAGATAGTCTAGACAGAAACTCTACCTTGAAAAGCAGGAAAACCATTGTTTTTAAAAGAATAATACTTTTTTCTCTGATCTAAAGCAGTTTTGTTCAGTATTAGAATGACTTTCTGATTCTTTACCATTGTCGCTCAGTATTCAGTATCTTTCAGAATTGGTTTCTTAATTACAGCTTCAGTCCTGGTACTTCTGTACTGTAATTCACTCAAGTCCTGCTTGTTTTTAAGTGATCCTAATGTTTGTGAAAGATTCCAGGTTGAAGGTCTTGGCTTATCCACAGGAAAGGTAAAGCGCTGACAGTTGCAGAAAGGTCTATTCTATTAGTTTTCATTCAAATAGAAAAATAAAATTAATGTTAATTAGATATGAGTACTGAAATAGAAAATGTAGCAAAAGCTGTCTCCAATATAAAACTACTGTTCATTTTATTTCAGTCATAACAGGGGCCACACTCTCCTTTGATGAAATGTGGTTCATATAAGGCCTATTTCTTGCCAGGGGAATGCTTAGTGTGTGTGTGTGAAACTCAAACATCAGTAGTTGATTCCAGATCTGTTCTAGCAGGAAGTCAAGAGTGGGAACTGGAGACTTGGGAAAGGAAGCGGCATAGTGAATGGGAAAGATGTGGGTAAAGGTCACTGGGCTGTTTCTTGGGGACAACAGCAGATAGAGCAATATCAGATTACAAAATTAATGGAAGATGAAAAGTAGTAGATGTAAGACATATGGGACCTGATTCTCACTTACACTAAGGGATCTCTGTGCTTTCCTGTCAGTATAGGGGGCCTTAAATCAAACTTAAAGTGGGCATAAATATAGCCCTTTACATTGTCAGAGTAGGTGAATGTGACAATAAGTCTCAGACTTTAGTTCAACATCTTATGCAGTCTTTCCTGAAGTCTTACCCAAATCTAGTTTTCCAAGTATTTGCTCTCTGACATGAACTCAAAAGTGGCTGATGGACCACTTGCATCAAAGGAGTAGATTATAGGAATGTGTCTAGATGTGCTGAGGGGATTGAGTCAGGCACTTGTATTTAAGAAATTAATTTACAATCTAAGAAAACTTTTTGAAAGTGTCATTTCTCAAGCTCAGAAATGTAAATAACACACAGATTGAATGTTGACTGTCAATGTATTGGCATGTGTTGAAAACATCAGAAAGACAGAAATAACACAGTGAGCCCTATGAAAGTAGCTAGATGGTGGACAATGTATAGTATGTATATATTTATGTATGTGTGGGATATAGTCAATACAGGAAGATATGATCTATGCCCTGAAGAACTCATGGTCTAATTTAAATCACTGAGGGTTACATCTATGCTTAGTATCAGAACATCTCTCTAGATTCCCATTGTGCCAGGTTCTGTTGCTGTCTCTAGGTTCCCATTGTGCTGGGTTTTCTTGGCCTAGGCAATAGTTACTTCTGATATCAACCTCACCATGGTCTGACAGGGTTTTGTCACCTACAGGCTGACTGATCTCTGATAGTCAGGCAAACCTAGAGTCTTCAGGGCTTTAGATATTGTCTCCTGAAACTTGAACACCACCTGGAAGTGTAGGAGGATTTGAGCACAGGTGACATTCTCTCAGACCTGTCCCACACAGGAACTGGACTGCTTCATTCTGCCTCAGCTGACGCTCCCAAGAAGTCTTCAGTGTTAGTTCTAATTTCACATTAGAAAGGAATGGTCACAGATCAATGAGTTGATAAAAGGTAGTAAGACCTACTGTGGCACCATGAAAGTCCAGAAGCAACAGTGGCTTCACTAGGAGTCGGAGGTTGTGAACCATTTTAGTAAAAGCACATCTCAGAAGATGGTGGAAGAAGTACATGTCGATAGATGGCAGAGGCCTGCCTGCTGGTAGTCCACGAAATGTGTCCCTAGAGTTCTCCCTTATCTGGGATGAATCATGACCAGTTCATTTTCATTCAGATCACTAATTTGGTCAGATGATGGCAGAGTAATCAGAGATCGTATATTTGGCCTGATGAAAAGGAAGTATAAAACAGAGTATCATCAGTATATTGATGACATCTTGGACAGCAGTGTCCTACAATTAACCCTAGCTGCTTTACGTATAAATTGGATCTAATCTTGCTTCCATTGATGTTAGTGGGAATATTACCATTGACTTTGGTGGAAGCAGTTGTGTGAAAGAGAAAATATTGAGCCCTCTAGGACTCTGTATGTGGAAGTCTGCAGGGAAGATGTTCAAATGCCCAGAAGTAACCTTTAGGTCAATTCTAAAATGATATTCCACCAGGAAAAATGAAGCTGGTAACATGCAAGATAATGTAAATAATGTAACCCAAAATACAGATCTAATATGAGGGGATTTACAGAGCTCAGTTAAGCAGACCAAGACTGAAAGGTCTCTGGATATAATTTTGAAATATGATACAGTGGGGGGAGGGAAGCCATTGTGATTTGGGGACATAGATACAATGACATCATCTTGTGGAACAGGGAAGAGATGTGGCTTTATGGGACAGATCCAAAGCCCACGGAAGCCAATGAGAGTTTTAGGAATACTAGAGGATTAGCAAGAATTATTTAATGAGAAATAGGTGGTATTGATTAAACCTGAGAGACTGAGTGGGAGTCTTCCCATTGACTTTAGTGGGCTTTAGATCAGGTTCTGAAGGAACTTGGTGAGATTTTTGTGACTTCTACTCTTAAGTTGCTTTTGGAATTCTCACCCTGTCTTTGGAATTCTGTATTTGGGTTTGGGAGCATCAGAGTCTGAAAGGTGTCAAAATAGGAGAAAATTCAGAGAAAAAGGCTGGAGAGAGAAAAACTGAACTTAGTAGCAAATACCATAATATGGATTTGGTAGACTCTGATTTTTATTGTTACTAGAAGCCCTTGATAAAAATACATCTTACATTGATCAGCTGAGTATACAGTCTAACCATTGAATATACATGTGTATTAATATGTATGTATGAATTTCTCTAAGACAATTCCCACATGTCAAGAGATGACAAGAGAGTCATATTACTGTTTATGTGATACCAAGTGGTCATTCCTGGATCAATATGCTATATTCATATTATGATGGTGTTGGAATATGAAATGTAAATTGGCATTGATTTAAATTGAAGCATTTTCATTTTATATTTTAAATGCTATTACATCTTTTATATGTACATATAATGTAAATGTGTACGTGCTAATGTACATAATTGAATGTGTAACAGAGTATCATGATGGATTAATGGACAAATTAGTAGGATACTGTCAGGTAGCTGTGATTTGACTAGAAGGCTGTGGAAGTAATAGGCCAAATTTTGAGGCCAATGGGAGTTTGACTGAATAAAAACTGATATAGATTTTAGGATTTGACCCAAATAAGAGATTTTGATGAGCTCAAGCAATCAGAACCCAGAGATGCTTGTATAATCTTATTTCCAGTTTTCATTTCTTTTGTTTTCTATACTAGATGGCAGTTATATTAAATTCAGCTACAAAGCATTCTCTTAGGGGTATTTCTCTGTTTATGTGAACCCAATAAAACATTTAATCATCACAACAAAGAATCCTTCTGCACTTCTAAATATTTGCAATATTGCTGATTTCTTTTAAACTTGCTGTATAATTTTTAAGGTTGCTGCAGAATAGATAATTACTGGAGATGAGAGTGATGTCTAAAATATAATGTACCCCAGTTGGGTTTTATATTACAGTATTAATGATTACAGTAGAAACATTGATGTCAATATCTAACAGTATCATATTTCAATTGGTCTGACATCAGACCAATGGAACATGTCTTATGTTTTTTCAGACATTTCAGTGAGTTGGGTTCATGAGTTAGGGATACTACATAACATGCTGGGCACAGGGAGTTCTAGTTTTGTTTGTAGTTTTCCTGGTTGAAGGAAGATAAGCATGTTACCCTTTTCACCATCAGATATCATCACATTATACAATTCCCATAATGGCACAGTACAAGAAAGAAGAGAAAAGAAGGAAAAATGAGTT
Organism: Pelusios castaneus; assembly: GCA_007922175.1. NCBI lineage: Eukaryota > Metazoa > Chordata > Testudines > Pelomedusidae > Pelusios > Pelusios castaneus. The sequence goes on along the minus strand of ML685769.1, from coordinate 27,706,246 downwards.
GTGACCCTAAGAGTCACTTTATGCCAACTGGCAAAGGACATGCTTTTATGTAATAATAAAACCCAGCAGGTCTGACAAACTCAAAAACCCCAACATGCTGTTGTCAGAATATTTAGCCAAGCAGTGTCTTGTAAGGTATAGTATGAAAAATGACTTCACACTGGTCATGAATATCATTGCATTACTTCTGTACAGGTTGTGTATAGAGACTTATGTATGTAAGCTGGAAATACATTGAAGAGGCTGTGGATAAACAAGGATTTATTTGTCTGTGTGGATCAAGGTAATAGGCAGATGAGAAAACCAAACAGTGTTGCTTGATTACAAGCAAAGGCTAATAAATATACATTTGCTCAAAGGTAAATAGTGATCAAGCTGATCAAGAAAGCAGATTAAGTTAGACGATGAAGAATGGACTAGGAGCCTTTACCCCAAAGAACAAGCAGCAGGGAAGAGGAACTTTATCTGGGGTTGCTTTTGAAATGATACTTTCCAAAGCTTTTCTGGACACTAAATATGAAGAGAGGGAACTCCATCACTTAGAAGCAAAAGGGCCAGTGCACAGGAAATCTGTGAAAGGCCAATACCCCAACCAAATGGCCCAAGAATGCAGAGAACTGACTATAGGTGAGAAATTGTCTGAGACCAGGAGTGCAAGCTACTAAATTTTGGACATTAAACAGTGTGTTTTGGTTTTGTTTTTTTGTTTGTAACCATTCTTTGTTTCTATCATCTCTGCTTGATAGTGCTTAAATTTCTGATCTTTATTAGTAAACTTAATTTAAATTTTACCATCAAGTCACCTTATTGCTGTTAGAGTAATGGGAGGTGTGCAATCTCTGGTAGCCAACAAGCTGCTGCGTATTCTCTTTTTTCAGACTTGGTAGTTCTGCGGCCACTGAGTGACAGGAGCTAGCTGCTGATGAGGGACTGGGGAACTGGGGCTCACTGAATGTGACCTGCAAGGAAAGGTTAAGACTGGCAGAGCATCAAAGAGTTGTTGGTGAGGCAGATAGAGCAGTGTCCTAAGAAGCACATACACAGTTTTAAGCTTCCTCAAAACTCTCCCTTGCTGAGGCAGAGAGGGGCTTATGATTCTGATTCCTGGAGAGAATGTTGCAAAAGCGATAGTGATGTTGAAGGAAGTTCCAGAAGAATAACAATAGAGATTTGCTCCTTTAAGTTGGTGAAGAATAGGCTGTTGGTAAAATAAGGGCAGTTCCAAGAAAAGACATGGCAGAAACCAATCTGAAAAGGATCTGAAGAAGAGAGCTGGTGGAGAAATAGTCTAGGTAGTGGGAGTAGACAGGTCCAGAGACAGAAGGGAAAGAGAGAGGGAGGATTGTAGCAGGAAAGGTTGGATGATTTTAAGATTTTTCTCAAGAAAGGGAAATGCTTGTAGGTGGAGGGAAAGAAGCAGGAAGACAATGGTTAGGAAAAAGGGGAGGGAGTGAAAGGAAGGACAAGTAGCTGGAGGAGATAGGATTGATGGAACTGTGTGTGAGGTTACAGGAAGATAGAGACCTTAAATTCAAAAACTGATGAGAGGAGAGATGATCATGAGATCATCTTTCAGATGAGATCTTAAAAGCCAAGTAAGTGCATGTCTGCTCTCCACTGACAGAAGAGACCATGGGCTTATGTGCTTGGTGGTTGCTTCTGTCCACTACAGAAAGAGCTATGCTTCAGTGGGGCTTTGTGTGTATACTTTACACAGGGTGCAGCTGTGCTTTTAAAGTCCAGCCCTGTATTGCTGGATGGAAAAGAAGGCACTGTGTCAGTTCAAACTCCGCCTTGTCTACCTAAAGCCCTTTCTTTTGTCTCCTAGTCTCCAGAAAACCCAGTTGGAACCAGCATATGGAAACCACTCCAGGAGGTGGTACCTCCCTATAGTCTAGTCTCAGTGATTTTTCTTTAATTATCTCCCTGTGGGGGGACCATTCTGCCCTGTCTGTCCACTTCCCCCCCCTCAACTTTAGATCCTGTGGGAGATGTGGTAACCTGCTTCCATGGAGTAAAACACAATCCTACATCAGGTTAAGATTTTTCTTACGATTATTTTTAGTAGAAGTTGGGGACAGGTCCTAGGCAATAAACAAAAATTCACAGAAGCCTGTGATCTGTCTCTGACTTCTGCCAAAGATAAGTGTGATAAAATGGGGCTGATTGGGGGTGGGGATGAGACCCTGAGTCTCACTGCAGGAGGTCTATGGTGGAGTGTCCAGCACCCACCACCTGTGGTGACTGAGAGTTCCTGGGTTCTCCCTTGTTGCCTCCAATGGCTGGAGCTGTGGTGGCCCCACCAGCCGACAGCTCCAACCCTGCTATCCCAGGGCTGAAATGTAAAATGTCACAGAGGTCTCTGAAAGTTACAGAATCTGTGACCTGCATGACATCATCTTATCCTTAAAACCATTCCTAGATTCAAAACAATGGTCCCCAGAGATAGTGCATGGAATCATAGCAATGTAGGGATGGAAGGGACCTGAAGATGTCAAGTTCAGCTCCATATGCCTAGGCAGGACCAGTAAACCCAGTTCACCCCTGACAGGTGTTCGTCCAACCTGTTCTTAAATACCTCCGATGATGGGGATTCCACAACCACACTTGGAAGCCTATTCCAGAGTTTAACTACAGTCTTTGGCTATGTCCACACTGGTAAATTAGTTCGAATTAAGGAAGCTTAATTCGAACTAACTAAAGCCATGGCTACGCTAAGCTTTAATTAGTTCGAATTAAGGGCTTCCTTAATTTGAACTAATAACTTTGAATAGCGTATTACAAGTAAGGGTTAATTTGAACTAACTAGTTTGAATTAACCAATGTGGCCATGTTAATTCGAACTAATTTCTTAGTTCGAACTAACTGGCCCATTAAAATCAATGGAGATCACTAATTCGAACTAAGCAAGTGCCATAAATGGCACTTGCTTAGTTCAAACTAATTTTTTCTAGTTCGAATTAAGCTAATTCAAACTAACTAAAACTAGTTTGAATTAGTTAGTTTGAACTAACTAATTCGAACTAATTTTAGTAAATGTAGACATAGCCTTTCAACCTGTGGTATACCAACTTTATAGTAATTTCATCTAGATCACATTTCCCCCCTTTCCTTATGAGAGTGCCATGTGAGACTGTGTCAAAAGTCTTACTAACATCAAGATATGTCACAACTACTGCTTCCCCCATCCAGTAGGCCAGGAATTCCATCAAAGAAGGAAATCAAGTTGGTTTGGCATGATTTGGTTCTTGACAAATCCATACTGGCTATTCTTTAGAACCCTGTTTAATCCTCTAGCTACTTACAAACTGATTGTTTAATAATTTGTTCCAGTATCATTTCAGGTACTAAAGTTAGGCTGACTGGTTTATAACTCCTTGCACCCTCTTTGTTCTCCTTTTAAAGATAGGCGCTATGTTTGCCCTTCTTCAGTAGAGGCCTCACCCATCCCCCAGGAGTTCTCAAAGATAATAGCTAATGGTTCTGAGATTGTTTCTAGTTTTTGAAGTACCTCGGATGAGTTTCATCAGACCCTGATTTGAATTATCTAACTTATCTCAATATTCTTTAAACTGTTCTTTCCCTATTTTGGCTTCCATTCCTTGCCCTTCGTTAATATTAATTACATTGAGTATCTGGTCACCAGTAATCTTTTTAGTAAAGACTGAAGCAAAATAGGCATTTCAGCTTTCTTGATGTCATCACCAGTTGTTAGATATCCTTCTCCAGTAAGTAATACACTTATGCTTTCCTTTGTCTTTCTCTTGCTCCTGATGTATTTAAATAACCTTTTCTTATCGTCTTTTATCATAGAATCATAGAATAATAGGGTTGGAAGGGACCTCACGAGGTCATCTAGTCCAATCCCCTGCTAAAAAGCAGGACCACTCCCACTAAATCACCCCAGCCAGGGTTTTGTCTAACCGAGCCTTAAAAATCTCCAAAGATGGAGATTCCACCACTTCCCTAAATAGCCCGTTCCAATTCTTCACCACCCTCCTAGTGAGAAAGTTTTTCCTAATATCCAACCTTGACCACCCCAGCTGTAATTTGAAACCATTGCTCCTTGTTCTGTCCTCTGTTACCCTCAAGAACAGCCTAGCTCCCCCCTCTTTGGAGCAACCCTTCAAGTAGTTGAAGGTTGATATCAAATCTCCCCTCAGTCTTCTCTTCTGTAGACTAAATAAGCCTAGTTCCTTCAGTCTCTCCTCATAAGTCATGTGCCCCAGCCCCCTAATCATTTTTGTTGCCCTCCGCTGGACTCTTTCTAATTTGTCCACATCCTTTCTGTAGTGGGGAGCCTAAAACTGGACACAGTATTCCAGATGCGGCCTGACCAGTGTCGAATAGAGAGGAATTATCACATCCCTCGATCTGCTGGCAATATTTCTACTGATGCAGCCTAATATGCCATTGGCCTTTTTGGCAACAAGGGCACACTGTTGGCTCATATTCATCTTCCCGTCCACCATAACCTCCAGGTCCTTTTCTACAGCGCTGCTACTTAGCTGATCGGTCCCCAGCCTGTAGCAGTGCATGGGATTTTTTTCATCCTAAGTGCAGGACTTTGCACTTGTCTTTGTTGACCCTCATGAGGTTTCTTTCAGCCCAGTGTTCCAATTTGTCCAAGTCTCCCTGGATCCTGTCCCTGCCCTCCAGAGTATCTACCATTCCCCCCAACTTGGTGTCATTTGCAAACTTACTAAGCACGCAGTCTAGTCCATCATCAAGATGATTAATGAAGATGTTGAATGGAACCGGCCCCAGGACCGACCCCTGGGGCACTCCACTCATTACCGGTTGCCAACCAGACATCGAGCCACTGATTCCTACCCGCTGAGCCCGTTGATCTAACCAGTTTTCGATCCACCTTGCGGTCCACTCGTCCAACCCATACTTCCTTAACTTGCCGATGAGAATGCTGTGGGAAACTGTATCAAAAGCCTTGCTAAAGTCATAAAATTTTGTCCCTTAGCCTTTCTGATTTTGTTCTTACATACTAATGTTATTCTTTTGTACTCCTCAGCAATGATTCCATTAATCCTACAAAAAGCAGAAACCTTTTTGATTTTTAGATTATTAAAAGGCATATTTGCCTCTTACTATTCCTTTCATTCCTTTGCACAGGAATACTTTGCAGTTGTGCCTTTAATGCTACCTTTTTGAGAAAGTACCAGCTCTTCTGAACTCCTTTTTTCTCTTAGATTTTCTTCCCGTAAGACCTTACCTACCAGTTCTCTGAGTTTGTTAAAGTCTGCTTTTTTGAAGGCCATTGTCTGTGTTCTGCTGCTTTCTTTCCTTTCTTTCCTTAGAATAATAAACTCATCATTTCATGATCACTTTCACCCACATTGCCTTCCACCTTCAGATTTGCAACCAGTGCTTCCCTGCTGGTCAGAATTAAGTCTAAAATGGGTGTCCCCCTGTTTGCTTCCTCCACTTTTGGGGGTGGGGGTAAAAGTGGGGGAGAGAGGCCTGCTGCTACACCCCATCTGAGTTGCAGTACATTTCCATAGTATGTTGGTCCCGCCGCGTGCACCAGTGTAGGGAAGAAGAAGCCATGGCCTAACCGCCCAGGGCCAGATTGTTGGAGGGGCTTTAGAATAATCCGGCTCAGTGCTGGGAGGGCAGGGGTGCCGAGAATCCTCTTTCCCTGCTGGCACTGGTGGGGGGCGAGGCCCTGAAGCCAGAGGGGCCAGGCCCAGGCTCTGCGCTCCATGCTGCTACCCTGCCCCTGGGCCCGCTGGCCCACCCTCGGGGGGTGGAGCGGGGCGGGCCAACCCTGTTCACTTTGTCTGGGGATGGGGCTGGCTGGCTTATCCTTCCTCCTCCTTATTTATGTACCTGCTTAAAGACCGAATGCAATCTGCCCCACAGTCTGGGATCCTTCTTCATGACAAGTGTGCTCTACATTTTAAAAGGGTATTTTTATACTCCTATAAAAGATACTCTGTAAGAGTATATTGTAGTGTGTTGCGTTTACATCTTATCAGGTGCTTCTGACTTGACTTTATGTTAATGGACTTTTTGTTATGTAAATCACAGTACCCAAGGTCTCCTTGGAAGCAATAGATTTTTTGTTGTTGTTGTTGTTAATAGATTCTTTAAAACAAAACACAGATCTAGTTAACATTCAGGAAATATGCTTTTTAAAACAATACAACTCATCCCTTGGAAACAGTTTGTTCTGTTTTTTCAGTAAAGCTAAGCCATTAGCCCCTTTAAGGGACTAACTGCATATAACACTTTATTTTCCCTCAATTCAGCCATTTGTCTCTGGTGTTGACCTGAACTCCCATTCCAACCCATTTTCATAATAGGTAGACAGATCTGGACTGATGTTATGTATAGCAAGTTTCAGACCAGTGCAGATTAGATTAAAATGGGCAAGTAAAGTCAGACTGTAATCCTGAAAGCTGTTACAGATGATGGTTTGGGAAATACTTTGAGTCTCTTGTTCTTCTGCCTGGAGGAAATGACATCCCTTCAAGAACATGCCATGGCAGTGTTGAGAGAGGGGCTTGCATGTTGCTCCTTACAAAGATGTGATTGTCTGAATGATCTGTTACCTGCTGAGGTTGTGGGGGAAGACGCAGGAAAAATTGCCTTCAGTTCCCTTGTATGTCTTCAAGAAAGGTACGTTCCCCATGAAGATCCATGTATCCTTTTCTTCCTTCCAATGAACAGACTGTTATGGCCAGTGCTTTTTTTCTGCCGGAACGCACCGGAACGGCGTTCCAGCACCTTTTTTTCCCTGCCGGTGCTCCCTCCCAGCTGTGCAGGCTGGGCCGGGCTGGGGAGATTTAAATCTCCCGCCCTGAGCATGCGCAGTTACAGCGTGCTCAGGGCGGGAGCGGACTGGCCGACAAGCAGCTCTGCCGGCCGTCCCTGTGGTTCCCGGCCTCCGGCCAGGTAAGGGGGCTAGAGGGAGGCCTGGAGAGGGGTGGGGGGACAAGGAGACGGCCCGGGTTAGAGGGGTGGGGGTGGGGACAAGGAGGGACCCCCGCACAGGCCGGCAGCCCCCACCGCCCCCTCCAGATCCTCTTCCCTGCCTTCCTTTCTCTTCTTTCTTCCTTTCCTTTTTTCTTTCTCTTCTTTGTCTTCCTTCCTTCCTGCTCTTTCTGTCTTTGCTTCCTTCCTTTCTTTCTTTTTTTCTTTGTCTCCTCCTTCCTTCTCTTTTTTCTTTCTCTCCCTTCTTTTTTAAAACTTTTTAAAAATTAATTTTTAAATAAAAACCTTTCTTAAAATTAGATTTCAATTCCAAATTCATTCCAATTAAATTAATTAAACACAATTAATTAATTAATTCTATTTACAGTCACTTTATCTTCAATTAATGCCTATAATTTCTGTCTTGTGAGTTTTCCCCAAAAATTTATTCTGAAAAAGTTTTTCACACGGCTTGAAAATTTTGCACACAAGCCACCAAACCTAGAGGGAACATTGGCTACTAGTTGCGTACACAACAGCAGGCCAGCAGGCTAACATCGGTCAGTCCCACACTCTGAGCCTGGCCGGAGCCCACAGCACCAACAAAAAGTGTGTGGATGCATTACTGCCTGCCACCCAGTACCCAGAAACACAGGCCAGCAGCAGACGTGATAGCTACGCATTCATGTTTTTTTCTAATTATAATACGGCCCCCCAACAGTCTGAGGGACCGTGAACTGGCCCCCTATTTAAAAAGTGTGAGGACCCCTGCTGTAAGACCTCATAGGTTGTCTTTCAGTATATTAGCGGCCTGCATAGTTAATAAAACTTAACAGTTTTTACCTTGTATTTTTATTTCTTTGATATATTCAAAAATTTACTGTTTACTGCACTATTTTCAGTGTTATTTCTTTATGACACGACGGACATCAATAGGAGTTCCGGTACCTTTTTTTTTAGAAAAAAAGCACTGGTTATGGCTTTGTTTAGAGTAGCCTTTTAAAGTGTGTTGGAGAACCCATTTTAAAAGTCTAGAGTACACAGCCTTTGATATGTGCTAAACTGGTTGGTTTAGGCCTTGTTTAGACAGGCTATGGCTACACTAGAGCAGTGGTTCTCAGTCAGGGATACACGTACGCCATGGGGTTCCCAGAGGTCTTCCTGTGGTTACATCAACTGATCTCAATGTTTCCTAGTTTTACAACAGGCTCCATAAAAAGCACCAGCGAAATCTGTACAAACTAAAATTTCATACGGACAATGACTTGTTTATAGTGTTCCATATACTATACACTGAACTGAACTGTAAGTATAGTATTTATACTCCAGTCGACTTATTTTATAATTATGAGGAAGTAAGCAATTTGTCAACAGTAGTGTGCTGTGGCACTTCTGTATTTTTATATCTGATTTTGTAAGCCAGTAGTTTTTTAAGTGAGGTGAAACTTGACAGTATGTAAGACAAATCAGACTCCTGAAAGAGGAGGAGTAGTCTGGAAAGGCCATGGACCCAGAAGTGAAGTTGTACTGATGGAGCTGTGCTGCTTTAAGCTGTCTAACGTAGATGCTCTAAGCCAAGGAGAGAGCTTCTCCTGTTGGCTTAATTACTCCAGCCCCCAGGCGTGGTGGTAGATATGTTGGGGGGGAAGCTCTCCCATCAGCTTAGGGCAGCTACACTAGAGAGCTACAGCAGTGCGGTTCCTTCGTTGACATAGCGCTGTCCAAAATGGTCTTAAATTGACTTAAATTATGTCACTCAGCAGTGATCAATTCATGCCCCTGAGCAATATAACTAATGCCGACTTAAGCTGTGGCTACATTATAGCTTCAGACGTAAGATGTGATGGGAGCATATTTTCAATAACATCCTAACTGACATGGTTTAAAAGTTTAGTGTGGGCAAGGCATGTTACTGTTAGCACATGTGAAGCTGGTCCAGTTAAGGGAGAGGTGGGAGCTCAGGTTCTAATTTGACCAGGTTAGTATGAATTAAAGAACACACTGTTTTGGCTACACTAGACTTTCACTGCATGCTAGTTAGTGTGTGTTGTAACAATATGCTTTTAGATCTTAGTCTAAATAAAGCCTATGGCAGATAGCTATGGAGGAGGAAAAGCTCACATAGATACCCATTGTCTCCGCCTCACTGACTGTTGTATCTGGGGACTTGAGGAAAGAGAGGCCTCAATTAATTCTGCCTAAAGAGGAGGAGGTTGAAGATCCTGCACTCATGATCCTTCAATGTACAAGAGAGAGGAGCCCCCCAAGAGCCTGCAGAAGGTGGTACTGCACTAAGTTTTACACAAAAAGGTATGAGAAGTGAAAGAGATGGGTGTGCAGGTAGGGAATGGTTGTGGATGCTGATTTGACCTATATCTGAAATCTAAATCTTTTGAGGCTCCTTCATAGCTAGTTTCCTTTGAATGTTCATGTTGATGCATGTTCTTAGATGTAAATTTATACAGAATGAAGACCTAATTATTTCATTTTATTTTTTTAATAGTCCCTGAGGAATAGCAAGAATTTTTTTAATGATGAAAAGGTATTTAATTCTGTGAATTATGAGTGATCTAGGGAAACAGGGAAAGGAAAAAATATCTCCCGGTTTTGTATTAGTGGGGCTAAAGGTACTTGAGTTCTTTAAAGAATGTGGTTGCATGAGATACAAAACCAAACCTCGCCTACACTACTTTTCCATAACCAAAAGTAAAACTATTTTGGGTTAGCCTATATCCAGTCTAACCCAGGGAATTTGCATACCCAAAGGAAAATGTTCTTTGGCCCAATCCTACAGACCTTACTGATTTCAACAGGAACTTTGCATAAGGAAGGGCTGTAAAATGATGCCCTTTTCCTCTAATGATACGATTTCAGCTATCATAATCAAGCAAGTGATGTGCATATTATGGAGTGACAAATAATAAAAATAATGTCTCACCCTGGTTGATTATTACTGGAAATCCAACAATTGTGACTGATACTGCTTTGTCCCTGAACTGACACTGCTCATAACAATGCTGGAGTGTTCAGCTGATACTAAAAGTAACTCTTATGCTGAATTCTGTATTACCCATGGATATGATATTGGAAGTTAGTGAAGAAGAATAAATAGCTTTTTGAGATATGGACAGAATGGGGTTACTAACTACAGTTTTCAATGGTAGGAACTAAGCATAATTGATAATACTTCCTAAATTTAATTATTTCATTTTGTGACATACAATATCTCCTTGTACTGGCCTAATTGTTTTGACCTGCTATAGTGGGGGGGAAATATTTTGTGTTCTGAAAGTAGAGGGAGGTGATTTTGAGGTTATAAAGTATTTTCCTATTATTTACATACTACTTTGAAATGTTTCTCAACTAACCAAAATAGTGCTTAAATTCACCTCTCCAGGACAGTGTATAATATTTACACTGAACATTAAAATAGCTCACTCAAAATTGAGGTTTATTATTATTTTGTAGTAGTTATTAATAGTTTCTGTTAAGTATATAAACTTTAAATTATGCTGAATTGCTGAAAACAGAAAGCATAGAACCATTTCACTGAAGCTATTAGACAACTCAACTCAGTATAAAACAGATATACTGTGACAATTCAATATTAAATTACTGAAGAAAACAAGTAATCTCAACAAAAAGCAGAATATATTCACATCTACAAATATATTTTTTTAAATTTTGTTTGCCATAATTGAAATTTAAGGATATTTTTGCATATTTTAACTAAAAATTAGTCGATTGCAATTTTTATGTACAGATGTATATTTTATTCTTCAAATTTCTCTTCCATTTGATCAGATCAGCATTTTATTTACATGAAAGAGATTTGTCAGACTTATCTTCTGTTTCATTTTAACCTCTGATTTTCATGTAAGGACTTTGTATTCTAGGTTTAACTTATGAAGCTACTGCATGAATTTCAATTTAAATTTCTCTTAATTACTCTTGTTACTATATTATTATTGTTGAACTTACTATCCATAAGACAACAAAATGTGTCACTTTAAAGATACATTTACAAATGGCTTTTTCAATTTCTGTTTAAGTAAAATGTTTCCAACTTCATCTAAATTCAACTACCCTTACAATTTACATTAGACAACACTCCATCAATAAAACCATCAAAATGATCTACTGCATTGTAGACAAAAGTTATTGTGTCAAGTTGACACTAATCAGTTAATTCCAGTAAACCTTCAGATAAACAAAAGCTTGTTGTCTATTACTGATGTGTGTGATTAGCCCCCTGTATGTCCTATAGCTATGCACATCTATAGAGATGTATCTGGCAGACACTTTGCCTGAGGGCTCTATATGTAAACCAGGACAGGATCTATAGTTAATGATGTTGACCCTGACTCCCCCAACAGAGATTGAATTCAGGCCTCATAATATCTCGACAGCTGATATGTATACTGCGCTAATAATATTATCTATTACTTATGCTTCTGTGATTCACAGTGTTCAATGCTAAAAAAAGGTTCTCTTAAATTTCTTTCACTTTCCTTTATCTTTTTTTTCATAATAAGGGCCATTTACCTCATAATTCTAGCTAAGACACTCTTGTATCTGGGGTCATATTGATCCACAGTCTACATTACACGTATTTGGACTGCAGGGACAGAATCTGTTTGCTTTCTCTTATTTGCTTATGCTTTAAATTAGGAAGGATGGATTGAGTATTTATCAATAGCTTTTATGCCTTAAAAGGGACAAGTGATTTGGGGTGCCTCTGTTTCTTGGTTATCCAACCTGAGGTACCTTAAAGGCACTGATTTTCAAAGGGCAGGTGCACAGGGTCCAAGTGAAAACCAGGGCCTTTTAAAGGTATGCCAGGTTACTCACTGAAAAGTCGACGCCCAAAATCACTGGTCACTTTTGAAAATCTTGGCCAGAATATTCACTCTTCAAAGTCAGAGTGGGCAGACCACTGCTTTCATGTTGACTTCTCTAGTAAGTTGACTGGGAGATGCAGTTCCATTCACATTGCAGGACCAGAGTCTTAGGCCTGGTCTACACACATTTTTTATACAGGTCAGTTAGCGTAGTGATTATTTACCCATCTGGTTATATGGATACAACCCCTAGTGTGGATGCATTTATACTGGTAGAACATATCCCTCTTCCTGCATGAGAATAAGCTATAGGGGTATAAGCACTTTCATACATTTTTTTGAATAAACAAGACTTTAGCTTGTTAGTTTTCTGGAGCAGAGACCAGTCTTACCCTGTTTGTGGGGATGCTAAATAGACAACAATTAATAATAGCATAAAGAAAGATCTTATGCCCTCACAAAGCCTCTCTCTGTCCAGCTCTACTTGCAGGAGCAGGAATTAGCCTTTAGACTTCCAGACCAGATAATGTATACTGGAAGGAATAATATAGGAGCTGAAATCAGCCCTGCTACTCCAGAAAAGAGAAGCTGAGCCATACTTGCATACAGCGAGCATCTCTGGCTGAAATGATGACAGGGACCACTGTTAAAAATTAAATTCTGCCTTATTTTTGTACAGTTCTAGTGAGTCACATTTGCGAATAGTAGCGAGAGATTTAATGATCGCATATTTTTTATCTTATTTCACTTCGGTCGATGGCAATTTTTTTCTGTTAATGTCGACTTAGAGCTCAAAGTAATTTAGTAATTGATTCCAAGCACGGCAGCTTGCCAATGGCAGCTTTCCATTCAGGGAAATATCTTTGCTAATTTTATCCATCAGAACGAGATTACCATGCTAATCTCTCCCAGTCCCAGTACCGTGGTCATTTGGGACACACTGATGCAAATGATGTTATTAAACACAAACCTTCGCCCAAGACAGGAGAGAAATGAAAGCAGGGGGAGATGAATGAATACAAACAAAATCCTTTACAAGAATTCCCTATTGAGCTGGCATGGTTTCCAAGTCTCCTCTTTGTTGCATCATGAGGTTTTCGTTTGTGCAGTGTTCTTATTTTTTTAACAATATTTTTTTGCTTTTTCTTAAAGGACTCCCCCCGCCAAAAGGCTCTAACCGCTCTGTGAGATCGTAGATTGTAGAGGTTAGAAGTGGTGGGTGTTAAAACAGAATCCTGAACAGTAAGAGTCTGTCCTTTCCCTGGGACAGTTTTCATTCTACCTCTATCATTAGTAGATGCCAGTATTTCCATTCCAAATCCCTTTGCTGTTGGGTTAGAATGGCATCTAGCATGTGGCTACTCTCAGCCAAAAATTTAGGTGAGGCCTTGTAATACCCTGTAGCTTCGCGTGTACTCATAATGTGCATGTCTGAAGTCCTCAGCTTTGGTTGATGGACTGTTCACTGGAGAATAGAGGCCCTCCCTCAGCTATGGCTTCTTTCGCTTTGGAGCCCCCAGTTGGAGTATGTACTGCAGTCTAAGGAACTCAATTCTGGAAGGTGCTGAATTCTCTGGCACTAGTCTTTCACAACACTTAAGCATATGTTAAAGAAGTGGTGCAGAGCTCTGTCAATCTACACAGCAGAATGGAAACAACTGATAATCTGGGACTTTTCTGGCTCTGCCTGGTTTTAGGTACATATTCCAAAATCGAATTCCTTTCAAAATCAGGCAAGCTCTGACTTTTAGTGCCAGTTTTGACTCTTCTGTTGTTTATATCTGATTTATCAATTGCCTACTTCTTTTTCTTAAAGAAAAAGAGAGATTTGTGCTCACATAAGCTTGTTATCACAAATAGTACTGAAAAACCTAAAATGGATAGACTCTCACCTTTCTTTAAAAAAAATAAATTGGCTCATTATCTCTGTATTAATTGATATTTTGGTAATTATTAATTGATTATTGATATTTTGGTATTAATTCATATTTTAATAATTACTTGCTGGTTTTCTTCAGGGAAGAAACCAGAACATTACTTCTCAGATGGCATTATTCATGATGTAAGGAAAAGAGATCCCATCTATTTCTGTATTTTTTTATACTCAAATAATTAAAATGCTTAATTTCAGAATTTTTCTCTTGCCTTAATATATCATCTCATTAGACAATCTAATGTGAATGACAGAAAGTAATTCATTTAATTGTATTAACATTTTTTATTATGAAACCATATTGGAATTGCTTATAATTTGATATATTAAGAAGTTTTCTGTCATCTATTTTACTTAATGTTATTTTATCATTTATTTGTATAGTCTCTCTAGGTTGTTTTGAACCAGCTAAAAATGCAATAGTGTCAACCAACTAAAAAGAAAATAAAGGAACACTTTCAGGAAAGGGGTTTTTTGTTTGTTAAGAAACACACATACTAGACCAAATTATACCAAGAAAAGTTTCTTTTTACTTGTACTTGAATGGGTGGAAGGGAGAAAAGAATGGCTCAAAACATTTATTTTAGAGGTTGAAAAATAAAAGAAGTCAACAACTATTGCTCCCAGAGATATTATATTACCAATAGTGAGTAAATTAAACATACACATTCTCAAGGACTACGTAGCAGATCACTTGTGGATGTTATGAATCACAGTCTGCTTTTATAAAGCCATTTTTTCTGATAGACATGTATATTGTGTTGACAGTTTAGAAAGTTCATAACACATTCTAATTCTCAAGAAAAGCTCAGATCTGGAAATTTACTTAGAATCCCAGCTTTCAGTGCAGGAGAGACAGAGGTCATTGCAGAAATGATACTGTCAGCCTTCAGGGGCAAATTAGGTCTCACAGCAGAGTACACAAATGTAAGGGTACGGCAACGTCAGATAACTATGTAGTCAAATTCCAAAGGGGTAGCCATGTTAGTCTATTGTAGAAAGACAACAGAGTCCTGTGGCACTTTTAAAGACTAACAGATTTATTTATTGCATGAGCTTTC
>ML685769.1:27634777-27691081 GCA_007922175.1 Pelusios castaneus | reverse complement strand
CCACTTCGTCTTCAAAGCGTCTGACGAAGTGGGATTTTCTCCCACGAAAGCTCATGCGATAAATAAATCTGTTAGTCTTTAAAAGTGCCACAGGACTCTGTTGTCAGATAACTAGTGTGGGAATTGCTCCCAGTTAAAGTAGTAGTAATTCTGTTGACAGAGGAAGAAAGGATGATTCAGTGGTTAGAGTATTGACCTATGACTTAGAGACCTGGCTTAAATTCCCTTCTCTTCCACAAACTTCTGGAGTGACCTTTGTCAAGTCACATCAGCTCTGTACTAGTTCTTCTGCCTCAGTTCCCCATCTATAATAGTAATAGTAATTCCCTGCTCCCCGAGGGTGCTGTGTGGACAAATGCGCTAAAGATTTTGAGGCCTTTAGGTACTTTGGTGCTGGGGGCTATATAGGTACCTACGATTGATAGATGAACCTCAGTAGATGCATTCTGGGACACCTGAGAGCAGAAGCTGGTCTTTAGTAAATCATAATACAGTGTTAAATAAAAATGGTTCCAAATCTGGTTTTATACAGATTTCTAGCTTAGCCAAAGTTCAAGGCTATTCAAGGCTTTGATTCTGGACCACCCCTAGCATTAGCTGTGACCTAGGGACCCTTTGATACCAGCTGGCAGTAGGCACAGGGCGTGCATACAGTTTTACAGGGCTTCCCAGAGGTCAGAAGTATGTATAACAGTTCACTGAAGAGTGGCATGTGAGGTTTCTACTGAAAATCAGTAGTCCATGGGTGGTCATTATTATTTTGAAATGTGTATACGGGATAATATTTAAGGAGTTATGTATCTATACTAAAAATGGTGTTCTAAAGGTCTGGGAGTTAAGAAAGGCCATCAGGAGGAGACATACCGTGAAAAGGTTTCTGCAAGGGAGGAAGTAGCAGACACCTATCTCCCTGTCTGGTTGTTTTTGTATTGTACACCTCATAGTGTTGGCCTATTAGCATAGTGAGCCACAAGTGGGCTTGTGAAATCTACAGGAAATGATGTCAGACACGTGGCATAAATGACAGTGATGTCCTGTTCACGAATCAAGACGAAGGATGGAACTGATCTATCAAAGTGTGACGCCCTTGCGGCCAAGATGGAGTCTGCCCTGCAGGCAGCTCTGGCCAAGGAAGGGCGCACACAGGAACGCAGCAGGGACAGTCACCTTCCATCCCAGGGGCACCTGTTCCAAACCCCCCGGCGTGATCTCACACACGCGCTGGGACAGCACACTGAATGTGGGAACGGGGAAGATTTATTAACAGAGGGAGGAAGGAGAAAGCAACAGGGGAGATGGGGCAGCAGTAAACAGGCTAACAACTAGCACTGGGCCCCGCAGGCCCAGAGGTGCTGCAGGCTGAGAGGGCAGCCAGTGAGTGAGCACAGCGTCTGCGCGCTGAGTTCAGTGATCCCAGCATAGTGCCAGTCGGCGCTGAGTCCTGGTTGCTCCTGGTCGTCTTCGGCGCCAGCAACTGTCCCCAGCAAACCCTCTGGTGCCACTTCTGCTGCTCTCTGCGACCGCAGGGCAAAGATTTAATGGGACCACACTCTGTAAAACCCCACTGAGGAGATAAGCTGGCAGCATGTCCATCTCATGAAAGAAGGGTCATGGCCAAAGCTGGCTGTAAAGTATTAGAAGCATTTTACATGAGTCTTGCTCCATGGCCTGTTCCACACTGGTGGTGATATGTAGGATAGGAGTAGCTAAACTCTGCAGTGAAAGGCTGCCTGCATCTACACTTCCACTGTAGTACGGGGTATGGCTCACCTGCTAGTGGATTCTCTGTACTTTAAAATCTTTAAATCATGATTTGAGGACTTTAATAACTCAGTCATAGGTTAGAGGTTTATTACAGGAGTGCATGGGTGAGGTTCTGTGGCCTGCCTTGCGCAGGAGGTCAGACTAGATGATCATATTGGTCCCTTCTGACCCTTAGAGTCTGAATCTGTAGTGTGTAGCTACATGTGACAGTGAAAAGCTCTGACGTGGAAGAGGCAATGGGGAAAGGCTCTGGCAGCAAAAAGCTGACAAGGTTCAGCAGCAAGACACTACACTTACAAATTACAGTGTAGAGAAGGGAGGCATTGCTTGGGTGTGTAGAGAGCTGTATAGGATAGTTACCTTAAGGTTCTGGCACCTTGTGACGGGGCAGCCCCACTCCACACTGCAGGAACCCAGCAGACCCTGTGGGTGGATAAGGCCTCGCCCCTTAAGCCCTGCTGGGCATGCTCAGCCTGCAGTTTCCCTATAAAAGTAAGCAGCTCAGTTCAGTCTGGGCTGACCAGCAAGGAGGAAGGACCTCTGCCAACAGCTCCTGACTTTGAGGATCACCCACTGCAAGCAGCAGGAGAGGGAACCCTCGAAAGGAGCCACTTGGAGCCGACGTCCTGGGTCAGCCACCAGGAGCCTGATCTGCAGGCAACGGCTTCAGCCTTCGGATCCCAGGATCCCACGGAGCAGCAGCTGACAGCAAGCGGGGCAGTCAAGGAGGCTGGAGACGAGTATTGGCCGAGTGACAATGGCTGACTCAGGTAGGAAGTAGCCCAGGGGCCCGGGTTCTGGAGTCGGCAGCGGGTTGGCATGTTGTGGTCCGGATCCCCGCCAGCCTGGCGCTGGACCCCCGGCGCCGATGGGGCCCTGGGCTGGGACTCGGTGGAGTGGGAGGGCCCGAGTCCCCCTACCCAGGGTGACCCATCCCTGAGGCAGTTGCCCTGATAACTGCCCTTCCAAGAGGGCCGAGATAGTGACTCTGTGGCCACTAGGCCAGACTGCCCTGCAAGGAGGGCCAAGATAGTGACTTCGTGCCCACTAGGCCAGACGGCCCGGAACCCAAGAGGGGGGAACAATAGGCTGGTAAGGTTTCGGACGCACCCTCCTTGTTTGCACCCCCCAGACTTTCCCCATTTTGGGGCACAGTGGAGGGCGTGGCCCATGACACACCTCTGTACAGTGATTCACCAACTGTCTACCCTGCTGTTCAGACCCATGTTATGGAGCCAGCGGTGTACGTAGTCTACCCACTGCCATAAGCATTGATGTAGCCTGCAAGACATGAGTGTCTAGTTAATGAAGTTTAGACTCTAAAAGGCATGTTACAACTTTATTTGAAATATCACCTTTGGTTTCCAATGCTTCTACTTGAATCGCTATGTCTTGTTACATAAACATATACTGGATTACACTGTAAGCACATTTACATGCTGGGTATCAAGCCGAGTGGTGATCTGAGGTGGAACTGGTAAACTGGGGTGTACTGTTTCTCTGGAATTCTTCTGTGAGTGACCAGAGGCTGAGGCTCTAGGAAGATGCTCAGAGAGCTCAAGGATTGAGGTGCGCCAATCACTAGCGAGACAGTGATCCTTTTGTAGCCCCTCCTGCCCAGCATGAGGGTGTTCAAGATAGGGGAAGTCTGCCCTGGTGGCCTTTTACACAGGTTAGGGAAACTAGGCCTGAAGCCCCCGTGTGCTCTGCGTTGTGTTTGTGTGTGTTTACGCAGATCAGACCCACTCAGACCAACTCCCCAGGAACACGGTTTTATTCTGCAAGAGACATAACAGCAGCATTACACTCCATTGGCCTCCTCCCTGCTTGTCTGCCACATGCTCCCAGCTTCAGTCCATGCAGACACTCCCTGCTGGGGAGCGTAGGAGATGCTTCCTGGAAGGAGCCAGGAAGTACTCCCAACATGCCGTAGTTTGTAGTCCAGAACTTGTAGTTCTCACTGTTGCTGTTGAAGCACTCTGGACCTTGGGCTACACTTGCAAGTCCTATAGGGGAGAGCCTGTATTGCCAGTGGCATTGGGGAGCTGACCACTGGCAGGCAGAGACAAGGTTTCTTCATGCTAAAGGTAAGTGGTAGCGAAGTGCCTCATGACCCTGGGTGCCCTGGGGAAGCATCATATTAGCTAACTAAAAAAGATAAAATATAGTCAAATAAAAATTGACCTGTATTGTGACATCAACTACAGAATGTCACACAGTGTATTAATTGCATTTGCTAAGTCTTCCAGTACATATAGTGCAGCATTTTCCAAAGCACTCAGGATCAAATGAATTATATTTCCTGGGGGAGGAGCAGAAGGGAATATAAACTAGGTGGGTGCATGGTGTCTCTACAGCATCTGTTACATGCTGCAGACAAATTATGGTTCTTGAAAGTCATGGGCACATAAAGGGTGAAGAAAGCAGCTTCACTGAGAGCTCAGCATGTTCAGCACCTCTACAAATCAGAGTTTTGTTAGGGGGCTGCCACGGGACGCACATCCGTACACACCTAGGTTATGATCTATGTAATTTTTCTGCTCACTTTTGCAATGTAATTGTATGGTTTGATGCCAATTACGCCATGCAAGGTTCCCTTTTGAATGCTCTACCTTAGGGTTATAGTATCATGTTTCCTGCAGCATCATGTATGTGTACAGATGTGAAGCATGTTACATAACTCAGACCATCAGGACTCTCTCTCAGCACAGCCGGAGAGGTGTATGACAAAGGTAATGCAAATTGAGCTCTCTGGCTCAGGTGGGACAAAGAGAATCACAGAGAAGCACGGAGAAGGTGGCGCAAAGGGGGGGAGGGGTGGAAAACAAATACAGACACTTTGAATAGGAGAGAGGCTTTTGACTTTCTGCCAGAGAAACACCATCTTGAGAACAACTCCAAGAGACTGGGACTATCCACGTGGCCAGGAGCGCCTATGCTGGCTGAACACTACCAACAGCCAGTCTTGTGGGTAAGAATGAGGAGAATAGACTAGAGAGTAATCTTGGAATAGTGTTATTAGATCAGCATGCATTTTGTATCTTTTCATTTGCTTGTGGTAACTCCTGACTCCCTTATTAAATGATTGTGCATTGATTTGCTATATACTCACTTAAAATCATATCCTAATCCACAAAGAGGGTGTGAATGAGTGAGGCTGTGCATATCCATTTCATTGATAAATGGATGGACAAGGATCTGTGAGTATACAATGACTGGGAAAGGGTCCTGATCCCTGTATGACAGAAGTTCCCAGTGTGGTATCTTGGGGATTGGGGGTGCTTACTGGGGGGACCATCCCATGAGTGGCCAGAGAGTACACATCCACTGCCTGGGACCAATTACACACCAGAGTCTAGTGTGTATTGACTCAGGAGTGAGTGGTCACCTGACATAGCAGGGTAAGTCAGGGTTCAGGAGTTGAGAACAGGGGGGGGGGGTCACAGTGGCACATTGGACCAGAGACTGGGAAGTGGACATAACAGGGGTTATCCAGCATCCAGTGAAGTCAGTAGGGAAACTTCTTCTTAAAGTCAATTAGCATTGGATCGGATCCCGGTGCCCAGATATGCTCACTGTTGCAAGGCGCAATACTGATACTACTTTAATACACCTTTGTGGCCTTTTAGTGCACACCAGCAGGGTACACACAGCCCAGTTCATGCACAGCACACTAATGCATGACAGCCCCTATACCAGTAGTTCTCAACCTGTGGCCTGGGGGCCAAAAGTGGCCCGTGACTCCTCTCCTGCTGGGAGCAGAAGGGAGCTGCTGCCTAAGGCAGAGTGCATTTCTGCAGGGCTAAAAGACTGATGAAGGCTCATTGCTGCAGCCAAGGGGATGGAAGATCAGTGCTCGCGTCACTTTGTTTGGACTAAGAAGCAAGGCAAAGTGCTCCACCTAGGTTCATAGGTGCTGGGATCTCTGCTGGAGCCAGAGGAAGGGGACCACTGATCTTCTGTCCCCCAGGCTGCAGAAGTGAGCCACTACCTAGGGACTCAGGTGGAGTGCATAGGGCTATAAGATATGTGCAGTTTCCCTGCTGCAGCCAGGGAGATGAGAGATCAGGGAGGAGGCAGCTTCCTCACTGAACTCCTTCTGTCTGGCTGCAGTGGGTGGGGGGAGGAGGACAGCTGCTGGTGGAAACTGGTGGCCCTTCAAGGTTGTACAAATAATATTTATGGCCCTCAAGCCAAAAAGGTTGGAAACCTTCTAGTGTGGACAAAAGCACTGTGTAAGCAAGCCATTAGTCACTTAATTACTTTTTAAGAATCTGTCTGTTAGGCCTTCAATGCTGGGCAGAGCAACTCCTAAATCAGAGGTGGTCAAACTATCGTCTATGGTCTGGTTATGGCCCTCCAACTGGGACTGGCTGGAGTCCAGGGGCCTCCCCTCTACTGGACCCTTCCCTTCTCTCATTATGTGGGCCTGTGATGGGGTGAGCCTACCCCACACTAAAGAAGCCCAACAAACTCTGTGGGCAGCGGAGGCCCCGCCTTTTAAGCCCTGCTGGGCAGGCTCAGGCTGCTGCCCCAGCATAAAGAAGGGCAGCTCAGCTCAGTTGGGGCTGACTGGTGAGGAGGAAGGACCTCTACTTGAAGCTCCTTCCCAGGAGTGTGACCAGCCCCAAGCAACCGGAGAGGGAGACGCTATGTGGGGATACCCGGAGCAGCCATCTTACGACAGGCGCCCTGAGGTCAATCTGCAGACGCAGACGGTAGCCAGTGAAGCCCAGAAGGAGGCACGGACCGGGACCATGCAGGAGGACGACCCTCTGCTCAGGTAGGAAGCAGCCCAGGGGCCCGGATTGTGGGGTCTGGGGTGAAGTATCTAGAAGCCAGTGTGTTTCGGTTCAGATCCCCGCTGGCAGGGTGCCATAACCCCGGCATCCATAGGGTCCTGGGCGGGGCTCAGTGGAGTGGGAGGGCCTGAGCCCTCCTACCCGGGCACTGCCTTCCTTGTGGCCACTAGGCTGGACTGCCCTGACCCGAGGGCTTGTATATTGACTCTGTGGCCGCTAGGCCAGACTGCCCTGAGTTCCAAGGGCTGTTTAGTAATTCAGAGGAGGAAAGCCCACAAAGTTGGGTTGACGCCTCTGCGTTCATAACCCCAGATTTCCCCACCTGGGGGCGCTGTGGAGGGCTCCCTCCCTGACAGGGCCTAACAGTGCTCATGGCACTGTGGCCACTCCTCTCTCCCTCCCTGCCTTTCCCCTCTCCTACTGCATGCAGTGGCGGTGTCCTGGCAGGAGTGTGGGGGCTGTTCCCCCTCCCTTTCCACCCACCCCTCTCCCTACTGCATGCAGAAGTGGCGCCCTGGCCAGCTTGGAGCGTGGCTGCTGTGCTCTGCCCCCTCGCACTGTGTGGGCTCAGCAGTGGTGCCGTGGCCAGAACACAGCAGCCACTCCCATGTCCTTCCCTATTTCCCCCCCCCCCCCAACCATGGGTGCCCAGTGGCCCCCTGGCTGGAGCAAAGCAGCCCCTCTTCCCTTCCAGCCCTGCCCCTTCCCCTAACCCTCCTCAGCCCACCTAGACCCAGATGCAACCCTCAAGCCAAATCATTTGCACACCACTGTCCTAAATGAATACCTTTACAACTCTGGGCCTATGTGCCTAAATATAGGTTCAGGTGTGCAACCGGAGACATTAAAGTGAAAATGTTGACCTGAGTGTGTCTCCTCACAGCTAGAACATGGGCAAACATTAATGCTATAGGACAGTGAACAGGTGTGCACCAAATGGGAAGTGGTTACGCTTTTTTGTTGTTTTGTTTGTCTACCATTTCCAAAGGGTAAAAAAAGATGCACATTTCTAGTCCATATTAGAGGAAGACAAGGTTTCTTCATGTTGCGGTGCAAGAGGAATGTTACCATGACTACTTTGCAGAAAAAAGTGAGTGAAATAAGCTTTATCAGCAAAAATGTAGTTTTGCCAGTATAATTGTCTTCTCAAGGGGCTTTTGCTCGCACAGCTATGTCAGCTCCTCGTACATCTCATCATACCTCCATCTTGTCTATTGTAAGCTCTTTAGGCCCAGACTATCTTTCAGTATGTGTCATTGGGGTCCTGAGCTCAGTTTGAGTTTCCAGGTGCCATTGCCGAAAGGATGTGGACAAATTAGAAAGAGTCCAGCGGAGGGCAACAAAAATGATTAGGGGGCTGGGGCACATGACTTATGAGGAGAGACTGAAGGAACTAGGCTTATTTAGTCTGCAGAAGAGAAGACTGAGGGGAGATTTGATAGCAACCTTCAACTACTTGAAGGGGTGCTCCAAAGAAGAGGGAGCTAGGCTGCTCTCGATGGTAACAGAGGACAGAACAAGGAGCAATGGTTTCAAATTACAGCTGGGGAGGTTCAGATTGGATATTAGGAAAAACTTTCTCACTAAGAGGGTGGTGAAGCATTGGAATGGGCTACCTAGGGAGGTGGTAGAATCTCCATCTTTGGAGATTTTTAAGGCTCAGTTAGACAAAACCCTGGCTTGGGTGATTTAGTGGGAGCGGTCCTGCTTTTTAGCAGGGGGTTGGACTAGATGACCTCGTGAGGTCCCTTCCATCCCTATTATTCTATGATTGCAGTGCCAATAAGAATACTTTGTTGACATTTATTAATTTGTCATTGGTTTATATAAACTAAAAGCTGTTAAAGGACGAAACAACCACCGAAACCCAACAATCATAATCCAAGATAGTGTTTCAGTTCTTGGTCTCACCAAGTTTGCAGTGGACATGGAAAAAAGTGTGTCCATGACATTTTTTTCTGTGAGTTCCTATCATGTGCAAAACCATGAGCTTGGTTAGTCTTGAGCCCTACTTTGAAACTCTTTGTACGTTCATTGAAAACCCCATTATGAAATTCCAGAGACTTAATGCTGTTGCATCTAGGAAGATTTACTTGTTAAAATGAAAACAACTTCCACATAAATAATTTAATATAACAGAAAAATAAACCTCTCTGCTGTCATCTTTTTCCATTGAAAGTAATCAAACAGATCATCCAAATTGTTTTTAAATTGCCTGAAAGTGTCAATAAATTGTTTAGATTCAACAGAGCAATTCGCTAAAATTATCTGAATTTTAAGGAGGTACTGATCAGATTTTAAGAAAATGTGTAAAGTATATGGGAACACCAAAATTAGAGGTGCTTTAAAATTTAGGATTCCTTTAATAACTTGTGGATAGGTCACCTTTTCTATGCTGATTAAGAGTCTGATCTGCACCACTATGGCCAGTGGAAGTTTTGCCATTGATTTCAATGGGAATACGTTTGGGACCTTAATCCTCTGCTGCTATGAATGCTGTCTGCATAGAGGTAAAAGGTGATGTTGCAAATGGAGATCCTTTCACGTACGTCAGATCTGAATTCAACATGAACAGCTTCATTTGGTTTCTTGGTCTAAGAAAAGATTTAATATAACCATTCTTGTTTTCTATTTTATGTATTTTAAGTTTCTTTTCCTTTTTGGATATATTCTGACAGATGAAGACACAGCTGAACAGATCAGCCATCGTGGAGCATCAGGATCTCTGATGGGGCTTAAACTTGCAGCTAACCCTCCACTCTCTTTGGAAACATACAAGCAGAGTTGGGGATCTCTGTTTGCTCAATGGTAAATATTCTGGGCATCAACTCAAGAGTCATTTTGGTTTTTCAAAATAACCCTTCTGGCCCTTCTTCCCTGTTCCCAGATTACTGATTCCCTCCAGAGCGCTGAAAATGACCATCCTTTCTCCCCCAGTATTCCACTTTCAGTAGAAGTTGGGAACATCTAAAAGTAGGCCGGTGAAACTGGCTAATAAATGTTCACCTATGGCCAATTAATAGCAGGAGATAAAGATCGTACTGTATCTGTTTTACAAAATCATAGACATGTTGAGCTAGAAGGGACCTTGAGAGGTCATCTAGGCAATCCCAACATACTAAGGACGAACCAACTTTATCTAGACCATCCCTGACAGCTATTTGTCTAAACTCTTCTTAAAAGCTTGCAATGATGGGGATTCCACAATGCTCTTTGGAAGCCTATGCCTGTACTTCACTATCCGTATAGTACAAAAAATTTTCCTAATATAATCAGAATCTCCTTTGATGCAAATGAAGCTGATCATTTATTGTCCTCTCTTCAATGGACAAGGAGAACAACTGATCACTTCTTCTCTTGAATGCATAAACAAGGGAATCTTGAGTAGGAGCAGAAAAGATATTTTACCTCTATGTTTGGCATGGTGTGACTGCTGCTGGAATATTTTTGCTAGTTTTGGTGTCCACAATTCAAAAAAGATGCTGATAAATTGGAGAGGGCTCAGAGAAAAGCTATGAAGTATTAAAAAGCATTCCTTATAGTTAGGCTTGGCAGGATTAGATTTTTATTGATAATAGTCAGTTTCACCACATACACACCAACCTACAAAAAATACTTCAGTTGATAACTGAAATGTACAGATAGGAAAAGTAAGAAAAATGCTGCTTGAAAATTGAGTTTGATTTAATGCTATTTACTGCGTATATTTTGACATGTGATGTTGACAATTTGTGTCTTAACTGTTTATAAAATTTTAACTTTTTTAATCTGTGTCCACTGTCATTTGTCTAACCCCCCCCATTGTTTGATCCCCAAAATTTCCCACAACTGTGAAAATTTAAATTAATTAAAAATAGAAAATGCTTAAAACAAACAGATATTGACTGATAATTATTTTAAAATATTAAATTCTGCCAAGTCTACTTATATAGTGGTTCAAGGAGTTCAGTCTATTAGCTTATTAAAGAAAAAATTAAGAGGTGACTTGATCACAATATATAAGTACCTGCATAGTTGATATGGGGCTCTTCAATTTAGCAGAGAAAGGTATAACATGATCCAACAGCAGGACACTAAAGCTAGACAAACTCAGGCATACATTATTAACAATAATAAGGCATTTTAACAATAACAATTATACAATCATAACTAATAAAGCAAATATTTTTAACAATGAGAGCAATTAATCATTAGAACAGTTTACCAAGGTTCATGATGGAGTCTCCATCACTGGCAAT
Source organism: Pelusios castaneus (assembly GCA_007922175.1). NCBI lineage: Eukaryota > Metazoa > Chordata > Testudines > Pelomedusidae > Pelusios > Pelusios castaneus. The sequence continues at coordinate 27,680,277 of ML685769.1, read as the reverse complement.
TTTTAAATCAAGATTGGATATTTTTTGTAAAAGATATGTAATAAGAATTATTTGGGACAAGTTGTATGACCTCTGTTATATCAGTGTTAAGACTAGATGTTCACAATGGATGCTTCTGGCCTTGGAACGTATGAATCTTTATAACAGCCTTTAAAAGATTTGAAGACTATTATAAGAGTTCAACTCAGTCTTCTTTTCTCAAACAGGCCCAATATCTTTAATAATGTTTCTTAGCTTAGTTTGCTAAACCTGTTTTTTGCTCTCCTGGACTTTCTCTAGTTTGTCCACACCTTCCTTAAAGTGTAGTCCTCAAAACAGGGCACTATAGTTCAGGTGATCCCTCATAAATTCCACGTAGAGTAGAACAATTACCTCCCATACGTTACATATAATGGTGGTGTGCAAACTTTTCCAGTCTCCTCCCTCCCTTTACGATTAATGGAGTCTGTCCATGCCTCCCTCAGCCTTCCATTAGTACACTGCCAAGGCTTCCTCAGCAGTGGGCTGCTTCTACCTTGTGATCAGGCTAATTGTATGACGGGGCAGGGCCAGTACCTAGAGCTAGGGCTCCCTGCCCTTGGGTTTTTAGGGTGGGGGAAGGTGTGTGCAGCAGTCTTTGAGGGCAGAGCCGGCGCTGAGTGTGGAGGTCACCTGAAGCAAAAACTGGCATGGCACACTGACCCACAGGCTGTGTGGCCTGCTGAGGTGAGTCGGGGTAGACGTGGCACTCCCTCCCCACCCCCTGTGAGTGCTGGCAAGAGCTACCTGGTCTCACTGCTCACTCCCCCAAATGTTCCTCCAGGCCCCCCTAAAGAAGGCACCCCATGCTGTGCACCACTGATATATGGCATACCTGTTATTACACCCCAGAATATTTGCCTTTTTTCAGCTGCATTGCATTGTTAACTTATTCCATTTGTGATCCACTATAATCTCCAGATCCTTGAGAACCATGACCTAGCCAGTTATTCCCCATTTATATTTGTGCATTGGATTTTTCTTTCCTAAATATAGCCCTTAGTAGTTGTCTTCACTGAATTGCATCTTGCTGATTTCAGATCAGATCTCCAATCTGTCAAGGTCATTTGGGGCTTTAATTCTGTTGTCCTAAATTTTACAAGCCTACTGTCTACCTCTTTATCCAAGTTATTAATGAAAATATAGTGATGATGATAATGAAAAAAACAGTACTGGATCCAAGACAGTGTCCTGTGGGACTCCACTAGATACAGCTTCCTAGTCTAACAGTGAACCATTGATAACTGTTCTCTGAGTACAGTCTTTCAACTAGTTGTCCATCAGTAATTTCATCTAGACCACACTTCTGTAGTTTGAGAATGTCATGTGAGATTTTGTCAAAAGCCTTACTAAAATCAAGATCTATATCGTGCATACTACCCCCTTCTTCATAAGATCAGTAACTTCCATCAGTGAAGGAAATCAGGTTGGTTTAGCATGATTTGTTCTTGTCTCTACTCTGATTTGTTTAATATCTCCTCTGCCTGCCCTGAGAGCCAATTAACACAACACACACACTCCTCTTAGGCCAGGTCTACACTCAAAATTTTTACTAGTATACTCATATTGACTGGGGTATGAATTTTCTGCAAAATTTCTAAATCAGCAAAAACCTAATGTAAACAAAGTTACACTAGTGTGACAGTGTTTTACCAGTATAATGTGTTTGATTCTAACTGGACTGGACTATACTGGTGATAGCACTTTTTTTTGTGTGGCCAGAATATGATACATCTTTACCAATATAGCTATATATACACCAAGCAAGCTTTTTATAATCTAGCCATGGCCTAAAGGTCACACTGCAACCACCATCCTTCCCTAAGCAAGACTGGATGCAACTCATTTCAGAGCTTGTCATTGTAGCTCTTCAGACTGCCAGAAAAGTTGATGTTCAGAATGCAAGTCATTTGCTCTTCCTCACCAACTGAACTTCTTTCCACAGTACTCTGTTTGATCTCATTCAGGGGTCAGCAGTGATTAGGGTCAGAAATCAAACCCGAGTTTCTCATAGGAAACACCGTGCCCTAATTTTAAAGTTAGAAGCACAAAATAATAGCAGTTTCTTTTTATGACTCTGTATTTAAGAGCTTGATCTTGTCAAAATATTTTATCTGGAAAAAAAAATTGGCATGAAAAATGGTCTTTTTTTGGAAAGGGAAAAAAGCTTCCTGGAATTTTCTGTTTTTTTCTCCCATCCCTATTTGTTCAATGAAAAACTTAATGAGTAAATACATTAAAAAGGTTTCCGAGAAACAAATTTAAAAAACAATTAAAGGAAACCGAACTAAAGGAAAAAGCCACTAGCTTTATTTGTCTTTTGGTGAAAAAAAAATGGAAAATTTCCTTGACTTTCCCCCCCTTCAAAAATGTCTACAGAAAATGCTTAGAGTTTTCTGGCCATCTTTATGAAAGTCTGTGGTTTGTTTTTATTGTCTAGCCGGTTCATGTGCAATTAAAAATGGCTTGTCCTAGGTGTAGATATTTTGGGAGGGTTGTGCATACCCAACGGCAGTGCAAGAACTTTCGGCACAGTTATGTGTAGAGAAGGTGGGAGTTTGTCTGTGAAAACGGGAGAAGAGTCCTGGCCTTTTAACCTTTTTCTCCTCCTTTTGTATGTAAGCAGGTTAATGATACAGCTGCAGCTACGGCAGCAGGGCTTTTGCCAGTTTTACTCTAGTCATAGAGTTATCCTGGCAAAACTTTTAAGTTCAGACAAGCAGGGGCGGATTACTGCATGTCCCTATGGAGTCCGTGCCCAGGGCCCCCCAGGGTGCCGCAGACTGTGGCCTCTGGCCCATGGCCCCTCGGGAGCTTGTCCAGCAGCGCCAGGCGGTATGCCCCCACCCCTAGCCCCCTACAGCAGTGCTGGCCAGTATGCCCCCTGCAGCAGCAGCGGCCATGGCCCCCCAGGTCCCCACAGCAGCACTGGCCTCACTCTGCCCCCCATGGCCCCACAGTGTTGCTGGCCCGCAGCCCCCCCCCGCCCCTGCCCCTCTGCAGCAGCACCAGCCAAGTCCCTGGAGCTCCTGACCCTGCTTCCCAGCTCCAATGGGGCTGGGCACCCCACTCCTCGGGCACCTCAATGAGGGAGGCCCACAAGGCTGGTCAGCCTCAGGCCCCCCCATGCCCTGATCCAGTCCTGCAGACAAGCTATAATTCACTGATTTAAAGTCCCCGTAAAACTCACTTCAATGAAATTGTCTAATAACTAGACTAGACTCTAGTTTGTCATAAAACTTAAATGCCACATGTCCAGATAGATAGGATTCAATGACCTTATCTGTCTCATGGTCATACTGGGCCCCATCTTAGATTTCCATACTGTTAAAAATCAACATAGAATCACAGGGATGGAAGTGACCTCACGAGGTCATCTAGTCCAACCCCCTGCTAAAAAGCAGGACCACTCCCACTAAATCACCCCAGCCAGGGTTTTGTCTAACCAGGCCTTAAAAATCTCCAAAGATGGAGATTCTACCACCTCCCTAGATAGCCCATTCCAATGCTTCACCACCCTCTTAGTGAGAAAGTTTTTCCTAATAGCCAACCTTGACCTCCCCAGCTGTAATTTGAAACCATTGCTCCTTGTTCTGTCCTCTGTTACCATCGAGAACAGCCTAGCTCCCTCCTCTTTGGAGCACCCCTTCAAGTAGTTGAAGGTTGCTATCAAATCCCCCCTCAGTCTTCTCTTCTGTAGACTAAATAAGCCTAGTTCCTTCAGTCTCTCCTTGTAAGTCATGTGCCCCAGACCCCTAATCATTTTTGTTGCCCTCCGCTGGAATCTTTCTAATTTGTCCACATCCTTTCTGTAGTGGGGAGCCTAAAACTGGACGCAGTATTCCAGATGCGGCCTGACAAGTGTCGAATAGAGGGGAATTATCACATCCCTCAATCTGCTGGCAATACTCCTACTGATGCAGCCTAATATGCCATTGGCCTTTTTCGCAACAAGGGCACGCTGTTGGCTCATATTCATCTTCCCGTCCACAATAACCCCCAGGTCCTTTTTTACAGTGCTGCTACTTAGCCGATCGGTCCCCAGCCTGTAGCAGTGCATGGGGTTTTTTTGTCCTAAGTGCAGGACTTTGCACTTGTCTTTGTTGAACCTCATGAGGTTTCTTTCGGCCCAGTGTTCCAATTTGTCCAAGTCTCCCTGGATCCTGTCCCTGGCCTCCAGAGTATCTACCATTCCCCCCAACTTGGTGTCATCCATGAACTTACTAAGCACGCAGTCTATTCCATCATCAAGATCATTAATGAAGATTTTGAATAGAACCAGTCCCAGGATTGACCCCTGGGGCACTCCACTCGTTACTGGTTGCCAACCAGACATCAAGCCATTGATTCCTACCCACTGAGCCTGTTGATCTAGCCAGATGTTGCATGTTGCCATAGAGACTCTATAAGCCCTTAAATGGAGTCAAATAAGGCAATGATCAAGTAGCTCAAGTACAGCTGATTTTTGTATTTACATAATTAGCATAAAGATGTGAAAGTACAGAGGGCCATGTTTTGCCATCCTTATTCCCATTGAATAGTCACCCTACTTCCTTGAGTGTGAGTACTCCCAGAATGTATTACTACTGACCATGAGGAGGGATGGCAGACTGGCTGACACGTAGGATGTGACATGATTACAGAGCTTTCAGGCCAGAATATCTGCTATAGTTCTGCCAGTTTGCCCTCCACAGCTGCCCTCAAGCAAACTTTGCCATCCTCAGAAGACTCAGCCCAGCCTAAGGGTGATATACCTAGGGCCCAGAGTCTGTTCTAACACACACCAGAGAGACTGGCCCTGTACAGAGTTGCAGCAGTTGAGGGGAGTGCAAAAGTGTGCCTTCACCTCTGACCTATGCTCTCTGCAGTTCAGCTTCCCTCAGAATATGGCCAATTGTGTGTAAGGTTGCTGAAGTAATTCTGCTAAAACTTTGTGATAAAATTAGATGCCAAAAGTCCAGTATCTAGGCTCACTTGGAATTTATTTATTACATTGTGTGTGCAAGTGTGAACTTAATGCTGTCAGCCCTGGACACTGAAGTTCTCTATTTGCTACTATGGCCTACTGCTAATTAACAGACACACAGTTGCTTGAATAATGGTTTCATCTTTATTTAATCCACACGACAGGATGAATGGTGGGCAGCTCTCATCAATCAGTGTGTTTCCCAGCTCCTGCAGGGCCTCTGGCCCTGTTACAGGGAACCACATTTCCTCAGAGTATCCAGTCTAGGCCTAGTTCCTAGCTCTTCAGTGTGGAATAGCGGAAGATCAGTGGTGCTGCACCCCAGGAGCTCCTTGGGGCTGTTTGCAGAGGTGATGTCCAGTCAAGTCCTGGCACTGGCCGTATGACTATATGAAGTCAGCCATGGTGCCAGCTGAGCCTTACCCCAGATCTAACATTCTGCAGCTGCCCAGATGCAAGTGCAGTTTTGGCAGCAGCTAACATAAAACATTAGATTTTTTTAAATGAGGTGTTCTTAGCAAGCCTCATCTGCTCACATCTGGAACTACACGAGATTGTGATCATTTTTCTTAAATGCCATATTCACCACAGTTAACCTCAGGCAGGCCAACTGTACTTCTATACAACATAAGACAGTAAAATGAAGGAACACCTACTCTATACACACATACAAATGAGAGCATGGAGCACATTGAATATAGTTCAACCCAATCTTGGGAAGATATTCTCTAAGGCTGAGAGCTAATTTAGCTCCCATTCCTGTCACTTCTTGGCCTCTGAGAGCAACAACTGTTCGAATTGTGTTGGGGGGTGGGTGAGATGGTATGAACACATGTCCATTAGGAGCTAGGATGAGTTCAGGGAAGCATTTTATAGAGGCCTTATAACAATCATAGGAACTTTTTGTCACTATGGACCTGGAGTGAATTAGAATTGGCAGCTGAGAGTGAAAGGATGCCTATCTGTTACCAATCCTCTGAGCCATCCAATCCCCTGAAGGATATTTTTTAACATTAACTGCAGTTATTTGGCATTATAGTCTAGCTTCTCTGCCTGCAAATGCTTAAATATAAAATATAATTTTTTAAAAGACATCAAAAGTTAAAAATACATTTGAATGCTCAGCATATGGCAGAAAGTTGACTGAGACGCATCAATTTGATCGAATATGTTCTGTTGACACTATGTAAATTGTGTCCTTCCGATCTGAAAGTCTGTCTACAAAATTTTTGCACTCATGGGAGCAACTGCCACAGTAGTTCTGCTGTCTTTCTCTGTTAAGTTCAACAACAATATTGGACTAAAGAGTCACTTCATTTTAAGGCTCTTTTTAGCTTCTGTTGTATTTATCTGATATCAAATATATTTAGCATTTGGCTTTATTTCAATTGATTTTTCTCTGTCCTGCATTTTTCAAGAAAAGGGAGATTCACATTGCCATTGAAGCTGGTGGGACTACTGGCATGAGTAAGCAACATTGAGGTGAGTAAAGGCTGTAAGGCTGGTACCTGGCTATACAGGAGATAAATGTGCCACATATTTAGAATAAGGAGCGATGGAGCATAGAGGGAAGCTCATTTGCATGTTCCTGCCTCCTCCAATATGGCTCTTCTTGCAACCTCTGCACTTGGAATTCTTTCAGCTTCCATTCCATGCCGTTCTGACCTCTCCTTTGAATAAGACTGATTGCCAGTATTCAGGGCCTGAGAAAATTTGCACAGACTCAGAAGTTACATATGCATTTGTGCTGAATTGAGGTCTATAAATATTTCTTTAGAATTCAATATTTTAATCAAACATATACAATACATATGTGATGTGCGTAAATGTACCCTTCATGATATACATGCGTGAATGCAATTGTGTGTATATGAATATAACATAAAAGAAAGAACGTTAAAAGAACATTGAGTTTGCAAAAAATAAAACCCTAAAAGTTAGGAAATGCCAGAATGAAGGTTGCCCGTAGAACTTTAATTTGCTCCCTGTGCATGTAGATCATGATAAGCTTTAATTACTTTATCACATATTTTTTCCCAAGGACCCCAGCTTCAATCAGTAAATGGATAGTCACTTGATATTTCTTTTTATCCTATAGGCAGAGCTGACAGCACCACCTATAGTTAAGGTTATCTAATACTTTCTATGATAAAAAATGTCTGTCCAGTTGCTTTAACTGTTTGGGCTGGGGTGGATGGAGGGGGTGAAATGGGACAGAGACAAACAGGGGCACAGGGTCCGAACAGTCTATAACCTCTAGGACAGTGGTTCCCAACCTTTTCAGTAACAAGGCACACTTCAATGAGATGAACAATTCCAAGGCACACCCACTTTTTTCAACTGAACTGATTGCTCATAAACATCACATTTATTATGGTTAGAGTCTTACTAGAGAGGTAAATAGTGCATAGAACAAGCTAAAGAAGGATCAAATGCTTAATGTTTCCAATTCATTGGGGGAAATATAAACCATCTTTGACAGCGAACACAGACACATTTTCAAAATCTGCTCAATTCAACTCTTTCTAACTATTCATGGCCCTAAATCTGTTCCACATGCAGCATTCAGTTCAGGTGTCTGAATTTCGCAGATGACATTTCATATTGGTAATAATATTTTTAAAAGTACAATTTCAATTAAATAATGGAACTGATACATAATTAAAATTCAATGGATCAGAGCAAAACGCAAAGTAGAGTGAGACTACTGCCCTTCAAAACCTGGCATTGCACCTAGGACTATCCTGAGCCTTTATCTTCCTGTTGTTCTATTAGCAAAGAGTTGTGAAACCACTGGCAAAATGTGTGTGGCTGGTCCACGTAGACGATAAGTCTCCTACTGCTACCAGTTGCTCCATTAGCTCATGTTTTAGAGGTCTATGCTGTATATCTAAAAGTGTAAATCGTTGACCACTATGTGCGTGTTCCTTGTTTGCTGGCTATTGTGAGACATTTGGGGACAGATTTGCAGAAGTGCTGCATGCTCTCAGCAACAACTAAAAGTCAATTGGAATTGTATTGTAAGCAAATGAAGTATTATCAAAACGTTTACTCTAAAAAATCAGGTCTAAGGTGTTAGAAGTTGGGCACTCAAAATTAGTGGACACCACCCTTTCTCCACTTGGTGATGAGAAATTCATCGATGTTTTGTGAAGCAGTCCAATACTAGGGCAAAAGCTACCGAAAAACCCAGTGTGGGTTTGGGTGCTACATAGTAAATAAGGTTTGTGGCCATCCCCGGCAACTGATGGTTAAAAGAAATATTGAATAACTGTGAGCTCTTTCACAAAAGGACAAACAAGGAGTCTGATGGCACTTTTAAAGACTAATGAATTTATATATCGCATGAGCTTTTGTGGGAGAAAATCCCACTTCATCACAAAAGCTCATGCAATATATACGTTTGTTAGTCTTTAAAAGTGCCACTAGACTCCTTGTTTGTTTTGCTGAACTAGACTAACACAGCTACCCCTCTGGAACTTTTACAGAAGGAGGAAGGGGTCCTGCAGAGAAATCATTGTGATCATTTTCCAGAGGGTAGCCATCTGAACTGACCTTGTGACTTAGCCTTCTCTGCATTTATATATTCCCTTCCATACCGTAGTTTTCTGTTCCTTACGTCGGACAAAGTGGGATTTTTCTCATGAAAGCTTATGTGATAAATAAATTTGTTAGTCTTTAAAAGTGCCGTGGAACTCCTTTGTTTTAGTTGTGATCATGTCATTTAAGTCTGTATCAAAATTCATATGCACAAAGAAGGCTGAATTAAGGTTGCACAAGCAACCTTAATTCTGGTATTTCCAAATTTTTAAGTGTTTGACTTTATAACCTTAAATTATTTTCATGAAGTTTTTTTTTTTTAAATGTAACATATCTGCTACTTTCTTATTATTTATTTAAAGATAACATTTGGATTGCTTTAGATGTCTTATGAAGTTAATTAAATAAAATTAAGGCTAATTAACTGTCATAAAACATGTTAATGTCAAAGGAGATATTTAAAAACAACTCTCATGGTGTGTGTGTGTGTGTGTGTGTGTGTGTGTGTGTGTGTACACATATATGACATGTCAATGTTTTTTTCCTAAGTTTATGTAGTAAACAGTTTTTGTTTTTTTAAAGTCCAAGTTTCTTTCAATATGATCTAGGTTTTCCTTAAATTTACTGAAATCTATGTTTATTTTAAAGCTAAATAATATTTTCTAATTACTTAAGTGAAAATTTTCTAGTTAAACATGACTGCGTATTAACATCTTTTAAAATGTAAATGTTTGGGTTGTAAATGCAATTAAAATACATACTTGAAACTGTATTCTCCTGCAATTTTAAAAAACTTGATTGCATTTTACATCTTTCCTGCTATTGTTACAGCCGTTTTCACTACAAGTTGCTGTATACCAGCCTGTTGTCTATGTCTCCGCACATTGACCTTTGTTGTAAGATCTGCTATAGACATCACAAACTCTCACATCAATTTACTACAATTGGATGTGGCATCTTCCAGCTAATTTGATTTAGGAAGAAATGCACCTGGCTCTGTTTTTCCCTATAGAATGTTGAGGGAGTTCTGAGCTCTCCCAGATGCCATCTATCTGAGTCGCCTATGTGTTTTTCAAGGTCTAAGCAGTTTGTCTTCATCTCCCAAAATATAACCCATTAAAAGGAGAGTAACTGAATTATTTAATGTAAAGATAAATTTGATTGTAGGTGCAAAAAAAAGTTCTTAAGATGCAGACAAATTTTTAATGCTTTCATTTTTTCCCCTTCAGACTTAGAAACAAAAAGCAAAAAACCTTTTGTTTAAACCTGTAATTTAAATGAGGCAATATGTAGAGACCTTTTGTGGGGTAATCTTCATGATGCTTTTCAGAGATTGTTAGGAACCAGCCTATTCTGGTGGTAAGAAAATGGACAGGATGAGCTAACTGGTTTTTTCCATATTGTTAAAGCTCCCATTGTTAACATATGATTTAAGTATATACATTTTTTAAAAAAATCACTATTCTGAATCACAGAGAAATTAAACAAATGAAATAACTGAGCACAATTTTGTTTTTTAAAGCCACATTATCTACCAGTGTAAATTGGTGAAGTCTGGCTGACATCAGGAGAGCAAATTCATCAGCAGAAAATTTGGCCCATGACATTATCATTCTAACATAGGGTTTTTTTAGTTGTTGGTGGTTAGTTTTTGTTTAAAGATAAATGCTGTTACAGCCTACTTAAGTCAATAAACACGTGGACATAAAGTGTTTAACATAAAATGAAATAAGGTAAACTTATTGTGAATGGATAACCTAGCTATATTGAAAGAGAAAGTTCTGTGAATACTATTTATCTAATCTCTGGCTCAATGCTATAATTGTTGTGTTTACTTGTCAGTTGGCTGATGTATTTGGAGGAGCAATCCAACTCCACGGAACTGAAGGGTCTGATCCTCTATTCTCCAAACACACAAGACTCCTGCTGACGTCGGGGTAGGAGCGGGTGTCCAATTCTTATCCTGTAGGATACAAGAAATTCTTATTGAGTCCATGGGAGTTACAGTCTGCAAGGGTGGTGTGTGGGTGTCTGTTGGTGTTGACTCAGATGATGTGGAATCGTACTGGATTGTATCACTGAAGAATAACAATGCTATTTTAAATATATAAATGTGTCAGTGTCTAATAAAGATTTGTACACATAATGAATTGCTAAAATGACTATGCTAGTGGTACTTTGAGAATCTTTAAATAACTTAAACCAGATTAATTTTACAGATGAATATGTTGCTGTACTTCATCAATAAAACTACTACAGTTTTCTTTATATACCTCTAAAAAGAAATTCTGCATTCGAGATGGAATTGGAGCATCTGAAATCCTTTGAATAATCTAGCTGCTCCTTCTGTTAATATCTACAAACTAGTGTACACAGAATATATTTCTTTATAATTTCTTAAACATTTCTGATTCTGGTCTAAAAAGTCAGACTATGTTCTCTACCCATTATGGAATCTCCTTCACTTTTACATCCACAACAAAATGCCTACATAATTCCTGGAAATGTTTAGAGTACTTCCATTTGCATATCACTCAGAAGCCAGAGAAATAAAAATTCTGCTTTGTTTAGGAAAACAAATACTTCACTGCAAACTCTTGGGTATGGATAATGCATTGTTTCTGAACGATCTACAGTGGTCATCATTTTATTTACAAATGTCTATACTTTTTTCTCATAGAATAATCTTCAATGGTAATGGTTTCTCTTCTAAAACCATTTGTCTATAATTTCCATTTATTGTAGTGACACCTAATGGTGGGAGAAAAAGAATTGATCTTCTGCAGCCTTGTTTGCCACTGAACAAAGAGGTTTCTGCATTTTAAACTAGTGGGGAATGTATGGATTGTTTCCCCTTTCCTCTAAGAGTAAACACTGACACCGCTGTGATCTGGAAACCACCATTCAGCTGCAGGAACAAAGCACCATAACCAGAGGTCTAAAGCCAGGGTCTTTAAAGCTATGTCTTTTGATTTCTATTTTTGTATAAGCTTGTAAATGCCAAAGACCTGTTAGAAGTACAGAAGGACATAATCATCTATTGCAGATTATTAAAATTATTAATAGTGTAAGTAACATAGTAACTGTTCACAGCAGATGGTCATAGAAACTGCATCTGGAAGTCTCATGCTCTAGGGGTAACATTTGTGATGGATATTTTTTTTAATTCATCTGTTTCTAAAAGCTGCCAGAAAGTTAGATTTTCAGGTGAAGAATAAGTTGGCAAGTTATATGCCAAAGCTATTCAGAATTTATTTCTATGTAACAGGCTTATAAAATGCCTTTTTATGCAGCTAAGACCAGCTGGGGTGAAAGTTAATCAGATAAATGCAATTATAGGAGGTGTAAGTCTTATTAATGTATTAAGAATTCTCAGGGTACCACTGGACCTTTCCAGCTGTGCTGCTGCATAATGAGAACAGGATAACCTTGATCAGGAAGCCAATCTGCCTGATTTTTCCCTTTTTTCCCCCCTCCTGGTAATCTATGTAATATTTGCTTGATGTGTACTGAATAGATTTAATGGGTTCCTGTTCAAATTCAGACAGTACAGAGTTGATCTTAAATTTTGTAATAGAGGCAGCCCAGCCTAAGCTGACATGATGAATATCCACTTAACCTTATTGGGATCCTGACCCATCTTTAGACACATAAAAAGTCCAAGTCAGTCCCTGTTTGATTTTCTAGTGTAGCCAGATGTACTTCACTGGTGCAAAAGCTACTTGTATTCTGGGCCAGCCATGGCCCACCCACAATTTTCTGTGCAGATTATTTTTACAGTGGGTAGTAGTAATTTGTGTGAGACAGAGGGTAGCCAACTCAGAAAATGTCTGTGTTGAGGCACATTGATTCTTGGATTCCAGGCCCCAACCTAGATTGCCACCTCTGCAGATAGATTGAAAAAAATTGCACTGGGGACTCCGTAGGGAAAATCATGCCCCACTGTAAGTCAATGGGAGTTTTCTCATTAACTTCAATGGTTTGACTAATGGGGCTTATTGTCCTGTTTTGCGTATACTCTCAGCTCCCATTAATCTAATTTAATGAGAGCTACATGCCCAAACAGGAAAATATTCCAGCCGGTACAGCACAGGAAAAGTGATGCAATTTCTCTCGTCTTCCACTTGGAGATCCTAATGCTTGGTGCCAGCATGGAAATTTCTGGTGATTCTTAGAAAATGTGGAGTAATTAAAATGACTGTATCACTCTTAACTTGCCTGCAGCATTTTCATCCCTGATAGATAAAACATATATAATAGGCAATCTTTTCATATTTTATTATAATCTTCAGGTAACAGACAATCCAAATCTAACAATCCTGGTGTGAATTTAAAATTTTCTTCATTCTGCTTAACTCCTTCAGAACACCATCTGTGAGTGAGCTGGACTGAAAGACAGTTGCTTTCATTGGAAATAATGCAATACAGGGCAGTTAAGTATGTCGTGTTTCATCTGTGGGTGAGTCAAATTGTGACTGTGTGGGCTGCACAAGTGGAGGTTGGGGTGGGAGGAACCCTTTTTCCCTTGGGGCCCTCATAGCCCAGCCCAAGCCCCTTCCCTTGCTCACCAGCCAGCAGAGCCGGCCGGCTGGCCAAGGAACATGGAGCATGCTGCACCTTCCTAAGGCTATTGTAGTTGGTGCATATCCCCTTGGAGCTATGAGAGCTATCATGCACTCTGGTCTTTCAAAGTCTTCAGTCTTCAAAGCGTCTGATGAAGTGGGATTTTCTCCCATGAAAGCTCATGTGAGAATAAATAAATAAATAGGTTTGTTAGTCTTTAAAAGTCCCACAGGACTCCTTGTTTGTTTTTCTGGTCCTATGTTTGTGTCTTACAGTCACACAGATGATATTCCATCTAACCTGTTCAAAACCTGTAGTTTCAGAAAGAGACTGGTCCTAATCCTGCCTTCTATACTCTCCCAAATAATTCTTGGAGCCAGTAGAACTACTTGCTTACCAAAAAGTTTCAGCATCAGTGTTGTGCTGATCTATGTTATGTCCTATGACTGAGACCAACATACTTAATCTTTGTTGCCTAAGAAAGGATCTATAGGGACCTATATTCGTATGAGGATATACAGGACTATAAGGACCTATGGCTGTGTCTACACTAGGAAAAGTTAGGTCGACTTTGTTAAGTCGACTTAATAAGATCGACTTTAAGTCGACTTAAAATCGACCTTATTAAAGTCAACTTAAAGTGGACTAAGTTGACTTAACTTTAAGTCAACTTAGTCCACTTTGTTAAGTCGACCTAACCGCCCTTAAGTCGACTTGTCCACACCGTCCTTAAGTCAACTTAAGGAGTCGACTTAAGGGTTAAGTCGACCTAATGAATGGTAATTATAAAATCGACTAAAGCTTTCATTAAGTCGACTTAAGGAATTTCTTACATCGACTTAATGAAAGCCTAGTGTGGACGTGGCTTAAATTAAGTCAACTTAAGCCTCCTTAAGTCGACTTAAATTGCCAGTGTAGACATAGTATATGCGTATTTGGGTATCTCAGTATAAATGTAGCTGCCTATTGTTAAGCACCCAGATTTTAAAATTTTGGTTTAGATGACAGACAGGCCAGTCTGGAATGGCAGTCTGTCAGAGACATGGCAGTCAGGCCTATTGGTCAAAGCCAGGCTCAGGAGTCCAGAGCGGGGTTGGAACATGGCCTAAGCAAGGGCAGGGCTGAAGTAAGAGCAAGGTAAGATTCATAGTGTCTTTTACCGCTATCAGGTAGGGGAGAACTCCGAGTCATGAAGTGACACAGAACAGACTGAGGAACTATTTTCCTGCAAAGCTTCTATCCGTGTCCTGAAAGTCATCAGACCAGCCCCAGATAGTGGATTAGCAGGAACCTAGTAAAAGAATGACTTATCAACACATGTGGCTTAATGAGGTTCTAGTTTAGGGATGATTCATCACCTTACACTGCTAGAAAGTGACAGAAAATCCACCTTCAATCAGTGAGAAGGTAGACCCTGATTCAGGCCCTCAGTACCAAGCACATGCTTAAGTGCTTTGCTGAATTGGGGCCATAAAATGCTTAGAGTGAGACCCCTATGTGGACTGGCAGTAGGAAGATGTAAAATATTGTTTCTATACAAAAACAAAGTCTGCTAGGCTATGTCTACACTTACTAAAGTTAGTTTGAATTTCTTAATTCGAACTAACTAATTCGAACTAATTTTAGTTAATTCGAACTAGCAAAATTTAGTTGGAACTAAGCAAGTGCCATTCATGGCACTTGCTTAGTTCGAATTAGTGAATTGCATTGAGTTCAATGGGCTGGTTAGCTCGAACTAAGCAATTAGTTCGAACTAACATGGCCACGTTGGTTAATTCAAACTAACTAGTTTGAATTAACCCTTAGTTAGAATAGCATATTTGAATTTATTAGTTCAAATTAAGGAAGCCCTTAATTTTAACTAATGAAAGCCTAGTGTAGCCATGGCTTAAGTTAGTTCGAATTAAGCTTCCTTAATTTGAACTAACTTGCCAGTGTAGACATAGCCCTAGAAACTCCACTAGGTTTTCCTCCTTGACTTTGCTCCACACCTTGTCCTCAAGGTGGATGTATTACATCCAAGCATTAGATCACCCTTCTAAGATGGCAGAAGAATGAGAGCTGCTTGGGCTGACAGGAACCAGAAGCTGCCACAGAATGGAAGAGAGGCTTGTATGCACACAGCACACTTTATAGAGAAAAGACAATTTACAAAATTGTACAACAGCCACAACATAACAAAATGTATACAATCACATCTACTGTACTCCTGTGCAAGAGGGTGTAGGACACACTGCCATGTGTGCCTGCCTCCTGTTGATTGCTTGTAGATTACATTCAGAAGGAGTTATTGCTCCCATCTTTTGGTGTCTGCTTTCTGAGCTGCCCGCTCTGTCTAATCTCTCTCACATCACCATGGGTAAATGTTTATTTCCATACTGTCCTGATATTGAATCTAAACCATATATTATTCCTGTGATATATGCATGGGGCTAGTCACAGGGGCTTGTTTATGACTTTTGCAGGAAGGCTGGGCCTGGAGACAATATTGTTCAGGCATGTCTGATTAGGGCTTGTGGGGTTTTTTTAATAATTTCATTTTAGATGGCTTAATAGTAGCATTTTTTGTATTTAATGTGGATGTCCAAAAATTGTTTTCTCAGACGTTTCTCTTTGTATATACTATAGTGAGTAGTGTATATTCTCATACAGTTGTATATGCTATAATGAGTAATCTCTTTGTAATGTTCCCTGTTGCACTTTAACATAATATGGTTTCAAACAGCACTGGGGAATCTTAAGTGCACAGCAGTAGGGTCTACACACAGCAATTAACACACACCATGGTAGAGCACTTTAAAAATTGACACACCCTTAGACCTCATTACTGACAAGCCCTGAGACATAAGTAACCATTTATCATGTTTTCCTGTGTCTATAGCATAAAAGCTGATTTTACTGTTTTATTTTGCATTGGGGGTGTTGTATGGGTGCCTATCAATTGCAATCGAAACTCAGAAGCCCTGTATATAATAAACTGGATCAAATTCAGAGTGCTGCAGAAATCTTGTAGGACTTATGCTGAACAATATTGTGGAAGTATGTCTCTTAAGGAGTCATTTGAAACATGAACATCATAAAAGGAGGTAAAAGAACAAAATGCAGTAAAATTCTGGTAGTGCTTTAACTAGGCAAATCTACCGGGCTGCTGCCTACTCTTTGTGGCTCTCCTGTGCACATATCTCATTAAAATACTCTGCCCAGGCATCTGTCATTGATTGAGTCACACTGGATGCTTCTCCATTGCTCACACCAAAAGCATCTAAAAGACCAAAAAAGGGAGCGGAGGGATTAACATAAGATACCACTTAGAATTAGTTGAAATGAATGAGCCACTAATGTGCCCATTGAAAATAGTGATGAATGAACCTTAAAAGTTCAGCAAGAGTTTAGCGCACCAGTGGTTGACCAGGACTAAACCCAGGTCTCCAAAAGCCATATCAATGAGCCACTTAATAAAGAAAAGGACTGTCAAAATCTTTTCCCTTATTTCTAAAATACAAGGTTTTTTAATCAAAGAACACCACATTAATTTAAAAGCAATTTAGGAAACTATGAAACACCAGCCGCTCTGTACTTTTTCTGTACCTGGCAGCTTGCTGCGGCACTGCAGGCCTCAGAAAAAAATCCAGGTGTTGCCTAGCAATGAACAATGTGATAGCTTCAATATGATTACCATTGGTCACATGAGTGGATTTTTATAGATACATCTTCCCTGGGTTGTGGCCATGTTGGATGTGATATCCAAGTTATCACAAAAAGAGCGCCAGGCTGGGTTGGACATATCACAGTCACTTTACTATAAAACTAGAGTGCACTGGTAACACAACCAAGTTTACAGAAGAAAAATAAAAAAAAGAAGCAGACGTAGTTTTAAATCAAACCACTGATTTAAAAGGTGCGTAAAGTATTTTCATCTGTTAAGAAAGAGTAGCGTGGGGAGAGCTGGGCCTGGGCAGTACTGAGAAGTTTGAATGCATAGCTGAACTGTTGGGGACTCTTGAATATACAGAATTTAGCTGAAAATCTCATTACTAAATATTTTCTCATGAGTTGTCCTTACCTCAAGTTTCATAACTTTGAAATGAGCCTGTCTCGTAGCATTTTGCTTCTGTCACTTGCAGGCTGACTGATAGCACTAGGAAGTGTAAATCTGAGAAATGTCACTGATATCCAAATATTTCAGAACTTTCCAAATGGTTCAGTTTGGTTTTAGTTTGGGAAATAAGAAAAGGTTTGGAGGGATTCTAGTCTTCAGCGGTTGAAACACAGTAAACTGAGTCTTCTCTGAGCAGCAGAAGCAGATTGTAGTGGTGACTCTCTGATTTTATTTTGAGCCCTCCCGTTTCAAAAAGAATGGGATAGTCAGCTGCAAAGCAGGCCACTGGTTCTGACTGGCATCCGCTATAGAAGTAATAATAATAACTAATTCAAATTGAGGATAGTGGATTAGCTGCAAAATCATTAATGTAAGGCGCAAATTCTCTCTTGAACCAAAATCAGGTTGGGTTAGAAGGCAGGAGAAATTTAGGGATTCAGGAATGGCTCCCTAATTCTCAAGCTGCTCAATGGCCAAGATAAATTAGAGCAGTTTAGGGGCTGCTTTAATTTACATGGGCTTGCTGTGATCCCCAGGGCATCACAAGCCAGCTGAGAACTAGGGGAGCACAGGTGTTTTTGGTTAATCTTCCTTAAACATTCTGCCTCAGGGTGGAGAGGGAAGTTGGTGTAGAATCTTTTTACTCTATGTGAGAACAGTCCCAGATGGGGGAAATCTCAGTTTGCACTACCTGAGCAACTTAAAGCGACTAGCTCTGGAAGAAGAAATGTAGCCTGAATCTTTGCACTCCTGTCCAGTGTTAAAGCAATTAATTCAACTGCAGGGGCTGAGAGCTTCTAAATGATCCCCTGTGACTCTCTGCATGTCTTGGAAATTTTCTAAAGAGTTTTTTTTTAATCTTTTGCATTTATAATCAGTGTTATTTGTTCTCAAAGCTTTAACTTTTTCATGTGAAATTATTTTTGTGATCCAAAAATAATTTGAACATTTTGGAGGAAAATAGAGGGGAAACCCTGTATATTTTTAAATTCCAGTTTCTTCCCATTAAGGAAATTACTTATTCACTTTGTTCATGAAATTGGTATTCTAATGGGCAACACAGCCAAAATAAAAAGATCTTCTTTCAAAATTCCTATCAATACCATAAAACCTTGAGAGCTTTCACTGTTCAGCTGTATTTAAGAAGAATATTTTTAGCCTCTCTTTTCCCCTTGACTTTCTGAAAGTAAATGTAATGGTGTAGGTCTGCTGGGTACACAAAGTCACAGGAAAACGACAAACTTGTTTGGGGAATGCTTTAGTGCATTTTTTTACCTCTGCATTCTTCAAGACTCAAAAAGTCAGTGCCATATTTGCATTAGCTCTTGTTAACAGCAGTTTGAGACCAAGCAGCTTCAAACATTTTCTTTTTGGGGGTTTGAGCTAAGACATTGGAGACAACTTCAAAACATTATGCAAGTGGCTAGAGATTTCTTACGACGAATAAGAAATGAATGTTTGCTCTACTTTGAAAAAAAGGAAAAATAAAACTATAGTTGTTTTGTTGTCAAGCAGAATTACAGAGCAACTAGGGTTTGATCCAAAGCCCATTGAAGTCAGTGGCTGATATTTTGCACAGTGTGAAAAATGTAAATATTCAAATCTCTAATGCTAACAAGTACAAATTCTATTATATTTCATAGAACATGCATATGAATACCTTTTTTCATTAACCATACTTAAGTGTGTTATGCTTCTTTGCTATATAAACTATTTAGCTAGTGAGCTTTGTGTGCTTTTAAATAATAATATATTTTCCCAACAGTATTCCCAATTAGGCATATGTTATGCTGTAAATATTAAAAAAAAATTGTCACATATTTGTAGTTAATTTTACTTTAATTACATATATTATATAGTGGAATCACAATTCCTGAAATCGCTTCACTGACCATTATTTCCAGTAAAACGTATTTGGTTTTAGTCTCTGCAATATAATAGGCCTTTTAGCTCACAGCTTATAATTAGAAAATGTAAATAACCAAATGACATTCTCAAATGTGGACGAAGAGGGACTGATCCAGAGTCCTTTAAAGCCAATGGGTGTCTTGCTTTGCATTAGTACCTGAGTCTTTAAAGCTTAGTTGCACATTGAATATGTAATGAAGGATAGCAAAAAAAAATTAAGTTGGGTATGTGCAAGGAGAGAGTCATTTGATATTACTAGGAAAAAAAGAGAAAATATCTGTGTAAGACAGGCTGCATTTCTGAATGATTATTATCATGATTATTTATTTATTATTATTTTATTATCATTTATTTTACAAAAATTTAGACATAAAAAATACCAGAAAAAATCCTGCCTTGTGTTGTTCTGGAGAAACTCTAATAACTTATACAAAACACTTACATTTTGGGGGAAAAATGCTGCATTTGTTATGCCTATCACATATTTTATATAGAACCGGATCCTGCAGATCCAGGTGACTGGTCAACTGTATTCAGTGGCTATTTGAGTGCAAATGGACTATTTCAGGTTTGCAGGATCAGGCCCATAGACAATGAGATGATTGCATAGCTAAATAGATCTCATATGCCTACCTCCTTGCTGGAATATGTACCTAGGGCATTACAGACCTGATATACTTTGCATTTAACTGTTCTGTAGCTCACCACCACTTTGCTTCCCTCAATTTCTTTTTATTGCGAGTTCTTTTTCTGAACCTCAAAGATCATATAATGAGAGCTATATACTGTAATTTTGTTCAGAAAGATGCCTTGTGTTGATCAGTTGTATTAATGAGAGAGAAATCTTCAAATTGGTAAATAATGACCCTTCAAAGTAATATGCATGCTAGCAAAAGATCATGTTTGATAATTTTCTTGAACCATAGCAAACACTGGTAAGTCTTCTGATTTGTGACACTGTACCTGTATTAAAAATAAAACAATTTCATGAAATTCCTTCTGAATTTTCTTCTAGCACAAGGGAAAAACACAATCCCTAATATATTTTATGGGTACACTCTCTTTGTAATATTTCCTTTGCAAAGGTCCTGTTCATATTTGTATCTTATTACTTTTCTTATACTGGATTTATTGATGGTTTCTAACAAAAATATGATTTCAGTATATTTACTGAACAAAATTCGATATAACAGCCCCCAATTCAATTTTTTTCATCAAAATGGAGAACAATAAAGAACTTAAAGTCCTCAGTTCAGACACACAGCATCAAAAAACCCTATATTGTTAAACGAAATAACTCAATAACTGGGAAGTGATAGATATTACTTAAAGAACAACATTAGCTTTGTTTACTTTATCTGTGTTTCTAATAATCTAGACTATAACGTTGAGAATTACAAATATTCTGCTACCGAAATATGTATAAATACAATCATACTCTGTAAATGGGTAAAAATAATGATCATACACTAAGAAATACTTATTGCCTGTTGTTGCCATTAATTGTCATGCTATATATTCACGATGTGATTCCACTATAAGAAATCCTATTACAGTGATTTTCAAATAATACTTTGTTATTGTGCCAATCTTTTTTGTAAGTTAATCATATTTATGTTCTTGGATTTTTGCTAAGAGTTTATATTCTGCATGTGTAAAGGCTTACTTTTGAAGAACTATTACAGAGGTGTTCTGTTTGTTTGTTTTTTCCCATTGCCCGTTAGGTAAAAGGTTGATTAAATAACTTTGTTTAACACTAGATTTTTAGTTTAATAGAGGGATGTATTCATTATTTACCTGTTTTCATTCTCTTGTGTATTTCCTAGTGATGATTATAGTTGTTTTAAAGATGATCCTTATTTATGGTATATTGCATCATCCAAAGATATAGTAATGATTTTAGATTTTCCACCTAAATTACAGGGCACTTTCCACTGAAAATGGTAAACAATATTACAAACTAAAAAAAAAGGTAATCTGATTTCTGGGAAGAGGGAACCCAGTGAAAGATGTGTGCTTTTATAAGGATGGACAATGGAAAGCAAAATAATAACTCCTAACTTTGATTGTTCAAATATATTCTGCAATACAGAGAGCTGCATGCAAGCTGGAGCAGGCATGGGGCAGGAAGGTTAAGTAGAAGAGAAGGCACAATACTTCAGATTGGCAGTAGACTGCAGCAAGAATAATCTAATCAAAACTAAATTAAATTATCTAGTCCCAGGGCAGGCTCCTGGGACTGCTGCAGTGAATGCTAGCAGAGCTCCTCCTAGACGTTTTTCCCCAGTCAAACTCATATGATGAATGCAGATGAAATTTGAAATATGAAAATCTGAAATAATTTATGGAAGTTGTCAGAAATTTGGCCTGCTTGTGGTGTAATTTCCTCTGAGACGAGGCAGGCTGGCTCATTGCTTCTAGTCTCAGAGCAGTTGCTGGTCTTCCAGTGGATGGATCAACCCTTTAAAATGCTCTTCCAGACAAATTACAGCTCATTACAGACAGCCTTGCACCATGCCATTATGTCAGAGGAAATCTTTTTTCATTTGCACAAATTTGCTTGGAATTCTCATATTTATTTGAGCATCCATTATCGAATCTGAACATTGAATTATCCACAATTATTTTCTGGATAGGCGGATGTTTGTGTATAAGGAATAGATGGTGACTGTTTAGTTATAAAAATGTTATAGCGTTGCTGAAAATCCTAGATATTTTAAACAACTACATTTATGTAAAGAATTGTTATATAAAAACAGGTTATTTCCTGAACATATTAATTTATAAGATGTATTTACTTTCTGAGAAGAGTCTTATGGGAAACAATTCTCTTTTCAGTGACTGATTCTCCATTCTTTGTATTTATCACAATTAGAACTTCTGTCTGTGCATATGTAATTCGTGTATAGTCTGGCCCTGTATGAGACATCTCGGATTGTTATTTACTTTAAATTACATTTGGTAATGAACATGCTGTCTCCATTACTACAGTACTCACATCTTGTGCAGACACCATCTCTTCTTTGCCACACTTATGTTAATGTATCTATTTTAAAAAAATAAATTCTAATATATGGGGAAATGGAGGAGACTGGTTATTGGCCTCATCCTGCAGTCCTTAGCTGATTTCAGTAAGGAAGTATTTTAAAACAAACATATAATTGTCTCTTGATAATATTTCCAGTAGTCTTGGCAAATATTTATGACTTACTTATCTACTGTATAATACTGTATTAATTTTGTTGCTGTTGAAGGGCCTGATTCTGAAGTACTTGCATACATGACTATCTTTGCTCAGATCACAAGATACGTTGAAGTTAATGTGGATACTCATGAGTAACACTGCTTCTGTGCTGGTTTGTAGGCCTTAGATTCAAAGATTAAAAATAAGGGTATAGGAATGGCCCATACTGTATCAGACTAGTTCACCATCTACTCCATTGTCCTCTCTGACAATGGCTAGTGCCAGACACTTCAGAGAAAAGTGCAACAAACCGCATAGCAGACAATTATGAAATATTTTGCCCATAACTAGCCCCAGTCACTTAGTGGTTGGCTTAAACTTGAAGTATGAAGGTTTTATCCTGTCTTTAAAATAATGTTGTTTAATCCTGTCTAACTAGCTCATTATCCGTATATATTTCTGACCCATTAAAACAAAGCTCTTGGACTCAGTTATATCACGTGGCAATACGTTCCACAAGCTAAGTATGTGTTGTATTAAATAAAATCCTTTTTATCAATTTTCTGTGTATCAATTTTTTAAAATCCTGTCATTAATTTTATCTGCCTTTCAGATTTGTCACATATCTCCTTGTTCTTGTGTTATGGAACAGGATAAACAATTCACCTTCTTATTACTATTCATTTTTAAATCTACTTCTATCATTCCCCAGTCCCTTCTGTGTCTCTTAGCATGGAAATCTTTCCATCTCTCTAATTATTTTTAGAACCCCTTTTATTTTTGCTATATCCTTGTTCAGGTAAAGTAACCAAAACTGAACATGCCATTCAGAATGAGGGCACAGCATTTATTTAAACAATGGCATAATAATGTTTTTAGTATTATTTCTTATTCCATTCCTTATGCATCCTAACTTTTAAAAATATTGTTGCACAAGCATATGGAGCAAACATTTTCACTGAGCTATTCACAATCATGCCCACTTCTTTTCCTTTGTGCTTTCCGTTTATTTAGAACCCAGCTGTGTATCTGAGCAGTTCAAATTATTCCTGCCAATGTGCGTTTCTTTACATTAGTCAGCACTGAATGTCACCTGCCATTATGATACTTGTCCACCAACTCTTATTAGATCCTTCTGAAGTTCCTCAAAGTCTTCTCTTGTCTTGAATAACCTAAAGAATATGGTGTCATCTGTAAATGATGCCAGCACATTTTATCTCTTCCTTCAATAATTAATAAATATCTTAAACAATACCAATTCTAGTACAGAACCTTAGGATACTCCACTTTTGCCAGGAGAAAAATTGACAATTTAGTCCTACTTTTGACTTCTCTCCTTTAGCCAGTTTCCAATCCACTGGGAGTACTTTATTGGTCTTCCCATGATTATTAATTTCTTATGAGGGTCCTTGTCAAAGCCTATATAAAAATCCAGATAAATTAACTGAGCTGGCTCTCCTTTATCTACTATCGTATAGACATGTTCAAAGAATTCTAATAGATTAGAAAGGCAGGATTTTTCTTTGCAGAAGCCCAGCTGGTTTGTTTCTGTCATATGTACCTAGGTATTTTATATATCTCTCTCTAATTATTCAACCAGTTTACCTGAAACAAAAGTAAAGCCAATTTCTCTGCAATTTCTCTTGATCAACCTTAGTAGCTTTTAAACTTATGTGCAACATTTTCTACCTTCTAGACTGCCACTTTGATTACTCCTTAAAATAATCTCTTTTTCTTGAAAGAGAATACATTTGAAATACCAATGCAGTGAAATCAATGATGCTGAGAACAGCAGTGTCTGTTGTTTTATTGTAATACCTTAAATTGAATTATGAACCAAGGAGAAATTATTTTGCTTCAACCAGAGCTTTTTATGTTAAAGATACATAATGCTATTAGTTCTTCAAACCCTAGAAACACAAAATCAAGAGAGCTCTGAGCTATTTTATATATGTCCTATGTTTACATTTTACTTATAACAAATATAAATTGAAACAATTCCCTTGTTTAAAAAAGACACTTAGTAGGAAAAGTAATTATATGAGAATCATGAACTGATGTTCATTAGCTTCTCTTCATCTCTTTGTGTTATATAAGTTTATAACTAGTAGGAAAGTCCCTCTTTTCTTTCATATTATTTTATTAGGTTCATCATGATGAAAAAGCAATCACAAGAACCAGGTGATTTAGTTAAGTAGTTTCCTTCATCTAGGCAGGCATTGAAGGACTAGAGTACCGGTAGGTTGTAGCCTCCTAGCTTCCCATTGCTGCTGGAAACTTTGTAATAGCACTTAAAGAAAGAAAGAAACTGGGTAGGAGATTATTGCTTTCATTGTGCTATTGAATATATGTATTATATAGTCACCCTATAGATTGACACAATTAGCTGAATGTGGGACAAGACAAATGTTGTATATGACAGTGGGGTAGTATTGAAAGATGACCCCATATCTACAAGGCTAAGAGTTATGGATCCATTGATAGCTGTTACTAGCATTTTGAAGCGTGGCTGTTAAATTTTGCCTGCTGGCTTCTGGCTGCTGGCCTGCCTGCCTGGGGAACAGAGCATTTGAATGGAACTGCAGGCAGCTTTGGAACTTTGTTCTTCTTTTATAATAACTGACCACTGACAGGAGGAGCCTCTGAAACAAGCCCTGTGGAACACTTCCCAGCTAATCTTTGTTGCTTATTTCATTGACTGCACTTTTGTTGTGAAAGCTATCTAACTAACTGAGAACCATTCAAACTACTGCGTGTTATGACCCAGCTGGAGAAAAGTGGCCATGTGCAATGAAAATATTGTAAACAAAACTGAGAGTTCTAGTAAAACATTCAGCACGCTCTGTGAAGATAATGCACTAAGAAAATGTTAAGTGCCTTAAATTAGGCACCTTAATTTATATTTAGATACCGAATTGTTGCTGCTCTGCATACCTCTGACAATCAGGTCATTTTATTTAGGTACTAAATTTGGATCTGGGTAACTAACTTTAGTACTTTATCTGGAAGATATTGACCTAGGTTTCCATTGCCTTTGTGTTGTATTTGATTTTATCAATATAATGGGTATAGAGTAGCATTAAGTTTTATTGTCATTAATCTGGGATGACTGCTTTATTCACACATTGCAAAGCCAACAGTGAATTATGCCAACCATCAAAAACAGGCGATCATTAAATCTTTATACTCCAGCACACCTGAATGCATTCCATATACATCATATATTTCACTAGGAAATTTATTTTAGTGATATTTCTGAGTCTTTTTTTTTAAATGCCAGAACTGCTTTTCCCATATCTCTGTCTGTAATGTCAGCACCGTGCACCTAACTGTGCAGCCTCAAAAGGAGAAGAAAGTTAGAACAGATAACTCTTAGAAATCTCTCAAAATATCTGAAATTGCTTTTCTATTTGTAAGAAAGTTGCACTGTTAAGATCTGATTTGATCTGTCTAGGCGGGGGGGCGGAAAGCCTTTGACAGTTGTAAAGTTGATGGTTCCTGGTTGTCTATGGCTAGAGACCAGATTTAGAAAGGTGCTTAACAAGGAACCTTATTAAATATGAGAGGTCCCGTTGACTTCACAGGCTTAAAGATGGGCATTGCTGAATGGGAGACACAACGTGCCATTTCTACCATAACTCATCATGAGATGTTGGTTTTTCAGTAGGTCCCTAGACCAGGACTGAATATTGTCTATTGTAGGTATCAGGCCTGTGTAATTTTGTGGGGGCGGGGGAGAAATTCCACATTTGGGGATAGTAGGAAGTATTATTTTTTAACTGTAGGCTTTTGTTGAAGCTACCCAGTTTGGGAATATTAGATGTTGTCCTGGTAAGGATGGATTGGTGGGCAGAGTGCAAGTTAAACAGTCAAGTGCATGATAAATGGAGTTCGTCACAAGGTTCTACAGTTTATCAGGAATATTGGCTCCACACACACTTGTGTTGGCAGAGATAGTTATCTATATGATTTGAAAGAGACCCTAAACAATTATGGGGTCCTATAAATAAACATTTTCCTTGTCAATAATAATTACAAATAATGAGTCTATTTCTTTGCTTATTCTGGTAAAATCCATGATGAAGACAGGAAGCTTGTATATTCATTCCTCTGTGCAATTTCCACCATCCTATTCATTCAGGAAGGAGTTGGCTTTCCAAACTGTGCTCCCCCCACTTCTTGCGTCCCATTGAGCTGGCGGGTAAGTCAACCACTTAATATTGTGGATCCTCTGCAGGTGAGAGAGATCTGTGGAGTCCCTGTGCCCTTGCAGTTTCTTGTGCCCTTGGCCTCTATGGCAATGCCTTTCATGCCTTTCACACGCATAAACTCCTCTGCCTGTCACTGGCCATAATTCCCTGAGTTGTCCCCCACCTTGGCATGTGTGATGGAAGCAAACTTTCAGCATAGAAAGATGGCAAATAAGACAGTGCAGTTAGTTAAGTTCCTGAGTGAATCCACACAAGACTGAGGTTATAATACTGAAGAAAGCAGCCAACCTCCTGATATGATTCCCTATCCACCCATTTCCTATTTGTGGAGCATCAGTGGAAGATTTTCTGTGGGTAAAAAAGAAGACATTCTGGGGAGCTGGCATCTCCCCCAACCACTTTCATGGCTTTTCCAGGGGGATCCAAATATGGGTCTTCACTGCTTCCAGGGAATAGAGGGGGGATGATCTAGTGTAATAGTTTTAACAATAATAGAAGGAAATGGTTTGCTTGTTAGAGCATTGACTAGGAGATTTAGGTTCTTATTCCTGCTCTGAGATTTTTACTTAAGATGACCTTAGCAAGTGAGAGTGTCATGGTGATGGTTAATTCAAAAGTGGCTACTGATTTTGGGTGCCTCAGTTTGTGAGTACTTAACCTCAGAAGCTATGAGCCAGATTTTCAGACATTTTCAGCACCTGCAAATCCAACTGAAAACTGGGCCATAGCTGTCTCAGTGTACATATCTCAAAACTATCAGCATCCAACAGCAAAACTTAGCCTTGCTGTGCCTCATTTTCCATGTCTGTAAAATATGGCTAATAAATACCGACTGTACCTACTACCTCACAGGCTTGTGGTGAAACTTAATTGACTGATGTTTGTGATATACTTTGAGATCCTGGGAAGGTGCTTTGTAAGTGCTAGATAAGATTGCTTTGTTACTGTTAAATTATTAATAAACTGTAAAATGCATTGAGAGCCTAGGACATTATGGAAATACAATGCAGAATTGTTATCAATCCTTTAATAAAGAAAATGTAGGGATAAAAGCAGTTAGGTAGATTAGACAGGATTCCTTGTGGGAAAAACAATAATACAGTATTTAAAAAGGCAACAAACAGTTTAAAAATTTTCAATGGAACATTGGCTCCTGTACTGGTAATGAAATAAGTTGCAAAGTATTAATAATTTCATTTAACTCACTGACTTCCTTTGCCTCCTATTTTTAAAGCATTTTATTATTATTTTACCAGATAACTATGATCATGAGTCACCATTCATATTTCTTAATAAATCTGTTCTATTATTTTTTCCAGTCTTGGGGTGCAGAAAACTTTGCATAGTATAGAATTCAATTACTCTTTTATACTAAGACTTGACTTCCTATTATATTCAAACTATGGGCCCAACTCTGAAAAAATGTATTGATATGAATAATCCCCAGGAAACCTGTAATGGGGACTAAGTTCTTTGTAAGGTGATTTCTGTTAGACTTTGGACTAAATCCTGTTCATTTTACTCATGCATAAAGTCACATTGAAATCCACAGGGTTACTTTAGTGAATATGGTCAGACTTAACCCACTGACTTCTATGGAAATTTAACGTAAGTGAGCACTGTTGGCTGGATTGGTCCTGTAGTGATAATCAAGGACAAAGGGAGAGGAGCAAACTGTAAAAATGAGTGGCAATCACTGTCTCACAACCTGATACAGTTCTGTCAAAGCGTAAGTCTGTATAATAATAAAAACATGCACATTCATTATGCATTTGAAATAGCATTAAAAAAATCAGATATAGGCATGGATATGTTTTCAAAATTGTCCTTCATTGGGAAATATAAAATGATACAATTATCTTATTTTTGTGCAGTGCTTTCATCCAAAGGATGTCAAAGCTGTCCTGCTGCTCTTCTCCTTGTGTACTCAAAACAGTGTTTGATTGTAAATGGAGTAATGCACAAGAGAACTACTACTCCCTATATTGGGCAGTTTCCTGCTATTGATTTTTACACTCTTTCATCTTGATTTGATCGTGTAGAATATCTGTTCTTATAGAAATAACCATACTCATTACTGAAATACATACTTAGAGCTTACTCTTACAAACACCACCCAGCATGGTGCTTCAACGGGACTCCTCATGGGTGTAAACACCTGGTCACCAGGAAGCCTGGCAGATCAGGCTTTAGATACCAACAGGTTTTTTTAAGCAAAATTTAAATGGATCATTCTTCACCCAAAATCAGTGTCCACCCCAGGTGTTTACACTGATTTAACTAGATCAGCTTCTACACTGTGAGCTATCAGACCATGACCTACACTGGCAGTTTTTAAACCCCTTTAAGCCCTCAGGTTTAAATTATATCTGAAGGCTGCATTTCCAGCGGCAGAGAATTTTAATACTCTGCTGACACAAAAGGGAAGAATGCCACTAACTGATTCACCACTATCCCCTCACTTCCTCTTATCTCTGCAGTTTGCTGGGCATACTGTCTAGGCCTGGCCCTGCTTAGCTATGGGAGCTGAGGCGCTCATGTCTCCAGGGGCTATAGTTCTAAACTGTGCTGTACAGGATGCACTCCAAGACTTCGACCATTGGGCACAGCTGCTGCTCACCTCCTGACACGGTGGCCCCTATTTAAACCTACCCTGGTGTGATCTGCGGAGAGGGAGACGCCCCTTTGATTTAGCCTGGGGTGGTTTCATTGCAGCAGGTTCTTGTGTCTGAGGACTGGGTGTGGGGCGGGGTTTCACGAGTTGTTCTAACACAGAGTGGGGCCCGCCTGGGATCCCCACGGCTAAGGGCCCAGCCGCCCCAGCGCACACGTGTTGCGAGGGGAGGAGAAGCCCAGCTTTGTACTTTCACTTTCTCCTGGCGCCTTTCTCTGTCCGCGGGGCTCAGCCAGTTCCCTGGAGCGAGGGCCCTCGTCCCACGCTGCGTTCTCAGGCAGCTGGGGCTCAGCCCTCCCTCCGGCGGGGAGGGATGGTGGGGTGTGTGTGGCAGATCCGTCCCCTTTCACCCTCCTCACTTCCTCTCCGGCGCTCTCCGGCTTCAGGCGGCTGGTGGCTCAGTGCACAAACTGATTAGGTAACAACAGAGCACCTTCCCTCCCTGTTTTCGCTCAATGGGCTTGGGCCACGGCTTTTGAAGGAGCCCAGCCCTGCCACTATCCAGCCATTATGAGGGGATGTATGGGGCTTTATCCGGCAAAAGCTCAGCCTTGCCCCTGGCTTCATCAATCATTTAGACCAGCTCAAATCCCCTTCATAGTGTTCCGCCTCATTAAACCCGTCACGGGAAGCTGAAGAGCGGTTGCATTAGAGCTCCAGAAT
The DNA here is from genome assembly GCA_007922175.1 of Pelusios castaneus. Taxonomy (NCBI): domain Eukaryota; kingdom Metazoa; phylum Chordata; order Testudines; family Pelomedusidae; genus Pelusios; species Pelusios castaneus. The sequence continues at coordinate 27,650,451 of ML685769.1, read as the reverse complement.
GCCTCCACAGCCCTTCTCCCAGGCGGGTGTGTGCGAGATGAAAAAGGCCGAAGAAACATTAAGGAAAAGAATCCCGTAAAGGGAATTCGGCGGCTCTAGCGACAGACTTGGCGTATTAGCCCGGGCCGGGACCCTTCCCGAGTTCACAGCTGGGGGAGCGAAGTGAGGACAGCCTCACACTCGGGCCAGGGCTTCATTCTGTAGGATGCTCCCCGGGACTCTTCTCAGGGGAGGCTGGAAGCGGCGGATTAGCGCTGTTCACAAACAAGCGCGTTTTGCTGTGGCTGGCAGGGGATCTGAACCTGGAAGTACCCGTATCCCAGCTGCAGACCTTTTCCTTGGCTGTCCTAATGCACTGTCTCGCCGGTATTCAGGGACTGAGGGTTTTTCCCTCTTACACTGATAATGTTAAAATGAGCTCTGAATCCTAACATTACAGTTAGAGAGAGAGATTCAAACTCCTGAATGTATATTTAAATGAACGGATCTATCTCAATTATGATTTACAGTCTTCCAATTATAGATTAACTTCATTTAACTTCTTGGCGGCTCTGACAAGAAAAGGGAGTATATGAACGCGCACATTGGAGAGAGAAAAACAGGGAGTCTTGTGGCACTTTTAAAGACTAACCAATTTGAAAAGTGCCGCAGGACTCCTTGTTTGTTTCGCTGAACTAGACTAACACGGCTGTCCCTCTGGAAATTGGAGAGAAGTTTCAAAGGGGAAGCCGTGTCAGGCTACTTCAGCACAGGTGGCACCTTTAAAGACTAACAAACTTGTTTATCGCGTGAGCTTTCGTGGGAGACAATCCCACTTCGTCAGACGCTTGAAGATGGGGAATTTACAGAATGCCATCAGACTCCTTGTTTATTTTGGAAAGAACGAGAGCGACCTTCCCCATTTGCCATGGGTATCTTGTGCATTTAAAACAAAATATGTCATTTTGTGCATTTGGCAAGAGAAACAAGAATAAACCAGCGCCTATATATATATATTTGCAATAGTCTTCTGATACCATGGTTTCATCGACTCAAAAACTATTAACATAGAATTGCAGCCTGCTCTAATCACTTAGTAGAGCACTACATCAAACAAACCTAAATGCCACCGAATCCACAAAATACTCTGGCAATGTAGCAGTCAGTCACTCAGTTGTAGAAATCCTAGAAAAAATACTTTTGGTAAGCCTGATCAAACCCAATCACCTCGTCCTGCTGATAATATGGGCGGGGAAAGGAGTCACTCTGAGGCGCTTCACTCTAAAACGTTGACGTTTACATTTAAAGCAAAGAGGCGCGAAAGACATTATCTCAGGTCTCCTTTGATATTAATAATAAAAATCGAATTATTACCGAAAGGGAAAGTGCTAAATGTCAGGAACCTGGATCCGATTTTAAAAGGCAACGCACCGAGTCCAAGTCTGTACTTTTAACTTTTTTAATAATGATTTTTTCCTGTGCTGTAAACTTGCACCGAATCCTGGAGGAATTGCTAAATCAGATTAAGGTTCTATTTTGCAACAGACTGGATGGAGCAATAAAGGAGAGAGCGCGGAAATGGGACTTCACCCATCAATTAGATCTCTATTAGCAGCCGATGCTGGCTTCACCACAGGAAATGTCACATCCCGGCATAGGCAGACCCTTTCGCTTTTCCCTGAAATTAAACAATTCTTCATGCTCGCAGATTCAGCGCAAACAACCCTTTTGTTTATTGGTGTGTGTTGTGTTTTAGCCGCACCTGCTTGCTCACGAAGAAGAGATCACAGTGTGAACAGGTTTCTTGAGACACCTGCGCAGGACACCCGTCAGCCCCGCACTGAAGCTGGGGGTTTATTAATATTAAAAGGGTTATTATAGTCATAAACTGGCTGCAGTTAAAAGCGATTACCAACACAATGGACAATATTTTGAATAGCACTTCGGCTCATCTGCCTCCATAGATCATATCTGCCAAAGTCCAACCGGTTTGCTGGCCGCTCACGTGGGAGTGTAAAAGGGGGTGTAAAATGTTCTGCACAATAAAAAGTCAGCGGCTGGGTGAATGTATTTCATTTACTCGGAGGCTGTTTCGGCGGCATCTTCGCTACTGTGGCGGGTAGATGAATAAGCCCCTGCTCCTCTTTTGCCCGTGTGTGTGATCCTGAAAGGCTAACCACAGCCGTGAAATGGGATTAGTACATATTAAGGAAATAAATCAAAACAGGAATGCTTAATTACTGACGTGGCCTCTATGGGATTAACAGGGTGGCACCTTTCCGAATCCTAGCTGGGCCTAGGAGAAAGGCTCCTGGCTCCCCATGACAGGGGAGATGGCTAGAAGTGGCTCTCAGCAGCCCTGCCCTCCATACAATGGGGTTGTGTTCGCAGCTGGGGATCGCACTGATGGCACCTGGGTGAGCGTACACCGGAGTGTCTCCCTCCAGGTCCCCCCATGGGAACCCCGAGGACACCAGCTGGGAGCGACACGGGCCTCTGGCTCCAGCTCCATTCACCCCCGCGCCTCCAAAGAGGAGAGGAAAGACAAATAACCCCCCGCCTTTGCCCAGGAGCCAGAGAGGTGCCGCAGCAGGGGAAGGAGCCAGCCGGGCCGCGGCGGGCTGGATAAAGGGAGCTCTTGTTGCTCCCCTCCTTGTTCTTGCGGCTGCTCCATTCAGGCTCCGAATTCAAATGGCTCTTTACAGCCCGGCCCAGCTGAAGGCGGCTCAATGCCTGAAAGCGGCCGGGCTGCCTCCGCGGACATGCTCTGCGCCTGATATGATAATTGTCATAATGCGCTTTTATGCGGCTCCAGCCTCCTCCGGTGAGGAGCCCGCGGCGCGGCTGAAAGGGGCTTTGAGAGCTCGGGGAGCGGGGCTGCGGAGAGCGGCGAGCCCCCCGCCGGCGTGAGTGGCACCGAGTGCCCCGGCCAGGGCGCGTCTCCCGCCGCAGCCCCTTGTCTCCGCGCCCGTCTCCTGCGCCTGATTAATATGCACAGGGAGTGCGGAGCCTGAGCGCGCCGTGCCGCAGCCGCCGAGGCGCTGGAGGCGGCTGAGTGGCTCTGGCCGGGGCAAAGGCTGGGCCCGAGAACGATCTCCCCGGGCCGGCAAGCTTGGCTTGGAATCCGGTGTGAGCCGCACCTAGCCTGGTCCGTGTGAACGCGAGCCTCGGGCCTGCAGGCCGGCTGAGGTGGACCAGGCCCGTGAGGCTCTTTCACCAGTTGCCTCCAGTGAGGCTGGAAAAGTGACCCTCCGGCACAGGCCAGAAATCCACCGGTACAGACCTTTGGACTCACACTGACACCGGGAGATGTGTCCGGTCATATTTTTCTTTTCCTTCAAAAAATCGGGGGATAGGCAGAGGTTCGACAGAGGGCAGGACCCTTACATGTCAGTGGATCAGAAAGCCAGGGTTGTAAATGTTCCCAACAGGTATTTGATTTTACAGGATGCTCTGTAGTGGTTTGACTTTACACTGGGGTGAATTCTTTACATTTTAAAAGGATACATTGGGATATTCATAACTGTTCACAGACTCAGGTGACGATTCAGCACTTCAGTAAGGTGCCTCTTAAAATGATTACTCGGGTGGGTCTAATGGCCCAGAAGAACATTTTTAAGACGTTGATATTTTTCTTAAAAGTACAACAGCAAAGGAAACAATCATAGCCATACCTGAGCACCTTTATGCAGAACAGCAGGTGCAGCCCGGTAGTGTGATCCGGAGTAACACAGATTTGTCTCCCTAAAACGCCAGAGAGATCATCTCATAACTCCCATTAAATGCTGACAGGGAATTATTTGTGTGGCCCAGGATGAAAAATAGACATTGTAAAAGGGATGGCTTTTGTACAGCTCTAACTAAGTTTTCTGCAACCGAGGAACCAATTTTTGCTTTTAAAAATGTCCTTAAATATTTTTTTGGCAAACAGCTGGGAAGAGCCCGAGGAAAAGAAAAAAAGCGACAATGCGCCGATCCAATCACAGAAATAAATTGAAAACTTAAGACGAAAATCGAATTTGACTCTCACAGACACATGCGGAGCCAAACTACTAGTGTATGTCTGTCCTTAGCGCCATTGACTTCTGTGGGAGCGAGGCACGCATCCAAGGGCAGGATCCGAGTCCTAGGTTTGCCGAGATGTATTGTGAGGTCCTCTCTTGACAGTGCTTGCTCTTTCACCCAGAGAACCAGATTCTAGCCTTTGACTTTCTCTGCTTGCGTCTTGCCTCTGCCAGTTATTGTGAGTTAATGGGAAATCAGCAACTCAGTTGGAGTTTAGAATCTGATGCTGCTGTTACGTGTTCATATTGCAGCGATGCCCAAAGGCCCCAAACCGGATCATTGTACTAGGCCTGAACTAGCACACAGGACACAGTCTCTGCCCAAGAGTTTACACTCTAAGATATAGTAATCACTAGATATTAGACTCTACAAACTCAGGGAGTCACAAGAGACTTACAAAGGCCTTTATAGTTTGATCATAAGTTACTATTGTGAGCTACCTATAACAAAATATCTTAACTCCAGATTTTTCCCAAAACACTGCCTAGTAGCTGCAATTTGTTTCAAGTGTCCTGCACTCTCCCGGTTTATAAATACAAGGTGGCAATACTTTTACAATGGCACCAAATCATATAAAATCTTTATTCCCCAATTTTGGTTGGACCATGTTAGATTTATGGGTGAAATAAATGACAGATATATGTATTGCCCTCAGAGTTCATCCACATATTTGAAAAACGGTGTGGGGCGGTGTCTCGTTCATTGAGATCATTTGGGGGGTTGTAAAAGAGGGGAGTATTTTTTCATGCTCACACTGGCGACCCATAAACCCAGTAGCTTCAGCGTTACCTCTTCCCTTCTACATTAAAGGTGGTCAGCGATGAGGATTGACACAAAGAGTGAGTCATTCAGGGCTGTCTGGGAGAGTCGTACTTGTGTTCAAACATGTATTTCTGTGAATATTGTTCGCTGGGCTTTTTAATGCCTCTGAGGCCAAAATAATGTCAGGCTACTTGTATTTCAGTTCTGGCGAAGACCAGATCCCAGACCAATCCTGTAGTTTTTATACTGGCCAAACTCTCACTGTCTTCAGCTGCCTGAGTAAAGACTGCAGGATCAAGGTTTTTACATTTTTTTGGGGTTCCAGGCTGGCCACCGCTCCTTTTTTTGTCACGTGTTTGGCGAGGAGGAGCCCGGGAACAACATAGACACAAATACCAACACTGAGATATTTGGGTTTATTCAGGTCCATGCAAATCTTTAACATTCATACAGGCAGGGGAGCTCAGCTGTTCTTTTGATTCAGTTTATATCCTCCCCCTGGCGGGTGGGGATTTTACTTGAGCGTTGAAGGGAAAGAAAGAGAGCACAGCGACTGATAAGGCGTGGAATAGAGGCCTGATCTTGATCACGCTGAAGTCAGTTGCAAAACTCCCATTTACTTTACGGAAATCAATATCCTCGGCAAAGTGTGGGCACTTGCATGTGTCTAGTCTGTTCTGTATATGGCTCATATATTCCAAGGAGGTTTACTTGAATGGTGTGGTCGTTAGAATAAATGCAGCCGCCTTTATTGCCCCAGCTGGCAGATACATGTACATAGACCGTCCCATGCATGTATCTGGGGCACATCACAATGTTTTCACAGTGCAAAGCTTCCACTGATTTTAGCGGGAGCTCTTGTTTGGCTTTTCCCAGAAACAGCAGATTTTAGAGAGTGGCACAGGAGTTTCAAACCCCTCTGTGTGTTGGTCCTACATCAACAGCAATTTGAAACATTTGCTAATACACCATTTTAAACTCTCCAGGCGCAAATAAAATGCAGATGAAACATTTCTTTGACTAGTGAAAAAGATCATTTTTGTCATGGTCGGACAGAAATTTACCAAACGTTCCAAAAAGATTCGCCCTAGAAATTAGAATAATTAGAGACACCTGGCGACACTAGGAGCTGCTTGTTCCTCAGTGTAAGGCGTGGGGGCCCATATAAAGACTTCATGTCAATAAAAGCCCAGTGAGGGGAAGATCTGCTTAACCCCCTGGCAAAGGCTAAGCATTGGTGAGTGGAACATTTCATTTTTAATCCCAGTGTTTTTCAAATACACCCCTGGTAAACCAAATATTATCTTCCAGTGCTGAAAAGGGCCCATAACAACCGTCTCTGTTGTCTTGGATTTAGCGAGACAGGGACATAGCAGAGAAGCCATGAATGTTTAGTAACAGTCTGGGTGGTTTGGGGAGCAGAGTTTAAAAAGAAGTGAAAGGCCCGCGGTGGTGACCTGGGATAGCATTAACCCTGCCATTTCTGGAGACACTTTTCCAGAGTTGGTTTAATAGGAACCCTCCCTCAGCTCATGTTACCAAATGTAATTAATAGTAAAAGCAGCTTTCACCAGATGTATGAGAGGAAGCTGTACTACAGGTCAGAAGCAGCATTATCCAGTGAGTGTTTAGCACTTAGCAGTATTGGGGTGTTCAAGGCTAGTGAGAAAAATGCTCCCCTCTCTCTCCCTCCCTCACCTCACTTTTCCCTTTCATGTGTGTATTGTATATGACCTAGAGCTGGTGGAAGAAACAAGTGATTTTCCGAGCTCTGCGCTAATTAACCCGTGGGTGAAGAAATCAGTTTGCATCCTTCCCAATCAGTGAAAATACATTATCCCCCCCCCCCCCGCATTGGACTATTCCTCCAGTGCTTGCTACAAAATCCCACTGACTTAAACAGGAACCTCGGTTGCTGGAACAGGTCCGTGTTGTGCTATTTATTAGATTGAACTTGATTTTGAAGACGAGGTGTGTTTCTCACAGCTTTTAGTGCACCAGAGCAGTTTTCAGTAAATCACAGAATTCTAGGCGATACAGATGGGAAAGACTCATTAAATCCGTCCCCTGATCCCCCGCCCCACAGGAGAATTCCCTCTGCTGTAGCAGGGGGAGGTGGTGTAACTAGCTAAGGACAGCGGCTAGGTGGATGAACGTTGCACTTAGCTGAATGTGTTTTGAGCAGCTTGCTCCATTAAATAGGAGGGGGAGACAAGAGACTTGGAGGCTCTTCCCTGCTTTGCCACTGACTCCCCGTCTAGCCTTGGAAAGGTCACTTAACCGCTCTGTCTCCAGTCTCAGATTCCTCATCTGTATAATGAGATTAATTATACCAAACATCCTTCGCAATGCTCCTTAAGATCTACGGCTCTACGTGAGAGCTGTTTTATTGCTATAGTTATTAAAGAGGTTTATGCATATTCACAGACACCGTATAACTATGTAATGGCCGAGGCACACCTGTGTTTACTAAAGGGCAAACCGGACTGCCCCAAAGATATTACATTCCCATGCAAGATTTTTCCCTCCAGAAAAGTTCCTGCCAGGAATGTAGCTAAATACAATGCTCTTGTTAAAACCAAACAGCAGATTTGGACAGCAGAGTCAAGAGCAGAAAGAGAATAGAAGTTAAACAGAGCACGAGCAATGTGATAGGCAGTATCTTAGCTAGGATTAGAATAATTAGTTATGCTGTGAGAAAAAACGGATTTTTTTTTGTTTTTGTCCCCCCCAACTCACAGATCACTTTCAGGCAAGATTTCAAGCAGCCCCCGAGGGTATGAGGCAGACTGGTAAGGCCCGTTGCGGCTTCTTTATTTTATTTGATTTCTTTTAGGGCTTCTTTTCATTCGCCTTATTCAAAAGGCCATTCGTCAAGTCCAAGAAGTAGCTCTGAGCAAGTCTCACAGGTTTGTGTGAAGCCTGCTTGGCCGATCACATGTATCTAAAGTAGCACATGGCAAGTCATCGGCAGAGCGGAGCTTGATATGGGCTACCTACCAGCTGCTTAGGATAAGGAGAAATAATCTATTGATTTAGTCTCTAAAAGAAAAAAAATCCTCTGTACTTTGGGGGGAAACAAACACACATCCCATTCGGTAACTCAGTGGGGGAAAAGGTCAAGTTACTATTGACAAGTATGTAAAGACATCTTCTAAACCATGGGAAAACATGTATAAATTGTTTCGACTCACTGCATTCAAAACCAATGGAAGTGAATTACAAAACTGCACTTCTCGCATTGTTGGACTGAAAGGATATCTATTTATCATCTCATAAGACAGCTCGAATGATCTTTATCTGCTTTGCCCACTTTCTGACCCAAATTCAGGGTTTTTATGGAAAATTGCAGTCACTTTGATTGATGAAACCCAAAGATGTCTAAAATGGCACCAAAGATCTCCAACTGTGCAGACTCCAACCGAGGGCTTCAATGTTGGCATTGTTCCTGCGAAAAAAGTTGAGAAAACGAGCAAAAGTTAGGGAATTTCTGTTTAAAAACTTCAAATTTCAATGAGGATCCCGAACCTATTATCCTTATTCAGAGGGTGAACTGTGACCATAAAAAGTGTTTCCCACACATTGCAATAACAACAAGCACCTTAATTTTAAACCATGCAGGAAACTTTCTTTGTAAAATGCCGAATAACTGTCTGAGAAAAAATAGCAGCTCGCGTTTAGAAATCAGAGGAACAAGAACTGGACGAGTTAAAGGCTCTTTAAGAAGCAAAAGGGGAATAAATATCCGCTGCCCTCTACAAACCACTTTGGATTGCCAATCGCAGCTTGGTTTCAAAACCGAAATCTGTGTCTGAAATGTAACGATCTACGTTTTAAAGCAGACGGTTCCTTATAGAAAGCTGCACCCTATAGGGGCTCGAGGAGCATTCTCCATAAAACCCCCTCTTCTCAGATGAGCACTGTAAAATGATGCCTGTCCTAATGTATCTGGTAATACATTTAACGCCCGGCTGCAAGCTGCCTCTATCAACGAGAGCTCGCTGCCTCTCGGATCACGTTAAAAGCAAAAGGAAGCCGCTGCAGTGCAGAATCCCAGTGTTATTCAGTGACAGATTTGTTTGTCTGCGGCTCCCCGTCCTGTGTAGGGCTCTGCATTATTGTGGAATATTGTCACCTGCCTAATTGTTCTAAATGGCCACCTCCTATTATTAATAATAGCTGGAACGTGGCTCCTAGACATGTTACCAAGGCTGGGAAGCTGATGAATGAAACCCCTACTAGGGCAAAATCTTGGTAGCTGTCTTCTGTCCTATTACCCAAGGGGACCGACTATAAATCTTCCTTCATTTTAACCACGTTTACCCTCCTGCTCCTCCAGGCTAGGGATGCTGTGTTAAGATTGCACTGATGTGCCAATGCTTTGGACCAGCTGCTCCTAAATACAGGCAAGTCCTTGTCAATTAAGCCATTGAGGAGCAAGTCCTTGGAGCCCTGGGGCATTTTAGCAGCCAGCAGTGTGCAGCCCCAACAATTAGTATCCATTTTGAAGGGACCTCCAGGGCACAAATGCACAGGCAGGGAAGAATCAAAACACCAGGCAACTTCAATTCTGGAAATTGGTCACATAATGATACTGAACAGACCGGCCTCAAGAAGCCAGCCAACCTTTTTTTTTTTTTGGGAAGGGCATTTATGGCTTTCCATATTCTCTGCGGCCGCCAAGCTGGAGGGCCGAGGCATGGAGCAAAGTGTTGAATTAGGGGAGATAAATGAACACATTCATTTGCCCGTGTGAGCTGAGGTTTCCTTGGCGGGTCTTCTTTGTAAGTCGGTGTCACCTCAAGCAGCTGGTGGCATGCACTGCTCCCATGAGCCTGGCCTTTGGCCCAGGAGGAGCTGGACAAGGCAACCCGCTCCCAGGAGAAGAGCTGCGATGTCTCAGGTCAGAAAGGCCAAGCTGCCAGTTGGACAAGCAGAGCGTTAGGAGTTCAGCTAAACAAAAACCAAAAGGGATTAGGAAGCCTAGGGGATCATTAGGGAAGGTGTTTGTTTAAGTAATTAGGAAGTTGGTAGCTAGGGGGGGAAAAGCTTGTTGTAGGAGGCACCTCATCAGAATAGCAAGGTTGGAAATGCAGAGAATATCACAGCACAAGACTATGTGACCCCACCAAGTTCAACAACAGAGCAAACAGTACATGCCATTAGGGACAGCAGTCAACTGGGAGGTAACAAAGAGGGGAGAGCCCTGGAAAAATGCTTCAGTATTAAATATGGAAAAGTATGGGGCCAGGAGCAGAGGGTCAATGAAAGTCAACAAGAGAGCAGCCTTAATGAGAGAAAGAATTTAATATCAAAAATACATAAATCTGCGTGGGAGGGCAGCCTCAGAATAGACAGAAAAGAAGGCAGGGTTGGAGTCAACATTCACTTGGTAATAGCGCCATAATAGATAGCACCGGGCTGTTAACATTTAACACAAAAGTTAACAGGGGAATAAAAGAATAAAGGGGAGCTCATTTAATTGTAGATCCGCGGATAGATTTCCATATGCCACATTAAATGGATAATACCGGCTCTGATGGGACTTTGGAGGGGGGGGGTTCTTTTCTTCATCGCCCTTTTCCTTCACGCTTGACCCTCCCCCCCCCCCATCTTCCTTTCCTAGAGTTAGGCGCTGAGTTTTCCAAGGGACAGAAGCAAAGATTTTCCTTCAGTAATCGTTGTGTGAAAAGACTGAACTCGGTTCCCATATTTTAGTAGGCAAAGGAACTGGGCTAAAATAGCCATATCACAGGGCCCGCAAGCGTAGCTGAGATGAAACAGCTTAAAGTGAAAACAAACCAGTTGCTCAGATGCAAGAGCCCACGAAAGCTTATGGCCGAAGAAATTTGTTAATTTTTAAGGTGCCACGGGACTCTCGTTGTTTTTGCGATATACAGACTGACTAACACGACTACCCCTCTGGAGCTTAGAGTGGAAACGTATTACAGAAAATAGAGCTTTTACTTGTTCAATGAAAAATGCAACACCCCACAAAACTGACCCACCAATTTCCATTCAAATTCAGTGTCAGCGGCCTTCCTCTGGGGTGTTAGTGTTTGTTTGCATATTTAATAATACTGTCTAGGGAGATGCAGGTAGATGTTCATGTGTATTTCTTTAATTCAGCATTTTCACTTTAAAATGAAATGCTGTAAGTAGACAACAGTCTTGTGGCACTTTTAAAGACTAACAGATTTATTAATCGCATGAGCTTTCGTGGGAGAAAATCCCACTTCGTCAGATGCTTTGAAGATCTTTCTACAATAGACTAACACGGCTACCCCTTTGGAATTTGCTGTAAGTAGTTGGTCTATAGTGTCAGCTAACCTTTTCCCCTTTACAAAATCATTCCACTTCAAAACTGACTACTGAGCATGCGCTGTAAACAGCTCCCCCAAAGGGCTCCATGTTGTGCTGTTGGAGCCATGGTACAGTCAGATGGGCTGCGAGATGTTTGGTTTAAGGAAGCCACGCTCGCCCGGGTTCAACAGGAACCAAGATGTCCGCGGGAGACGGGCTTTCACAGTGGCTTCTCCATTGTTTGGCCTGCGGTCTTCTCCCGCTGTTTCCCGCCATCCACTTGTTACAATGAGTTTTGGGTCTCTGCCACACGTGTCGAGCGCCTCTGATCGACAGAGACCTCTCCAAATGGAACAAATGCGCCAGTGAGGTTGGGGAATCCAAAGATGTCCGTCTGCTTTTCCCGAGGTGGGGTTCTCCACAGGGCCGCACCCGGCACTCCTTATTCCGCCAGGGCCAGAGTTTTAGGTCCTTATTCCCATAATACCTTCAGAGCAGTGCAATGGGAGACGGCAGCTTTGTCATTCCCGGGGACTGCCGCTGGCCTGGGGACTGTAGGAATGGATACCGCCAGGTGATGGATCGATTCCACTGGGGTGGGTTCGGGGCAGTCGATCCTTTATGTGCAACTACTAAACCCATCCGGCTGAAGCTATTTCTTCAGTCCGAGATCAGATGTACGGTAATCTCTCAGGGTTTCGTTGTATTTGGACACCTGAGCTGGTAGGAATGTAATCGTCTATGACCATGTTAATAGTTCCTATGCTATCTGCTTGGGGTGCTCTGAGGCCCTTATTCTGCAATCCCTGTTTAAAAACAGAGGCTTTCGGCTGCTTTATATCAAAGCTCATCTTTTAAATATTCCGCAGATGCTTTCTGGCCATTCGCTGCGTCGCTGGTGAGTGCGTGCGATGTGAAGGAGAAACGGGGAGAGAGGGTAGAGTTAGAGAAGTGGTGGTTAGAAAACAAACCCAGGAGAAATAAAAGTTCCCCGTCCTCTTGGGCAGCGGTGAAATAAAGAGCCTGCAACACAATCTTCGCTCAGAAATGGCTTGGAAAGTGGCTCAAAATTTGTTTGTATTTTAATAGCTAAAAAAAGCCCCCCTGGATCAGTGGAGCAGTGTTTTCGCACTAGTTCAGGAGGTCAGGCAGGCGTAGCCACAGCATGGGAGTTATTTATGTCAAGTCGGGTTATTGTAAACTAAATCCAGCAAATTGCGGATAAACTCGTCAGGGCCGCCAGTGGGCCAATGGGCCGAGGTCAGTGGCAGTCAGTCTGTCCACCCGCTCGGAGACAGTAATTGTCCCTGGTCTGACACAATGTCGGGGGCTCGGAGCAGCTCCATTCATCTCCATCCAGTTAGCTCCCAACAGGACGCGGGCAGGGTTGCACTGGGCTGTACATACCGGAGCTAGGGATCTCTCCGCGTCCTTGGCACTGAGGCTCAGTGCTTGGGTGGCGTGGTTACAATCTAGCTTTGAGTGGGAAGTCAGGAGAATTGAGAGACACTTTTGGGCCTTGTTTAGGGGAAAGGGAAGACTTTACTGCTTTTTAAAAAGCGTTTGAAAGGCATGTGTTTCAGGTCCATCCTACAGTCCCCCTCCAAAACTGGGTGGGTGGGAGATCCCTCCTGAAAAATCATGTTACCAGAGGAAGCTCTAGCACTAAAATTATGCTTGTCTTCCTAGCTTAATTCCTTTCATTTTACTAAATAATAATTTACACTGGCTATTTCCTTTCCCCATCAGTTTTACTTTTACGACCTACCCCTCTCCCCCCGCCCTTTTTAAGTTTTTCCTTATTAGTCTCCGATCTGTCTCCTCCTGAACCAAACTCCATAATTCCCCATAAACCCTTATTATTAGGGAAATTCTTCCTTTTTGACAATTTAATAGTCCAAAGTAATCATCTGCGTGACATTGCCCATCCATCTTCTCAAAAGGAAAAACAAAGAGGATGGTTTTTCTCTGAGCCTCTCCAAATCCTTTTCTATTTTGAGAAGGGGTCCCCACAATGGGATCCTTATAAACCATAATGGTTATGTTTATGAAGCCAGCGATACCAGTGTATGAAGACAATTTTATGCCTAATTAGAAAATGATGTAACCAAGCGGGAGACAAAGAGGAGTTGTTCCCCATTGCTGGGTTCTGGGCCATCACTCCTGGGTTAATATATTGCCTCTTATGTGCCTTACGTCCACTATTTTTATAACATCCCGTCCATTAGCTCCTCAAACTGTTTACGATGCTGCGGACAGTTAGTAAAACAGCTCAATTGAGCGGTGGATTAAAGCAATTTTGAAACGTGTTCTGAAGGGAATCGCGTGGAAGGGCGAGGAAGGAGCCCTCCCCGCTTCTATCCAAGGGGACCTCACCTCTGGGAAGACTCCAATAACTGCAACCCCAGGCCTACTCGATTAAGGGATAATTTTTAATATATATGCAATAAATGTTCACTTTGTTAGACTGAATGACAGACAATAATATCGGCAAATCTTCATATCCATCCATTACCGGCAAATGAGCCGCACACAGGACAGATTTGCTTTTGATTAATTTATTTGCAGACTGTTTGATAAAGCAATAACTATTTGGTTAAACTTGACATTTGGTCTTCGGGGGGTTATCTGACAAATCCCCCCTAGTTCTGGGGAGATAATAAAGCTGTTTAAATTGGATTAATTATTAATTGGTTGCAATTAATTTCCCTTCTTCTCTGTGATGGCAAACAATGAGGATCACGCCTTCCCAAACAAAAGACTGCCGTAGGAGTCCCCCCGTCCATTGCAATCTTTTCAGTCATTCTGTAGTTAAAGCTCGGGTCGGATTTAGGCAATCTGTCTGTCTGTCCACCCCCACATAAGTAGTCTCCAGGAATCTCTGCGCTTCCCGAATAAAAGCGATACACATGTTTTACATGGCGTAACTTATGTCCCTGACCAGGCCTATCGGACAAGACTTTAACCCGGGATAGGCGCCTTTCTAATTCCTTCCAGCCATTATCAGGAAGCCCACTTGCAGAGCTGGGTGGACATGCCCGGTCCTAGCCCTCCAGGTTCTCGCTGGCTCAGTTAGCCAGTGCGCCTGGGTGTCCCGATCAAACCGGACAGGTCTGGCCAGGCGGCGAGCCCCTGCCCTGGGTGGAAAGGCCCCGGTCCGGTCACCTTCCCAAGAGCGGCACTGTGTGAGGATGGAGGCATCCGGTTCGAGCCCTTGCCCCCCATTTCGGGCTCTCTCCTCCAGATCCTTAGTCCCGCTGCGCGGGGAGCTCAGGCTGGGAGTGGGAAGCAGCCCAGAGGTGCCGCCGCCGGGTTCCCAGCGAAGCTCCAAGGACGGAGACAAAACTCCCAATTCAGCGCGAGTGATGAATGGCTTCGGGGAAGGGGAGAGCGAGGAAAAGTTTCTTTCTCGCCCCTGATGAATGGGCCAGAGGAGGATGGATGGTCCAGAGTGTGTTATATCTTCATCAAACTGTGCGACCCCTCCCTGGACTAATAATCGGTCACAACTTTACAGAACACACACTGAGACCAAAGCGAGGTCTGCCCTGCAGCCGTGTTGGCAGGAAGGGCTAGGGGCCCAGGGAAAGGACGGGGGATGGGGCCCAGCCAAACCAAAAGCTGCCGCTTTGTCAAACTTTCCCCGATCGTTGGGTCTTCAGCCCCCCCAGGGAAGAGGAACAGAGAAATCCTGCGCCCACTGACATCTCTGCAGGGCCGGGGTGGCAGACTCTGCCCGGAGTAACCCCTCAGCCGCTCTTTGATCTCTACTCCAGCGGCTTTTTCTCAAAAGCGGGAAAGTCGCTGGGTTTCCGCAGCAATGTTGAATCCGCCTTGTTCGAGTCAATTAGCCTTTGAATGCGTGTCAAACCCCGTGCGCAGTTCTTCGCACTCCGCACAAGGAAGGCGCCCGCTTCGGAGTTGGGAACCAGTCTGTTGTGTAGCATTTAAAAGGCTGCACAAAGAGGCGTCTAAAACAAGCCAAGGAACAAAATCACCCGAGAAAACCTTAGCGTCTGAAGGAATGTTTTGTCCTTTCGGGGGGGTAGGGGGCACACGGAATGACACCCCTGCACAAGAGAACAGCATCTGCACTCTTTCCTTTTAAATAATGTTTTAAAACAGTTTCCCATTGCGACCGAATTAGATGCAGCTTCCCTCCATGACCATAACTACACACACACACCTGGTATAGACCGAAATTCTAGCAGAGGTGGCGACTGCGAATTAATTGCATATACTTTTGACAATTCCAGGACTTCATTATTTAAAAAAACCCGGAAATAATATGAAACGCTGTGAGACTATTAATAAATAAGTTATATTTCAGGGCTGGCATTTTAACATGAAATACTGTGAAACGTATGATTCATAGTGAGTATAAAAAGTCCATTCCTGAAATATAACCTGTATCTCTAGCCATAGCTAAGTCGATGGAGAGATCTCTCTATTTACCTAGAGAGAGGGTTGTTTGTCCCATATTACTCTTATTTATACCTAGTAATCAGTGTTTGTCCCGGGAATAGCTTAAGGCGCAAAAGGGAGGCCACGAAAGGCATTAATCT
>ML685769.1:27562277-27629777 GCA_007922175.1 Pelusios castaneus | reverse complement strand
CTACTCCTGAAAGAGACAAGCTTTCAACCTACACAGAACTGTTCTTCTGGGACTGAAGGCTGGCAGTTGCATAATTCAGAATAGTTACAAAGAAGAGATAGAAGAGGACTAGCAAAAGCACGAAGATTTGTTTCGTGCCATTAGACATGGGGAATGGTTTAGGGTTGCTGTGACAGTCTGTACCACTATGTTGACCCCTTTTCCAAGTTTATGATAAATTTTGTACATAATGCCTTGTGAGGTATCATTTGAAAACTTGTGGTTTGCTGATCTTTATTGGTCTGGTAAAATATGTGTCGCAACAGTGAAAGTTATAAGTTTCTAGTATATAATATTACTTTGACACATTCCAAACTCTGAGGAAGCAGTCACAACCCAGTTCCTCAGTGACAAAAGTCAAAGTGATGCCTCAGTCAGGTGTCAATGAAATCAGATGAACCATCACCTGGTTAAGTGTTCAGTCTTTGGCAGGAAAAAGGGTGTGAGTGAAAAATTTATACTTGGCAAAGAGACAGCCAGAGATTCCCATTCACACAGACTTCCTGTCTCCTGAGCACCAACTGGAGATGATTCTCAAACAGGAGGAAAGGAGATAAGAATGGGGAGCAGATGCCCATCACTTTCTTTCTACCCACCACAGCCACAACACCTGAGGAACAAAGAAACAGCTTTGGACTTAAGGAGTGATCCTTTCTGAATGGAATTTGGGCAGTAAGACTGCTGAAGCATGTGGTGAGAGAGATTTTTGCTTTGAATTCACTTAGTTTGTGAACTTAGGTATTAATTGCATTTTATCTTTTATTTCTTTGTAACCAATTCTGACTTTTTTGCCTCATTACTTATAATCACTTTAAATCTGTCATTAAAAACATGTTTTATTGTTTTATCTAAACCAGTGTGTTTTGGGCTGAAGTGTTTGGGAAATGCCATTTGAGATAACAGGATTTGTACATATCATTTCCTATTAATAAAATTATGCATTTTATATGTGCTTGCATTGTCCAGGAGGATGCTGGGCAGTGCAGAATGCACATTGCTGGAGGAACATCTGGGGATGAGAATTTGTTGCTGTTGCTTTGCAGTTCAATTCAAAATTGGCTGGCCATTGCACTCATATTGCATGGCTGGGAGTAATTTACATGCTGGAGACTGTGTGTGAGTAGAACAGGAGTGATTTATCTCACAGTGAAGCAGTATACATTGCTTCCAGGCTGGAGAATTGAAGAGTCCAGATTGCACCCTGGGTAATATCACAGCGGCCACCATCTGCGAGTACTTGATCAATCAGGTCTTGAAGGTCTTGGAATGTTGATGAATTTGGTGAGGCAGCCATAATTTCCTGGAATTTTTTAGAGAGCATTTCTGCATATACATTAAATGCATATTTTAGCTCAATGAGGACAGACTACAGATCCATGTTTTATTCAATGCATTTTTTCTGAATCTGTCTCAAAAACAAAGATCACATCTGTGCTGCTCCAACTTGTTCTAAATCCATACTAGGGCTCTGACAGAATTTTCTTTGAGACTGTTTTGACAAGCCAACTGAACAAAGTATGAGCAAGATACCAACAGATAGCAGGGAGATATCCCAATAGTTGCCATAATCTATTTGCCTAGTAACTTTTTGGACTTCCTCAGTAGTAGCTAATTGGGCAGTTTCTTCCTGTGTGGGATGCTGAGTTAGTTCCTGTGGGTTAGTCACCTGTGGGTTGACAGAAGCAGGATAGCTGAGTAACTCAGTAAAGTGCTACACCCATCTTTCAGAGATGCCTCTTTTGTTCTTAATTAAGGTAAATCCATCTGAAGATTTTAGTGGAGCTGGTCCTGATTTTGATGGGCCATAAATGAAGTAACTCAGGGAGTAATAAAACAACTTTGTGTTGCTTGTATCGACATAACAAACAAGAAGTCTGGTGGCACCTTTAAAGACTAACAAATTTATTTATCACATGACGAAGTGGGATTTTCTCCCATGAAAACTCATGCGATAAATAAATTTGTTCGTCTTTAAAAGTGCCACCAGACTCCTTCATTTTGCTGAACAAGGCTAACATGGCTACCCCTTTGAAACTTGTATTGACATAATGCTGTATTTCTTCTGTTTTCTTTCCCCACCAGTTATCCTGTACAAATGAAGCTGTCTTTGAGCCTTGGCTTGCAGGTACTTGAATTTGTCTTTCTTTGATGTTTATTCTTTGTCATTTTGCCAAGACATAAATACAGTTCTTTTCCTTGAGGAAATTTTTGATTTTCTCATCATTTTCATCAAATCTGTCCTTGTGCTGCCTTAGATTTTTGCTGAAGTTTCTTCTAAAGATCGAAGGATGGCTGAATTGAACTTATTCCACTTTTCAAGTATGTTACTGGGTGATGATGTAACATTACCAATTTTTCCCCTCTGTGTTTTCCCCTCAGTGTATTTTGATGTAATGGATGTTTCAACTTGCCTATGTTCAATTTTGGTTTAATTTGTTCAGAATTGTTTCACTGAGAGGCAACAATGTATAAATTGAAAATGGTTCTAATCATCCCATGGTCAGTTCAACAGTTTGCTCCTCACATTGTTCTGGTGATCTTTATGTCCCTGATGTCTCTGCTGTATAAAGTCAGTCAGGTGCTAGCATTTTGATCTTGGGTGCATCCACAACATTTTATATTTGTGGGTTCGCATGAAGACTGGGTTAATAATAATGAACCCATAGTCAGCACCTTTGTTGTAGTATATTACTCTAGCAGTACGCCTTCTGTTTCTGGTGTCTGTGTGGTGGGATGTGCACGTGTACTTAAAAGTTTCATGTACCTTAATGTTCTTCCCGTTGTATTTGTATTCCTGAGCCCCATTTTTCTTTTTCCATGTGCACTTCATCTCCTTTAGCATCTCCTCCTAAAGTTTACTATATAAAGTGGTTTTATCTGTATGTTGTAACATCTTAAGAAAGTCAACACCATCACATTCCTATTTGTCTCTTGTAAATGAAGTTTGTGGGTAATATTAAAATATTTGTTTTAACTTACAGATTGCATCAAGCAATAAGAGAAGTAGCCTTCCTTGAAACCTACAGCCTTCTTCAGATCACGCTTAACTTGGATGCTGTCCTGAAACCAGGGTAGGAATGGAAAAGAATGACAGTAAGAAAGACAGTGAGAGGAAGAGGTCTGTCACAAGGTAGGGGATGAGAACAGAACAACAGTGAGAGACCCTGACATGAAATGGCCATGAATGGGAGCAACAATGACTGGACCAGCCTTCTTACTGGTACAGTGAGGAAGGACTAGGGTCTTCTTCTACTTGTTCAACTTTGACCAGGTCTTTGAAAACTTCTTTGGTTAAAGCCAAATATCAGAATTTTGCCTAAAATTCAGCCAAATACCTGTCAGAAGCCAAATTTCAGTATAAAGTTTAAAGTAGGAACTGGATTTCCTTAGGCCATAGGTACTGCTGAAGAACAAAGTACAAAGGAGCTCCCGTTCTGATTGGGGCCTTGGTTGCTCCTGTAGCAACCAAGGCCCCAATTATTAAAAATAATAATAATGTATCCTGGGTCTGGATCTTGGAGAGTTATGCTGGTGAAACTTCTATTGAAGACAACAAAGTTAAATCTTCATAAAGACTCGAATTGAGCCCCCCTGAAATAATGGAGAGACAGTGTCGGTTTGGTCATATCTCTTCTTGGACCAACTTCTGTTGGTGAAAGAGACAAGCTTTCAAACTGCATAGAACACTTCTTGACCTGAAGTGGTTTTTAAACTTTTTTTCTCAGGAAACCACTTGACAAAAATCATTTATGCCTGTGACCCAACAATTACATCTTTGAGCATTGTATTCCAGTCTTGTGGTGGCAGCAGAGGCACCGCGATCCAGTACCTGAGGGTCTGCAACCCAGTACTGGGTCCCCAACCCATGGTTTGAAAACCACTGCTTTATCCCATCTTTGCAATTCCTTAATCCTAGTGCTGGTCGAGAGCCAGTTTGTCTCTAGCATAAAAAATAGCAGCCCATAATTGCTCAACTGCCCACAGCCTCAGGCAGCCTGAAATAGAGAGAATACTTTCTAAGAACACTTTATGTGGTTCTATAAGGGAGTGGTGGTGTTACATATCTGACTTTATGCTGTCTATTCTGGTTAACATGGATTTACAGCCCTTTTACATTGCCAGAATGGTACAAAAGACTAAGATGCCCTCAGTGTCTTCAATCTGAGACTTTTATAATACTTTACAAAGGTTTGTTTTATTATCCCCATTTTCAGTTGGAAAAACAGAGACACAGATTAGTTGTTACTTTGGCCCCCAGATAACTTTGCAAGCCAGCAGCATAGCAGGGAATAAAATCTACATCACTTAACTTCAAATCCCGTTTTCTAGATTAAGATGTACTCCCAGTCTTAGTCTAGCTAGAAAGCAACATATTGTATTTTCTAGTAATTTTTTTTTTTTGACCAACAAACAATGAATTGTGTGCTGGCTTGTGACTTAGACACATATTTAAAGGAAACAAGGATAAGGACAGTAAATTGATTTTCACTTGTGAACCCTAAACAAGATTGCAACCTAGGAGAGAGGTTATGGGGGAAATAACTCCTGCAGGCCAAGCTTTCTTCTAGTATTCTTAAGAATTATATTCTTCCTTTAAAAAGACATGTTTTGATAATATTTTTCAAATAATTTTACTTGTTGTGATCTCAATTGATAGCATTACTGAAAAAAGCTTTTAGCAATTACTGGGATGGAAAAGTCATCTCCATTCTGACACAACACATATTTTATAGCAGTGTCTGCTATTTTTCAAATCAGAGGGCTCAATGACATGATGATACATCTAACATATATAACCAATTATAGAATAGGACTTTTTTTTTTACTCACACTGATCAGCACAGTGGGAAGAAATCAGATTGCTGAGGTCTAGGAATATTCTAAATTTCATGAAAACTACCTTTTAAAATTATGATTTGTCTATAAAGAACACCCAGAGCAGATCAAATCCAAAATGGAATAACTATTTCTATTCAGTGGGTATCAATGTGTCTCTTTTATTGGTTTTTCAGAATCCCAGGAAGTCATGATTACATGGCATGTGCTGTCCATTTTCAAAAGAACAGATAAAAGCTTGAAAGTCCTTTTAACAGTTTTTTTTAAGGGGGTGGGGGGGACGTATTTCTGGTAAACTCTGCTGCTCTTTGAGAAATACCACAACATTCCTTCGAGCTCCCATGCAATTATAGCACTGCAAATGCCAGAAAAAATTATGTCAATAACACTGAAAAAGCCCTGCAAAATATTACATGCTTTTACTAATCACTATTTTAGTCACATACTTTTGTTCATTATTCATTTTTAGTGATAATCATTTTTGTTTCTGTGTTAGACTTCCACGATTGCTTTGTATCTTAAAATGAGAATGGTCTTAATACGGTGGTTACCAGAGAAATATTTTGAGGTAACTAATCAATAAACAGTGCATGAAGTTAGGTAGCTCTACTACTCAGCAAGCCTCGTCATTCTTTCCTTTACTGATATTATTTTTATCATGCCCAAAGGCTTCAGCTGGAGTTGTACCAACATAGATTAAGAGACAGTCTTTTCCCTAGAATGTTTATAAAGGTCATTGTTGCCATTTGTACTGAAACCTCTCTTTAAAGATGTCATTCTAGTAATCACCTTTCCTTTGACTTCCACATGGTCCACCAGCCCCATTTTTGCAAATGACCTATGATTTTGGAAATTCAGATTGATAATATTTGTCATCATTTCTTGACTGATACCAGTTGACTATCAGTATGGTGTTGAAACAAAACTCAGTGGGCCTCAAACTTGCCCAAAAGACAACATGTATGTAAAAGAAAGATGTTGCAATCGCTAACAGTCAGCAGAAACTGTGAGTTTCAAATGGTTCCTGAAATGTAAGGCTTTACCTATGGTTCACAAGAAACATAACACAAAGAATTTGCCACCGCTGATACTGAAGCTGCTTAATTAACAAGTTTTAATCTTTATTTAAATTTTAAGTATGTGTAATGATAAATTTGAGTTTGTAGTATAAAATAGGTTGTTATAAAAATTGTAATGTCCCATGCCTTTTAATCTTTTAAAATCTTTTACTTATTTTGGAAAACAGATTTTCTCTGAAAGTCAGAACCAGCAAACAATCATAATTTATAAGAGTAAAGAATAAATCAGAAAATTTCAAGTTTAAGGCATAATAGTGCTTAAAGCACTAAAGGAGGGAGAGTTGAAACAAAACTCAGTGGGCCTCAAACTTGCCCAAAAGACAGCATGTATGTAAAAGAAAGATGTTGCAATCGCTAACAGTCAGCAGAAACTGTGAGTTGTTCAAGATAAGGACGGAATGTTTCAAAAGATAAGTTTCCTCCACCCAGTGTGTCAGTCTTGTCTGATGGTCGTGCTGTTTCTATCTGGTTTGTACTAGTTGTACTGACTCTGCTTTCTCTTATAAATACTCTGGAAATCTGCACCTGATCAGAGCTCACTTAACAGACGGGGATACTCTGTCCATTAACTGTCTCTCTCTGCAATTGCTTGGAATAAAAGAGGTGTCGTGCTGGAACCTGATCTCACTTGACTAGTAGTTTTTCTTCAACAATAGTAACTTAGTAGAAGGAAATACACTTGTTGTTTTTCTTATGCTAAGTCATTTTGGTGTATGATATTGATGATATTTCCTCATTTTAAATTATTTTTTATTAGAAGTTAAATTAATGTAGAAATACATTGCAAGCATTCAACAGGGGACATAGTTTCAAGAATTGCATATTCTTCTTTGACTTTTCACAAATTAATTTTATGGATCATTTCCATTTCAATATTAATATTTAGTGAGATAAACCTCAATAAACACAGTAGAAATAAATGACAACTAAATATTTTGTTTATACAGGCTGACTTATTAGTATTTTTTTCTATTACATTTGGCATTCAGATAGGTGGGAACCAGGGAGAATAACTAGGTCTTTTGGTCAGTGCCTGATGTGGCTATGATTTAGAGCAGTGGTTTTCAAACTATGGGTCAGGACCCAATACTGGGTCGCAGACCATCAGGGACTGGGACGCAGCACCCCCTGCTACCACCACCCAAAGACTGGAATGCATTGCTCAAAGATGTAATTGTTGGGTTGCTGGCATAAATGATTTGTTTCAACTGGCTCTCAAGGAAAAAAGTTTGAAAAAACTGATTTAGAGAATGATTTGACTGAAAAATGGTCTGGTTGCATTTGACGTTTATAGCCGTACAGTGCTATTTTAGGGTGTAATATCAGCTGTAATTAGAAAATAAAAGTCAATAAAGTGCATTCTGGATATTTTATTTTCTTTTAAACTCAGAACTCAGTGGAAGGAGCTACCTTCTGGTGGAGGAACTTATTGAAGAAATGGATCTTGTGTATAGATCTGAAACAAGCTTAGGTTCCATCTAATGTATTCTGATAAGGTTTTCAACTACTGAAAAGACTCTGATCCCTGCACCCAGGATCAGAGACTTAATTTGGGCATGACAAATGGTAACATTCCCATGGAGGATAGATAGCCTTCTTGGCTAGTCCTGGGTGGTTTGGTAATCCCTCAGGCAGCCCAGTCCTAGAAATTAAAGGCCTTGAATTTGAGGTTCTTGTCCCAATATACAGGACCACTAAACAGAGCACAAGATGAGGTCAGAAAGCATTTGTGTGATAAGTTCACACCATCCTTTGTTCCTCAATAAGCAGGTAGCTGCCTGCTCTATAATTTGTAGTTTCCCTGTAGCATTTACCTTCAGCTCTAGTTAGAGTGAGTTGCAGTAGCTTGAAGAGGACAAAAGCATTGTCACACACCTGAGTGTAGGCAGTATGACCCAGTGGCTGAAATAGGAGTCTGCCTAGTGATTGGAGAAGAATCAGAGGGTGGAACCAGAGTAGGTTCAGGAGACAAGCCAATGGTTTGGAACCAGGAATTCTGAGGAAGGTAGGGATTAGGGCCAGGGCAGTAGTAGGCAAAGGCTGGAGCAAGGGTTGGTAGAGGAAGCAGGTCTGCTGCATCTGTGGAAGTGGAATGCATGAAGCAGCTGCTGTGGCTACAAAGCTGAAAAGATGAACTGTTGTTCCTTCTGTCTAATCAGGGAGCACAGTCATTTAGTGAAGGTTTATTGGGTCCAGCCAGCTCATTGTGGTGCTAGGCAACCACACCCAGAGGCAGCTGAGTTGCTGACAGGCATGGAACATAGCAGCAAGGTTGTTTTATGAGAAAAAGGAAGGAATTAAATAATGGTATATGTAATAAATATATTTTGTTGTGCATGTGTAGGATTAATTAGTCTAATAATGGATTTATAAATTGTTCCTACAATGTTTGTACTGCTCCTCTCATAGTCAAAATATGTATTTTTAAAAAAGTAATCTAAACATAAAAGAAGCTGCTTTCACTGGGCCTCCAAATGAGCGTCTAAATAGCAATGTAAACCCCCTTGCAACCATACATCAACTGTGCAACCTAGGGCTCGGACCTATGGCCCCATGTTGAGCCAAGACCTAGGGTCCAAGCTGTATTGCTTTCCTGTGTGCATGCAGTCCGTCTTGATTCGGGTCCTAAAAGTCCTCCAGATGTATTCCAGAGTTCCCAGTGGCCGAGGCGCAGTGCTGTAGGCACCCACACAGCAGCAGAAGCACTATTACTGCCTGGCTCAGTCCGCTTCTCCCCGCTGCTGCATGAGCTTGCCCTGAGCTGGAAGCAAAGCTGATAGGCAAGAGGCAGGTCCCAGAACACTGGGGGGCCATCTGTCCTGGGCCATACTGAGCTGGGAGCTCTGCTGCTTACCCACAGAGCAGCTGCTTAGTCCCTGCTCTGCTCTCTGGTCTCTGCTTTCTGGTGCTTACTCCTGGGCCCTCCCTGGGGCTGTGTGTCCAAGCAGTGCCCCAGTGTCAAGTGAGGAGTCAACTTCCAAAAAGTTTCCCCCAGGTTCCTTCAGTGGCAGCTCAGGCTTCTCCTTTCTGCTGAGCAGAGCTTGCCCAGGAAGCAAAGCTGACAGGTGGCTCCCCACTGCCAGGATGTTGCGGGTCATCCTGCCCCCCAGCAGTGCTCAGTTGAGGGCTCTGCTACCCTTCATGCAAAGTGGCTGCTTGGTCCTGTCCTGCTTCATGGCTCTCATTCCTGCCCTCCTCGGGACCCTAGGGCTGCATCTGCATGGGTGCCCTGGCAGTATGCACTGTGAGGGCAGAGAGTGGAAACCAGTCCCAAAACTACCCCCCCCCCCAAGATTCCTGGGGATCCCTTATGCCTGCCTCATAAAGGGTGGTGGGGACAGGGACAAGGGAGTCCCAGGAGGTACAGGAGCACACCGCACCTGAAGCTCTGGGGAGGCACTTCATTGCTCTGCCGCCATTCCAGTTTTTCCCCTGAAACTTACATTTTATGTCACACTTCAAAACAAAAATAAGAACTCAACCAAACCAAAGCACCTTCATTGGATGTCCCACGGTAAAAATTAAGAACAACCAAGTTTCATATTAATAGTTTGACAGCCCTGGAGCCTGATGTCCTAATTATCCTCAGAACAGGCACACTGGGACATTTTCCTACCAATGTGACTCAGCCTACAGGTGGAGAGCCCATCAGATCATATGGTAGCTCAGTATAAAGCCTCCTCAAACTGCCATCTTTGTACTGAGACAGCCACCAAAGGAATTAATTGTGCATTTTATGTACTCATGTGTTTCTTATGGGCCCCTGAGTCCCATCAATTGCATCATCACGGTAGGGTAACTGGATGGACAGTAGAGTTTCCCCAGAGTGCAACCCATTTGTAGGGCTTGAGCAGTATTTCTTAACCTGGGGGCTATGGGGTAAGTTTAGAGGGGGTCACAAGCAAGGCTGGTGTTAGGGAGTAGGAAGCAGGACATCTGTCTGGGGGACCATCACACAGAGCGCCCCACAAAGCTAATTTACATGTTTCAGCCCCAAGCTGCATGAGATTGAAACCTGAGCCCCAAGCTTAAGGTAGAGGGTCACCATTTTTTCTGGGTAGGGGAAATTGCAATTTTTTTTTTAAGTTCAAAGGACATCACCAGCAGTGTAGACACTCAAATCCAGGCATCCCTGACATAGGACATAGTTGCAGTTTGCAAACTCAAGTTTGCAGTTTTTTGTTTCCCATATCTCTTGAGCTAGGTAAATCCAGTATATGCTATTTCCCGGGGGGGGGGGGGGGGCGGAAAATCCAGTCTTGTTACCTGCATTAGAGACTCCAAGAGCTTGGCTTATTTATTCTAACCAAAAGAAGGTTATGGGGAGATATGATTGCTCTCTGTAAATACATCAGAGGAATAAATACCAGGGAGAGAGAGAGGAATTATTTTTAAGTTCAGCACCAATGTTGACACAAGAACAAATGTATATAAACTGGCCATCAGGAAGTTTAGACTTGAAATTAGATGCAGGATTCTAAACATTAGAGGAGTAAAGTTCTGGAATAGTCTTCCAAGGGAAGCAGTGAGGGCAAAAAAACTTAGCTGGCTTCAAAACTGAGCTTGTTAAATTTATGGAGGAGATGGTATGATGTGACTCCTCGTTTGGCAATTGACTGATCTTTGACTACTGGTGGTGGATATGCCTGAGGAAGGATGTTGGATGGGGTAGGTTCTGAGTTGTTACCAAGAAGTATTTCTTGGGTGTCTGGCTAGAGACTGTTGCCCACATGCTCAGGCTTTAACTGATCACCATATTTGGGGTTGGGAAGGAATTTGCCCCCAGAGCAGATTGGCAAAAGCTCTGGGGGTTTTTCACCTTCCCCTGTAGCATGGGGTATGGCTCACTTGCTGGTGGATTTATGTACCTTAAAGTCTTTAAATCGTGATTTGAGGACTTTAATAATTCAGTCATAGGTTAGAGGTTTTTTACAGGTGTGGTGGGTGAGGTTCTGTGGCCTCCATTGTGTAGGTCAGACTAGGTGATCATATTGGTCCCTTCTGTCCTTAGAGTCTATTTACATTAATTATTCTCCAAGTGACTTTAGTTCCTAAAGGAAACATCTTTTAACTCTCTCCATGAGTCAGGAGTAATAAAATTACTAGCCAGTCCATAAAGATACAGATAACATTAAAGACACAGATAACATTATAAGGTTGATGTAATAGCGTCTGCATATTCCATGCTTCCAAAGCATTGCATCTGTCACGTCTATGAGATATTATCACTGCACTACATTGTCATGAAATGATGCATTCATGCCGCCATGCCAGCTGACATAAGCAAAGGGCTGTTACGCTGTACCTGTGTAAAAGTGCGTGTTACCATTACACTATTTTGGTGTGAGAAAATATGACTCTGCATTACATCAGCACGAGGTTGCATGTCACTCTTTTATGGTGGCATGAGCTGTTAATGTGGATTTATATGATGTCACCAGATCAGTGCAAGGTGATGCAAATGTTGCCAGGTTGTGTTGATATATAATCATGTGATATTACCCTACCTCATGAGGTAATGTGATGTCACCACATTGAGTTGAGGTGACTGATGTGATAACACTGAGACTGAGGTGAAGCAATCACTGTGATGTCACTGAGGTGGTAGTGAGGCGATTGCTCTGATGTTAGGTCAGGAGATTGATGTGATGTTGTGAGATTCAGAGGTGATTGATGAGATGTTCCTGGGAAAAATGATTCATGTGATAACACTTGAATGGAGGTGGAGGTGGAGAAACAATCAGTGATGTCTTGTAGTAGAGGTGGATGTATGTGATATCACTGGGGTGAGGTGATCACTTGTGATGTCATGGAATAGAAGTGAGGCCATCAATGTGATGTCACTGGGATAAGATGATTGCTGCCTGTGACGCCAACTGCTATAATGCTATGGGTATGTGCATAGCCATCAGTGTCACGCCAGTGGGATGAAGCATTGTGACGTCATGGGGTGGCGGTGAGGCTATCAAGGCGATGTAAGTGGGACGAAGTGATCGCTGCGACGTCACAGAAAGAGCCAGGTCAGCTGTGTTACGTCACTGGCCTGGGAAACCGCGCGGTGACGTTCTGGGCCCGCATGCGCCCATGCGTGGGAGGGACTGGTGCCGCGAGCGCGGTAGCCGGTAGAGCCCATTGACCAGGCCTCTGAGCCACACGCCCAGCCGAGCCCCGCGGAGACACGCGCGGCTCCGCGGCCTATGTTACCCAGCATGCCCCAGCGCCCGACCCGGAACTGACTTGCTGCTGCACACGGGACAGGGCCGCTTCCGGCCTCTGCTGCTGTGTGGCTGCTGCCCCGTGTGACTCCCTGCCGGTGTCGGGCTAGTCTGGTGGGTGCCCCCTGCCCCGGAGACACGTCCCTAGGCCACTTCCGGCGCGGGCCGTGCCCGGGGCCCTCGCTCGGCCGGCCGGGCCCCGCGGCTCCGCCTCGGCTCAAGCCCTTTTCTCTCCCCGCAGAGCGTGTCCCGAGCGGCCGGCCATGGCGGAGACAGCGCAGAACGGGCCCATGCAGGGCAGCGCCGGCGGCGGAGCGGTGGTAAGGAGAGTCCCCGACGGCCCCGTCTCCGAGCGGGCGGCCCGTCTCCTCTCTGCCCTGCTGGCGGGGCTCAGCCCTTGCCTCGCCGTGAGCTGCCCCCACCCTTTCCTCTCTCCCTCCTGCCCTCCACCTCATGCTAAATGCTCCCTCCCCTCCCTGCTTGGGGTATTTCTGGTTCTGGTGCCGCGCCCGGCGCTGTACGGACAGAGACACCTCTCTGCTTTCAAGCTTGCTTCTCTGTGAGCTGCTGGGCCTGTTACTCCTCAGCCTCTCTGAGCAGTTTCCTCCCTGTCTCGCACGTTCTCCTTCCCTCTTCAGATAGTTCTGCATCTGTTTATTGCTCTCATTGCTTCCAGGTTTCCCAGAACTACAACATTCTGCTACTCCAGAGGCCTCTGCCTGACAGGGAGGCGGTGGCCATGCTAGGAAACTGCTAGGGGTGGGCTCAGACGTTTGAAAATCCTGACCAGGCAGGTTGTAGATTTGAACAGGTGGTAGTTGGTCAATATCCAGATTCTCTCCCAAGAAGTCATCTTGATCTGCTAACATGTTCAAAACTTCAACTTGCCCTGTTTCCACCAAGATTTTAAAATCAGACGTTGAAATACCTTGTTTCTTAATGTGCACAAGCTCTTTAGTCTTGGCTTTGGGTGCACTTTTTCCTTGCAGCATCCCATTTCCATCTGATTGTGTTAATGGTGTCTTTTGTAGTGTGGGTTTTCAAAATTGCCATTCCAGCAATATCACTGACAGGTAAGACAGCAGATGTACACACGACCCATATGCACTCCACATGTATTACTAAAACTTCAGATTGGTGAAAAAGAAAATGAATATCTAATTTGACTGTTGGTTTTAATTGTTTGCTTTGTACACCTACTCAGTTTTGAGAGGAAAAGTAAATAAGTTTCACTTTCTGGTTCCCATGCACTCTGAATCTGTTTCAGTTCATGATGTTGTAGGGGAGTGTCAAAGTCTGGATTAACTTTTCATTGAAGTATTATTTGAAATTGGAACAAAAATACTTGTCACAAGCCACATTGTAAATGCATTTTTAAAATATCTTAATTTAAATATGATGATACACATGTATATTGCAGTCATTATGCACAAAAAGTGAATAGTTTATAGACTAAAAACACCTGTAATTTTTAAATATTCAGTAATTATTTCAAAGTTAAGAGTCTCAGCTGCATTGTCTAAGTGTTCAAACTAAGACAAGTCCATAGAGACGGGAACTAATCTCCAAACTGATTCACAGATATTCAGGCCAGATCTTTGCCCATGCTTTTCCAACTGAAGGGCTGCCCTGATGGGATATTTGGGAATTCTCATGATGTATAGGAATCCCTGACTAGCAAAGTCAGCTTCACACTACCTGTTTACAGTGCCTGTGGCACACTCAGCCCATGTAGGATGGGAAGGTGTGCATATAGAGTACAAGAGTGGCAATGATCCAGCGATCTCTGGTCACTCAAATGCTTCTAAAGAGACCTGTTCCTGGTGGTATAATTTAGATGAGCCCCAACTGGCCCCCAGAATAGAACGGTTCTTCCCCTCATTTTCATCTTCAGAGTCTTGTACCAAACAGTTTGCCCTGAGATGGGAAGTGTAGACTTCATGCATCCACTTCCTTGGATTGACTGTATCCATGCAGAGACTGGGGGAGTCACTTGGGATAAGGAATTCATATGATCAGATTTTATTGGAAGATGGACTCTATAGTTAATTAAAATATAAGTAGCAAAATACATTCTTTAGGCTAATAGGAGCTCATTTGGTTCTGGCATATAAAGGAAATCTCCTGACAATCTATGCATTACTGAACATAAGAGAGAATGTCGGACTTAGATATAGTTAAATGTTTAGATACCAACTTCTGGATGTTTGTGTTCTCTTTCAAATATAGCAGTTTCTGATGACTAACAAGTTGGACACAGCGATGTGGCTTTCCCGTTTGTTTACAGTCTACTGTTCAGCTTTATTTGTTCTGCCCCTTCTAGGGTATGTATCATACAGTTTTCAGTTGTTTGAATGTTACAAAATAAATGTTTTATTTTATACTTATGCAAACTTTCAGTTTCCCAAAGGTTACATTAGTAAAGAAATGAATGCAGATTGTTTAGCTTGTCTAGGTCTCAAATTTCACTATCATTTCACCAAAAGAGTTTGAGCATTTAAACTGTTAAAAATAATTTAAATAAAATATCTAATTTCTTTTCCAAAAAATATTTAATTTTGTTTCCTTGAAACTGACTCGGAAGATTGCCTTTTCTTGTATTGCTATGAAATAATGTTTTCAGTAGATCTTTAATGTTGAGTGCTGGTCACATCAGCAACACTATGTAAATACAAAAAACTTTTTTTTTGTTTTTGTTTTTTAAGAAAAATTGATACTAATCTTTGTCTTGACTGAGGGTGTAGAAATAAATAGCTTCAAGTATTGTGCAGTTATGATGCAATCCTTAAGGGAGGATGGTTTGTATGGTAACATCTCCTCTGGTAATTTACAGGTTGCATGAAGCAGCTAGCTTTTATCAACGTGCCTTGCTAGCAAATGCACTTACCAGTGCTCTTCGACTACACCAAAGGTTACCACATTTCCAGCTAAGCAGGGCGTTCCTGGCCCAGGCCTTGTTGGAGGACAGCTGCCACTACCTTTTGTATTCTCTCATCTTTGTTAATTCTTATCCTGTTACAAGTATCCTTTATTTAAGTACTCTTTCACATATTATTACTTTGAACAATACTCCTTATATGAAGACTGTGACACACAATTCTCTTCCACAGCAGTGGTCATTGTGATTTGAGAAATTTAAAATGGAAGTGGAGCTGCTATCCATAAAACATACAACATAGGCAGCACAATGTGTTGTGTCATCTGGCCCTTACCTGGAGGGACCACTTTTACAGTGAAAGTATATTTCAGTCTCTGCTTCCACACAGTCATTTTTTTTTCTGCTGAGACTCTGCATAATCATGGCAGTGACACAACAAATCATTTCATGTAATCCATTGAACAGCCATCGGATCGTGATATCTGTATCACTAGCAGCCTGGTCTACATGTGAATTATATCTAGAAGTGAGGCACCAAATCAAACTCCTGATTTGGGTGTTTGAGACTTCCCCTTAGAAAAGTTTATTTTCACTGTATTAATGGGTAGTTTTGCTTTTGAAATAGTAGCTTTCAGCATGATGAGAAGCAACAGGAATTTAGTAAGTGGCTCTCTTCCTTCTTCAGTTTTTGCAGTTTTGTATATTGTTTCACTGGACTAAGACATTCCTGGCAGCAGAGACATCTGGCTCTGGGATCTTGAACTCTGAGCCAGGGGACTGTGAAGTATAGCATGTTAGTAGGCAGTGTGATGCCTTTCTTTGTCTAAAACAGTACTGTAAACCATTCTCTAAAGAGATTTCTTGCTTCCACTGTTGCCAATTAAGGTTGTAGTGGTGTTTCTTAGTGTCAAGTATATACCAAAGTCAGCTTTTAGGGGGAAAAAAATTTCCTGATCAGAATTTTAGGATCGTGGTGCTTTAACAGTACAGACTAGTTTTTGAACAGCTGTCTTTAACACCTTTTTTAATCTGTGTGCACTTTATCCATTGTCTGTTAATACTTCAGATTCTTCAGTATGAGCAGTCTGTTCATGCTAAGATAAGTGCCCTTTCCTTCACTGTAGTGCCAGGTACTTGGTCAGTTATACAGGGGACTTTAATTTGCAGTACTGTGACCTTGGCTTCAGAATAATAGTTTTGAATGCACACTGTGACATAGTAGTATCAGAAAGTAGGTCTGGAATTCCTTTGCTCTACTTCTACATTCTAGTGGATTTCTAGGGAGTAGAGATGGCAGGCAGTAGTATTCTGTCTCAAGTATTAGGAATAAGAGGGCTTTGTGGATTTTAGTTTATTCCCTGTACACCTGTTAGCTTTCAATATCTGTTGTAAAAGTTGATCATAAAAAGCTTCTTGTAGTGGTGACAATGCACTAGATATCTTCCTAGATTTATTCTGTTGACTCTTACGAAGGAAAATGTCAATTTCATTTCATGACTTTGTCTCGTTGATAAATTTTTTATATTACAGAAGTGCCTAGAAGTCTCAGCTGAGGGCAGAACTGCGTTATGCTAGACAGAGTTTGCCATGTAACTAGACAAGTCAGGGTAGAAGAAAGGAAGGACTATTATTCCCACTTCACAGACAGAAAACCAAGGTATGAAGTCATTAAGTGTCTTGCCCACAGTCCTACAGGAAATCTATGTGGAGGTTGGGAATCAAACTCAGATTTTCTGAGTCCCATTTCAGTGTCTTTGCCATAAGATCATGTTCCATACTTGGTAAGGAAGGGAATTGAAACTAGGAAAAACAGAAATGACATGGCATCTTTCATGTTTCTTTTTTCATTTTGAATAAAATCTCCATGACCAGAAGAAAGGGATGAGTTACAATGGCCAAGTAAGTTTCACATGTCTTGAGTAGGAAACTGCCTGTTCTGTAGGTAACTTTTAAAGTTTTGATGGAAGCAAAATGCAGCAAGAAATGCCTGGATCACCAGTAATGCAGCTGTGTGTGATGTCCATCTCTCTCTGTTAAAACTGGCCCAAATAAGTCTTTTCAGAACACAAAAGAGGCTACCAGTTGATTATGCACTACTCCTTAATAGTATTTTTTCAAAGGAAATATAGCTATAGAGTTCCAGAGGGGAAGCAGTGTTAGTTTATGTACAGCAAAAACGACGACTGTCTTGTGGCACCTTAAAGACTAACAAATTTCTTTGATGCATCTGAAGAAATTTGTTCAGGACTCTCTCATTGTTATACCTATAGAGAGAACTGCTATCTGGTTATATCTACTATCTGTCCCCCCCTCCCCCACACCTTTGAGCTCTGTACAACTGTCAATGATTTTGAGAACTCGGTAAAGGTAACTTCATGCTATCACAACTGTATTATCTAGATATGTTGGAATAATATTCGTCTTACAGAATAAATGTATTGAAACACTTACTGGCCCATTATTTTCCTTATTATTTGCTTCAGTGAGTATTTTTCCAGTTCTGCTGTTCTCGTTGCTTCACGCGGCCACATATACAAAGAAGGTTCTTGAGGTAAGTGTGGCATAAGACGTTGCTCAGTACTTTTGGTATAAAATAGGTTGTATCTATAAGTTATCACACCGCTCTGAAATGTATTTATAATCCTTTTTTCATTTGCCTCCTATGCAGAAATACTTGAGTTAATCGATTGCATTGCAACTGATTGTGGAGGGATGCCTCTGGACCGCGTTCCAGCTGCATTTAGACAAGTGCTGTTTCAGTAGGTGAAACAGCAAAGTACTTAAAATGAAGTTAGAAAGCAAAACAATATTTCAGAGGGCTGGCTGTGTTGGTCTGTATGTAGCAAAAACCATGAGAGTTCTGTGGCACCTTAAAATGAACAAATTTCTTCAGGCATAAGCTTTTGTGGGCTGATGAATCTGACAAAGTGGATTGCAGCCCATGAAAGCTTATGCCCAAAGAAATTTGTTAGTCTTTTAAGGTGCTATAGGAGTCTCGTTTTAAAAACAATATTTGAAGTTGCATCTCAGTCACAAATTCTCTGTAGGTGGTTTTGTTTATATAATAGGCACCTTTTAACATTTAAAAATAAAATACAGTTTTCCATACGCTACTGGTAGGAATTTCACCCTAGTGAACAGAATAAAACCATTGGCCATCCGTATGGCAGCTGGAACTAAAATGAAAAACTGTAAAACTGGATTTTTAAATTTTTCCAAAATCTCACCTCTTCTCCTTATGACTTGTGGATATTGCTGAAAAGTGGAAGATGCTTACTTACCTTCTTCAGGAGGTAGTATGATGAATTGTTTGGAAAGTATGTAAATGTTGTATATTTTTCTACAAAGCTTTTTCTATAAGATCCCTGTATTTGAAGTATCCTTGGAGAGTCCTAGACTCTTGCTAGTTTTCAAGTAACTAGTGCGTTCTCAAAAGTCGCTTAAATTACTATCGCAGACAGTCATTCCAGTGTTTGACTTAAAACTAGAGTGAGAACAGAACTGTACAACCTAATTAACTTTCTATTTTTTCCCCTTTCTAAAGGCAAGAGGTT
The DNA here is from genome assembly GCA_007922175.1 of Pelusios castaneus. NCBI lineage: Eukaryota > Metazoa > Chordata > Testudines > Pelomedusidae > Pelusios > Pelusios castaneus. Next base: position 27,611,176 of record ML685769.1, on the reverse strand, counting down.
CGAATAGTCTGCTTTTCCTGAGAAATCTTTTAGAGAAACTGAATGCTAATCAACAGAATATTTTAAAATTCATTGCTTGCAATGAAATTTTCCTGATGCCAGCTACAGTTTTTATGCTTCTTAGGTAAGAATTCCAGAAAACATTTTCTAATATATTTACTTCCATACTTGAACATTTTCTACAATCTTGCTGTGAGTTCTACATGGGTACAAGTATGGAGCCTGTGTGAAGCTCTGTCCTTTAGATTGTGCATAGAGACCAAATACATTTAATTCCTAGATAAAATCTGACAAAGTTAGATTGTGGTTTCATGCATTTTGCTAAATCAAAATGAATTTTTACTATTTTATCACTGAACATAGAATATATTTTAAATTCATGGTGTGAGTGTGAGTGAGTGAGAGAGAGCACAAGACACTGAGATTTGGCTGTAAGCTAATTTATTGAGTACAGTAGATGAACTTCAGTCTCTGTAATGGAATTCATGGCAGTGGTAAAATAGCTGGGATTGTGGCTTTTAAAACAAACAAAATAACGGATACTTTTATTTAAGAAGAAATCTCAAAAGGGTAAACAGGGCTTGGACACCAATGTGCAACGAAATGTGTGACTAGAAGCAGTCATGGTCCCAGCACTGAAGAGTTTATGATCAAAGGCCTAGATTCTTCAGTTATATCCACATGATTCTGATCCTTCAGTGATCTCCCTGCATCTCGCTAGAGCCCCATTGACTTCAGTAATAGAGGCTACAGGCATATCCATTAAAGCTGACTTCAATGGAGCTCCATGCAGGCATGGAGGTCTCTCTGTATAAAGGTCATTGTGAGACTAGGGCCCTAGGCTGTCCCTTAACCTCTTTCTGTAGCAGGGACTATCCTTTATTCCTTGTTTGTACAGTTGCTAACACAATGGATGCCCTTATCTGAGCATGCCCTCAGGGTACTACTGTAATACAAATAGTAATGATCTCTGTTGTTTTGGCTCTGAAGTTTATAGCATGCAATTTCATTTTAAAGGGGAGATTACTGGTGACAAACTGGGATACATTAATCAGTGCATAGCATGTGGGTGCACAGTGTTGGGCAATGGATTGTAACAACTGACTAAATCGAGTTCAATAAATTCTTTAGTGTACGTATTTACTATCTAAACTTGTCTCAAGATGCAAAAGAGATGCACTACCATCATGTAAATCTTTGCATTTTTTAAACAAAGCCCAAAATCAAAGCTAGTGATCCGCCGTGTAAACACTTTATGCATAGTTTCATGATCTTTAAAGGTTTGATTAGGATGTGAAGTATTCCTAGGAGTGTGTAGCTAAGCAGGTAGAAGTTAAAAGCTAGCTCTTCAGCATCCATTCCATGTCTCTCTTATTTTACTGTTTGAGGGCAACATAGTCTCTATTGAGCCAGAGTACTTTTTTTTTTTGGCAGTGTGCTTAGCTTGGATGAAATGTGACTAAATTTCTCATAAATAATAGATCACGCGCCCCCCACCCCCCCCAACCTGTTCACAGAAAATGCATTTTCCATTGGTCACCAGGTTCCAAAAGAAAGAGTGGGGATCTTCATGGACATATACATTTCTTAATACACAGTAGAAAATCTGGAAGGATTTCTTCCAACCCATAGTTTATGTACATAGAACTTAGGTTTTTTGTTCTTCCTCTGCCTACAACCAATCAGTTTGAGGAATTACTTCTTACAGATGAGAGATAATTCTTTAGGAAGAGCATACTGGACTTTTTGAGATATTCTCTGAAGAATTTTATCTAAGAAGTCTCATTCCATAAGCACTTATGAAGTCAAATGAGAACTCATGCCTACTTTTAATGTTGTGAATGGCCTGAATAGATCCTTTCCATATGTGTTCCTTGATGCCTTGTGAGCCAAAGAACTCCGTTATATAAAATGTACAGGAAAATAAGCTATACTGCTTTAAAAAAAAAAAAATTAAGGATGGCTACCCCAGAAGATTACAGTAATCAACATTTTATGCTATTATCGTAGAAAGTTAGACTTAAATTCAGGAGGGGAATGGGGTTTGTGCTGGAAAAGATACATCTTAGGTGAGCTGATCTTGGTGTGGAACCTGATGATCTGCCTATCTAACTCCTACGTAAAAAAGAGAAGGAAGGTGCTTAATGTAACTTTCCTTGGACATGGTGTGGAGATTAGCAGTTTCTGTCTTTTAGTCACAGTCACAGTGTTTGTCTAACTGATTGGATTGGGTACTGAAATTCTTTTAAAGATCATTTGAGATTAAAAGAAAGCATCAATCCTGGTCTAAAAGTAACATTATGAAACATCACAGCTCCTTTTGAACCTTTTAAAATCAGTATAAACAACTGCCTGAGCCCCTCTTATTTTTTCCCAAGTGCAGTGGTTTTTCCCCACTGTAACTTGCATATAGTTAATTATTTTCAGCAGAGCTCTTAATGTAACAGTACATGAGCAAGCTCTGCACAAATCAGGCTGCATTTATATGAGTTACACAGGTGATAGATTCTTTTCCATCCAATGAAATTCACTCAGGGTGCCCCTTTTATTACCACTACATAAAACCCTGTGGGTATGTCTACACAGCAGTAAAACATCCATGTCTGGGTTCCAACATCTACACAGCAATTTTACAGCCCTGCAGTCTGAGCCCTGCAAGCCCAAGCCAGTTGATATGGGGCCACCCATGCGTGATACATTGCACTGTAGACATGTAGCACATCTTGAACGAAGTAGCGAAGAATTTAGTGATTAACAAGTTGATGCAGTTTGTAACGTTTAGTAAATGCGTTGTTCCAGAATAACTACTGCTAAACCACATTAAGCAATCTTGTATATAGTTTTGATTATTAAACCTTTAATATGCATTTTGACAGTTGCAAAGGTTTTGTTAACAATAGCTTCTGTGGAAAGGACTCAGAAATGCCATGCTTAATCTCTCATGTAATTGCCATATTCAGACACGCAAATCAAATATTTATGTATGTATGTATTTGGCCAGTTAAATACCAAATTCCAAAGGGGTAGCCGTGTTAGTCTATTGTAGAAAGACAACAGAGTCTTGTGGCACTTTTAAAGACTAACAGATTTATTAATCGCATGAGCTTTCGTGGGAGAAAATCCCACTTCGTCAGATGTATTTGGCCAGTTAAATACCAGTTTGCAAAGACATATATGGAATTTCCATTTCAAACTAGACAGGCATTTGCATTCACTTCTATGTCACATCTTGAAAATTAGACACATAACGCACTTTATAAATGCTAAGTTTAATGTGAGCACAGTAATGCTGCATTTCCTTCTTTATGTTTTTAAAGTTTCAATTATGGTGTAGCGCACATTTGTTGCTTTTTATCTTATACTGTCAGCTTTAATTGATATGAACATGCTGGTAGTTCTAGATATTATACTGCTTTTTGTTGCAAACGTGGATTTTCTGAACAAATATGATCCGACTGTCCTCAAAATACAAAATATATGGAGTTTCCTTATTTCTAATTGCAGAACAGTTTGTATTGACAAAACTCAGAACAATTTTTTTTCCCTTTCAGTGGACAGGGGAGTTTGCTTCAGCCTTTCATTTACTATAGATTTCTTACATTGCGCTATTCCTCCCGTAGAAATCCCTATTGCCGGTAAGTATTAAACTGATTTGAGAATTAATATATTAAAACTTCTGCACAGTGGTATGCTAACTGTTACATGCTAGAAATGTAATTCATATGTATCTGGGCTCAAACCCCCTTGTTCAAAATTACATTTTCCAAACAGCATCATAAATGGGAGGTTGCTTCCCACCCCACCACCAAATTGTAATTGTATAAGTAATGTATTGTGAACAGTTTCTCATGGGTGTTAGAGATACATTTTGTGAAGAGAAGCTTCACAATTCCAGGGAGGGTTTTGTTGTCTCCAATTAGTCTGAAAACCAAAACCTCAAAGATATGGTGTACTACAGCAATCAGTTATTCTGTCTTACTATTGCGTCTTTCAATAGAAATCCAGGAAAGCATTTCAATCCTTAACATCTTTAAAAGTTCTTTAAATCAGGGGAACATTATGTTTGAGTCATTTGCTCAGTGATATTTGTTCCTGAAGAGAAGTGGAATTTTCTTAGTACTTATGGGATATTTTGAGTTGTTTTTGTTGTGGGAATGTTGCCATGCAGTTTTTCTTCCAGGAGGTGGGGAAATGGTTCTAGAACATGGGCTTTTGTCTCCTTTTCATTCTTGGTGTGCCTTTGCTCTGTTGTTTGAACATTCTACCATGACCACCTCTCTCTTTTTGTAAAAAACCTTCACCCTTCTTTCCTGGTGCTCCCTTTTGGCTGAGGCTACCGTTTAAAGTTTGAAGTAACTTGCAAAAGTCATTTAAAAACCTGAAGAATTTCAGGAACAAGAATTCTAAGGTCCACACTGTACATTAAGCTCCTGATAAAAATACTACACAAAGTTGTTCTAAGATGCTTTATCTACTTTTGGGATTTCATAACTGCTAATCAATCCAGCATTGAAGTAGATATATTTCTGAAAAACAAATCTTATTATTTTCAGGACTCTTTTCACAGAACTGAGGATTGTTGTCGAACACCTAATAATGAAACCATCATGCCCTCTTTTTGTGAGAAGACTGTGCCTCAGTAGCATTTCCTTTATAAGCAGACTGGCACCAACAGTTGCATAATTAACTTTCAGAAATGTGCATGTGTATCTATACATTGTGAACATTATGAGCAGCTGGCAGTTCTGCTAATTGTTATAAATTCCAGATTTTACACTGATCTCACTCTAGTTTGTATAAAATCGTGTGTACACTTCCCTCTGAGATATTCAGTGCATCGTTTCAGAAGAAAGTCCTAAATTTCCAAGAAAATATTACTATGCTGTATTTGCTAATTGGTAAAGTATCTATTTTCCGTTTAGCCAAAATTATTTTAAGGAAAAAATACCCAGTTACACGGAATATTAAAAACACATGGTTAACAGAATTGTACCTGTTTTTCCCATAAAATAGACATACTGACAGCAGATAATTATTTAAGGATTTTAGTCAATCTTAGCTGAATCTATAGTTACTGTAAGATGTTACCACAGCATAATTTGTAGTCTGTTACTGATAGCAATTGCCATACAGACATATGCAGTACATTTTGGACAGTATTCTTTTCCATGATCTGAATATACCCAGTACATTTCATTTGTTCAAATTCATGTAGTCAACTTGAGAATGCAAACACAGTCCATTTAGAAGGAAACCAAATGGATTAAAAATCTTATGAATTGTGATGGTTGATGTGACAATTTTCTGGGGACAGTCTGGTTTTTTTTTTTTACTGATGTCATTTAAAAGTGAACATTCCAGTGGATCACCCAATGCCCTTATTGTTCCATATCCTTCATTTTGGAGAATTCTTAATGCTCTAATCAATTCAAACTCTCTGAACAGAGAGCTTGTATTTCTACATGATGAATGTAGTTTTGCCACTATAGTGAAGTCACTGACCGGTAGGCTTCTGTGTAAAGCAAAGATACAGTGAATTAATCATTGTATAATTTAATAGTGCAAAAAATTATCACAAATACAAGCGTCTAATATTGTGAGACTGCAGCAGTTCAGGCATTGCTACTTTTTAGAAAATATAGGTTAATCTGTAGCTAGTCCCATATAAATTCTTTTCCCAGTTTCTAAGAGCCTCACAGAGATGGAGAATTTACATAAAGAATTGCACTGTTCAGACATCTATTGAAACAAGTTACGGTAGAGAAAATTTAGCATATGTCAGTCTGTTCCTACAATGCTACTAAATACCTTAACTTCAGAAATGCATGTAAAGTTGAGTGCTGATTACACATTCACCCAGCATACCTCATTATTTAAAGGGTTTTTTTTTCCAGGAATTATGTCTTTCTGCATTTAGCCTGTTTCCTTAAAATTTAGGTAAGTAGTTTGAGGGATTAGGCACTGTATACAATTGATACTTTAGTTGTATAGAAGTTAAATTTTATTCATTGAGCTGCTTCTTTATAATTCAGTGTCGTTGCATGATCTAATCAGACCTTGTACTACACATTTGGAAAACTGTTGCTCCTTAAGTCAAAATATTTCCCTGTAATTGTCTAGTTTCCTTATGTGTGTTGTGGATTGTAACTTAAGACTTGCCAGTCATTAGTTTCTGTCAGGAGCTATGCATTGTTCCTTTTTGCTCAACCTCCAGGTACTGACAAAAATAATGTTGTGAATAATTTTTCTTGATTGCTCTTATCTTGCCTTTTTGAGCATAATTAGCTATTTATGGAACTGGTACATACTGCAGAAGCAGCTGTATGTGACACTCTGGCACAGTTGCAGAGACTTGCACTTAGTCTCACTATCTATACATTCTGTGATCTGTTTTTATAAAAACTAAAATTTCTACAGCAATAAAGTGAATGTTTAAAAATAGTTTACTAGTAAGTGGCTTTGAAGTTTATTTCCTCTTTGTAAGGGAACTGGAATATTCTGAGACGAGTCCTGAAGTTGAGCAGAGAGTGCAATTCTTTGTGTATGCTGGCTTTTTTTTTTTTTTTTTTTAACCTATTCCCATTGTGACACGTGAATCTAACCTAGGTGCTATACAGATCAGACTCCTGAGACATCCCTACACTCACCTTTATTCTGGCACCACCTTTAAAATCTCACTTTCTTAGGATAGCATTGGTGTTCACAAACACTGAGAGCAGCTTTCAAGAAAAACGTTAGTTTTTCTTTTAAATTTAAATGGCCATGTTTAAGCTTCATGCATCTTTTGGACCCCAGGACTTCATGCCAGAGGAACAGAAACTTAAATCTGCTTTTAAGCCTAGCTGTCTTTTTACAGCAGCATACTGTGTGTAGGACGTTAGTGAATGTTGTTGTTGGAAAGTTACCGTGTATATTATTCTGAAATGCCATGAACATACTTGGGGCTTGATTTGCCTCTCATTTACACTGCTGAAATGCCGCTGATTTAAGAGGAGTTACTATTGAGTACACTTGAGCAAGTGAAAGCTGAATGAAGTCCGTTGCAGTGCTGTTCTTGTGCTGTGTTGTTCCTGGGACAGGAGAGACACAAGGTAGGTGCGGTAATATCTTTTTATGGGACCAACTTGTATGGTGGAAGGTATAAGCCTGATTCACCACTTACTTCATTTTTACATGGGTGTGACTCACTTGATTTCAGTGGAGTTATGCTGGTGTAAAATAGGAGTAATACAGTGATCAATTATGCCTATTTATTATAATGATACCTGTAACATACTTAGAACCTATCTATATGTCTGGATGAATATATGGATGGGTAGATAAATGAGTAAATCAGCTGTGTATAAGGAACTTAAAGCAGGTGAAATGGCTGGAAAGAACAGAGCTAGCAGACCCAAGGAAGGCAAATTTGTTTTTTAAAAATGATTAAAAAAAAAAAAAACAGATTTAACTGTGTTGGCTTGGATCTAATTTAATAGTTTACTTTCTTAAAAAAATAAAATTGGTTAATAAACTTTCTAGGCTTGGGATTTGGCTAAATTAACACCTCCATGGTTAATAGGTTTCCTTATTACTCTTGCAGTATTTACCCAGATTTAGCTTGTAGCGCGGAGACCAAGCTGCACAAAACTGCAAGCAACCTAGTTCTGCCCTTAGCTACTCAGCGTTCCACAATGCTTATAGGACAACCAAGTAAATGAAATAGTGTTGTCTCCTCATTTTGCCTGCAAACTATCTTTGTTAATTCTTATATCTATTATCTGACAGACTGATGATTTTTCCACCATTAAGGAAATAAGATTGGAAATTTTTGTTGAAGTTAAAAATAATTTTTTTTCTGTTTTCTACCATTATCTGCAGGAGCGGTCTTAGTGAATCCAGGGCCCTGGGAAAATGTCAAGGATGGGGCCCCCCATGCTGTGTGTGTGTGTGGGCCATCCTTGACTTTTGCCCAGCCAGGGACTCTGCCAGCTCCACCCGCATGCCCCTGGCCACACTGCTCTGCCCCCACAGGCAGCGCCCCCTCCTACCGTGGAAGGCTGGGCAAATGCCCGGGCTGCCCCTTGGCTAAGACCACCTATGATTATCTAGGTGGATGAAATTTTTCCTCTAAATTATAACTAAGCCCTGGCACATGATGTGTATAACTATCATAGTTTGCCTGCCAACACATTGGTATAGGCTCAGTCTCACTAACACATGACTTTTGCAACTAACTTTTGAAACTCAGATTCCCATCATAACTACTCATAACAAATTTCAGGTCTAATTCCAATGAAAGGTTCTTAGTCTGACAAAAATAAATGGTGCTTACCTGAGTCATTCTTTCTTCTGAAAACCCAAACCAAATGAGTTTTGATGGTTTAGGTTTTTACAATAAAAAATTTAATATGGCTCAGATAGAGTAGAAGAGTGACTGAGGAACGTCAATTTACCTTTCTTTGATTCTCATCTTTAAATAAACATAAACTGAAGCTATGCAACCAATTTGGTGAAGTTTCTGAAGTAGAGTTGGGAAATGAATAATTATTTTTAAACAAAATAACCTCTACCTTATTAGGTATTATATAGGCCTCACTACTGTAGTGCCTCAGTTCTTCACAATCTTTAATGCATAATACCCTGTGAGGTTGGGAAGTGCTATTCTCCCCCTCTTACAGATGTGTAACTGAGGAACAGACAGAGTAAGTGATTTCACCCAAGTCACACACGAAGTCTGTGATGGAATAGGGAATTGAAGCCAGGTCTCTGAGTCCCAGGCTTGTGTCTGAAGCATTAGATCATCTTTTCTGTAATAGAAATGATAGTTCTGTTTCTGTTCCAAAAAAGATATTATGGTCTGGGTCCACAAAGCGACTTAGGCATTGCAATAGAACACCTAACTTTTTCATGTGTAGAGAATCACAGGGCCTGAGTTTAGGTGCTTCAGCTCTCTGTGCAATGAATGGCGAGAGTGTGTCAACCTGGAATGCAATTCTCAAAAGCCAGTAGCGGGGTGGGGGGAGAGAGTGTGTCTCCCCTCATGTATAGGCATCTAAATAGTTTGTTGTGGGAATGGATTAGGTGTCTGCCTTGTGCCACACAATGGAGCCTCTGACCCTCACGTCTGTCCCTATTTGGTTTTTTTTGTCCCCGCATTCAGCTGAACCCTGGGCTTTAGCCAGGAGGTACAGCTATCATCTGCGTGGCGTGAGACCTTTCTTAAAATACCATCTCCTCAGGCAGAGGGGGGAATTGAACATGGGTGTCCTACTCTCAAGTGAGTGCTCTTAAGTACTGGGTAAAAGTTGGAAGGTGGGCACCCCTCCTTACTTTGAATGGGACCCAATCTGGTAGGCAGCCTTTGAGCATGCCTATTGGATTGGGCTCTGCATGTGACTTAGACATTTATCGATTTCTTTTCCCTGCAGTTGTGGATCGCTTTGCTATTTAGGCAGGAGATAGGCATCTAACTGCCTAGAGTGAAGGAGCAGTGTGTGCTCAGACACTGAAACATAGGAACCCAGAGAACTTTTATCCTAAAAGCTGATGTTTGGAGTGAGTTTAGGCACCTGCCGCATTCAGTGGGAGTTTTGTGGATTAAGCCTAAAACTGGGATTTAGGTGCTTAAATGCAAGATTTGAGGCTGATGTGTACAGCACTCAAGTTTGAACTACAGGAGTCTGATGGGCAGCACTTATTAGCATGCTGTGCTGACCTCTCCTCCTCCCTCTGCTGCTGGCTTGGGTCTAAAAGGTACCTACCTCATGTTATCTTATTTCTGTCTGAAAATAGCACAAAAGGAGCAGAAACTGTAATTCCTCAGCAGTCAATGAGCAAGTGTAACCAGTTGCTATGACTACTGCTGTGCCCATTATGCTGATGTAGACAGTAAGGGGAAGCAGCCATAGAGTGACTGAGACCACATTCAAATGGTGGAATTTAGAGCAGTTTGTTCTAAACTCTCTGGGAGCCATGGTTGGCACAGAGCTGGCTCGAAAAATAAGGAAGGCGCAGCTGTTCTCCCTGACATCTCTCCTCTTTGCTATGTCCAGTTGTATCAAAGTGCATCAGACAATCTGATCCTGTGTGTGATATTCCCTGGAAACAATCTGGACTGGTGAATTGCTGTGTCACCACAATCCCCTGTTCCTGGAGCCCATCTTGCTCTGCTCTGCAACCCCCCCGCCCTCCCCCCATTCCTGGGCTGTTCATGCACAACCTTCAGCATGTAAACTACTTCCAACTGAGGTTATGTACACACTACAGACTTGTCCCGCAATAAGTTATTGCAGGACAAGCAAGTGTTATAACGCTTGAGTGCGTCCACATAGCACTCCTAGCGAAAGGAGCGTTCACACGCTCCTTTCAGTTTTTGCTAGAAGGAGCAGTGCATGGTGGGTACCTATCCCACCATGCATTGCCCTGCCAGCCGAAAGGCTGGCAGTGGTGCTGCCTTGAGCCCCAGTCCTGTGGCTGGGGCTCAGGTGGACTGGGCCTCTGAACAGCAACTGAGCCCTGGCTCAGCCAAGGGCTGCAGGGGCTCCAGCTCCCCTGGTGGGGCTCCAGCCGCCAGGCAGCTGAGTCCCGGTGGGGGGCTTAAGACCCCCGTTGGGGGGCTTGAGACCCGTGCCGGGGCCGCTGAGCCCCACAGCTGGGCCCTGGCAGGAGGCCTGAGACCCCCGTGGGGCTGCCGAGCCCCACAGCCGGGCCCCGGCGGGGGGTTTGAGAGCCCCGCCATGGCTGAAGCGGGGCTCCAGCCGCTGGCCACTTGAGGTCCCTGGAGCCCGGTGGGCGGAGCCCCGCCACCCACCAGGCTCCAGCTGCAGGGTTTCGGGTGGCAGCGGGGGCTGCGGCACTTAATTGTGCAGCCTCCGCCGCCACCCAAAATTACGGGGGTGGCCCGAACCGGCTGCCCTCGCCGGTCCAGCTGGCCAATCCCCCAGCCGCCGAACCTGGCAGTTTTTAATATGTCAATTTCACTGCTCAGCTACAGCGGTGAAATTGACATATTTGACAGCTCCAATGTCCCAGAGTGGCCTGGATTGGCACTCTGGGACATTTCCGGAGGCTGTCAACTGCACAAGAAGCGTCCACACAGGCAGTACCATGGAACAACTGTTCCGTGGTAAGGCTTACCACCCTCGTTTGGGGTGGTTTACCTGTTGCGCGGCAAGAGGGCTGTTGCTGCGCAACAAGAAGCTTTGTGTGTGGACGCTTTGATTGTTATTGCGCGGTAAGGAGCCTTACCGTGTGATAACTTTGTAGTGTGTACAAGGCCTGAGTGAGTGAGTGTTTCCAGCCAGCCACAGCTTGTATTGTATAACAGAATTACACTATCCCCGCAGTCCCAGCTACAAACCTAGGAACTGCCATCATGCAATGTTCGGTTAGGCCCACTGAACAATGTAAGCTGCAATAAATTTCAGTTTAAAAATAAATTGATATGCACCAGCCCTGTTAATCCAAGTGGAGGCTCCAGCACATCTCGAACCAAACCCACTGCTATAGGTAGAGTTTAACAAAAGAATTTATTAACTATGGAAGAATTTTAAGTGATAAATCAAAGCCTAACAAGTCAAAAGACACAGAAGCAAAACATATCTCAAGCTAAGCTTCAGCTACCTTACAAACTTGGGTGATTCTCACCTCAGGCTGGCTGGCTTCCCTTCAGGCTGGCTCGCTCCTTTGGTTAGTACTTCAGTTGCTTGGTGGTGTTTGTAGTTGGAGGTAGAAGAGAGAGCAGCATGGCACCTATCTCCCCTTTTTATGATGTTCCTTTTCCCTTCTTGGGCTTTGTGTCCCTCAGTGTCTCCAGGGTCAGGGAACATTACCTCATTATGCTTCCAAACTGACTAAGGGAAGGGAGTGAACTTACTCGAGTGTTCAGTTCTTCGGTTGATGCCCGGGGCAGTCCTTCGTTCCTGGAAGGCTGAGCTGGGTTTTCTAAACACATCTTGATGAGGTATGGCCTGCCCCTCTACTCCTGGAGAATTTTGTCTGGACATATTTTAAGCCATGAGGACACATCTTTGGGAATATTACATAGTGTGGTCTCATAACTCTACACATGAAATTGCAAGTAACATACTATAACAATATTTGTGCAAAGAATGCAAACATTATGGAACTATTATATTGCAATAATAGCCTATCTGCAAGACACTTCCCCAACCCCCACCCCACAAAAAACAGGAAGATAGCCTTTTGTCCTGAAAAGCATACAAATGAAAAAGTTTTTAAGAACAAGACCTTGAACAATAATTTGCTATTTCATAAATACGTTATCAATTTAGTGAAATAAAGATTCAAAAGCTTATTTTATAGAGCATGTCAGCATTCCTTAGCAACTTTTCTGCAAAAGCCAGATCCATTTTTAACTGCAAAAATGGTACAGGTAAAAGAGTTTCATTGTTTCCATCTATGCTATCCACGCTGTATAAATTTCTAAAATAAATTGAAAATTTTATTGTTTTCCTATATTCAAGGACTGTGGCACACAAAAGCTAATGTAGGGCTCAGAGGAGAAATACAGTTCTCCTGCATATTTGAGAAAATGTGAAGCCCTTTCAAGAAAATCTAATAAACATAATAATCACAGCCTGCTGACACGAAGGAAAAAGGACCTCATTCGCTCTTTCTTTTATGCAGCGATTTACTGGTCCCTGCTGATTTCCAAATTGGATCATTGTAGTAAATTACCCATGCTAGTACCTGTGAAAGTAAGCAATGGGATCCATATTTGTTTTGTGTTCTGCTTAAATCAGCAAGAATGATAAATCTGATGGCATGAAATTGGAAATATCAAGGGCTTTCTTCAATGAATGAGCAAAATGCCTCTACTTGTAATTTATTGTGACCCTTCACTGTATGTGCTTTGTATGTCTAATATTTATTTCAGAACAAATTAAATTGCTCTCTCCTTCTGTATTGTCACATCTGTGGTATTATTTGATGTCAAAACCAAATTGTGTAATTTGTTTTTCCTGGATTCAGAGCAGTCTGACAATGTTTTGTTGCAAATGACCACTTGCTGTTAGAACTCAGCTTTTTTTTTGTATTGTTGAGTTACTAGTTGGAAATTTTTAATATAAAATGGTGTCTTGTTTACAAAAGAGTGCAAGATACTGGGAACTGTTGTAATTTATTGTTTTATTTAATGGTGGAAATGAAGAATTAAGTTCAAAATCTCAAATGTCAATAAAAACCGGGCTCTTGTGCAAAAAGAGCATCCAGGATCTTTTCAAGGAGGGAAAAGGCAATATGCCACGTTTATTGTTAGGAAAACACAGTTGTGTTAATAACTAATATTTAGTGTGCACACATTCACACACACATCCCAGCTGTTCTGCTCTTGGTCATATATAGTTACCAGTCCTGATTGTTGCTTGGGATCATAGCTCAAGTTCATGGCTGGTGTTTACAGCTCTTGGTAGCTACCTGGCCAGAGAAGCTGGGCATGAGGAAGAGCGGGGTCTCTGTTGGGCACACAGCTATGCACCGACACTCTTGGATGGTGTGCAGAACGTTACCTAAAACTATGAAATCTCACCCATCTTTTTATTCATGGATTTTGCTGTGTCACGCTGCCTCAGTGTACTGTATGACCATGAGTCATCAGTTAATGGCAGATGTGACTTTGATCTTGTTTTTGATGGGGCTTTTTGTCCCTTTTTTTTCTAGGGTGGATTCTTCTTGCTTTTGCAGGGTTTGATTGCACTGTTCTTCAGCCATCAAGGTGGTGCCGGCAGTTTGTCATCAGGACAGGCTGGAGCTGGAGATTGATCCCATCACACACACCCTTCATTCCCACATCCAAACTAAATTCACACATTTAAACAAAGTTTCAGCAAAACTTAGGCTGAGCAATACAAAATGAAGAAAACAATTAAAAATGGAGTTTTGGTTATAGGGTGGAGTTACAAGTGAATGAATGACTGTGGTATTTTTATCAATGAATATTCCATATAGAAATTTCTGTCTGAAGCAATACTATGGTATAAATTCCTCTTTAGTGCTACAGGGCTGGATCAACACAGAGCTGTACTGATTTATGGAAGCCTAAGGCTGAGGCTATGTACACACGATCAGATTAAAGCGCAACATGGCAATCGTGCTATAAAAAACATGTGACCTTTATTGCGGGAGAGCGCATACACACGTTGCTCCTTGCAACGCAACAGAATTCTTTGCAATATCGCGGTGTAGCGCAATGAATTCTGGGTACCTATCCCACAGTTCAATTTTCCTTCAATCGGCGCTTGGAATCCTGGGATGAAGGAAAGGAACGCAAAGCGCCATGGGTAAACTCTCATTTTCCCGTGGTGCACTGTGTTCCCCTTGCGTCTTCCTCATTGCCAATAGCAACTCGCGCCTATTTTCAACAGTGCAGTGACGCACTACTTGCGAGCAATCACAACTGCGACAGCATGGATCCTGCTCTGATCTCCACTGTTGCCTTCAGCATTCTAAATACATCTTGGCTGGTTGCTCAGTACGCAATGAGCTCCGAATCAGATGAGGACGCCGAGGAGCAGGGGCTGATCGATGCCCTGCAGAGCAACAGCACCGCATTGCTCAGCTCCTTCACCGATCATCAGCACACGGTGCAACGCCGTTTCTGGTCGCGAGAGACGAGCACAGAGTGGTGGGATTGCATTGTTGTGCAGCTGTGGGATGACGAGCAGTGGATACAGAACTTTTGAATGCGGAAAGCAACCTTTCTGGAACTGTGTTCAGAGTTGGCCCCTGCCCTGCGACGTAAAGACACCAACATAAGGTCAGCCCTAACCATGGAGAAGCGTGTTGCGATTGCAGTCTAGAAGATGGCGACTCCTGACTGTTACCAGTCGGTTGCAAACCAGTTTGGAGTCGGGAGGTCCACCATTGGATTAGCCCTCTCACAAGTGTGCCGAGCCATCAATCGCGTTCTGCTACGGAGGACGGTGACGTTGGGCGATGTTCGTAAGATTGTGGAGGGCTTTGCTGCCATGGGATTCCCTAACTGCGGGGGAGCCATAGATGGCGCACATATCCCGATTTTGGCTCCAGACCATCTCGCGACCGACTACATAAACGGGAAGGGCTACTTCTCCATGGTGCTGCAAGCACTCGTGGATCACAAGGGGCGTTTTATGGACATCAATGCTGGGTGGTCGGGAAAGGTGCATGATGCCCGCATTTTCAGAAACACTGGACTGTACCGGAAGCTGCAAGGGGGTACCTTATTCCCAGATCAAAAAATTACTGTGGGGGATGTGGAGATGCCCATAGTCATCCTCGGAGACCCAGCATACCCACTGATGCCATGGCTCATGAAGCCGTACACTGGGAACCTGGATCGCAGCAAGGAGCGGTTCAATTACCGATTGAGCCGCTGCAGAATGACTGTGGAGTGTGCCTTCGGCTGCTTAAAAGGGCGCTGGCGCTGTTTGTATGGGAGGCTGGACTTGGCGGAGGACAACATCCCTGCTGTAATTGCGGCATGCTGTGTCCTTCATAACATTTGTGAAAATAGGGGAGAAAAGTTTTCCCCGGGATGGGCTATGGAGGCACAGCACCTCGAGGCAGCATACGAACAGCCAGCCACTAGGAGTATTAGGGGGGCCCAACGAGGAGCTGCTCGCATAAGGGAGGCACTCAGGGAGTATTTCAATGATGCCCTCCCGTAGTTCACTTCAAGGACGCATCAAGTGCACCTTATTAGATTTTCACTGTGTACAAATGAAGCCACTCTTCAAATTTTTTGTTACTGTTTTTATTAAAAGATAAAAGAGGCGGGGTGGTGGTTGGGGGGTTTTGGAGGGGTTACAGGTGGGTGTAGCTGCGGGTCTCTAAAAAGTAGCTCTGTGAGGGACTGGATGTTGCAGTGTACCAGGGGGATGGGTGGCCTTCAAATAATTGCTTTGAAGGACTACGGGGTGTGGGAGGCAGACACGGCTGAACTGTCTGGAGTGGAGCCTGTACGTTAATCGCGTGGGTCTGCAGAGCAATCATGCTCTTGAGCAGTTCCGTTTGGTCCTTCATGACGCTTATCAGTTCGTCCCTGTGTTTCTGCCTCCTCTGTTGGGATTCCTCTCTCCAGGCTCGATTCTCCCTCGCAGATGCCTCTGTTGTTTCATCAGCTACTGAAACATAACCTCCCTGTTTCTTCGAGCACGCCGCCGAATGTTTCTCATGCGGTCAGCTGGGGTAGACACCGGCCTTGTGAAAGTCGAATCTAATAAAAAAAAGAATAGTAAAGCTATTGTTAACACATAGCATAGATAACTAATGTAACCTTCCAGTAGCACATTCCACTGGAAGGTACAGGGCAGTCAACATCCTATGCTTCGCTGAAGCGGACAAGGTATGTCCTAATAGAAAGCTTACTGGGGGCTAACATTCTGCACAGGGCACACAGATGGAATCTGATATTTCTCTCCTCAGAGTGCCCGTGCCAGCTAGAATACATATCCTACATGCCACCGGATGCCAGCCGGGACCGTATGCTGCTGCCTTGTGTGCTGCCATGGTTCCCAGTGCTGTGCTTTGCAGCTGGCGAGGCCGAGTGTCCTTATACGGGAGCGTAGACACATACGCTATCCCACCTAACCTGAGTAGGAGGCTCTGGCGGTACATCGAGGAAACCTTTAGTGACCTAAATACAGATGATTTTTTGACAATCAGTGCTTGTGTTGATGCACTTCTAATGAATGCATAGTAAAGAGCGTGCACAGCGGGGACTGAGACAGCAAGCAGCCCCGCCCCGGACACTGATTTTTTTAGCAGGAGCCATAGCTGCACAGAAGAGAAACTTACCTGAACCCCCCTCTGCCGCCTCAGAGGACACTCTGCAATTCGTGTCTTGCGTGGACGTCTCAGCGGGGGTGCAGAAGAGCTCCTGGCTACACGCTATTGCGCTCTCCTCCAGGTCATCCTCCATCTCCTCCTCCTCATCCTGCTCGGCTCTGGCATTCAGTGGATGAGGGGGGGCCGATGTGTCCACAGGACTCTTTGCACTGGTTGTGGGGTCCCCGCTGAGGATGGGTTCGATTTCCTTGTAGTACCTGCATGTAGCAGGCGCTGATCCCGAACGGCGGTTTGCCTCCTTCGCTCGGTGATAGGTTATTCTTAGCTCCTTCACCTTTGATCTGCACTGCACGGTGTCTCTCTCATAACCTCTCTCTGACATGGCCCGAGAAATTATGCCATATGTATCGAAATTTCGCCTGCTGCCGTTTAGCTGCGCCTGCACAGCAGACTCTCCCCAGATGCTGATCAGGTCCAGCACCTCTGCCGTGCTCCAAATGGGTGCGCGTCTTCCACAATGGGCCGCCATTGCTAGTGAAGATCGGAGCTGCACTCCACTCCATGAGGAAGAGAACAGGAAGTGAAACAGAGGAGAAATTCGAAAATCCCGGGAATCTGATCAGGGCGGGGACTGTTTCGTCACGGCCACAGAGTGGGTGGGGGGAAGACCAGAGAGGACGACTTTGGAATGCTGGGGGACACTTCCGGAGGCCAATCATTGCGCGGTAAGTGTACACACGAGTGCAAAGGCGCAACAGCTGTTCCGCGTTAACTGCTACCACCCTCGTCGAGGTGGTTTTTGTATTGCGCTACAACTGGGCTGTTGATGCGCAAGAGCCCTATTGTACGTGTGTACGCTGTTGCTGTTATCGCGCGGTAATGACTGTTAATGCGCGATAAAGTGATCGTGTGTACATGGCCTGAGTCCAAAGAAATTTTTGGTATCTAAAGCCTTTATTTCAGGAGATACAGTGTAAAACAAGTTCCAAAGGAGGAGCTATGTTAGTCTAGTTCAGCAAAACAAACAAGGAGTCCTGTGGTACTTTTAAAGACTAACACCTTTATTTATGGCATGAGCTTTCATGGGAGAAATCCCACTTCGTCAGATGCTTGTGGGATTACTCCCTCAAAAACTCATGCCATAAATAAATTTATTAGCTTAAAATAAGTATTCAAGAACCATTATTTCTGTGGAGCAGAATGGGTGAAATCCTGACCCTATTAAATTAAATGGGGATTTTGCCACTGACTTTGGTGGGATTGGGATTTCACCCTAGGATTATAGGTATATCTGTGCAGAGTTCACACTGGAGTTGAAGCAGCAAATCATCAATATGAGAGTTGCTCAGCATAGAGAAGTGTGCAGGTATCACCATGTGGAAGCTCATAATTGTCTAACCAGTCTGATGCTGGTAAATAAAGGCTGTTGTCATGCAGACGTGTTGCTATTGAAAGGGTGCTGTTGTCTTGGGTCATAAAGCTTGGCAATGCCCCAGAGGTTATTGGAGGCTTTGAACACCTGGGGTTTCTAAATGGTATAGGGGCATTGATGGGACTCAAGTTACCACCAGGCCCCAGAGTTCATTTGCAGAAAGGAGTAATTCTCCATGATCTTGCAAAACTCGGCTGATCTAATTTTTGCAGTAGCCACTAACTTGTCTGTGCTGCTTCATCTTTTTTTCCACTTCCTACCTTCTCCATAATTATAAGTTCAAATACAGAAGTAGTAGTGACAGTAGGAAAGTAAGAGTGAGATTCTCCAGAGGTAAGTCTTGCACTGCAGGAAATGGCACATCAGTAAAAAAAAAAAAAAAAGTTTTGAAAGCTCTCTCCATCTCTTTTGGAATTTGAATGAGATCCTTCAGAGATTACAAATGTTTGAAGAATTCCTAGACAATCACACTCTCATAAATCTTCATACATAGGAGAATGTTTTCCCACAACATAGGGAACGTTTTCTTGTCAACCTTGCTTTCTCCTTTGTAATTTTTATTACTAGATCCCTATCAACATAATAAGAAGCTGGCTGAGCATTCAACAGTTTACATTCTAAATTATAGTGGAGAAACCCTATACCACCTTTACTGCTTTGCATCTTACAGCTAATTTAGTGTTTAACTCCATTGCAGTACATCTGGTACTTAATGATACAGCATCTGTTGTGGTACTAATGGTACACCTGGTAGAGCAGTAATTGGGCTATCGGGAAGATGGATGTTAATATAATTATTTCTCTAAGTATCTTAATTCACTCAGCCTCCACCATACTTACAGGAATACTTAAATTGGCCACACTACCCATTGGCAAACAGTGAAAAAAGCTTTATACCAATAAACATGCCCTTGTTAAAGATCAAATTGGGTATGCATAGTAATTCTCTTAAGTGTTCAACTGTGTTGTGGATTATCAGATAAATCAATTTTCCAAATTCATTGCCAAGTTTTTCTTCTGATTAGATCCACGGGGCATGTTCCCCACAGTGATGCAAACCAAGAGAAGTAAACCAAAAAATATTTGGCACCATTACATATATAATATCTAAGAAATTTTGGAACTTGTAACTCAAAGTTGCCAAAAGGTTTGCATACAAGCATATAATCTGACTTTGTATTACTTTCAGTGGGATTATTGAAATGCTTAAATTAAGTATGTGTTTGTGGGAGCGGAGTTTATTTTAAGGTGAGACCAACTGAATGAGGCATCACCAACACAGGAAGGGAATGGAATGGAATATGATGAGGGTGAAGACAAAATGATTTTGCAGTTAGT
Source organism: Pelusios castaneus (assembly GCA_007922175.1). Classification (NCBI taxonomy): domain Eukaryota; kingdom Metazoa; phylum Chordata; order Testudines; family Pelomedusidae; genus Pelusios; species Pelusios castaneus. Next base: position 27,591,636 of record ML685769.1, on the reverse strand, counting down.
GGGGTGATTAGAGAAAGAATTTGGTTATAGTCATTTGTTCATGTTATTAGAGTTATAGCTGTAACCTTAAGACAGTAAGTTTTCAAGGGGACTTGAAGCATGAAAAGGTGAAGCTGTGGCAGAAAAGATCAATAAAACTGTATTTATTTTTGGTATTTTGTATGAGAATGTATACAGATTCCAAACATTACAAAATACATTGTTTTTTATTATTATTATTATTTGCAGCAGAATAGTTTGGCAGACAAAGATTGGCCCAAGAAACAGCACTTTGAATTCAGTCTCTGACACTGATTTCCTCTGTGGCACATGACAAACTTGCTGCTTCAGGTTCCCAGGCTGTAACATTGTAATATTTATACTTACCTACCATTAGAAGATTTAAGGTTGCATATAGCTCTGATTACTGGCTATTACTGTTTGAACATAAAAATATGAAAAATCTGCTTGACATTAATATTGACAATGTTAGCCCTATTGTGACTGTGACACAGGAGGTTATAGTAAAAGGCACTACAAAACAAGCAATTCTATACTACTGAAAAAATATGTGGGTAACTTTAATTATAAGAAAAATTGTTTTAGTATTTAGAATTGCATTTCTAATTAAAAGTTCCAGAGGGTAGCCATGTTAATGTAGTTCAGCAAAACAAACCAGGAGTCCTGTGGCACTTTTAAAGACTAACAAATGTATTTATTGCATGAGCTTTCATGGGGGTAATCCCACTTCATCAGATGTGTACAATGGAAACTGTATCATGCCAGGTGAACAAATATACACAGAGAAGGAAGGGTGAGTTACAAGGTCAGTTCACAAGTTCTATAGGGGTAGCCCTGTTAGTCTAGTTCAGCAAAACCAACAAGGAGTCCTGTGGCACTTTTAAAGACTAACAAATTTATTTATTGCATGAGCTTTCATGGGAGAAAATCCCACTTTGTCAGATGCTTTGAAGCATCTCCCATGAAAGCTCATGTGATAAATAAATTTGTTAGTCTTTAAAAGTGCCACAGGACTCTTTGAAGGTCAGCTCAGTCTTTTTTTAGCAACCAGGTTGTTTTGATTTTAGTATGCTATAACAAATGAGAAGGTGAGAATGTTAAATGAGAGGAAATCACCTTTGGGATGGTGCACTCATTGCCATCTGATGTTGCGGGATTACATGCAGGAAGGCTCATGCAGTAAATAAATTTGTTAGTCTTTAGAAGTGCTACAGGACTTCTTGTTTGTGCTTGCTAATGGAAGCAAGGCAGCCAGTCCAGCTGTTCATTAGCCAGCCCCGCGGGACCCTGGGCCTGACAACACCCATGCATCTGTTTATGGCCATAGCCAGCAGTGGGATCTGTCCTTGTCAAACTTAATCTGCCAGGCAGACCCAGGATGCCCTGTTACTGATGAAAGGAGCAGACCTTGGGTGATTTATACCGGAGTGTGCTGAACGTGAAAGAATGAAGCTTTGATTTGCACGAAGAGGGACGAGAAAGCGTCTGTGTTACAGAGAGGGAACTTTCTACCTGTAGCCCCTCCTGCCTACTGGCCCAGCATGAGGGTGTTCAAGATAGTGGAAGTCTGCCCTGATGGCCTTTTACACAGGTTAGGGAAACTAGGCCTGAGGCCCCCCTGTGTGCTCTGCTGTGTGTTTACTCAGACCAGACCCACTCAGACCAACTCCCCAGGAACACGTTTTTATTCTGCAAGAGACATAACAGCAGCATTACACTCTGTTGGCCTCCTCCCTGCTTGTCTGCCACATGCTCCCAGCTTCAGTCCATGCAGACACTCCCTGCTGGGAGGGGTAGGAGATGCTTCCTGACAGGAGTCAGGAAGTACTCCCAACATGCTGCAGTTTGTAATCCAGAACTTGTAGTTCTCACTGTTGCTGCTGAAGCACTCCGGACCTTGGGCTACATACCCTAGGAGCAAAAATCCCCTTTCAGCTCTCACCACCGCCCAGCCAATCCTTGCCCTAGAACCCTCCCAGCGTGCGCCCCGCCTGCCCCCCACTGACGGCGCCACCCAATCACCGTCCCCCTCACAAAGCGCCCCCGCAGAATTCGAGGGCGGGCGGGGTGCGCGCGTTCACGTCCCGAGGAGATCGGAGGATTCGGAGCGCGTGACTCTCCGGCGTCTGCTGGGCTCCTGCGCGGCCTTAGTGAGCACGATACCATCCGGGTCCCGCAGCTCCTCCCCCCGCCTGCCGGGCGCTCCAATGAGAGCGGCTGCTCGGGTCGCGCGCGCACCCTGGTCTGCGAGTGCGAGTCTGGCCCGCCGAAGAGGATGATGCCGGCGCTGGTGGCCCGGGGGCGGGGATGGCGCTGCCTCTGCCGGCTGTACGTGCGGAGCCAGGCGGCGCAGCTCGGCCGGGCCTGCCACGGTGAGTGGGGGCGAGCCGGGACCTTCAGTCTGCTTCCGTAGGCCGCCCGGGCGCCGCCCGCCCTGCCCGGCCCTGCTGTTTACACGGCTCTAGTCGCCGCCTCCGGCCGGCAGGGCCCTGCTGCCAGACCCCACCGTGGCCTCCCACCGCCCGTGGTCCGGGCTCCCCTGCCGGGCTGAGCCAGAGTCTCCTCACCGCTGCTCGTCTCCAGCCGAGACTCTCCCTTAGCCTGGGATTTCCAAGGCCGTAAAACCTGTGTCTCCCCAAAACCAGTGACGCTTCATGACACTCCCACGTTCCCACATCCTCACGTCTCCAGTGTGCCCCAACCAGCTCACCCCTCGCCAAAGGCCATCGCACACCAGCCCTTTGCCTCGCTTGGTCTGGCCGCCGGGCTAAAGGGAGCACCCCTCACACTTTTCCTCGGCTTGATCTCTGTCACGTAAAAAAGGTCTGTCTGCTGTAGTGTGTTGCCAGCACCTCTCCCATCTATTCCCGCTTGAAACTGGCAGTAATCTGTGGGATGATGAGGCAAAAAGTGCTGCATAAAAGTTTTGGGTAGTAAAATAGAAGAAACAACATCCTGCGTTGAATGATAAGGGGAAGAGCTAACTAATGTGCTTTAAGATTAAAAAAAACTTTTTTTGTATCTGAATTTTAGTGTAAAAGAAGTAGTTGAATACATTATATGATTTTTTTGTAGAGCAGGTACTTAACCTGTGTGATGTCTGGGGTCACACTGCTGCTTGCATGAACCCAGTATTTTTCATATAAATTTGTTTATATATATTTCTAGATGTATAACTTCATGTGCTGAAGGCTCAGAATTGTTTGCCTTAGCAATAAAAGCCTGCAGCTGGTCAGTTTTATGACCTTGTGGTAATTACTGGATGAAGACCCTGGTTAGATATGTCTGCATAACAGTTTAGAGGGATCCTTCAAACTCTGGTCAAGAGATGTGCAGAATAGTGGCTCCTGCTAACGCTCTGAACAGAGCACTTTGAAGTAACTGGTTTCTTGTGTTCTCAGAGTCAGTGTAGTTCTTATCATATAGCTGTTTTCTCCAAAACAAACCCTGTATTGCTGTTATATATAAAGATGCTTGGTACTCTTGTATAAACTTTACAGTGTATGTCACAGACAATTCTGAAAATGAACAGATAATAATTTGAAACAAAGTATGTAATGGCAGTTATCTTAGTTCATAATAGAGAGGTTTCCTTTTTGACTGAACATAGAAGTTTATGCTGTGTGGTAGGCCCTTTTAATTGTGGCCATGCAGACCAATTGGCAAGATTGGCCCACCTGGAACTTGTTCCAGAATGAGAACCTTAAATGTATTACACATGAAAGCATGGATACTAAAACATATTTAGTAAAATATTTAAAATAGTTGCAGTAATTTTTCTCTGTCCCATAAAATGGAGGACATGACAGATTTTATTTAATTTCATTAATGAGTATGAATTTTAACATGTCTAAAATACATTAGTGGTCTTTAAAGCACATGTAAATAACCTTGTAGCTGTCTTTTATTAAAATATAAACTTGGGATAATAGTTTTAAAAACTCAACAGTGCTAAACTGATCTGTAAATATGATGGCCAATCAATTTGGGGAGGAGATGCTTTTCTAAACTAAATAAGAAATGCCCATAAAATATAGACACATTCAGAACACAGTTGGGTTTAAAAGTAAGCATATGCCAAGTAATGTGAAGTGTTCTTTCTGTAATTTCTTAATTTATTAAACATATGTTTAGCAGAACATATTGTTTGAATTTTGATATAGTGTTTAAAAGTCTTTTATGATCTGAATCACTGACATTACTATAACTTGTATTTTGTACCTTTATATTCAGATATACCTGTTCTAGCTGAAATGGAATGAAATATCTGTAAAAGTCTAAACAGTTTATATGGGGTACATATGTTTTACCATGCATATATCTATGATTGTGTTATGAGATGACTTGTCTAATAATAATGTCCTCTATTTAACATCTGGTTATATGCAATACAAGTAAGTTTAGCAATACTTGATTTTATAAGTATTTCCCAAAGACATCATCTCAGCTTTTTTTTTTAAAGTATGTGTTTGCATTTCAGTGGTGGATGAAGTTATATATATATATATATGTATATATATGTGTATATATATATATATGCATTTAATATGTGAGAGAGTCTGCTGATGCTTTGATTGATTGCTTATGTTGCATAACAGAAGTTGGCTGCTATTGCTAGTGGACCGGAATGGTGTTCTGTAAATTTGGTATACTTTGGGCCAGTCTTTTAACACTAGCAATTGCCTAATAAGTGTGGTCTCTTTGCAAACACAGGGAAAGTATTTGTGTGTATGAATCACACTGTAAATCACACTTTAATTGTGGCTTATAGGTAGTGGATTGAGACAGTACATGTGAATTGCAGACCAACACATCTGTTACTTATTCCATTAGAAAGTTTGGTTTTTTTGATGTGGCAAGTGGAACAAAAGGACAAAACTGTTAGGATTATCTTGTTAATAGTTTTGTAGTATAAGCCATTGTCTTTCTGCTGTAATATCCTCTCTGATTACCAAGTATTTTGCTCACTGTAAATAGGTTTGTGCAGAGGGTGATCAGAATAGGGTTTAATCTAGAAGTAAAATAACTTTCTGTTAGGGAACTTTATAAGAGAATCTTGTGTAGCCTTTTGAAGGACTAGGCTATCTGAGAAACAGAAAAAAGATGACAGTATATTATAACACACATTTATGTGTTAAAAAAGCAATGCTTACAGGAAAGAAAGGAGAAGATTGGGAAAATAGGGAAAGGACTTATTTTAGCTGCATAGATTTTTTTGAAATTAGCACACAGCTAAAATGGATAAAAGTATTTATTAAATGATAATTTGCAGAACGAATATCAGCAATTCTTGTTGGCACATAGTTTCTCTCTTTTCTTCTTAAACCGGTGTGTATAAAACTTTTTTCCCTCCCCCCTCAGGATGGCAAGGCTCGATGAAATGTGGAGGTCTTTCTCACTTACTGCCATGCAGTCGTCTACCAATCCAGTCACTGAGTCAAGTGAGAGTTTACACTTCCGATGGTCAGAAGAAAGGCCCTGTATCAGGTCCTGAAGGAACTGTGCACAAAGCTGGAACAGGTCTGCATGCTTTACATTTGTTTATCTCTTAACAGTCCTGTAATGTGACTGTATAAGGTTCTTATCTGTTTTATATTTAAAAGGAACAGATCTATTGGAGCACTTACTCAGCAAATAATTCTGTTAGTTTGCCGTGTTCTATTAAAAACTGATTGCAGAGCACAACTGCATGTATTATACTAAAGCTGAAGAATTTGGAAATAATTACTAGTCTCTTCCGTATATCAAGCCTTCCAGTGAATGAGCAGGGGTAGAAACAGAGATACAGTTTCTTTTTGTAGCTAAATTTAAATAAATTTTAAATGATAAATATTGGAGGGGGGTTGTGTAGCTCAAAGGATAGATAGTAGAATGCCTGCACAGTTAGTGATCTGCCCCTTCTAACCTGGACTAGATTGCTCTTTGGTGACTTGTATAAAATGAATTGGTGCTAGAGATTAAATGAGCATAAATACTGAACATTCTGATTCTGTACATGCTTTAGGCAAAATGGTGGGAAAGCTTAAACTGCTATTTAAGCTGTATGTGTTCTGTATATAGATAATTTCACCCTCTAGAATGGTCCATTTGGCAATGTCCACAAGTATTATATTATGTAGCAAATTTAATGGGTGGGGAAGCTTATGGGCAACTTTTGCTGTTGTGAAACTGGACAGCAGTCTAATTCCTACTGGAGTATTCTCTCTACAGCTGCTTGAAGACTCTTATTTTTCTTATCTGTCTTAAGCTAGTTAGGGGTGTGGGAGAAATTCAGAAATTCTGCCTCCCCTTTGTCTGACTGCTTTTTACTCCCTCACCTAAATCGTCATCTTGTTGTGTTTGAGTATCCCCCTATTTATATCCCATTATTTGGTTGCCGCAAGGTGAGAGTAGGTGTGTTATGTCTGCTACTTTATTCCTTCCTGTTCTCTGCTTTTTGAGTTCTTCTTCCAGTAAATATACCTGTTACCTACCTGTGTTCACATATTTTCCCAAGCAAAGTAAATGAGATGATGTTTTTTCCTCAAAGGTTACCAATTGCCACAGAACTGACTAGAGTTTTATTAATTTCACTCTGTGGCTACTTAGGAAAGCAGTGAACATCAGAAGAGCTACTGGGGCCCTCCATTTTCCAGTTTAGAAAAATAGCACTGCATAGATTTACATTGGGAAGGCTAACTTTACATTCTGAATTTTAAAATAAGAGCTTAAATTCTACGTAAATTGATAACTTAATCTCTCTCTGTTAAGAAAAGTTCCCATTTATTATTGGGTGACTATTTTTCAAGCCTTTGGTTAGTACCTTGTAAATTTCCAAAGTTTGCAGCAGCCTTTGATTATTGGTAACTTTAATCTGCTAAGATTGTTATATTTCTGAGTCTTTTTGAAATTACTAAAACTGGTGTCTGAAAATGTTGCTAGTGTCTAAGAGACTGCAATTGGACTTCAGAGTGAGAGGTGACTATTTGATTAAAACTATTACATTGCATTTAGAAAATCTGGAATCAAAGATGGCTGGCATAAGAGAAGATATTACAAAGACAGCTAAATGCTAGTTTACTATTCAGCCACTTGAAATTGCTGGTGATTTAATGCTATTATGGAGTAAAAATTAAAACTTGTAAGAATTAAACAAATCTGACGATTGTAAATTTAAAATTACAGTAAATACATGATCTAAAGATGTTTTTGTTGGTGTTTGGGTGAAACAGACCTCTTCACCTTCTCTTACAGTTCTATTGATTTTTGCTTCAATAGCTCACAAGGTGTAAGAGATACTAGGTTTCAGCAGATATTACATTTAAGCCTGTTGCAATTTATTTTCATAACAAAACATGGTAGAATTATGAAAAAAGCAAGACTGTTTCTTCATCCAAGGGTCACAGCATGGAACCTGCTCTTTTTTAAGTGCTGATCCTTGTGTATATTCAATAAATGGATGTGCATCTGCTCCAGGCACCAGCAGCTGGAGATTTGTAGCAAGTATCATGCATTTGTCCACACATGAGCAGTTGCCCTCCTCATTCCTTGAATTGAAAGAATAAAGAGAAATGCACACCGTGCCTCTTCCTTCTGAGTGCTGCATGACCTGAGTTGAAATTCTCTGTGTCTGCTACGATCTTTCTGTATTCCCACAGGGAAGCACTGTTCTAAGAGTTCTGGGATTTAAGAACTGTCTCTTGTCCCTCTTCGTTCTCTATCTGTGACAAACATTAGCGCTGCCTTTACTATCTTGTAAAGGCTCAAATCCCACCTCAGTGATTCCTCAAACTCCAGGAAGAACTGAAATATTTACCTCTCTGGCGGATATTTCACTTTGTCCGGACTGCAGTCTCCTTTTCTGTTGGGACAGATCCTCCTCTGAGATATTTCTATGCCCAAAGAAACCATCTTGAGGAGAAGATCCTCCTCTGTTGTGTTCACAAGTTGGAGCATCCTTCTACTGGAACTGACAGCACTGCTGGTAGAGCACGAATCTGTCTTTTCTTTGAGTGAATCAGACGCTCCAGATGACCTTCGTCTCTCTCACCTCCATCCAAGGGAAACAACTTTAGACAGAACCCACAAAAAGTCTTGGAGCCTCCTTCATCCTCTAGGATATGCATACCCAAGGGATAGTTGGTACCCTATATGTTGCCATTCCACCCACCCCCTGGTTGGGTGATCTTTCCTACTGAACTTCCTGGGCCCCGTGGGATCCATAGAACAGACATCCCAGGATAATACAGGAACTGCATTCCCCCTCCCCTCCCAGTATCAGTTGTCAGAGTTTGCTGAGGAAGAAGTAGAGCTGGATCTGCCAGTCCTGACTAGTGTGTCATTCTCCTTACCCGAGGAGACTGCTCCAAAATCCACTTCCCCACCTGATGACCAGAGGCAGAACCAGAGGGTAGCAACTGAGTTCCAGATACCTCTTGAAGAGGTATCAGGACACACAACATAGTCTACTGCACATTCTTCAACACTCTGGCTCTAGGAGATTGACCCTCCCAGTCAAGAAGGACATTTTGGACCTGTCTGATATGTGTGATGTACCACTGCCTCCTGTGCCCCTACCCCTTAGAGGGAGGAAAAACAATATTTTGTGTTAGCTAAAGAGGCAGGGTTTTTATTTACCCACCCAGTCCCCGACTGCTGAATGGTCACGTGATTACAGGTTACAGCATACCAAGTCTACCCCAATTGACAAGATGGTAAATGCCTTGGCCTCTTGGAAAGGAAAGTATTTTCATCAGTTAGTCTCCAGATCAGAGTTGCTGACTACCAGGCCCTGTTAGCCGAATATATTTTTCTAAATTAGTCCAAAATAATGGCTGAAGGCAGGTTGGTGGCTAAGACATCACTTCAAGCAGCAGGTAATCCATTGCACTGCATGGAGAGGCATTGCCACGGCAGTAGTCATGAGGCATGAATCATGAATGTGCTCTTTGAAGTTCTGTGCGGGGTCCCGAAAACCATTGAGGACTTGCCGATTGAATCTCATTTTTTCAGTGAGAAGACTGCCGAGTCACTACATTTTCCTAAGGACTCTAGGACAATTCCCTGCTCCCGTGGCATTTATATCCTAGCGCTGAAAAGGGAACACCACAAGCAAACCTTCCTCCCAGACATTTTATTATTAACATCCTTATGAACCACCACACACACAACAGATCTCAAAGACCCAGGTATGGTGCTTCCTGCATTTCTCCTACTGCTGCTTAGCCCCAGTTGCTGTTCAAGGATTTCTTTTAATGGCATACTCAAGGACCATGTCAGATATTGATGCCATGCTTTATTGTGGGCACTCCCCAATAAATGAGTACTGGAGATCATGCACTCCAGCTGCACCATCAAGTTTATCACTCTTCCCCACCAGAAACCCTCTTCCTGGTCCCTTTTTAGGGATCACTCTTACAAGGAGATCCTTCATCAGGAGAGGAACCCTCTCCTCCAAAAAAGGGCCATCGAGCAGAGCCCCCCCTAACAACAAAGGAGGGGGTTCTACTCCCGGTATTTCTTTGTTTCAAAGAAAAATGGAAAGTGGAAACAAATTTTTATTCTGTTCCAATTAAATATTTTATTTGCTAATCAAAATTTCTCATGGTAACACTGGCATCGATAACTCCCTCCCTGGAAGAAAAGACATGATTCACAGGCCTCAGCATGAATGATGCTTACTTTTATGTGGGTATTTACCAGTCCCACAGAAGATGTCTCAGATTCCTGGTAAGACAAGAGCACTATCAGTTTGAATAATTCTATTTGAGCTGGTAATGGCACCCAACGTCTTTATGAAAGTCTTCTCTGGGACAGCAGCCAAGATAAGGTATAATGGCTGCACTGTCTAGATGTCTGGCTACTGATGAGCAAATGAAACCAGGAGGTCCAGTTGGTGACCCTGCTCTTACTGTTCCTTCTGACATCCCCCAAGGGGTGAAGGGTGTAAACAGAGAAAATTCCACTTTGATTCTCCCAAGGGTTATAGCTTTTATAGGAGTGATCCTTGTTTTATCCTCGGGAAAAGCCTACCTCCCTATAGACAGATTTCAGGCTATAAATAGCTCATAAATCAAGTCCTCCTCAGATCTCACACCACAATCAGGGTCTGCCTTTTCCTGCTAGGCTACATGGCAGTGTATACATACATGACACTGTTTGCCAGACTCTGCATTTGCTGCCTGTAGGCCTGGCTTCAGTTTGTTTACTTAGTGGACAAGTTCAACCTGAATACTAGGATAATAATCTCACCAAAAGTCAGTGCCTCTTTTATATGGTGGGTGAAACCAGAGCAGATGCGAATGGGGGTCCCCTTTCTTCCACCCACTCCTAATACAAACAAAATCATGGATGCATCCCTCATAATATTAGGAGCACATATGGACAGTCCCACTACAGAAGGTACATGGTCCTCGTGGGAGGCCAGACTGCTTATTAATCTGCTGCAGATGAGGGCAGTTAGTCTAACCTGCAACATGTTCTTCCCACTCATATGGGGCTCCTGAATCCATGACAGGTGTAGTGGAGCAGTAGCTCCACTATGGGTAGGAAGGGGTTAACTGACTGGAGACGGGCACCCAATCAGCTGCAGAGGGCTCCTGAGCCAATCAGAGGGCAGGAGCCAGTATAAAGGTAGGAGCAGCAGGGCTGAGGTCTCTCCTGGGCTGGAAGGCTGAAGAGCTTAGGACCCCGGAGAGCTCCGAGTGCAGAGCAGCAGCAGGAGCCCGGAGAAGCCGAACCTTCTGGAGGGAGTGGACAGCGGCGAGCAGCTGGAGCAGCGGCCTGAGGGTAAGGAGCCAGGAATGGGCAGCGGCTGGATCTGAGCCAGTGAAAGAAGCGTGACTGGGGCAGCGGGGAAGCGGCCCAGGGAATTGACGTGTGTATAGTGAAGAGACTGGTGGGAGGCAGAAGGCCTCTGAGGAGGCACATAGGGTCCCTGGACCGGGGCCTGGTGTAGCGGGTGGGCCCAGGTCCTTCCCCGCTCCCCCCATCATGCCAGGAGTGGCGTGGGTGGCAGGTGGGGTTACAAGCTCACTGGCCCTAGACTGTTTTAACTTGTGGCTGGATTATAGTGGGCTGGACTAGACCACTGGGATGTGGTCCATGGACTAGGCCTGGCCCACAGCTGCAGAGTGGGCTAGGGGACCTAGATACCCTGGAAGGGGTGGGCTTTGGGCTCAGCTGGAGGGCTGAGGCCCCAGATAAAGACTCGAGGACTGAGTCTGTCATGTGGGAGCAGAGCATGGATTGCCAGCAGGGGGACCACTTGAGTCTTAATTCCCCGTAATGTCACCAGGAGGCGCCTTGCTGGTGTGCCTCGTGCTGACGAACTGCTACAACAGGTATCTCTTATGTAAAGAGACAGCACAGGATGGAGCAAGATGTTTGCCTCTAAGTATATAGGCCATGAACTTACAGAACTGGTGCACCAAGAACTTCATCACATAGTCAGCTTCTTACCTAAGAGATGCACAAAATACTCTGGCCATCAGTCTCAGCAGGCACTTCTCCACAGGCCATCAGCGGGAATTTTGTCTAAACTGAAATCTTCACCAAGTGTGTAACGCCCTCTTGGGATCTGTTCTCCTCCCAAGCAAGCAAGAAAATCAATCTCTATTGCTCCAGAGCATCATTAGGAGAGACTCTAAGAGTGATGTCTTTCTGTTATCCCAGTAGATCATTTGAGGTATGCCTTTCCTTCCATTCTTCTTTTTACCTTAGGTTTTCTGCAAGATTTGCCATAAGAGGGCCAGGAGATTATCTTCATCGCACCCACTTGGCCCAGGCAGATTTGGGTTTTGGACCTTCTGAGGCTGTTAGAGCTAGCCTTAATCACAGTTTAAAAAAAATAAAAATCTCCACTAGAAAATGCTGTTTGGCTAAATGGAGACCTTTTTATACCTGATCACAATGAAAACAATTATCATGAGAATTAGCAGGTTTTCCTGTCATTTTAAACTATCTCTGCTCCATCAACAAGTCATAGCTTTTAGTTTTCTGCAGGTGGGCTATCGGTTATTAGTGCCTTTTATCCTTCAGTGGGAGGCCAATGTCCCCACCAGAATTTGATTCTTGAAAGGTCTCATAAGGACTGATATATTTACTTTGACATACTCTCTTACAGGTAACTCCAACAAAGCACATAATCTAACTAGCTCCTAGTGGGTCAGTATAATAACCTTTATTGGATTACCAATTTTTCTAATTTCAGCAAGCTATTCATTATCTCAAAACATTCTAGTTGTAACCATATGTCAAGGGCACTTAAAACCAAGGTTGCTATTCACTCACTCTCTTCTATAATAACTTTGTCACATCCTCCCATTCTGATTAGCAGACTGCAAGTATGCAGCTGTCTGACCTTGCCTCACAAAAACTTAACATTATTCCTTGCTATGTGATATTTGGTTTTCTAGTTGTAGTTTCTAGTTGGTGTTATAGTTGAACACATAAAATGGCTGATTGCAGTATTGTAAAGTTCTGGGTTATATCACTAAAAATTGAGATTACTTACCTGTAACTGGAGGTCCCTATTTGTAGTCCACTACCTGCCTTCCTCCTGCTTTGTAGCCCCTCTGATTCATGGTAGGAGAAGGAACTGGAGAGGCATCAGTCCTCTCTGCCCTTTATGCTTTTGGTTCAGAGCATGGAGAGAGAAACTGCTCATCTGTGGACCCAACAGACACTAGTTGCACAAATCTTCTGTCTCAGGCATGTAAAGCACATGTGGTATACAGATCGGGACCACACACCTCTAAGAACCTCCAGTTAAAGGTAAGTAATCTCAATTTTTAGTGATTATGTCCTTAGGTAAGTGTTTCAACCTTTCTGAGCCTCCATTTCCCTATAAGTAAAAATGGGATAATATTTTCCTACCTGACTGGGCATCCTGAAGATTATTTTATTAGTGTTCAAAGCAATCTCATCTTCAATTTCTGCTTGTCTAAAAAACAGCAGTTCTGAATTCTTATACTCCATTCTTTTCTCATTGGTTCATTGTGTTTTTTGTCAAACTTCCAGTGCAGGATAATATATTTTAATAGGGTACTTAATGTTACCTGAATAGTCAAATATAAATCTTGACATTTGATGTGTAATTATTTTTTCCTTTGAAAGTTCATGGCATAACCTTTCATTAAATAATGTCACTAAGATTAACTTTTTTCTTGTTCAAAGACATCTGTACAACAGAGTGTGACTTCTGCCAAAACTGGGAGAAAATATGCCAGATAATTTTGCCTGTGTGTTTGAAGAATGATAGCTTGTCAATGCCCATTGTTTTAAATATCATGATTGTTTTAAATAACATGAGAAATGAACAGCAAAGAGTTCCTTATTTATTACAGACAACTTTTTAAAAAATTGCTGTTTTTCAAGGTCTCCAAAGAGCAGGTAACATTTTTCAATAGGAAGAAAAAAGTTTAGTTATTTTTAAGACTTTCCAAACTCATTCACTATAAACTGCAAGATCAGTACCAATACATTAGAAACTGTTTCTTGTGTCTTACTGTAATGTCAGTCGTTCCAAGAAAATACACTCTGACCATGTTAGACTTTTTTGGTAGTTCCTGTCAGATAAATTGGCTACTTCCTTGGTTAAAAGAGTAGTTACAAAGCCCAAGCTTTTAAGAATATTTCATTTTGAATAATTTAAATCAAATGTTAAATCAGGAGCTTCTCATTAAGCAGCCTACTTGAAGAATCCTTAAAGTCTTTAGAGTATTCCATGTAGCTTCAGTTTCAATAAATTAGTTTTAATTTTGCTAATGGTGGCAGATGTGTGCCAAACATCCAGTGCTGGAGTATTAAATACAGTGTTAGTTCTGTTTATTGGAATCATAAGGATTTTATTACAATGATACAGAGAGTTAAGATGGTAATTTGCAGAATAAGTATTCAGGCATGCATTTGAACTATCTGATAACATTTCTGATTTGTGATTAGAACACTCACTCAAATAACTGTAAGCTAATATTCACAGAGACCAATATCTGGAAATATATATTTTTCCCTTTTGCTACTTGGCGTCTCATTCTCTTTTTAGTAAAACAATTGTTGATTTGCTATGTTTTGGTGAGGAGTAAGTATATTTTTAAATTCCAAAATTTTAGCTAAAACACTTCTGTTGTCCAGTTTCAACTGAAATTCACAATACAAATCTGTGAGTTTTGATTTTCACAAACTACTGTGTTCTTTAGAATCCTAACTCTTTTGTTTAAAATGTTACCAGGTACTCAACAGTTTTTAATCTGTAAATCAAAGGAATTGTGATATTTTTACAGACAGAAAATATAGTGTCAGACTTATTATCTTAGTGGGGTGGTATCTTCAAATTTTGATTCTTGCTACTTAGATGGTAGAATTTTACATTGTTTGTCCAGAACTATAAAGATATAGCCGAAAGCATTTTTGATTCATGACCATATAAGAATAGCCTACAATACAGTGAAACCCCTAACAACTTTGTTAAATATTAAATTGCAACTTTCTGTGGTAAATTAATGTGTATTATTATTTGTACATTAACTAATTCAAATTATCTGAGAGTATTTAAAAATACTGTCTGAAAAGCTAAAAATGGTCAATTTTTTAATTCACATGACAGTAATATAACTATGCAATTTTCTGTTGACCTTGCTAACAATAATATTTTCTTTTATTTAATTATAATTGTTTGCAGGTATCAACAGTGAGGGTTTTTTTTTTTTTATTTTTACAGCTCGGGATGCAAGCAGTGCAGGCCAGAAACCACTTCTGTTGCAAGAGCCGATCCAAGTAAAAGGTAAACATGTGTGTTCTGTTTCAGTGTTACAGTTGTTAGGGTATATTGTTTCCTTTTGAGATGTCTTTCCAACTTCAGAAGTTAAAAGACTTAGAGGAAATCCTCTTTGAATGTTAGTAGGGGCCATGAGTAAATAGGAAATGTCTGTAGTAGTTTTTGTCTTTGTGCTTGCCTACACATACAGTAGAACATCCGAGTTATAAACACCAGAGTTGCAAACTGAGGTCAATTTCACACCTCATTTGGAACTGGAAGTATCCAGTCAGGCAGCAGCAGAGACCAGATACAATAGTGTTACATGTAAACTACTAAAAAAAACCAACGAAAAGCAGCATTTTTCTTCTGCGAAGGTAAGTTTCAAAGCTGTATTTAGTCAATGTTCAGTTGTATATTTCTAAAAGAACAACCATAACATTTTGCTCCGTGTTACAGACATTTCAGAGTTACGAACACCCTCCATTCCTGAGATATTCATAACTCTAAGGATGTACTGTATGTATGTATATAGTGTTTGTGAAAAATACTCATATGCAAACTTTCTGTTTGGTATCTGTTTATTTTTAGAGAATGTCTTCTGAAAATAGTGCTACTCAGAAATAGAGTGATTAATTAGAAATAACATTGCTGTAATCATGGTTTTAACTTTAACATTAAACTGATAGTTCATCATGTCTACACTTAAAAGCTTACAGTGGCACAAAAGCTTTGCAAATATAAATGGTAAGAGTAGACAGGGCCTAAGGAAAGGTGAGTTTTGTATAATGAGATAGCTAACTCCTGGTAAGACACACACACCTTTTTCCTAATGAGTGCATGGCCCTTGTGTCTTTAAATTGTGAGCCCTTCAGGGGAAGTATTTTTGTATGATGCTCAGCTCAATGGGACTGTATAGGCCTTTAGGCACAATTGTATCCTAAATATCTACTATTACAAATAGTAATAAAATGCTAAAGACTTTTAAAGGGGACACTCTTTGCTTTAAAATCTGTGAGATCGCTGGTGGGTTATTTTTTAAAGAATTTTAACTTTTTTTATTACGCTTCCTTGGAAACTTAAAACTGAAATTATTTTTCAAATTTGTCTTCTATTTTGAAATATTGAGTGGATACTTTGTGAACATGGAAGAACATTGTTATGTCCTGGCACACCTCTGAGCTACATAGTTGTACCAAACTAAGCATCAGTGTAGACAGGGCTTCTGCCGACACAGCTACAGCCTTTTGCGGAGGTGGGATTATTAAGACAACAGTGCAGCTGCTTGGTTTGTAGTGTAATCCTACCCTGAGTAATGTGTATCAGTATGATGAAACCGTGTTCTTTTGCTGTTCTGTAAACCTACCTGTGTTCTTGTAAGAGAAATAAAAATGTTGTAAGTGTATATCCCAAGATGTGAAAGTTGTTAAACTTATTTAAGGATTTGTTTAAAGCATGCAAAAACTATTTTCTCTATATAGTTAATGTTCTCTTCCATTCCACTGCACAGGTGACTCTGTGTTAATGTCCATTAGCTCCAAAGAGCACTGTGGAGGTAGATTGTGATGCAGCATATACTATTAGATGCTCCAAATTTACTTTAAAACAGTGTTGTAGATTAAAATTTACTGGATGCTATAAATACACCAGATTATTTTTGTAAATAAATGCTTAAATCTGTAATGCACTGTCAGCCGAAACATTTTGCTTCAGAGCTTCCAGAATTCAGACCGGAAATAAGGCACAAACTTTAACACTGAGGATAGTTAACCATTGGAACAATTTATCAAGAAATATGGTGAATTTTCAATCCCTTGCTGTCTCTAAATTAGGACTAGGTGTCTTCTAAAGTATATGCTGTAGCTCCAACAAAGTTTACGGGCTGGATGCAGAAATTAGTGGGTGAAGTCTGAAGGCCTCTGTTATGGAGGAGCTTAGACTAGATTATCCTAAGAGATTCCTTATGGCTGTAATCTATGAAATGTAAATTTTCAAAGATCTGCCTTCTCCTTTTAATACGCCTAATATCCTTTAGCAACCGTAATTGTTTTTCAGTGGTAACCTGCCTAACATATTTAAAAAAGTAAGCTTATCGTGATTTTAAAATCAATGTAAGGCCATTATACTTGTGGTGACAAGCAGCCAAAAACACATAACTGGAAGTATGATGAAATCGCATTTAAAATTGTGTGTATTTCATGGTCTCCTGCTTGTGTATCAAATTCTGAAAAAGAGGAGAATCTTCTACATAAAGGTAAAGAATGTGTATTTTTCACTGTTACACAATCCACAAAGCACAATATGGTTATTTGAAGAGAGACTACTAGGTGGCATATTTAAAAAAAATAAAAAAAAAATAGTATCATCTGTTTTAGTTCCGGTTTAATTCTGAAAAGATCTATAAAATAATTAACTACTGAAATTAGAAAATAATTTGCTAAGTCTTTGGCCACCAGTGACTGATTAGAACATGTATTTGTATCTGTTTTCTTTTGTTGCCAGAATAGCAATTTTTATTATTTTATTATTATATTAAATGACAAAATTGTTAAAAAGAATAATTTAACTTAATTTATTTTCATTCTTTCCAGAAAATTTATACATTTTTCTGCTCCTTATCAGCTGTAGAGTACCTTTCTCTTTTACATCTCTCATTAAACTTCTTTATCCCAGAATTCCTGGCAGGAAACAAGAATTTGCAAGTTTTCGTTTAAAGTTAATGGGCTAAAATGATGATTTCATGTAGAACTCACTTGTCTTTCAGGGCTTTTACTGTAGCATACTCCATGTGACTTTTAATTGCATTTGATAATACTTGTCTTTTTGTCTATATTTTAGTTAAAGCAGTTCTTAAAAAGAGAGAGTATGGACCAAAATACATGCAGAATAATTTCATCACTGGTGTCAGAGCAATAAACGAGTTCTGTCTTAAATCCAGGTATAGTAGTTTAAGTGAGTTTAAAGTATAACTATCTATATATTTTTTTACTTGTGTAGAATAATTTAGCACAGTGGGACACTAATCCTGACTGAAGTGTTGAGGCACCTCTCCAGTACCCACAATAAATTGTAGACAGACTGAGTTGAGGCTTCCTTTGAAGATAACTAAGCTTCATGCTTTCTGCATCTTGGTGGCTGATTGATTCAAACTCTTTCCTACACTTTTTAAAGGGGCATTGCAACAATTTAAAGTATACTACTGAAACAAAATTAACTTAATTTAAATTCTCTTTGCAACACCTCTAATCTCCGTGTTCTCCACAGTACTAACTCTGCATGCCAAGAAGCTGCAAATTCTATTAGTCACTGAAGAAAAATTCTGACTCTAAACAGCTAGTTTTTCACAAGGGGCTCATGCAGTCTTGTAGTAATAGATAGAGACCATGTGAATCTCTGAAATATGAAAGTCCATTTAGAAGCCACAGGAAGCTTCGTGTTAAACTTTAAGTACTTTAGTTTGTATCAGTTTACAAATGCTTACTGTGTTTTGTCAAATTAAGACTTAACTTAACTTAACTTAAGATTCTGATTTAATCAAATGTATTGTTCTGGGCCATGGTTATTGTTACTTAACAGCGTACTTAACTCTCTTTAGTATCTGTCATCCATCGCTGGCATGTCTTGCCCTTGAACAACACAACTTAAATGTCTGATCTCATTTATAAAATCTGTCTGACCTTTATTAAATAAGTTGTTTGCAGGTGTGGTGGTATTGCTAGGATATAAGAGACAAGGTCGGTGAGATAACATCTTTTATTGAGCCAACTTCTGTTGATGGAAGGGACAAGGTTTTGATCATCATAAAGCTCTTTCACAGGTCTGGGAAATGTAACTTGAATGTCTTGAGCGATATACAAGGTGGGACATATTGTTATCAGAAGAGTGATCTATAGAATGTGTGAAACCCTTCTGTTTAACAATACGTCCCACTTTAAATTTAATCTCAGACACTCAGGGTATCTTCTCCAGATCTGAAATAGAGCTTTCTGATGCTTGAAATCTTGTCTCTTTAACCCAACAAAGGTCAGTTCAGTGAAAGATATTACCTTACCTAACTTGTGTCTGTCTTCATTAACCATGGAAGTTTGGTGACATTTATAGCAATTACAATTTTTAAAATTCTGTTTCTGCTCTGGGTCTGTCTTGTCACCATGTTATCTGAATCCAGCTAAAGGTTTTACATGAAGTCAGTTTATTATAGCTTATTTTCTCTATAGGCAGGTTTATTTGCAACAGAATGATAAGGTTTAGAAAACCTGATGGATAAGGAAAGATTAATACAACTAGACGTGTTAATCTTGATGAAAGATGACAGGGGGCACGTGCTAAGTGTTCGGGTAGGTTTAGGGCTGTTATAAAGAGGATGGTGAATAGTTCTCCATGTCTTCTGTAAGTAGGACAAGGAGTAATGGGCTTAATCTGCAGCAAGGGAGATTTAGGTTAGTTATTAGGAAAAACTTTTTAACTATAGAATTAGTTAAATAATTGACTAGATTAGCAAGGGAGACCTGGCATTTCTGTCATTGGAGGCTTTTAAAAATAGGTTAGCTGTCAGGGATGGACTTAGGTATATTTGGTTTTGCCTCACTGTGGGGGCATGAACTTAAATGACCTCTGGGGGTCCCTTTTGGCCCTATGATTCTATAAAGTGTGTTATAATAAAAAGAAACTGGTAACCAAACATAACAAAAAGATGTGTGTTTCTGAAAGAGGGTCAATTGTTTACCAGAAGGTAAAACATTCCCATGTGGTTAATATGGGCCCACTGTTTGGGTTCTGAGCTCAGGCAAATCACAATCTGACTTTCACGAGCAATTTAAAGAATACTTCATGCTGCTTGTATTGCCACTGTACTGTGTTTAAATAGAAAACCTCAGGTTCCTGTCAATTCCTGTCAACGTGCCTAGTTAAGGAAAAAAATTAGGGGTAGATATTTAATTTTAACAATATAATCCTTTTAAGGAATAATATATTTGATCTTTATGTATAGTATAAACATGCTGTTTGTTTCCATCCTTTAACAGTGATCTAGAACAGCTGAGGAAAATCAGACGACGAAGCCCCCATGATGACACTGAGGCTTTCACTGTGTTTTTGAGATCAGATGTAGAGGCAAAGTAAGAGAGATTTTTTTTTTAAAAAAAAAAAGGGAAATTTGAAAATTGAGTTAAGTTAGGTTTTATGAGAGAATGGTAGGAAGTACTATGAGCTACAATTTTAAAAGGTAGCTTTATAATGGAAAGGGCAGTAGTTCCCTTTTTTCTGTCTAAAAGCATTTATATGTGCCCATTGTGGTAACTCAGTCCAGTATACAAAACTGAAACTTGGAGGGTTGCATTGTATATATCCAAAGAATTTAGGGGGAGAAAGGGAAAGTTAGATTTCTATCTTGTGTGATTAATTTGGAAGGATTTCTTGGTAAGCCATTGTGCTACATGATATTAGTGAAGGCTTGGTTTATGTGATCAAAAACTTGAAATTTTATTTTAAAAAGTGCAGTGTGTGAAAGATTTCCAAATTGTTGTTTGTATTTTGTGCAGGTCTCGAGAAGTTTGGGGGAGCCCAGAAGCTCTTGCTAGAGAGAGAAAACGGCGTAAAGAAGCAGAGATAGAATATAGAGAAAGTAAGTGTAGAGTTTTCAAATGTCTGCAAAATCACTGTTTACTCCAACCTTGGGGAAATAACACATCTTCACTTCATTCTGGTATGGGTGTCTATTATGTATATGTTTTTGTTAACGTTTTGTGGTATAGTGTGATTATGAGAAATGTGTATATTGTTACTGTTAAACAATTTGAATGTGTTTTGAGCAAAGTTTTCCTTCTTTGAGTATTCACAAAAATACCAAAACCAACTCAAGCGTTGCCTTTTATCTGTTTTATACTCTTTTGAACTGCTGATTCATGATGCCTTGTCTCTCGTAGTTTTTATAATTTTAGCCTAATTCTTTTTAAAGTATTTATTCTGATAATCCACTATTTCCTTTAAAAGAAAATTGTAGATTTTATTAATAATATATGGGAAGATTACAGCAAAATTCAATCTAATCAATATTTATAATGGATTTCATTTTTGCTCTTGTTGGAAGCACTGGCCAATTAAAATTCTTGCAGAAGCAATATTCTTTGAAGTGATTGTTTCAGTTACACAATTTTAAAATTAGAGGTCTGTTGTAGTTCTTAGAAATAAGTTTACCATTTAAAAAGTAAAGTAAAAATGGGCCTGATCCTAAAAACTGGTGGTAGCACTTTTGTAACGTAAAACATATAGTCCCAATGAAGGTGGGGTAAAGTTACTCATGTTTATAAGAGTGTGTTTTAAAAGGTTGTACAGATTGAAACTGTTTTTAAAGGATTTGAGCCAATTATTGCAAATTGTTGCCTGAAAACTTAACAACAAGCACAAGTTTCCAGATCTTAATTTGACGGCAAGACTGTAAATTGAATAAAGACAGAGCTGTAGAAAGGTGTTACACTGATGCACAGTTTACTCTTTGTGTACCTAGCACGGTGGGATCTTGCTCCATGATTAGGATACTGGCTGCTATGGTGGTGGTAGTAATAATGAGAGTTTGTGACACACAGAGCACCAGAGTAGGAAAAAGGGGTCTGAAGTTGAGGGTGCTGAAGAAAGAGTCACGGGTGGGATCCTCACCACCATTCTGGCACGTTTACTCCATGCTACATAAAGATGCCCTAGAAGTCTAGATCTGGCAAGTGGAAGAATCTTTTGGCATAGAAACTGTGGAAGACTGCTGTAAGACTACCTTCCAAGGATCCTCTTGCAAGTTATGACCTATCAAACGTGTCAGTAAAGGGAGAGGTGTGCCAGGAACAGGGTCATAGCACGCAGAGCTGTGGAGATTATGGGCAACACTGGGGACAGACTTTTCTTACATAGACAGACCCTCAGGGCTCTCTGTGTTATGCCAGGGGCTGTGCAGTATCCCAGAACTGGTAGGCTGCAAAGCTGGGTTAGTGCCGCCATCAATCCATTCTGTAAATTGTGCTGTAAATTGTGTGCCACCTCTTGGAGATGATTTACAGAAGCTCCCCCTGAAACTTAAATTATTTTTCAAGCTTTGTAACAGATGTGGTATGTCAACTAAGATGTTAGATTAAGATGAAAGTTCCATTTCATTTCCCCTCCTGAGTTTTTGCCATGTTATTCCTGGATTCTGTTAAGAAACAGAGATCCTTTAAGAAATTTTAATTTGACCAGATCTGCTTGTTTAATATAAATTCATTAGTATTTCGTAGCAAACTTATCTGATTTGTGTAAAGAAAAGAAATCCTGAAGTTATCAACTGCTAAATGCTGTGAATGTAACTAGATATGTCATATTGCAGATCTGTTTAGAAACCAAAAGTTGTTAAATGAGTTCCAAGAATTTCTCGGGGACACTAAGGTAAGAAATCATTTAATTCCTTTGGTAAAATCACCATTAAGAATTTTGCATGTGTGGTTGCTTAGAGCATATTTCTAAAAAAAAAAGAATGTGGGGAAGATGTATAGATGGCTTTTCAAGATTTTGTTGAAAGTTATACATGCCCTCCAATGTATCTGTTTTGTGTTCACTCTGATTGTAATAGACCCTTAAACTTTTAAAATACTTTTAAAATAGATTCTGAAATAATCGTAGGGTGGCCCATTTATAAGAGTTTAGTTTATGGATCTTCACCTCTCCCAGATTTATAATCACAGTCACACTGTGATTCCACTCTGGGCCTGTGGCAACTTCAGTACTTGCTGAATGTGTACAATCCACATAAAATTAATTACATGAAATCATATTGGTTGGGGTTTTTATTGTATATTTCATTTTCCTTTCATCTGTTTGAACCAATCTCTTCAGCCTCTTTTGGCTTTTTTGCTTCTTTCTTCCTATGCAATCCAGTAGATAGAGTTCCTAACTCCAGTCTTGTTGAGTGATTCCTGATACTTATTTCTGTTGGACTCTAGTTTCTCTCCTCACTCTTTTTATGGTTGCAGTGGCCCCTGGTGGAGGCT
The DNA here is from genome assembly GCA_007922175.1 of Pelusios castaneus. Taxonomy (NCBI): domain Eukaryota; kingdom Metazoa; phylum Chordata; order Testudines; family Pelomedusidae; genus Pelusios; species Pelusios castaneus. The sequence goes on along the minus strand of ML685769.1, from coordinate 27,568,893 downwards.
GCTATGCTTGCTTAACCTCCTTTACAGCTATTCTTACACTGTTTATTGAGCTGAAATGTCAGTGTCATGTGGATAACCAAGAGCTCTGCAGATCACCGTTTGAGAACTTCTGCACTAAAACTATGTATCTTAGCTATGCATCAGACCAGATTGTAAATCTAATGAACTGTCCATGATAAATTAGTGGATTAAGCAGAACTGTACCTCGATTGTTACAGGAATTCTAGTAATACATGATATGTAGGTGTTGTATATGGTATATAGTAGATTATTGGTAGTCTCTTCATAAAACCAGGTTTTAGTTATATTACTACTTCATTGTTCCAGTTTAGCAATTTATTTTAGCATTCTCTCATTTCTTTATATAGCCACGCTCCAGCACAGCATCTGTGTTTCTCAAGGGACCAGGAACGGTGGTGATGGTTGCTATTTGCATGTAAGTTTGGAAAAGTAAATGTTTTGTAAATGCAAGAGTAAAAAAACATACATCTTAGAAATGGAAATAGTCTATATATTTGAGTTCCAGGTGACAAAGTTGTCTGCAATTCTGCAGCTATGAAATTTTGTTGAAGAACTCATCATTGCTGCAGAAATGCGATCCACAAAACAACCTTTTTTTTATAAAAGAGATTGTGGCCAACTATTTTTTTAAATGGGTGCCCAAAATTAGGCTCCAAGTCCATATTTAGGTATCTAGTTAAATAAATGTCATTACTTTCCAAAGTGCTGAGAATTCAGGAGCTCTCAAGGAGGCCACTGATAACTTAATAATAAAGCAGCTAAAACATTAGTTTCATTCGCCCTTCTCTGCGATATAATAAAACAAAGTGCTGTAGTTAGGTTCCATTAAGATTTAATTACTTTTGGGAGATGCTGCAGTAGTTTTAGTATTTTGTGGCATATTATAAATGTAAAAAAAGAGCACTTATCAAAGTAAGTAAAGTATCCTTGGTTTTAAAAACATTTCTTTTCATTGTACATAATCTGTAATGGATCTCTGTCAATAGGAAGAAATAGAAAAATTATTATCTTTCTCAATAGCCTACTCTAGTCTGCAGACTCAAATCTTAGTTGAAATGAATAGATTTATTTGCATTGTCTTCATGAACAGAGGTTAGGATTCTTTCAGGAGTACGTTTATCTGTATTTAGAGATCAGAGAGACTTGTTCCATCTTTGATCAAAGAAAGTCTAGTCTTTCAAAGCCTGGGCGGCTAAACAATTTAATGGTTAAAATAGCAACCAAAATTCTTGAAAGTGAATGGCAAAGGCAAAAAGCTTTTTATAGCTTATGCCCTCTCCTGCTTTTGTATGATATGTGGAGTGAGCTTCATATATTTTGAAACAAAAGATTTTATACGTGTGTAGTGGTTTTGTTTTTCCCCCCGTAAATTTAGAAATCTGTGTTTTGACTTCATTGCTTTTGCTTGGAGAAATGTTGAATTTTTCCTTCTTCATGTATTTGTCAGGAATTTGAGTTAAGTAAAACAAATGTAAACCCCACCTTTAAGTGAAGCTGATTGAAAAACTGTCACTAGCTTTCCACAGAGTTTACCCACAAGAAAGAAAGTCAAAACTGAATATTTTAATTAAAAAAAATGCAGAATAACATTTTTTAGAGGAAGTGTACAGAGCACACGGTGTTTGTCCTAGAGAGTTTGTAAAGTGGGTGGTTGCGGCTGGCACCCTGAGATTGAAGGGAGGCTTTATAGAAGAAGGCACAAAGATCTAGATGGGAAAAAGAAAGATTGCTGAGGCTTGACCCGTTGTGCTAAGGGGGTAAGGATGAACTAAAAGATATGACATCTTTATAAATTGGGAAGTAGTTTTGCCATGTCTGGAAGGTGAGGGCAAAAAAATTGCAACTTTCAAAAGTATGGCTTATGGTGTACAATTTATTTTTAAAAAGTTACATTTCCCCAAAATCTGAACTCTATATCCCTGCATATTCCACTTAACTAGAAAGATTTTTAATCTAATAAATTCATTATATGTACTAATTATTGAATTGATAAATTGACTTTTGGTGAAATTTAGTTTCCTTATATGCTGATCGTAACGTAAGGTTATATAAAGTATCTGTGATTTCACTTGTGATTATTTTAAATACTGAGTGTTAATTTTCATATAATATTGCTAACTTGGCTTTCTTTTCTCTCCAATCTTAGAAATGGTTTGAATTTTTTCTTTAAACTACTCGCTTGGGTTTACACGGGTTCTGCTAGCATGTTTTCAGAAGCTATACATTCTTTAGCAGATACTTGCAATCAGGTAAGAAGTGTTTCCAGTGCACTTAAGTTTAAGTTAAAGTGATTATAGTTAGCTTCCAAGAAGGAATGCAGACCCTTGAAACAGTTGTGCTTGTAGATTGTTCTTTATTCAGAAATCAAGTGTCTGACTCCTGGTGTTGGTTGATTACGAATCATTTGAGTGAAAAACTGCAGGGCACATTACAAATAGAGGGAAAGTAGCACTTTGCATTTAGTTTTGAGACACAGAGTGGGGGTGTCACTGTACTGCTCTCAGAAGCTTTCAAAATTGTGTTCTTCACTGAGAGTCTCTAGTTCATCTTCCCCCTACTTGTCTAAGTAATAAAAGTACAATTTCATTTTAAAGAAAAGTTAAAAGAATGTTAAGGATGCAAAGTTTAGCACTCAAAAGTTAGGAAACATCAGGATTACCAATGCCCAGGCAACCTTAATTTGGACCATCTTGTGTGTATGTGTTACTAAGGTCCTGTCCGGCATCACGTAGGAAGAGCCATGAATAGAATGCAGTTCACTAGAGTCTCAGTCTAATGCCTTAAACCCAAGAGAGGAAACAGTCTGCCTCATTCATTGTCCATCCAGTCCAATGAATGAAACCTTTGTCCTGTAGAACGAATAGGATGTGACCATGTAATTGAAGGCTGTATCACAATTAGGGTCCTATCAAATTCATGGTCTGTTTTGGTCAATTTCATGGTCAGCGGGTTTTAAAATTATTCGGTTTCACATTTTCAAGTGTTTACCTCTGAAATTTCAGGGTGTTGTAATTGTGGGGGGCCTGTCCCAAAAGAGGGTCACAAAGCTGTTGTAGGGGGTTGCAGGATCACAATTCTTAGAGCTGCCAAGCTTCCTGCAGCTGTGGAAGGTGCATAGAGGTAGGTCTGTCCCTCTCCAGCCTACCTAGGGTTAGCAGCTGGTGTTCATTGCATGGTAGAAGCCCCTGGTTAGGATGTCTCCAGCCTTGTCCATCTATCTCCCCTCCAATAGCTAGATTTCATTCATGGCCAAGAATATGGTCACCATTATTCTGGCATTTTTTATAGTTTGATGGTCTGACTTTGCAATATTAATGCTTTTTAATGCAATTTTTCAAATATAATTTGTTAGGTTTTTTTAAAAGCAAATGAAAATAAAATAATTGCATCATGTGGAGCCATACTGACCTCTTTTCATGGGTCCTCAACAGGGTTTTTTAACTCAAGACCCTTTGGCTATGTCTATACTTGTTAATTTAAGTCGACTTAACTAAGTCGACTTAGTTAAGTTGACTTAGTGCATCTGCACTTAAAATTAAAGTCAACTTAAAGGGGAACTTAGAAAGTCGACCTAGAGCGTCCACACTGGACGCTTAAGTCGGCTTCTAGGGGTTAGGGGGACCTAGGGGAGGTCCATGGGGGCAGGGGGGGCACCCCTTGCCCAATGCCAGAGGGCTCAGCCTTTGCCCCATTGTACATAGGTACAATGGGGCAAAGGTGGTCAGGGACCCTGGCAGGGCATGTGGGCAGGGCTCTGCCCTGCCCTGTGGGGGGGCATGCGAGGCTTCCCCTGTGGCCCCCCCTGGCAGGGAGGGCATTGGTGTAGTCCTGGGGTAGCCCTAAGTCGACTGGCTTAAGTCGAATTCAAAGGAGGTGTTATAAAGTCGACTTAATTTTAATTAAGCAAGCTTAAGTCGACTTAATTTACAAGTATAGACTCAGCCTTAGATTCACAGCAAAAACCTGTACCACTCTAGCTAAAGGAATAACTGATAGTAGTAGAAGGCTCACCAAAGGAATGAGTGACAAATTTACCTCTATCTTGCCCAACCAGCTGCTAAGTAACAGAGGACTGTTGGGAATCTGGTGTCATAGAATCATAAAATCTTAGGTTTGGAAGGGACCTCATGAGGTCATCTAGTCCAGCCCTCTGCTAAAAGCAGGACCACTCCCACTAAATCATCCCAGTCAGGGTTTTTTCTAACCAGACCTTAAATATCTCCAAAGATGGAGATTCCACCACCTCCCTAGGTAACCCATTCCAATGCTTCACCACCCTCCTAGTGAGACAGCTTTCCTAATATCCTACTTCAACCTCCCCAGCTGCAACTTGAAACCATTGCTCCTTGTTCTGTCCTCTGTTACTACTGAGAACAGTCTCGCTCCCTCTTCTTTGGAGCACCCCTTCAAGTAGTTGAAAGTTGCTTCAAATCCCCCCTCAGTCTTCTCTTCTGCAGACTAAATAAGCCTAGTTCCTTCAGTCTCTCCTTGTAAGTCATGTGCCCCAGCCCCCTAATCATTTTAGTTGCCCTCCGCTGGACTCTTTCTAATTTGTTCACATCCTTTCTGTCGTGGGGAGCCCCAAACTGGACACAGTATTCCAGATGTGGCCTCACCAGTGCTGAATAGAGGGGTATAATTACATCCCTCGATCTACTGGCAACACTCCTACTGATGCAGCCCAATATGCCATTGGCTGTTCCTGGCTCTGGATGAAAGTGTGGCTAGTGGCTATGTACAGCACAGCTAAGCACGTAGATTTGGCACATTCATTCTGAAATGCAGTGTGGCAAAGTGAATGAGACTTAGGTTTGCCATATTAGAGAACTGGGTCCAGATTAATGGTCCTTTTATGCTATTCCACTGATGTGCAAGGGCCATAAAAGAAAGAGTAGCTCTAGGGAAAATTCTTTCAGTGCAGAAGCAATATAGACCCATTGTGTATGGTTCCTTTACGTTGTTCCCTTTGCAGCCCTGCTTGTAGGTATTTGTCAGAGATTAACAAAAGAAGTTAAATATTTTTCCCATTGGATATATTTTCTTTTTAGGTATTTGTATGTGAGTTATATATATGGTTAAAGCATGCTAGCTCAAATCCTGAAAAGATTTAGCTTGTGCTTAAACGCCCATTAATGCAATTAAGACTACTCATGTGCTTAAGGTTAAGCATATGCCTAAATATTGGCAAGGGCCTGGATTTATAAAAGACTGCACCATTGGATTGAATCCATTCTAAACTAAGGGCAGGTCTACATTTACTGCCTAAGACTATCTAATTTACATCATTGGGGTGTGAAGAAGACTCCCCCCTCAGCGATGCACGTTACAGAGACCTAAGCACTATCCACAAATATAGCTTCTGTCTCTCACAGAGATGGAGTGTTTGTGTAGACAGGAGCGCGCTCACCTGTTGGCATACAGTGTCTTTATCAGATGCGCTACGGTGCGGCTGCATAAATCTAATGCTTCTAGTGTAGACCCGCTCTAACTATCAGAAGCATATCAACTCTTATGCCATCAGATTTTCAAGATGTAGGCACAGACAATACGTTTTTACTTTTTCTAATTTGGTGACTTGTAGAGCCCCATGCGAATACAAAAACGTGGATCCAGATCTGATTTGCATCTGCTCAGTGTCAGTCTCTATCTGAGCCGTGATCTGCGTGCCGTGTTTTATATGCATTCGTAACCACATCTGCAACTGAGCTTGGGCTCACGTTCAGCATTTTTGCCCTTGTTTGGCTCATTCCCGCATGGATCCTGCCCATTTTTTTCCTTTTCTTGTTTGCATTTCCCGTGCTGTGCAGTCAGTCAGATTCAATCAGATTTCCTTGGCCACCAATGAAATTTCTGATTGACAGCATGGCATCCGAACCGCAAACAAGAAAAGGAAGAAGTAGGCGGGGAAGGCATGGGGGATGAGCCAATCAAAGGCCAGCATGCTAACTGACTGACAGTGAGCAGTGGCTCTCAAAGCCCCAGCTGGCTGTGACTGAGACTCAGACAACAGTCAGAGCTCAGCTGGGATTGCCTGGAGCACTTCCATGTTCCTGTGTCTGTTGCTGATGAAGATCATAGCAGCAGCTGCAGTGATCAATCGCAACCTGGGCAGGTAAAAGTAGAATCCGCATCTGAGGGCCAATCCAAAACAATGGGGTTGCGGATATCCGCACCTGCATCTGCGATCTGAAGTGGATACCCATGGATCTGCAGGGCCCTAGTGACTTGTACTAAATGTATACCTAGCAAGTTGAAATGTAAATATAGGCTAATTTTATTTCAGATTGCATTAAACCTAATGAAGATTAGTATTCTTATTGCGATAGTGTGTGCATAAACTTCTGTTTAGGCAGGTTTTTTTTTTTTTTTTAAATTAAACAGCCTTTGTTTCCTGATTACATCCAAATGGAGAATGCTACAAATATATAGATACTGTTATATTGAACATGTTCATACTTTCCATTTTAAATTGTTGCTTTAAACTTTTTAGAGCTAGAACTAACCAGATTTAGGTGAGACAACAGAGTCCTGTGGCACTTTTAAAGACTAACAGATTTATTTATCGCATGAGCTTTCGTGGGAGAAGATCCCACTT
>ML685769.1:27519189-27552825 GCA_007922175.1 Pelusios castaneus | reverse complement strand
ACGACAGCCCACGCATAAGAGATGAAAAATGGGAAACAAAGACTCACCACCAAGCAGGATGGATGACCTTCACATTGCTTCTCCTCAGTCCCAGTCCCAGGATGAAGAGGACCAAGGCGACAATACTCACCTACTCTCCCCACCCCAGGAGGTATCGTCTGTTGCGGATGAAATTAGTATCCCATCCACATCCTCACAATCATTTGACGATGCCAAACGGTTCCAGGAACTGTTCAAGAGGGTGGCTTAATCTATGGAGATTCCTTTGCAAGAAGTGACTGAGTCACATCATAAGCTCCTTAACATCATGAACACTAGAGCAGCGACAAGACTAGCTCTACCTATGGATAATGCACTCCTGGAGCCGGCAGACTTAATCTGGCAGACTCCTGCATCTGCTCCGCCAACTAACAAGAAAGCAGACAGAAGATATTACATTTCAGCCAAAAATTCGGAGTATCTGTTTACTCACCCCACTCCAAATTCATTGGTAGTGGAAGCAACGAGTCGCAGATATAAGCAGCAGTATAATAAAATCACTCCACACAACAAGGAAGACAAGAAGTTGGATTTATTTGGGAAAAAGATCTACACCTCATTATCCCTTCAAATGCGCATTTCAAATTATGCAGCTCTGCTGGCAAATTATAATCATACAAACTACCTAAAATTGGCTGACTTCATAGATGTGATCCCAGAATCTATGAGACGACAGTTCCATTCCATAATCAGAGAGGGCCAGGTGATATCACAGACAGCTCTGCAGGCGGCCTTGGACATAGCAGATCCAGCGGCGAGATCCATGGCCACAGGAGTAGTGATGAAAGATCTGCCTGGCTGCATTCAGCTGACCTCCCACGTCAGTTGCAAACATCAATCGAAGACCTCCCCTTCGACAAGAAGTTGTTCTATGAAAGGACAAATGACGCAATGCATACCTCAAAAGATGACAGTGCCACGCTGAAAACATTTGGTATCTACCCCAATATGACCAGAACACGTATTAACAGATACCAACCATATAATCCAAGATTCCATTATCAATACACGACCAGACAAAATTACAGAAGGCAAGACCTGCCAAGGGGCAGGCACCGAGCCCAGAGACGCAGACAGAATATGGGGCATTCTACTACATCTCAGAACCCCCCATCCAAGCCACAATTTTGAAAGGTTGGTCGAGGGATCGATAAACCTCGACCAAGTTCCGCGGCAGGTATTGAACTTCCATCATCGACTCAGAGCCTTTTACCACGAATGGACGGCCATTACATCAGATAAATGGGTACTAGAGATCGTCAACACCGGGTAAACCATTCCGTTCAAAACACCTCCAAAGTACATTTCCCCTTCCCTGTCCCTATTCAGGGACACATCTCACGAACATTTGCTTCAGCAGGAGGTGCAGCGCCTATTATATCTAGGGGCAGTAGAAGAAGTCCCACAGGATCACAAAGGCAAGGGTTTTTACTCCCCCTGTTTCCTCATAAAGAAAAAATCAGGGGGATGGAGGCCTATCCTCGATCTCAGAAGGCTCAACAGATTCATAACACAACAAAGGTTCAGAATGACTACATTAACATCCATCATTCCTGCCCTAGAACCAAACAACTGGTTTGCATCCCTCGACCTTCAGGACATGTGTTTTCATATCTCAATACATCCATCTCATCGAAGATTCCTAAGATTCAGAATGGGAAGCATGCATTACCAATACACGGACTTGTCTTTCGGCCTTTCAACGGCCCCAAGAACATTTCCAAAGGTGTTCTCGATTGTAGCGGCCTGTCTAAGGAAACAAGACATCGTGATCTTCCCCTATCTAGACGATTGTCTCCTAAAAGCACGCTCTGAACTGAGAGCAATGGATGATCTAGCCTGTGCTATCCAGCTGTTCCAGAGATTAGGACTCCTCATAAATTGGCAAAAATCAATCACAGTACCCTCTCAGATCATAGACTTTATTAGGGGCAAGGCTAGACTCTCAAAGAGCAAGAGCCTTCCTTCCCCAGGACAGACACGAGGCAATCAGCAATCTCGTAGATGCGGTATGCATCGTCCCCACAGTGGATGCTTTGACCTGTATGAGGCTGTTAGGCCACATGGCTGCCACTACGGCAATGGTTGAGAATGCTCGACTTCATATGAGAACACTACAGCTGTGGTTCTCAAAGGCCTTCAAACCACATTGGCATCCAACTCACAAAATAATATCGGTACCAAGGGACATAAAACGATCCCTGCAATGGTGGAAGTCACCTCGAAACCTCCTCATAGGAGTACCTTTCCAGCAGACGACACCCATCATGTGGATGTCAACCGATGCCTCTCTCATAGGTTGGGGAGCATGCCTGCACAACGAGATGGCACAAGGGAAATGGACTATGTCAGAGTCCCACCTACACATAAACATTCTGGAATTACGTGCCGTTTGCAGAGCATGTGCACATTTCCTCCAAAGAATCAGGAACAACCACATTCGAGTTATGACAGACAACATAGCTTGCATGTATTATATAAACAGACAGGGAGGAGCGAGATCTCCCTCACTCTGTGTAGAGACTATGAAATTATGGAAATGGTGTGTAGCCCATGGAGTAACTATCACAGCGACCTGTTTACCAGGAATCCGAAATACAATAGCCGACACACTCAGCAGGACCTTCCCTGATCACGAGTGGGAATTAAACCAAGACGTGTGGGAGACCATATGTCAGCACTAGGGGTACCCAATTATAGATATTTTTGCAACCGATCGGAATCGGAAATGCCCCCAATTCTATTCCAGAGCAGGACTTGGAAGGGCACCCCTGGGAGATGCTTTCCACCATTCTTGGACAGTAAGTCTATTATATGCTTTTCCACTGCTCCCGCTCATCCAGAAGACTCTAATCAAGATACGACAAGACCAAGCGAGAGTAATAATGATAGCACCTGCTTGGCCACATCGACGGTGGTTCACTCTTCTCTTACAAATGTCTATTCAACCACCTTTGCGCCTTCCCCTCAGACGGGACTTGCTTGCACAGAACAACGGCAAGACTCTGCATCAGAACCTGCACAAAATGCACCTGACAGCCTGGCTACTCCATGGTTCACACGAGAAGAACTCGAATGCTCTGAACCAGTTCGGGAGGTACTTCTAAATAGTAGAAAGTCATCAACGAGGCGTACGTACCTACTGAAGTGGAGAAGATTTACTGAATGGTGCAGATCAGAATGCATCGATCCTTTCCGGGTCTCGATCCCAATTGTACTTGATTATTTGTTGCTCCTGAAAAGAACAAAATTATCATATAGTACGGTAAAGGTCCACCTGACAGCTATATCAACCTTTCACTCCGATAGAGGGGTAGGAACTATTTTCTCGAACCCATTGATAAAGAGGTTTATGTCAGGATTACAGAACCTTTACCCTGAGATACGACTACTACCACCAAGTTGGGATCTCCACTTGGTCCTTCAGGCGCTTACGGGCCCTTCCTTTGAGACCCTAGCGAACTGCTCTTTGCTACATCTCTCGATGAAGGTTACTTTTTTGGTAGCAATTACGTCGGCCAGAAGAGTAAGCGAACTAGGGGCTCTAATGTCAGAACCTCCTTTCACTGTATTCTATAAGGATAAGGTCACAATGAGGCCTCATTCAAAATTCATCCCGAAAATTTCCACATCATTTCACTTACTCAACCTATAGACTTACCTGTCTTCTTCCTGAAACCGCATGCCAATCTCGATGAAGCTCATCTCCATACTCTCGATGTCAGACGGGCGATAGCTTTCTATATAGATAGAACAAGATCATTCAGAAAATCTGATAGACTATTTGTAGCAATAGCTAACAGGTGTAAGGGCTCAGTCCTTTCTTCACAAAGAATCTCAAAGCTAATATCCACCTGTATTCGAGAAGCCTATAACGCGAAGGGCATTCCTCCACCAGCTACCACACGAGCCCACTCCCCCAGGGCCATGGCAACGACTACAGCCTTCTCAAATAATATCTCAATTACGGATATTTGTAGGGCAGCAACCTGGGCCTCGCCACATACCTTCATTAGGCACTATGCAATAGACAGTATGACTCGAGCAGACGCAAGACTTGGACAGTCAGTCCTGGTTGTGGTGCAGAAACAAGGCCCCAAAGCCCTACCGTCCAACTAAGGACACTGCTCGCTATACACCTTAGGTGTAGCACCCATGGGGACTCCTCTCGAGGGAGAATGGGAGGTTACTCACCTTGGTGCAGTAACTGAACTTCTTCGAGATGAGAGTCCCTGTGGGTGCTCCACCACCCGCCCTGCTCCCGTCTCTACTTCGGAACCTTGCAATAGTATAGGTAGAGAAGGGAATGGGCAGTTGGAGCTGCGCGCGTTCTAAACAGCGCCAAGGGACGCCGCGAGACAGCTGTCTCACGCGCGCGGCTCCAACGACAACTACTTTCAAATCTCCGATCAGTGACGCAGCGCGCAACACCTTAGGTGGAGCACCCACGGGGACTCTCATCTCGAAGAAGTTCAGTTACTGCACCAAGGTGAGTAACCTCCCATTTTTCAACTACTGATGATAGATAAGCTAGTGACCTGGGAAGGGGCATGAGGTGGGGTGGGTTCTGAGTTATTAGAGAGAATTTTTTTCTTGACTGGTTGGTGAGACTTGCCCACATGCTCAGGGTTTAACTGATCGCCATATTTGGGGTTGGGAAGGAATTTCCCCTCAAGGCAGGTTGGCTTGGGCTCTGGGGGTTTTTTGCCTTCCTCTGTAGCATTGGGCATGGCTCACTTGCTGGTTGATTCTCTCTATTTTAAAGTCTTTAAATCAAGATTTGAAGATTTTAATAACTCAGTCATAGGTTAGAAATTCATTACAGGAGTGGGAGAATAAGGTTTTGTGGTCTGCATTGTGCGGGAGGTCAAACTAGATGAACATATTGGTCCCTTCTGACCTTAGAGTCTATAAGTCTATAAATCTAAGCTCTAGTAATAAAAGAAAAAAGAGGGTGTTACTGTGGTTAAAAGATGGGCATACATATAGGTATGAGTAAAGGTTTGGGGACAGTTTCATAGCAGAGATGGTGAGGCTGCTGGTTTGTAAAAGTCTTTCTGGAATCAAATAAAAAGGTGATAGTCCAATAGGCAGTCCATTTGCAAAGTTTGTTCAGATTCTTTCACGAGAATTCCAGGGTGAATCCAGAGTATAACCTGGAAAACTCAGAGTTGTGACTTAGAGTTCCCCTGTTAAAATTTAAGCAGTTCTGAGACGAAAAAGGATCAGACCTGGCTCTTCTTTTATAGTTGAAGCAAGTCATTTTCATATTAGGCCCTTCCTTGGGTGAAGAATAGGTAAAACGTATATTGTTGCTTTGAAGCCAATCTCTGTTTCCTATGGATACACAGGTAACTAATAGTATTCATTAACATAAGGCAATTAACCATTCACACAGGTCACAGGCTGTTTTACTATATGGAATTTAGAAGTTTCTAAGATAAACGAGGAAAGTAATATTATTACATCACAAGTTCCCTCTAAATGATATTACCCCCTTTTGATCTCTGAATCAAGAGAGTACAACAATGAAGCATTGTGAGATGGGAATAGAATTTTAGCATCTACAAGTTAGATTACATTTTTAAATTTCTAACAACTTTTCATCCTTTTGTTTGAACTCTGTCTCACTCTAAAATATGTTCTCCAGCCCTCAAATCATTTTTGTGCATCCGTCTACTTTAGCTCCTCATTATCCTTTTTAAAATGTTGACACCACAACTATCTGCAGTGTTTTGGTATTGGTCTCACCAGCATAGTAGGCAGAGGTAAAATCACCTCCCTGTGGCTACTTATTATTCCTGTTTTATATATCCAAGAATTGCATCAGTTCTTTTTGCCACAGCATCACATTGAGAGCTCATGTTGAGTTGCTTGTCTGCTATGACCCTTAAGTCATTTTCAGAGTCAGTTTCAGAGACTCCTATTCTGTAGCTATGGCCTCTGTTCTTAGATTTCTAGCTTTTCAGTGGGTTGTATCAGAATATGTTTTGTTTGAATGGGCTCAGGTTACCAAGCAATGCGGGTCACACTGCAAGAATGTCTTGTCCTCAATATTATTTACCACGTATGTATTTAATCAGAATGTCATATGGCACTAAGACAAGCATTTTATAAAAGTTAAAGCATTTTACATCTGTGCAGTTATCTTTATCACTCAAACTTGTAATCTCCTCAGAGAATGAAAGATTAGTTTGGCAAGATTCATTTTTTTCATAAAACCCGGTTGTCTGGTGTTAATTGAATTCTTAGACTTTAATTGTTTTATCTGTTGACTCCTGTATCAGCTTTTCCATTATGTTGTCTGGAATGGATGTAAGACGAACCAAGTAAGCCTATAGTTTATCTGTGTTAACTCACTGGTCTTTCTGAATTTTGGTAGATCACTAGCATTTTTCTGGTCTTCTGGAATTTCCTCAGTATTCCAAGACCTGTTAAAAACTAGCATCAGCAGTTCAGAGATCTCTTCAGCCAACTCTCTGAAGAAATTTGTGTGCAAGTCATTTTGGCCTGTTCACTTAAAAATGTTTGTTAGTGCATTTTGTCTAACCTAATTCTTCATTGCTAATTGTCTGGAAGATATTTTCACATCCCCATGATGTATCCTTCTATGCTTCTAATTATAAAACAGAAATATTTATTGAATTCTGCCTTTTCTGCAGCATCATTAAACAGTTTTACTGTCTCATCTAATAATGGGCCTGTACCATTGCTGGGATTTCTTTTGTTCCTAATACTTTAAAGTCTTGTAGTCCTTAGGCCTGCCAGCCATTGGTTTGTTCCTGAGGTCTTCAGCTTTCCTTATGAATTTTTTGCACTTCATAAGTTCTAATTTATATTGATTGCTATCTATTTCTCCCCTTTGCTATTAGAAATAAAAACTCTAGTATATAACGATTTGCTTCCTTCTCTTTGCCACTGAACCAAATGGACTTGCGCGAAAGGTGGCCTCTTTCTTGATTATGGAGTCATGGCTCTTTTGCCATCTAATAAACTTCTTAAAGAAATTCCTATCCATTTTGCTCATAATCTTCATCTTTGGGAAATCCTTTTGAAACACAAATTATATATTTCTGGTTAGGACTGTTCTCTGTTCATTGTGAATGTAATCAGGTCATGATCACTGCTCCCTAGGCAACCAGCAGCTTCCAGTCCAGTGATTAATTCATTTTTATCCATCTTTATCCAGTGAGGTTCAAAGTAGTTGCTTCCCATTGGGCACAGTATCTTGTGTGTTAAGTTATGCATTTTTAGAAGTGATATGACTTCTAGCATGAGTCATTTAGTATATGTCTTTCAAATAAGTCCCCCATAACAGCACAGTTTTTCTTTCCACACTTTAAACAGGTGTTTAGGGAGTAGCTCATCCTATTCTCAGTTTTGATTCTGTAACAAAGTATTTGTTAGCACATTGATCTATGTGCATTCAAGATTCTGCTGGAACTATAATGCAGGTGATGGTGTCTCTAACGATTACTACCAGAAAACACCTCTTGTCTCTGTCTTGTCTGAATAAGTTATAGCCAGTGATTTTAACATTCCTGTTATGAATTTCCCTACCAACTTTCAGGAAAGCCAATTTTATCCAATTCCTTCTTATCAGTGAAACTTCCCAATTCTTCTTGTTTGTTACCCAGCTTCCTAGCATTGGTCTATAAAGGCACTGAAAAATAATTTATCTTCCCATTATTCATCATATCAATTCAGTCTGTTCATAAAACACAAAGTTTGAGTTTCTATCACATTTATCCTGTGGTGTTTAACATCTTCCTGTCTGCTGCAGCTGGCATAGTTTTGATTTATTAATTCCCAGCTATAGCAAAACAACTGCATCTTTGGCCAGATCTTGGAATTAGCATCTTCATAGCTAATAATGCAGATAGGACTTGGTAAACCTTGACCTATTTACCAAGAGGTGTTTTATCTGGAGTCATTGTGTTGCCTTCCTGTTAAGCTTGCTATTAAAAAAAAAACCACACAGAAAACCCCAGAAGCACATAATAAACACTACAGTAGAGTTATACAATAAACATTTCCCATGCCTGGTCACATACAGTGTTAATAAATTAATATGGATCAGTCCCCACATCCTTCAGAGTTTGCTTTTAAGTGTGCTACTTCCGAAATTAGTTTTCCTGTTAAATGAAGTAAGCTATAGTGAGGCAGGATTCAGGTATGAGGGGAGACTTGTTTATAATTGCTTGTAAAGTGTTTGAGCACTTTTGCCAGTAGGATTGCTCTATCTAGATCATGGGTCTGCAACTCCCGGCATGCGTGCCTATCCTGCAGCACTACTCAGGCTCCCCCCTGCTGGTCTGTTCCCCTCCCTCCCAGCGGGGCTTGGGGCCACAAGAGCGGTGTGCGTGCTGTGGCTCCTGACCCCTGCTGGTTGCGCTTGGCCAGCAGGCAAAAGGACCTGTGGCGTGCAGGGCTCCTGGACCCCGCTGACCACATTTCCCCCCCACCCCCGCCCCCCCCGGGAAGCCCGGCCAGCAGGCAAAAGGAGTTGCGGCATGCGGGGGTGACACAACCCACCTCTCCTGCTGGGGAGCACGGCCAGCAGGGGACAGGAGCCCTGCATGCGGGGGGGTGGGGGGCAGCAGTGGAGTAGGAGTCCCTGGCCTCACCCCTGCACCTGCTGGCCATGCCCCTGGCACCTGCTGGGGGTGCAGTGGGCAGGGCTGGCCTGGGGGCCGGCAAAGGTTGCTGACCCCTCCTCTAGATTCAAAGGCAGTATTAATTAACTCATTGATTTCATGAGAGATTCAAATAATTTAATGTAAAATATTTAGGGTGGTTGGGAACTTTCTGTAAATAGTTTTCTGACCTAACTTCAATTGTGCAAAAACTGTATTTTCTCCCCACCGGGAAAATTTTTGAATTTGCTAAAATTTTTGATTTTTTCCTCACAGAAATGTAAACTAAATATTTCCTTTCAGTCAGTTTGAGAATATTGGATATATTTATTTGAAATATATTTTTTAACTGACCCAAAACATTTTAAATCAATTTTAAAACAAAAAGCAGAACATACAAAACAAAAATCAACCCACTGAATTTCATTTCCGGCTCTCATTTTCTCCTATATGCTGGGGGTCCTGGGAGGACTATCTCATTCGGCAGGGCACTGATTTCTGCTTGAGATGCAAGGTGTATCCCAGGGGTAACATAACTCTAAATATATTATGGTCATTGTTAATATGTTGGTACAAGTGCATGTGTTCCAAGTCTCACATTCATCCGTGTGGGCTGTACCGTTCTAAAATTCCAGTGTCATTGTTTTACTTTCCCAGGGAGTTATAAGCGTGCATATCACATAATACGATCTTTAAATATTTTGATCCTCATGTTCCTGGAGCTGTAGAGTAGATTTTTGATTCCAATTTTGAAGCAGAGGTAATGCAGTATGGTTGTACTTCTACAGCTGGGACCTCTCAGCTATCATAAACTCAATAGTGCCTACTGCTACACAAATTTCCTGCTCACCCTTGCTGTGTAGTCTCTCTGCTTGTTGGTGGGGCAGGATAGAGCTCACCTAATGGAAACTTACAGCTGGTATGTGGTCTTACAGGACTCATAGTTACCTGTGGTAAATCAGAGCTGCCATGTCCGGGCTGGGATAGCTTGAAAATCATGGTGTAGTAACCATATCCCTCATCCTACTTCTGCATCAAATATAACTTGGCAGGATCAGTCCCTTATTCACTTTTGGAGAGTATGTTTCAAATGGTAGCAGTCAAGGAGAAGAAATGACTTATCTGTAATTGTTGTTCGTTGAAGACATGCATTGTCATAGATCACTGCTCCATCTCCATCATAATTTTGAAGTACCTGTACGTATGAGTTTCTAACTTGCTCTAAAGGAACTGGTGATTGAACCACTAGAATCACTTGCATTCCAGGCCAGGAGCAACACACATCTGCCTTGCTGCAGTACATAACTTAGATCTGTGAGTTTGAGCATAGTTGTAGGAGTGGTTAAATTTATCAGAGAACAGTAGGTACAGATAGGGACATTTCTGATCTCTACTGTTATCTGTTAACCACAAAGGGAAAAAACTGAACTAGGCCCCAGGTCATATCCTAATGTTCTTGTAAACAGTTCTCAGCAATCTTGTGTCTGTCACAAATAACTACATGTATTGTTGCTGGCTCAGCAGTCATATTTGTAAAACTTGATACATATAAACTATATTTAAACCAGTGCTAACAATGTAGTAATGAAGTGGGGGGGTTAGTTTGAAAATATTCAGAGGCTCTAATGGGGAGTAAGTAATTAAGTAATGTGGAATTACAAAATCTTTGTACTGTGACATTTTGTAATGAATACCAGAATTCAGATCAGCTAATTGTTTTGCTTTACACTGTTCCACGGCTTTTAAAATGATCTATTTCAGAGCAATTCATGATGTTAAAGCCACAGACTTGGGACTGAGCAAAGTGAGATTCAAGGCAGAAGTAGACTTTGATGGACGGGTAGTGACTCGCTCTTACCTGGAAAAGCAAGACATTGAACAGCTGCTACAAGTATGTTTAATAAAGCAGTATTACTTCCAGCATGTTTTTCTTTCCCATTATCAAGCATATTGCAAGAAAAATTTGCAAGAAGATGAGATACCTTATTTTACATTTATATAGTGCCTCATCCTGAAGGATCCCAGATGGCTTTACATATTTAACATGCTGATATAAAGTATACACAGAGATCACACCATCAACCTCCTCCTTTAGGCTCAATTGCCAAAAACCAAAACCAAAACAAGCAAAAAACACAACTTATCCAGTTTTCCTTTCCTTTTTTTTTTTAAAAATTTTCTATTATTGTATCCTTTTCAAATTATAGGGCTAATTTTAAATAAGCAGGATGTTGCCCAACATTCACAAGTTGTTATTCTCTCTAAATGTGCCTGTATAATTCCCAGCTCCTTACTCTGAAGTGCTTTTTCTAAGAACTACCCTGAATCTGGGGAAGACCCATATAGATGGAGCTAGGGCCAGCTCACCCTGTGACAGTACCACACCACTTTTGCAACTCACTAGTGGGGTTTATTTTGGAGATTTTTGATCCAAACACTGATCATTGTAGGTCTGACAAACTAAGAAGGCTCAGATCAGAGCCAGATTTATGATCATACAGCATGTTATTCTTTGCCTTGATTATTTTTGACATTAACCAATGTTTTTAGAGTTGTTGCAGGAAATATATAACTTCATTTAAGTAGTCTTCTTTCTGAACAGCCAAAAAGTACAATTTATCTTGTACTGTGCTATGTCTATATTAGTGTTGCAAAGATTGTGTCTTAAATATACTGCAGCATTATTGCCTATGGGTATAATATTGCAAGTTAAAAAGCATCTAGCCAGTTCTGCTTGGATATGAGTCAACCAAGGAAAACTTGTATTGGTTCTGGGATACCGTCTGTAGCTGCCACTAAAGTTACACATTTTTAAATCAGCAGGTCTGGATAACTTGCATCCAAGAGTTTTAAAAGTGCTGGCCGAGGAGCTTCTTGGACCATTAATGGTTGATTTTCAATAAGTCTTGGAACACTGTGGAAGTTTCTGAAGATTCAAAGTAAACTAATGTGCCAATATTTAAAAAAAGATAATTGGGACAGTCTGGCTAATTATAGGCTTGTCAGTCTGACATCGATCCCAAGCAAAATTATGGAACAGCTGATATGGGACTTGATTAATCAAGAATGAAAGGAGGCTAAATATAATTAATGCCAATCAACATGGGTTTATGGAAAACTGATCCTGTCAAACGAACTTGTTACTACTTTGGTAAGATTACAAGTTTGGTTGATAAAGGTAAAAGTGTTTGATAGAATTTTTTTAGATTTCTGTTACCAGCTGAGTTGGCTCTCCATGATACTTTGATTAAAAAATTAGACTGATAAATTAATGTGGCACGTATTAAAAAGTTTAAAAACTGTCTGATAGGTCTCAGTGTAATTATAAATGGAAAGTTATCTTCAAGTGGGTATATTACCTAATGGATTGGGTCTTGTCTGTGCTGTTTAACATTTTTATCAATGATATGGAAGAAAATAAAACCATCACTGCTAAAGTTTGCAGATGACATTTAGATTGAGGTAATAGTAAATAATGAAGAGGTTGTGTTACTATTACAGAATGATCTGGATTGCATGATAAACTGGGCACAAGCAGACAAGTATGCATTTTAATATAGCCAAATATAAACTCGTTTTTCTAGAAATAAAGTATGTAGGACATATCTACAGAATGGGGGAGTTTATTCTGGGAAGCAGTGACTGAAAAAGACTTGGGGTCTTGTTGGCTAATCTGAATGTTAGCTCCCAGTGCAATGCTGTGGCCAAAAAGGGCTAATGCAAAGCTTGGCTGTATAAACAGAGGAATATAGAATAGGAGACAGGAGGTTATATTACTTCTGTATTGGGCAGTGGTGAGACCACTGCTGGAATGTCTGCCGCTTTGGTGTGCATAATTCAAGAAGGGATGTTGATAAATTGAAGAGGGTTTAGAGAAGAGCCAGAAGAATAATTACAGGATTAGAACTATGCTTTCTGTGTTGGAACTCCTAGAGTAATTTTAGCTTAACGAAGAAAAGACTAAGTGGTGTCTTGATCAGTTTGTAAGTACCTACCTGGAGAACAGATATTTGGTATGACCCTTTACGTCTAGCAGACAAAAGTATCACAAGCTCCAGTGGCTGGAAGTTGAAGCTAAACAAATTCAAACTGAAAATAAGATGTACATTTTTAACAGTGAGGGTAATTAACCACAACAATTTACCAAGGATCGTGGCTGATTCTCCATCAGTATCAATTTTAAAATCAAGAATGGATTTTTACATATATTTTGTAGTTCAAACAGGAAAGATGTTGAGGAAGTTCTGTGACCCGTGTTATGGAAGAGGTCAACTATATGGTCATGGTAGTCCATTCTGGCTATACGTTTTTGAGAGAGAATGAGAGGATATAACAGGAAGAGAGAAGCTGTTTGTCTGTTGGGAAACATGAAGATATTCTTTTCATATACACAGTTGACAGTTGCTTGTTTTTCTTTACTTTCCTCTTCAATGTCTCAAATTACATTTCTTGCCAGGAAATTCAGCAGGTGAAGACTCTTGAGGAATTAGAAGCCTTCATGCTTAAACATGGAGAGAATATCATTGACACACTGGGAGCTGAAGTAGACCGGCTTGAAAAGGAGCTAAAGGTAATATTCAGCTGGTAAAGATAAGTAGTCAATCTGAGTGCTCCTATTAGGGGCTTTGTTGTTCTACCCTTAAGAAAAGGAAGGACAAACTTCAGACTTTTAATTAAAAGTTTCATTGAACAAAATCTAACCTTGAAAACAAGCATTCATCTTCCCCTGGGTCTCTTTGACACATGTGGTTTGTCTGGTACGTTTTGTTTTGTCTCTGTCCAAGTCATTTACCATTCCAAGATCATTACTGCTTATTGATTATATTTCACATGGAATATTGCCTGTTTGTGTTCTCTGAAAAATGGAACAGTGCTCTCAAAATGTTGTCATTATTAGGTCCCTGAACTCTACATCAGCTGTAATGAGAAGCAACTTGTAAATGGTTTTTAACCATACACTTAATATTGTGTCAAAAGTGATTTCACTGCATATGAAGAGGCTACAATTACTTCAGCTTGTTTTGCTCTTGGCGAAACAGAGTATTATCCCTCATTGCCACTATTGCTCTACCATGTGACACATCTTTAATAGCTACATAAACAGCATCCATCCTCTTTTCAATTCAGAATTTAAATATATATTTGCCCTGGTTTACACTGCTGGGGATTTTGGCGGCAGTTGAAGGGAGATATGCAAGTTACTTAAAATATCTTGCGCATCTCCCTTCGACTGCCTAATGCCTACTTACTGTGGTGTTTTCAGTGTCTTGAGTTGACAGGAACTGCCCCCCCCCCCCCAACAAATCAGTGCATTGCTGCTTGCCAGGGTAGTCTTCAGGGATCGAATTCCCGATTGACTGAGTGGGTCTTCATAGAGCCACTCAGTCAGTAGGGAAGATTGATCTGCTTTTGGCGAATTTGCTGCCGTCAGTGAAGATAAGCCCTTTCAGTTGGAACAGCAAAGGTGTGCCATCCTTGTTGCTACATTGTGGCTATTGAAACTGTACCTGAGAAGTTGTGGTGAGGTAGGGGTGGCAGGCTTTCATTTTCCATTCGTTTGTGGTCTGTCCGTTGCACCAGACTGTAACTTTATAAATGGCGAGATTCAAGAGCTTTTATGGTGATTGCTTCCCACATTTTTAACACTCTTTGCCTTTGTGATTTTGAGTTCTAGAGTGGTATTGTTGGGGTGGATAAAGATCTAGTCAAACAGTTGTGGCGTGACTCTGGTTTTGTATGGATAGTTCTTCGTGTGCTTGCTCATGTAAATTACAAGTAGGTATGTGCATGCCACATGCAGAGTTGCTGGGTTTTTTCCCAATGGTATCTGTAGGGTTGACTATGGAGCCCCCTAGAGTTGCACCTCAGTAGTGCTGTATATAGGGCCCTGCTGATTCCCTGCCTTCTCAGTTTCTTCTTATCACCCATGAAGGTCACTGAACATCCAACTTTTCTTGCTTTGCAAGGTTCTTCCTAGTGGTGGTTGAAATTATACCTGTAAAGAGTCAAATAGTTTTAGTCCGTAGTTGAGTTAATTTAGGTAGATAGAACCTTGCTTATCTTGCCTCGATCCTCCAGCTTTAAATCTTGTGGAAGCCCAAGCCCAGGAGCAATCCCCATACCACTTGTTTAAAGTGCCTCGAGGAGACCCCTCAGGGGGATCGCTGTAAAATCTGCAGAGGCTTCTGCCCTAGGACAAAGAGGGAGAGGAGCCAGAGATCTAACTTTATCCTAATGGAGGCAGCTCTCCGGCCGCACTCAGCTAAGTCAATACCTAGTACATTGGCTTTGGTGCAGACTGCAACAGAATCTGTTAGAAAGACTGCATCAAGGAAGGATTTTGTGTCGAGAGATCTCTGGTACCATTGTGGATCCCTGGCACCAAGAGACACCTCATGAACATGACACTGCTCACATGGTTTCTTTGGTCGTGATTATTCCCTTCGTGGATCTGGGGGATTGGTATGCCACCCTTGACTTGAAGACATATATTTTTATGGGTCAGACATTCCAAGTCAGAGAGGATTTCTCCAGTTCATAGTCAACCAGCTCCACTACCAGTTTGTGGTATTTCCATTTGATCTTTCTGCGGCACCTTGTGTGTTTACCCAAGTGTATGGCAGTCATCGCTGCTTTCCTGAGGAATCAGAAGGTAAAAGTCTAGCTATACCTTGATGACTGGTTGATCAAAGGTCGCACCGAGGTCATGTCTTGCCAAGTTCGGTCTCCTGGATCAACATGCAGAAGTCGAACTTGTTTCCCACTCATTGGTTAGAGTTCATAGAATGAGTTCTAGATTCAAACCAGGCCAAGGCTTTTCTTCCAGAATCTCAACTCTGCTCCATCACAGAAGAGTTTAAAAGGTACCCCACCACCGTGGCTCAAAACTGCCTGAAATTGCTGGGGCACTTAGCAGCATGCATATACATCATTCAGCATGCCAGGCTACTTCAAAGACCACTCGAGGCTTGGCTAACCTCATTGTATTATCTGTCCCAAGACTACATACACAAGGTAGTCTTGTTTCTTCCCCTCCATGTTAGAAATCCTCCACTGATGGCTCAGTCCACAGTGGGTCTGTGCAAGGAATCTCTTTCTCCACACCTTACTGCAGGTCACTGGCGTCTCAGTGTAGGGCTGAGGAACTTATCTGGGAACACTCAGGACCCAAGGCTGCTGGTCCCAGGCAGAGCTCTTGCTCCACAACAGTGTGAGAGAACTGAGGGCGGTGCATTTGACCTGTCAGATTTTCCAAGCCCACCTGGAAGGCAGGTGTGTATTGATTATGATGGACAATAGAACAACAATGTTCTGTATACACAGATAGGGTGGAGCATGTTCCTTTTGTCTGGACCAGGAAGTCCTCAAACTGTGGGACTTCTGAATAGGCCACTCTGTTATATTCACTCTGAGACATCCTAACTGCCCAGGTTGCAAAACGATTTGGAGGACCACCTCAGCAGGTCTTTCTCCAAATGGTCTCTTCGCCTGGATATGGTGGACAATGTCTTCCAACAGTGGGGGAGTTTCTTACATAGACATTTTTTGTGTTGAGATGGAACAGGAAGGGTATGCAGTTCTGCGCCTTCCAGAATCAGTCTGGGATCAGTCACAGATGCATTCCTAATACTTTGGAGAGGCCATCTGTTCTACATGTTTCTGCTAATCCACTCATTCACAAGGTCCCGCTAAAGGCAGGAAGGAAAAGTTCTCTGTAATTCTGGTAGCCCCAGCATTGCTACACCGACACTGGTATACCATGCTCCTCAACCTTTAAGTGGAAACTTAACAGTCTTTCTGGTTCCGCACTTGATCTCTGAAGACCATGGCTGCCTTCTTCATCCCAGTCTGGAGTCTTTCCACTTCATGGCATGGAAGCTCCATGGCTTAACCCTCTGCAACTAGAGTGCTGAGACCCAATCAGAGAGGTGGTCCTAGGCATCAGAAAACCTTCCAACAGGACCATTTACTTGGCTGAGTAGAAGAAGTTCTTCATTTGGTCAACGCAGAAGGATACTCCACCTGTATTGACATCAATACCTTTTATCTTGGACTCTCTGTTACATTTCAAACAGCAGGGGCTGTTGGTGTTGTCAGTCAGGGTCCATATGGCTGCAATTTCAGCTTTTCATCCGTGGCTTTCAGGTCATTTGGTCTTTGCCAATCCTGTGGTGGGGCGTTTCCTTAAAGGTCTAATTTTTTTGTACCCTCAAATGTGTCAGCTGACTCCCAAATGGTATCTCAACCTTGTACTGTCAGGACTGATGAGTCCTCCATTTTGAACATCTAGTGACAATCTCGCTTCTCTATCCGTCCTGGAAGGTAGCCTTCCTAGTGACCATAACTTGGGCCCTTGGGCCTTAGAATATAGGGCCCTCACATACGAGCTTCCTTATACAATTTTTTTTTTAATACAAAGTTCAGCTGTGCCTTCATCTGACTTTCCTTCTGATGGTGGTGTCACAATTCCATTCAAACAATGACAAATTCCTTCCGTTTTTTTTTTTTACCCAAAGCCACACGCCAGCAGCCGAGAGCAGAGGCTCCAGTCTCTGGATGTTAGACTGGCCATGGCTTTTTAAGTCTTGAGGACTAAACCCTTTAGAAAAATAACACAGCTCTTCATAGCAATAGCAGACAGTATGAAATGGCTTCTTGTATCTTCACAAATAATCTCTTCATGGACCACGTCATATATCAGGACGTGTTATGATTTGGTGAAAATACTGGCCCCACCTCTGATAGCTCACTACACAATGTCACAGGCATCCTCGGCAGCACTCCTTGTTCTGATCCCAGTCCAAGATATTTGTAGAGCCACGACATGGTCGTCTCTTTAGACCTTCGCGGCACGATATGCTATTACGCAGCAAGCCAGAGATGATGCTGCATTTGGTGGAGCAGTACTGCATTCTGCATGTCATTGAACTCCAACCCTTCCTCCTGTGTATCTGCTTGGGAGTCACCTGCTTGAAATTGAAATGAACAAGCACTAGAAGAATTAAAAATGGTTCCTAATCTTCCGTAATTGTTGTTCTTTGAGATGTGTTGCTCATGACCATTCCAAGAGATGCCAGCCTACCTGTCTCTCAAAGCCAGCTAGCAAGAAGGAACTGAAGAGGAGGGAGGTTGGCAGCGCCCTATATTTGCATCATGAAGGTGTGATTCCAAGTTATGGAAAGTGAATAACTGTTTTTCATTTGCTGATGTGTGATCACCTAGCTTTGAGCAGAGTCTGGGAATTCCTGAAAGCATGTGTGGGTTAGAGATGTCAGGGAAGCAGCAGATGTTCAACATTTGCCTCTATTTTTGGTGTCCAGTTTTCTTTACATTCTGTTACTTGCCACGATATGAGTGACTGTTTGGAAGAACAGAATTGTTTGTTCTTTCTAGGTTGAGAAGGTGGACAGGGTATCATGCTCTCTGTGACTGGTCAGCAGAAGGAATTGTATTTACAAATAAATATTAGTCTGCATGAAATAAGTGGGAAACCTGTTTGTTTTTAATATTACAAATTTATGAAAAGCCCCAAAGGAAACTTCAAAATACAGACCATATCCATTCTATGCATTTCCTTCATGGGTACTCCTGAAGCTGTTTTTTTTTCTAAGTGTCTTTCCTGCCTGGGCTGAAGAATTTATTTTCCTGCTTTTGGTGTAGTTAAGCATTTCCCTGGTCTGAAGTTATGGGACATTTGGGCAGATAAATATTTCTACAGGCAAAGGTAAATTTCATGGTATTTTCCAAGGGGAGCATAAGAGCCATGGTCATAAGTATAGTGTGCAGATAAATGTGCCTTTGGGATTGATTATTCCCTTCATCAGATGGAGCTGTTCAAGAGCATGTCCTTGCCTAAAGTGTGTAGGATTTTTGAGAAGTATTCTAAGTAATTTTATTTCTTCTTTGAGTGATGTCCCCATGGTGCTCCACATTAGGTGTAGGTGCATCCTCGCGCCGTGGATCGCTCTTTTAGCAGTTGTCCTCGCGGTCGTGTGTCTGCAGAAGGTGTGTCACAATGGCCCCAGCGTGGCTTCGGCAGCGCGTGACCCCCTCCTGTCAGTCCCTTTTCAACCACTTTCAGCGGTGGACGGAGTGTTAGGGGGCTTAGCCAACCCTTCTCCTCAGACCTGAAAACAG
This sequence comes from Pelusios castaneus, assembly GCA_007922175.1. Taxonomy (NCBI): domain Eukaryota; kingdom Metazoa; phylum Chordata; order Testudines; family Pelomedusidae; genus Pelusios; species Pelusios castaneus. The sequence continues at coordinate 27,534,013 of ML685769.1, read as the reverse complement.
TCAGAAAATAGATAGAAAGTTTAGTTAGTTGGTCAGCTTCTTTATTTTTTTCTGTTATCTACCATAACTCTCTTAAAAGAGAGCAGCAGTTTGCTACAGCGGCTTCTATCGCGGCAGTTTTTTTGCCATGGTCTTTCATTCTTGTTCCTACTCAGCAGTTTATAGTTTATTAGTTAGTTAGAATTAAGTTTTTTTTCTGTTGTTTGTCCCTTCTAGTTAATCAGACTCTTAGATAAATGCTATGTTCTCCGGGCTTCCAGAGATGCTCGACCTGCAACAAAGCTATCCCTGTCTCTGATGGGCACTCTCAATGTGTCCGGTGCTTAGGAGAAACACACGTCCCTCAGAAATATACCCACTGTGCCAATCTTAGTACCAGGGTGCGAAAGACAGAGACCTGAGGCTCAAACTTCGCCTAATGGAAAAGTCCCTGAGACCATCCTCTGACCCGGGTCCTGATCACCAAAAGGCAACTAGGAGGAGAACATCCTCCCCAGCCAGATCAACAACTTGAAACAGGGGATGCTTCCCTAGCAAGAGATCCCCTAAAGGCAATAGCCGAGAGGCTTTAGGTTCCTTGGGTAAAAGCCCTGATAAGAAAGGGAAGGACCCGAAGTGTCCCTTGCAGGACTTGAGCTTTACAAGTAAACGCTCCTCCGCTCCTCCAGCACCAAAGAAATCAATGGTGCAGAAGGAGAAGGAGCAGGAACCACCAGCACCGATGCCTCAGGGTACATCGGCACTGTACCCGGCACAGACAGCACAACTTCATTCACTGACAGCTGAAACTGCTACAGTGCTGTCAGACTGTAACTCTCCAAGCAGGGCTCAGATGACAGCTCCTTCATCTGATCGACACCGTAAGAAAACACAGAAACAGTGCCACCTATCGCCACCTTACTCACATAGCTACAGATCTCCAGCACATTCACAGCTGTCATCACCTCACTCACCCTGGTACTCTTATGCAGACAAGGAAGATGAAGCTTAATTGTCCTCTGAACACTCGTCACCAACAAGAACATATATGGAACATAGACATTATACACCGAGACATCATTATGACTACCATTCATGCTTTGCTCCTCCTTGCTGTTACCTGTGCTAGCCATATCATAGAGGAAGAAGAGAGAGAGAGAGAGAGAGACACGTATTCTCCATATTACAGAAGACATCACAGGCCACACAGCGAAAGAGCCACTAGAAATAAACCACCTACTAAAGCTCCATGAATTTCTTCACCAGGACCATCAGAAGCAGCACTCTCAATTGACACAAGAATGGAGCAGGAGCCCATTTCACCAGCACAGGACTCAAATCCACCAGATGAAGCCATAATTCCGTCTACTTCTAACCACGTTGATGACCCAGAACAGTTCAAAGAACTATTCAAAAGAATGGCGCACAAATTAAAAATCGCACTCGAAGAAGTCACAGCATAAGTTGCTTCCAATACTGCACAACACGACTTCAACCAAGATAGCAATTCCTATGGATGATACTCTCATGGATCCTACAAGTAGTATATGACAAACATCAGCCTCAATTCCCCCTACGGTAACAGTAGAAAATATTACATGCCACCTAAATGCATGGAATTTCTGTTCACCCACCCTCCACCAAACTCCCTCATCACTGATGCAGCAAACCAGAGGAACAAATCCACTCCACAGGACAAGGATTGGGAATGACTTAATGGGATGAAAAATTTACTCCTCAGCAACATTATTAATGAGTGGCAAATTACTCAGCACTACTGTCAAACTATAATCACACCATCTATGACAAACTATCAGAATTTACTACAGACTTACCTGATCTAAAAAAAAAAAAAAGAACAATATAAAGCACTACTTTCCGAAGATCAGCTTGTAGCTTGTACATCCCTACAAGCATCTCTGGCTGTTGCCGATACAGTGGCCAGAACCACTGCATCTGGTATTGTACTGAGAAGAACATCCTGGCTCCATGCAGCTGTACTGCCCCGAGACCTGCAAAATAAAATAGAAGATTTACCATTCGACAAAAAACACCTCAGAAAAAGCAGATGAGGTATTACACTCTATGAAAGATTTCAGGGCCACGCTATGTACCCATGGCATATATATACCATGCTTCAAAAAGAAACAAACATGCTTCCAACTTTATCAAAGGAGGTATCAGACGCAATATCACCCAAGACAGTACAACTACCAGCAAAGAGGCAGACAACGTGGTTACAAACGCAAGCAACCACCCCAGCCTTCATCAATGTCAGAACCATCCACATCAAAACCACAGTTTTGATGTGTTGGTCGAGGGACTGAGACTTCCTCATCGCTGCACAACACCAAATCAGAACACGAAATTTGACTCGGACGCTTCCACCATGTCTGGTCCTCAGTCACCAACGACAGATGGGTCATGGAGTTCATCAGAAATGGATACTCAATTTCATTTGTAACCATATCTCCCACATACTCCCCTTCCCCATCCCTGTCCAGGGACACCCTTCACATACAAGTTCTTCACCAATAAATTGATCAACTACTGCAAATAGGAGCAATAGAACCTTTCCAAAGCAGTACAGAGGCAGAGACTTCTATTCATGTTATTTCATAATCCAAAAGAAAACAGGAGGTTGGAGACCCATTCTAGATCTAAGACTACTCAACAAATTCGTAAAACGACAAAGGTTCAGAATGGAGACACTGAACACCATAATTCCCATGCCACAGCAAGGAGATTGGTTCTCATCCTTCAACCTCAAAGATGTCTATTTTCATGTCACTCTCCACCCTTCCCATAGATGCTTCCTACGATTTACGGTAGCAGGACAACACTACCAATACAAAGTACTACCGTTCGGTCTATCCATGGCCCCACGAGTATTTTCCAAAATACTATCAGTCGTCACTGCATACCTAAGAACAAAGGGAATTACGATATTCCCATATCTCAACTACTGTCTCATCACAGCACAATCAAAACAAAGTACCGCAACGGCAACACAACTAACCATAAATCTGTTCCAACAGCTGGGCTTCGAGATAAATGTGGAAAAATCCACTCTGTGCCCTACACAGGAACTCGACTTTATACGGGCGCATCTATGCCCCACAACGGCCAAAGCCTCTCTACCCAAACTTTGATTCCCAGCAATACAAGAGCTGATCTCAATGTTAAGAATAGCACCGTGCGTTTCAGTGCAAGTAATCCTTCAACTTCTTGGGCACATGGCTGCCACCACATCAGCAGTAATGCACTCCAGACTTCACATGAGGACCATGCAGTCTTGGCTCAAGACAGTCTACAAACCCTCCAGATAGAGCATCAACAAAAAACTCATAATTCCACCCAAGATCAAGTTTTCATTACATTGGTGGACTGTAAAAAACAACATCATGAGCGGAGTACCATTTACACCATCATGATCAGCACGGATGCATCCCTACTTGGATGGGGAGCACATCTACATGAACGCATTGCGTAAGGAAGATTGTCAAAAACAGAATCCGCCCTCCATATCAATATCCTGGAATTAAGGGCTGTGAGAAATGCATGCAAGCACTTCCTACCACTCATAAAAGGAAAAACAATAAAAATAATGACAATGTCACATGCATGTTCTATGTAAACCGGCAAGGAAGAGCATGATCCCCCTCCTTATGTGCCGAAGCTGTCAAGCTCTGGAATTGGTGCATACACCATTCCATACACATATTAGCAGCCTACCTACCGGGCGAGCAGAACACAACTGCAGACACAGTAAGCAGGTTCTTCCTCCACATCCAAGAGTGGCAAATCAACGATGTCCAACTACAAGACATATTTACATGATGGGGCACCCCATCAATCAACTTATTTGCCACCCAGGAAAACAGGAAACCCCACAAATTCTGTCCAAGAGCAGGCACAGGTCCAAAATAATTGGGAAATGCCTTCCTCCTCAAATGGACACAGGAGCTACTTTATGCTTTCCCACCAATTCCTCATTCCCAAAGTAATTCAGAAAGTAAAAATGGATCAAGCAAAAATAATTCTCATTGCCCCTTTTTGGCTGAGACAGCCATGGTTCTCAGAGCTGCGTCGCCGATCAGCTCAGGAACCAATAACAGTCTACTCAACGCCGGACTTATTAACACAGAATCATGGGCACCTTCACCACCCAGAATTCCAAAAATTGCACCTGACAGCATGCCTCCTAATTGGTTCCAACAAACAGAACTAGAGTGCTTAGAAGCAGTCCAGCACATTCTGCTAAACAGCAGGAAACCTTCCACCAGAAAAACCTATCTGCAGAAATGGAAAAGGTTCCAGCTGTGGTGCATAAACAGAAGCATTCCACCAAAATCATCCTCAATTCCGAACATCCTTGAATACCTTTTAGAGTTAAAACAGACCAACCTATCAACCAGCTCAATCAGAGTTCACCTCGTAGCGATCTCCACCTTTCATGATTCAGTTAACAACACCTCACTGTTCAATCACCCAACAGTGAAGAGATTCCTAACAGAACTGCAGAGGTTATATCCAGAGATCAAACCCCCAGTCATTCCATAGGACCTAAACCTGGTGTTACAAACAATCATGAAACACCCGTTTGAACCACTGGCGTCATGCTCACTCTACTGTATGTCCATGAAGATACCCTTCCTTATAGCAATCACGTCGACTAGATGGGTCGGGGAGCTCAACGCCCTCATGGCAGACCCACCTTTCACCACTTTTTACAAAGATAAGGTCACACTGAGACCTCACCCCAAATTCTGCCTGAAAATAGTATTGCACTTCTATGTGAACGAACCCATACATCTACATACCTTTTATCCAAAACCACATAAGTCACCACAGGAAGCAGCAGTGCATACCCTGGATGTCAGACATGCCTTATCCTTCTACCTAGAAAGGACAAAAGCATTTAGGAAAACCAGCAAACTGTTCCTATCCATTGCAGAACGTTCTAAGGGCGAATCCATATCAAACCAGAGGCTATCAAAATGGATAAAAGACTGCATTCATGTATGCTATGACCTTAATCGACAGCAACCCCCACAGGGACTCGGAACACATTCCACAAGAGCGGTATCCACTACAACTGCTTTTTTAAGAACGTAAACATCACCGATATATGCAAGGCTGCAACTTGGTCATCGATACACACCTTTACTAACCATTATGCCATAGATAAAGAATCTGCAAAAGACGCAAACGTAGGACAGGCAGTACTCTCCTCAATACACCAAAGTCCCACCGCAAATGGTAGATAACTGCTACATAGTCACCTAATGTGGAGCACCACAGGGACATCACTCGAAGAAGAAAAAGCAGTTGCTCGCCTGTAGGAACTGGTGTTCTTCGAGATGTGTGTCCCTGTGCATGCTCCACTACCTGCCCTCCTTTCCTTTTACTTCGGAGTTTTCTCTTTCCATATAGATTCTCCGCAGTAGAAAAGGAACTGACAGGAGGGGGTCACATGCTGCCAAAGTCGCGCTAGGGCCGTTACGAGACACCTGCAGACGCGCAACCGCGAGGACAACTGCTAAAAGAGCTCTGATCCACGGCGTGAGGACACACCTAATGTGGAGCACACACAGGGACACACATCTCGAAGAACACCACTTACTACAGGTGAGCAACTGCTTTTTTTAATCACCCCAGAGTAGCGCTATTGAAAATCAAAATCAGTCTTTTGACTGTAGTTGGATCGGAAGGCCAGCCCTTCATGATTTTTGAACAGCAGACTCGAGGCTAATATTTTTCAAAACATGAATCCTATTTTCAGTGTGTGTAAGGATTTTAATAATCATGTTGCTATTGAAAAAGCTTTTATCTAAATTAGTCACCTGTTGGTGTCTGTGAAGCAAGTTACTTCAAGTAAACATCACGTTATGCCACCCATGTGATATTTTTACAGTGCCTGAAGTGGTGTATTTCTTTAATAGAAACTTGGTTAAGTATTACAAATCATTTAAGGGCATAGACCAATTCTTTTCATGCACTTTTGGCATTCAGGGAACAGCCTCTTAGATGTAAATATGTATATTTTTTAATTTGGACATCTTTACCCTTTATCAATTAGAACTAATTTAGCTATGAAGTGGTCACCATCTTAATACATGCTGATAAATGTTCCTTAATGGACAGATTCTCTCGATCTGCCTGTGGGATGGGTTAAATGTATTAGGTCTTCATTTTACAACAGTTGCTGTGTTACCATGAGTAGAAATTTGTTGTCTTGTTGCCAACATCATGGGAGGTCTTGTCATCAGCATCAGTGTGGTACATTTGATGGCCTACTATGCTTATTAATAACATTTATTGTTTTTTGTTTCAGCAACGCAATCCTGATGTTCGACATGTAGACTTGGAGATATTATAGACTTGACAGAAGAAATCCTTTTGAGCACTCTTTTGGAAACAAGTTTGCACAGAGATGGAACAGCTATTGAAACTACAGTGACCTCAACATCATACCTCATTTACTTTATGCTGTAGTTTTCCTGAACTGTTGTTACTGATTCAGTTTCCAGAAAAGCATTAGATTCAAAGTCAACAGCTTTCATAGAAGATCATTTCAACAAAAGTTACTTAGTATAATTTCTACAGGAGATTGTTGGAGGTGAATTTATTTGGGACTTGGAACCTCGATTCTTCAGTTTGCATAAGAGAAATGTCAATGCCTGAAAATACACAGATCATGGTTTCCTGTTTTCAGTTTTTTGTCAGCTTGCACATCAGTATGCACTCATTTAACTGCTTCCATCTTAGAGGCCAGTAGAGGTGTTTGCAAGATACAGATATTTAATGTTAAAACAGGCTGTGTTCCATTTGTTCCACCAGCCAGTCTTGAACCTGTTGTTATATTCTAGCTATATGGTCTCTTCCCTTAGAGATTAATCCCTCCAAAAGGAACTGCCCTTTTCTCAGATTTCATGACTTGGACACTGCAATGCTGGCAGAAGCAAATTATTGACATAATCTTAGAGGATCAGATCAGTCTCTTGAATGCAATTGGCTTTGTGCTTGACCTAGATTGTTAATTTACTGAACATAATTTAGAAATTTCAGCAAACCATATCCATGTCTTGTTTGTTTCCTCTCTTCAGGTTTTTTCCTTTTATCGCCCACATATCTTTTTGTTGCATTCATTTGCTAATGTTGGCGGATGTAAGATGAGGAATGATTTACTATAGTACTTGGTAGTATTCTGTTATTTTTTCATTTGGCTTTTTATACTTTTAAGAGGCAGCAGTCCTGCAAATGATTTTTGCTAGAAGAAGCAAGAGGTGTGTAGAAGTTTTAATATGCTATAGAAATATTTATAATTAAACAGATGTGAAGATGATATATTAATTTATTTACATAGGCACTGCTTCTGAGAGTCTGAATTGTAGATAGCTTTTGGGTTTTTTTTCAGAATACCCCCCTTGCTGGAGGAAATAAAAAATTGTGTTGAAATATGTCAGTGGCTGTCAGTAATCCCAAAACTAATTGCATAAAATTTATATGTTTGAAATGCAAGATTCTGGTGTTTTACAAAATGGGTTTCTAGAATAAAGCTTTCTGCAATAGGTATCCAAGTCATAGCAGACTCTGTAAAAATAGTCTTTTAATAAAGGCTAAGTGAGTACAAATCATGCAAATCTAGTAATTGAAATATTAATGGAATAATTACAGATAAATCTTTCACCAAGAAAAATCCTTTATGCACTTTAAAATGTTTCAGTGACATGAAAATTGCTCATGGGAGAGAGGTGACAGTAAGAGAATCCTGATGATTCTGTTCCTGAGTAGTCTAGTGACTGACAAACTGGGGGCAAAAACATTGATATGGAACACAAGTCATCAAAATCAATTTCTTAAGATTAAATCATATGCATTGCAGCAAATAATAATGGCAGGGACCAAAATGTCAGGATTTTATTAAATGCTTTGTAATAGTATTTTTTAAAATGTAAAATGTCATTTGCTAGTGAATTAGGAGAATTTAAAATAGTACACTTTGACAATTGCAAAACACTGCATGCTGTTCATTTTAAGTAAATGACATTCCAAATTTTATTTTTTAGAGACGGTTTTCTGTGCAGTAGTGTAGTATGTGTAATGGATGATTCTGTTACATAGTTGGGAGTGAAGGGACTAATAGTACCCTTGCCCATAATTCCTATTCTTTCCCTCCTCATCAGTTATTTGTTTATAACCTATTAGTGATTAATCCAAGGGAAGGCTGGATTTTGTGGCTTTCTCCCACTGTTGTGCTGATTAGATCTGTAGTATATACTATAATTAGAAATGTGTTTATCAAAAGTGATATTTTAAAGTTATTAGTATATATTTGTAAAATGTTACAACTTTATGCGTGGTGTCCCAAATAAGTAACGAGACATTTTAGCTTATTCTAAATGGTTTACTTTTGAAGTTTTTGTCCAAATCAGCTTCACCATATCCCAGCATGCACTCCACTCATGGCACAATCTCCTGGAAGAACACTGGAACTTAATGCAAACTACTGATGCAAATCCTGTTTTATCTCCTCTTCTATCTCCCATGCTTCCTCCCGTAATGCATCTGATTTTTAAATATAAGGCACTATAAAGTGTTACTGAAGAAAAGCAAACATTTTAAAAACCTGAAAAGGGAGGGGCACAGTCTAAACATTGTCTCTGGTTGTTACTCTTCAGTGGTAGATGTGACATCATAAATGATGCGTATATTGTGTCGTCATGAATGGGAGCTAATGTATAAAGGAAGGTTTTCTGTGTTCCTGAAACATCTGCAAAGGTTAGTAAATGTTAGAAATGTACTAAAATGCTCCCTTATCTAATGGAAAGAGGTACGTAAGCACATAATCTTAAAGTGCATACTATGAAAAATGTCTGTGAAAAAATGGCACTTCCTCAATCATAGTGGATCCCTTGCATATATTCTGACTGTAGCTGCCATCTGTAGTAACAGATTTTGCTGTGTTTTTGGTTTTTGCAACGCTATGAGAAAATGAGCTTTTTTTTTTGGTTCTGCCATCAATGGGATTTACTAAGTTCCAATTGTTTACATTTTTGTAGACCCATTGGAGGCCGTAGGTTTGCACAGACATCATAAAAAACCTAATTTGATCTCCATAGCCACTCTGACTAGTGATGATGCCTGGGAAAGACCCCTACTTGATTCACAGAACTCAGTATGTTATTTTCTGGCTTGCATTTGGTTAAAACATCTTCTAAACTGACACAACTGATAACAGAAATTGGCATAATAAACCAAGTACACTATTTTTAGTCACTTTCAGAAGGGAATCACACTTAAGGTGGTAGCAGTTTAAAATATGTATGCAGATTGCAGTTAATTTTTTTTAGTGAAAACTATTACTCAGATTTAAGCTACAGTATTTTGCATGCTCCAAAAACTGGTTGGAATGAGTGTAGGATCTGGGTTAGACTCATTGCAACATTCATGAGGGAAGCTTTTTGGGAGAGTCAGTTCCTGTGGTAGGATATTTTGGATTAAAGTAAATGCAAAGTACTGAGGGATTGGGTGTTTTCTTCAAGCACCGTAGATATGACATTCTTAGTATTTCTCTTAATGTGATCTCTGATTTGAAAGAGTGGCAAAATGAACGGAGCAAGGAATCCACTAAAATGAAAATGTTTATTTTCAATAAATATTTCTCTATTGTCTCTTAAAGCCAAAGAATATATTTATTTTTATATATTCTGTAGCCCTCACAACCTTCATTTTTCAAAACTGAATTCAGACAATATATCCATTTATTTTGTGGATAGTAAATTCTCATTAGGTGCATATTTCATAATTCTGTAAGCTTTCACTGGCGCAAAACTCAGTGAACCCTGGTCATCTTATTTATTGGTGGTTTTTCCTTAATGTTATACTAAAACATCTTTTCCTACTTAGCACTTTTTTCCTATGAATGATTAAATTGTTGAATTTCTCAAGCTGTCTGCACTGCACACTCTCAATAAGTTCAGCACTTAATGCCTGTTTTTATTTCCTACCATCACCCCCCATGATCATTTAACTTGTCCTGTGTGTGCAGTTAGAACTAGATGTTTAAAGCATTTTCCACTGTTACCTAGATATTTGGTTTGTTTTGCTATATTCACTTTGCATATTATAACAGGGATATTAATAAATCTTTTTGTGGATGACAGCGTTATTGATAAAGAGTTGTTAACTGGTCTTCCTAATCTGGTAGAGATAGGGACCTGGATAAAATTCCACCTGATGTAGCTTCAATCTGGATAACACTAAGGTAATGCTGATTGACAGGAAAGATATATTTTGAAGAAAGGGTGAAATTTAACCACTCCAGCTAATGGCTCACAGGTTTAAGGTCTCATTAGAATCCTCTTTTCTTCTTGAACTTCTATGCAGATCCCCTGAATATATTGTCGTCTGAAGGTGGATGTAAGATTGTATCCTTTCCATTTCAGATGGGACCTTCACAGTGGTTATAATCTCAATATGCAATATATAATCACAAGTTCAACAAAGCTCTACTTCAAGCTAACCGTTATCTGATATAGAAGGTGTGCTGCAGCTGCTTGACATTTGAGTAGAGCAGACTGGCAGAGGTATATAGTACTTATATTCTGGATTTTGGATGACACTCAGTTTACAATAGAATTTATAAAATGCAGGTTGCTAAGTATAAAGCCCTGAATAGTGTAAGCCTCAGTGGTTTCCTACTCAACATAAACTCTTGAGCTTTTTCTATTGCAAGGGTGCGGTTCTCAGGGATGTCCTCTTATATGTTACTTGCACCTGCCAGAAAAATATGAACCAAACCTTGTACCTTTTGGAGTGTGATTTAAGCTTTTTGCTAACTGAATTTCCCAAATTTTATCCTACTAGCTAGTTTGGGTCTAGGTATTGAGAGAGAATATTGTGTGTGTGTGTGTGTGTGTGTGTGTGTGTGTGTGTGTGTGTGTCCTTTTTGACATGCCCTCAAATACACTGTGATGGGTGCATCAAATCCATGTAGGTCCCAAAAATAGAGGATATTATCTTTGCATATGAAGGAAAGTTTTTGCCTTTATTTGAAATTGTTTAAATTATCCTGTTAATTCAAAACTTGGATTGAGGCAATTGTACAACAAAAGGATCCAGAAAAACTTATTGGGATGACTTGGGTTTGACAATGTCTGTCTTTTTGTGATATCTTATTCTTAGGGTAGTTAGGCCTAGCAGAGTGGAGTGATCAGTTTTGCAGAGTATTTATCTCTGGGGTAAAGCTAAAAATGACATATAATTGTCCCAAATTTTACATTCTCTGGGTATTGAGAAACCAATGGTTGAATTGGAGTGATGACTGTCATATAGTGAAATGAGTATTTTTTTCATTGTGTATAAGAAAAGATGAGCTTTGACCTGCAAGCAGAACAATCTTGTTTTTAAAAACGTGCCATTGAGGAAACGTTTGCCCTTAGCTTTGAATAGTTACGAGGACTGTAGAAACTACAGTAAAACAGGCTGTGTTTGAAGAAAAGGAATGGAAGAGTTAAGGTAAGCAGTAACATGGAAAAAAATTGAAACACAAAGAAAGCATAGGATATGTGGAACTTGGGAAGTGGAAAAAATGAACCATCTTGATCATATAGAAAATGTGATAGGAAATAAGATAAATATTACAGTTTGAATGGAAAAATAGAGAAGAAATTGTCTGACAAGGATACAGAATGGCAGTGTAGTTAAAATCTGCTCAAAGAAAGAGAAATTTTTGAAACCTTTTTATTTCTTTAAAATAATGGTTCAGTTCAAATACTTTTTAAAATCTGATATGTTTTATATGGTGAAAACTGTTCTAGGTGACCAATCTAAGGGACTGACAATTTGTTTCTTAACTGAGGTGAGCAGATGAAGGCGGCACGTCATTACATCCAAAGTTTGAGGTAGACGAGTCGAAGAGAAGAAATTGTCTAAGGTAGTCTGTATCATACAGGTTTGATTACTTACAGGGGCGGCTTTTGGGGTAGGCAAAGCAGGTGCATGCCTAGGGCTCCGAGCACTAAGAGGCCCTGTTGTGTGCTTTGTCTACCCCCAAAGTCATGTCTGCCTTGGTCGGCTGCAGGAGGAGGAGCTGGCTCAGGGGGTCGGTGCCATGTGGGAGGGAGCTAGGGCCTGAGGGAGGTGGCGAGGGGGGCCCTGTGGGCTTCTAGAGGGCCCCGCAGTAGACCTTCGCCTACAGCCCCCAATAGCCAAAGGCCGCCTCTGATTACTTAGCAATGAGGGAAGGAAAATTCTGGGTACTTCAGCTAAGTGTGATGAAGTAATCTCATGTGGAAATGTACTTCTCTCAAAGCTGTTGACAAGCTATTTAAGACATAGAGGAGAATGAGGTGTAGGAAGGGATATTAGTATTGGCACTGTGCTGAGGAAACTTGAAACCACACTCCATTAAGGATGTAAAAACTGAAAGAAAATACTGGCATTACGTGATTTGATTTGGCTGTATGTGTGTGTGTGTACGTACACACGTGTATGTGTACGTACACACACACAGAGACCTTACAGCAACAAAACAACTGAAGCACCATCTTGTGGACACATTAAAAGTAGTTATCTCACGGTAACAAGAAATGTGTAATGTTCCAAAGATCAGTGCATTATATTATAAAACACACCAATATTTAATAGAATGACTGGAAGAAATTCTAGTCCTTAACTTTTCAGGTTTTCTACACTTTTGTGGACAAATTAAAGTGCCCAGTTACACAACTTCTTGCAAATCCTGTAAACTCTTCATTGTACTAAGTGTCATATTCAAGAATGTTTCAAGTATTTATATAATATGTAGAGGAAAAACTTAGTTGAAGGGGAAAACTTAGTTCATAACAAGTTTTCCAGGCTATATTCTGTGCACTTTTGAGGGCAGTTTTTCTCTAACACTGCTCAAAATCACCAAGAGCCATTCAAATTGAGACTTTTATTCCCTTTTAAAAATTTTTGTTCTGATAAAACATATGCACAAAATACAGTATTTCTACTATTTTTTTTAACAAAATTATGAGATAAGAGTTGGGGAAAGAGTCTGCTTGATTAAAATAAAACAAACAAGGAGTCCTGTGGCACTTTTAAAGACTAACAAATGTATTTATTGCATGAGCTCTTGTGGGAGACAATCCCACTTCGTCAGATGCTTTGACGAAGTGGGATTTTCTCTCACGAAAGCTCATGCAGTAAATAACTTTGTTAGTCTTTAGAAGTGCCACAGGACTGACTCCTTGTTTGTTTTGCTGACCTAGACTAACATGGCTACCCCTTTGGAACTTGATTTAAAAAAACAGACATAGTTCAATGCTCTCTTCTGACCCAAGACCAGGTTGGTTTTCTAACCCAAATTTTAAGTGGATTAATTAAAAGAAATATTTTTAGGATTAAAGAAACTGTTTCAAATCTTAGAACAGAAGAAACATGCCTTCATATTATGGTAAAAAATAAATATGGTAACTATAGTTGAAAGATGATTATGCAAAAAAATTTTGGTTTACTGAAGTGGAAATGTGCTATATTGAATATGAAAATACATTTCTGTTTAATCATTACCTGCTGCCACAATTCTGAAATCTGTCATTTTGGACCTCTTCACTTACATATATCTGGAAGAGATTTTTCTATTGAGAACTTCAGGATTGGTTCCTTATGTTTTTCCATGAAACCACATCAGTCTTTAAAACAAATATATGTTCCCATTATTCTGATCCTTTTTTGCAATGCTTTTCATTTTGCTGTATTTCTGTTACTTTCAGTCTGGGAATCATGCTGAGTAAATGGCATAGGCATCATATTAATAACTATCTCTGCATATGTATTTTATTTTGTATGCTTAACATTGGTACATATTGTATCTTGTAAAAAATCTCTGGAAACTAATTATTCAGTAAAAATGTTAAATTGCAGGTGACAAAGGCTATGTTCTGGTTTCATTTGGGCAGAGCAATTTATGCTTATTTTTCAAAGCTAAAACAGTTGAGAACATTGGCTTCAGGCAGTTACTGAGCAGGTTTGGAAAGGTTTGCCAGCCATTCTGAATACAGAATAGCATTTTACATATTACAATAATTTTGGGTTTCTCAGTGTGTGAATGGTTGAACACAACTTCTAGAAACAACTGGAGTCTCAGTATCTATATTTAATACATTGTCATTTGAAAAATAGTTTGGAAAAATGGTAATTTGGCGGCTTTTAGCTCATACATAGTAAATCCTTCACTTCTAACCACTCAGTCCTGGCCCTCTCCCTCTCTTTAACATTCCTCCCACAAAGTGGAGCATTCAGATGCCCTGCATTGGCCAAATCCATCCTTGTTCCCTCCTTGACATGAACTTCCAGTGTGAACCATATCCACATTCTGGTTCTGCATCTCAGGGTTAAATCAAGAATAGTTAGTAGAGGAGAGTAGGTTGTGCTTGGGTATACCGCAAGTGAATGGGGGTTCCCAGAGGTTGGGCTCAATTATCTCTATATAATAATCCTTATTTCATGTGACTGGAAACTAATTCCCCAGCACAGCTCTCCCAGGATCTTAAGAAAAAGCTAGGTATCATTCACCTGAAAATCAGCCTGTTTAGAAAGGTTTAATAAACCTGTTCATAAGGCAAATATCTCCTTTTGATCTGCAATGTTGGCAGCCATAGGACATTTATCAAGTTTTCTTAAAGTTCTTTTTACTTTAATCCTGTCCTTTGAGAAACAAAGAGGAGTCCTGGGCAGCCCAGAATTTAATAGCTTTCTCCTCTCTTGGTAACAAGCTGAGCAAGAAGAGGTTTTCTTTCTTTCTTTCTTTCTTTCTTTCTTTCTTTCTTTCTTTCTTTCTTTCTTTCTTTCT
>ML685769.1:27330812-27519179 GCA_007922175.1 Pelusios castaneus | reverse complement strand
TCTTTCTTTCTTTCTTTCTTTCTTTCTTTCTTTCTTTCTTTCTTTCTCACCTCATCATGCTGATCTATGACAAGACTGATTGCAGGGACAACAAGCGCTGGAAGAACAGTTATTGAAGTGCCACATGGGGAGAGTGGGATTTGCCAAGGAAGGAGGGCTAGAGTGCATTGTAAGTATGGAGAGAGTTACCACCGACATTTCATTTCAGTGCTTGCCATACTGGGGAAAAAGTCAGTATGAGACCTAACTGACTTGCAAAAATCCATTGAGAGTTAGTTAGAGAAAAGCCACAAACTGGTAAACAGACCAGCTAGAAGCGGAGAAGAATCAAGGTGTTTAACCCCATTATCTGTTTAAGGGCGGGGATACTAATGAATAAAGCTTTCTGTCATTGAACTTTAAGTCTATAAAAGTGCTTGCAAAATTAAAATTCCTTAATATGTCTTCAGGGACAGAAGTATTATATTGGCAAAAAAAAATGGAAAATTAGACCTGCAATTGGAAAGGAGAGCCTGGATTTTAAAAAATTGAATGAGAGTCTAGAGAGAACAAGCAACTGAGTCAATCTCTCGGAGATATTTCATTTTAAATCAGGCAAAAGAAGGGGGAATTTAACCAGCATCTAGACATGGGACATCTGGAATTTTTTCTCTGACTCTCCTGGGAACTTTTCATAACTCCTAGAAATGAAAAACATGGATTCAACAGACTCACTGGTCTATTCATTACAACAGTTTAAAACACCTTCCACTCCCTGAAAGCCCTTAATTACAAGCCTCTTCCATCTCCTACAGCATGTGTGCATTTCATATGCTGTACAGTTTAAGCCTCAATTGCCCATTTCACTGTAAGTGGTCTCATGCAGCATGAGTTAACTCCTTATGTTTGACAGTCTCCCAAAAATTGTATTTAATTTAGACAATCTGGTTACCTTCTCCAAACTGAAAAACCTCTTGTTGGAACTCAAAAGTTTGCATCTTCCAGGAACAGAACTTGCTCCAATAAAAGATATTACCTCACCTATCTTGTCTTTCTTGACTTGAACAGTTTTTCACTGATGACAGGTATGAGTTCATTGACAATACAATGTAAAAGAATAAGTGGGGTCGTGAGGAAGAGTGTGACAGAATCCCAAGGGTGCAGCCTGGAACTGCAGTACCGGTGAGCCCCATGAACTCTCCAGCCTTGGCTGCTCTCTCTCACAATGCTCTGTTAGTGATAGGCAGCAAATCCTTCCAGGTTCCTTTATCACCTAACACAACAGCATGTGGAGCACCATACCCAGCTAGATTGCAGAAATGCTCCCAAAGCCTTTCACAAATCGTGGAGAGAAACATATCAGCCAATTCCCCCCAGTTCCTCCACTTTATACCCCAGAACTGTACCCTCTGGCACTAGTCAGAAGCCTGCCAATTTGAGTTTATTAACCAGTCCGCCCTTCTCTCAATTTGGAGAGGGCATGCATGTCTTTGTAAAGTAAGCTGAGATTTCCTAATCACTTCAACCAAAACACACTGTTTTAGGTGAAATATAAAACAGTTTTTAATTACAGAAAGATCTATTTTAAGTGGTTATAAGTGATAGGTCTAAATGGTCAGAGGTAGTTACCAAAGAGAATAAAAGATAAATGAACAATCAAAATCTTAAACCAAGTTACACTAGGCAGTATTAGATCAAGCAGTTTTCTCCCTCCATTGGATATTATAATTCTTAATACACAGGCTTCCTGCTCAAGCTTGGGACCAGTCTCCTTAGTTCTTTGTCTTCTCAGCATCCTTGTTTCTTCCAGTGTAGAGGAGGGAGGAGAGAGGCCAAAGCATTATCTCCTATTTTATACCCTTAGTCCATGTGCCTGGAAGACACTATCCTAGACATGTCCTGGTGGGCTTTGCAGAATCACAGGGTTGAACAATCCTCCTGAAGTGGTCCTGTGCAACTGAATTATAGATTTGAGCAATCACCTTGTGTTGTGCTTGCACAACTGTCATTGAATTCTAAATCCCTAGATTACAACACCCCTCCTGGATAATAGTCATTTAACACCCTTCTGGGTCGGGATCAACATCCGTGTAGAAGAGACTTTCAGATTTACAGCATATTTCGTTACAACCATGCAGGAAATCTCTCACAACTTAATATAAACTAATGATATACATATTTGGACAGAACAGAAGTTTCCAGCAAATCATGACCTTTCATAAGACCTCTCACATGGCATGCTTTGTATGAAAATATTGCAACCATGTATGTGAATAATGAATATAGGAGGTTCTTCAAGTACTTGCTCATGTTGATTCCATGTTAGGTGTGTGCACACCCACATGCATGGCTACCGGAGATTTTTGCCGTACTGGTGAATGTAGGGCCTGCTCTGCTACCCTCTAAAATCACATATTTATATGCCAGTATATGACCTCTCAGTTCCTTCTTTCTGTCCATGATGTTACTGGTGCTCTCTCTCTTTCTTGTGATCGCATGTGCTTTATAGTTGCCTTATGATTATAAATTAGTTTTTTGTATATAGTTACTAGGTAGAACATTAAGTTTTAGAAGTTCTGCCAGGGATGTTTGCTTTGGGATAGGGCATGCCCCATTCCTTGGGTGTCAAGCTGTGTTCTGTTTGCCGCAAGTCTTTTATGCTCATTGATTCTCATTATAGTTGTTTCAAGTGTCCAGGGGAGATGCACAGAAGTAATAAGTGCAACATCTCTAAGGCTTCAGCCCATGGATTAAGAAGGATAGGGACATTCACCTGAAAGCCCTGTTGATGGAGGCAGCACTTAGACCAGACTCAGAATCATCCTGCTTCGACTTAGTGCCAAGTACACCACTGACACTTGGCCGTTTTTGGTGCCATTCAAGCAAGGTGGAGCCCATTCATCAGTCCTGTGCCAAGAAGCTTTCCACTTGTGGGACTTTTGCGTGCAGAAAAACATTGAGATCATGGTTTCACATCTCCCAGACACCAGGAATGTACTAGCAGACCTTCTCAGCAGGTCCTTTTCATCTCACCATGAGTAGTCATTTCCACCCAGAGGTTGCCAGCATGATTTTCCAAAAGTGGGAGACTCCTTGGGTGGACCTTTTCATGGCTGCACAGAACAGGAAGTGCCATCATTTCTGCTCAATCCATGGTCTCGACAAAGGCTCCCTATCTGACACCTTCCTTCACCCATGGGCTGGAGTGCTCACGTATGTCTTCCTGCCAATACCACTGATCCAGAATGTCCTAATAAAGATCAAGCACGACAAAGCAAACATGATCTAGTAGTTCCTGCATGGTGGTGACCACACTGGTTTGGCACGTTACTGGGGCTCTCAACAACTGGAAATGGAACTTCCTTTATGGCTGCATCACCTTTCCCAGAACCATGGCAGTCTTCGTGTCCTAGTGTCCTGCACCTGATAGCAGTGTGGGCATGGCTAAAGACAGACAAGTGGGCTTGCTCAACTCAGTTTCAACAGGTCCTGATGGGCAGCAGAAAGCTCTCCACCATAGCAACTTAATCTGGTCAAATGGAAGAGATTCCCTTGTTTGACTTCGAACTGGAATCTCTCTCCTTACCAAGCTTCAGTTCAGTCCATGTTGGTCTACTTGTTGTATCTTAAACATTAAGGTCAAGCCTCTTGTCATCTCTGGTACGCACAGTCCCATGTCTACCTGCTTCATTGCTGGCACCTCTGTTTTCTAGTGTGGAGAAAAATAATAACGAGGAGAACTATAAATGCCTGCAATTCTGCTCGAGCACTGGGTTGGGGCCCAATCTCTATGCCTTCCTTCTCAAATGTGATGCATCTCTGCTATATGGATTTCCCCCATTATTGAGGGTTATAAACACAATACTACAGTGCCTTACTAAGCCCCCATTCAAATCCTTAGCAAGATGTTCTCTGACACATCAACGGATGAAGCTGGCATTCTTAGTAGCTATCACATCAGCCCACGACATGGGTGCATTAGGGGCCTTCATGGAACATTCACCTTACACCATTTTTTTTAAAGTCATTTTAAGATGTCAAACAGTATTTTTACTTGAAGTATTCTTCCTCCTTGACATAAAGCAACCAATCCATCTTCCCTCATTCTTCCCTTAACCTCACAGGAGTACACAGGACTCAGTGCCACATACTCTAGGGGTTTGTCTACACTGAAAATGTTGTCAATCCCTACAAATTGACGAAGCGGGATCGATTGAGCTGCCAGTGTAGTCCCGCTCAATTGATCCTGGAAGCGCTCTCTTGTTGACTCAGTAACTCCACCCCTCCAAGTGGTGTAACACTGCATTGACGGATGAGCCCTTCAAGTCGATGCAGCTGAGTAAAGACACCGTGGTAAGTGAGAGTAACTAAGTCGACAGAAGATATGCATTCTGCGGCACGCAGATTGCGTATCTCCCATTGACTTAGCCCCGCAGTGTAGGCTAGGCCTAGATGTCAGGCACACTGTAGCATTTTACTTTAACACAGTTAAGCCTGTCAGAAAATCACCAAGGTTTTTTATTTCCATGCAGAATACTCTAAAGTTTCTGCTATTTCCAAAAAGAGATTATCTAAATTGATTTTCAGATATATCCACCTCTGCTACCAACAGAAGGACCTGTAACTCCTGTTGGAAACTGGAACTCAATCTATCAGACCCCTTTCAACTTCAGTAGCCTTTCTAAACAGCATACTAATCATGGACCTATATAGAGCAGCCACTTGGGCTCCATACACACATTCATAAAACATTATGCATTTGACCAGAGTTCAAAGTTGGATGCATTGCTAGATCTTACTTTATAGTGTTATAACTTAAGCATGCAATTCTGAAGCCCTTTCCATCCAACGTGGGACATGCTTAACAATCATCTGAAGTGGAGCACTCACAGGCACGCTCCTCAAAGAAGAAGAGGGTTACTCACCTGTGCAGTAAATGAGGTTATTTGAGATGGGTGTTCCTGGAGGTGCTCCACTATCCATGTTCCTCCCCACTATTTCAGATTCCAGATTGAACGATAGAGAAGGAACTGAGTGGAGTTTGGTTCTGTGTGGTAGATAGGAGCAGGCAGTGGCATGTGATAGAATCACTACTACTGAAATTCTCTGATCAAAGGTGGAGAGATGCACATTCACCTGAAGTAGCGCACCCCCAGGGACACCATCTTGCAGAAGTCAGTTATTAAACAGGGTGAGTAACCTTCTCTTTCTTCCTATTTAATACAACAGTTATCACTTTGTGTCTCTCTGTCTCTTGAAATACAAGTACTTATAAAAAGTGCTCCAAGTTTGTTTTAATCTAAATTCAAGACTTGTATGTTCCAACACTCAGAAATCTGAAGCTAGCTGTTTAAGTTTGATGGTCTTTTGTACAATGACCTTCCTGACAGATAACCTAAGGAGAAGGGACACTTCGTGGTTCAGACTTCATCTACATTTAAAAGTTATGTTGATGGCTACAGTGCTCAGGAGTGTGAAATTTGCATCCCTGAGTGCCATAGTAATGCTGATATAACCCCCATCATCCTAACTACTGCTACTCAGAGAAATGAATTACCCACAGTGCTCTAAAATCCCCTTTTGTTGCTATAGGAGATGTCTATACTATAGTATTAAAGTGGCTTAGCTGATGTGACTGGGACCTCATGGGATACCCTCCTGAACATGCAAAAATCAGGGCAAGCTGCAAAACTGAGAGCCAAACACTGATGGATGGTACTTACACCAGGCTCCCCATCAATCACAACCAGGCTTCTGATACCCCACACCGGTTACCACAAAGCCTGCCCAAATAGAAACAGCCCCCTTTATTGCACTCCATCTCCTGGGTCCCACCTACTCACATGGTCTCTTAAAGAAATAGGTTCTCCTGACCCCAAAGGGCTAGCCACATTACATAGAACAATATAGGTTTGGATCTTACCCAAAATACCACACTGATAGCCAATCCTTTAGTAATTACAACTAAAGGTTGTAAAAAGAAAAGAAACAAAATATGACAGATGTTAAAGGGTCTCAAAGTAAATCACATACATACAAATGATATAGAGTCCATGTAAAGCAGTTTGCAGGCACGATCAGTTTCTCTGGTAGACACCCAGCACCTGGGTGGGCCTCGGTCCTTTGTCCAGTCGCAGATGAATAGTTCCGGAGATGGGTGTTGGCTGTAGACTGGGGAATGAAGCTCAGATGGAGTTGGGGCGGCTGCCTTTTATCACCTCTGGCCTTCTCCATGCTGTGTGTTTTTGCAAATCAACATGGAGTTGAGTCACATGGTCAGTCCCAGTGACTTGCAGAGCAGGTTAGTCCCTGGGCCCACTATACCTGGGAGCTTCCTAATGGGCCATTAAGGAGACAATGGCTGTAGACATCCAGTCTGCGGAGTTCCCCAGAATCACACAGGTTGAAATACAGATATAACAAACATATTCCTAACGTCTAACACAGATGCAATTCCTACACATAAACCATATAATCATTCCCAGCAAATTACAACCTTTCTATTGGTACCAAACATGGCATAGTTCCTATGGATTATTACAATTATGAAATATTAATATGAAATAGTATCATAAATGGTCCCCTAAATCTGGATTGCATCACAGTGTAGTTGTAAGGTTGTAGTGCCTGTAGTGTAGACATGGCCTAACTCTTAGGATCTGATTCCCCGCACCTTGTGTAATCACTTACACCAGTGCCATGAGAAGGTAAAAATAAAATAAAATTAAATTCTGGCTTGATAGCATTTTACATCCATTTTGCACTGGTTTAACTGACTGCACAAAGTGCAGGGCAGCCAAGAATTAGGTCTTTACACTCTACTATCAGAATTGCAGTTGAGGAAGTTAAAAGAACGCTTGTTTTAATTAACTCTGCTTATAAGTTGCTATCCTGGAAAAAATAAGCAGTTTATTTTATTTCAAAATTTACTGCTTTAAACAATTCTTCTCCCCATCCTGTCATCAACTACATAGTACTAACTCTATGCAGATGTCTGAGATCATTCCAGACAGTAACCTCATACAAACAAGTCCGTTTGTGGGGGGAGAGGAGGAAGGAGCATGTATACAGTGACGTGTCAGCTGGTTCTGCAGTGTGTGCTTGCTTGTAATATCAATAGGAGAGAGTGTTCATTCATTCAGCAAAATGGGAGGGCTTCTTCTTATTTTAACTTTTTTGCCTCTGTATTGAAGATATTTTTTTCTAAGTGGGAAGCAGTAAATAGCTTAATCAAGGGCTTTGAGTACTTTGCTTTTGTAGAGTCCTTTGTGCAAGAATAAGATGCCGCTTAATGGCACTAACAGTGATGTGACAATGCTTACTTTTGATGGCTGAATTTTCTTCTTTTTTTTGTCTTGCTTAGGGTAAACTTATTTTTTTTAACAACTATTTTTTTTATTCCTTTTTCAAGTAGACAAGAGATATTCTCTTCCTGGGATCATTTTGTAAGTTGAAATTAAGATGTGGATATAATATCTATTTTTATATTGGTGTCATTTTAATACCACCTAATGCACAAACTTTCTTTCTAGGTGCTTACCTGGTGCCCATCACTGTAATAGCTGAGAATTTCCAGTAGTTAAAAATTAACACCCTGGCTTTCTGTCTCTTTGATCCCAGCCTGTAAGATAAATACCTCATTTGTATGTGGGGGAAGGGGAAAGAGATTAGTGAGAGAAAGCTAAGGTGAAGAAATGCACCTAGTTCCATTCAGGTGTTAATAATGCCTCCTTCACCAAGCTACCAGTGTGCCTTCCTGAAGTGTAGTAAGCAAGGGACTAGTACTAGCCCAGGTGGATCTGAATGCAGTGAGGCCGGTGGTCTTTCTGATTTCTTGAACCAATGAATTCCATAGCCCAGCTCCAGCTCTCGTGAAAGTTCTATCTCTTGCACCTGCAAACCTCCCCCCATAATTCAATGGTTCTGTTGCTCCAGTGGAATGTAACTGTTGTGGGAGGACATTTGCAGAGGGACAGGTGATCTCTTGAATACCTGATGGCCAGGCCCATGGAAAGTTATTATAGGGCAGTGAATCTTCATTCAAGGTGGAGCCAGCACAGAGAGTAGAGCACTGAGCTGATGTGTTCATAAGGACCTGTGAGGCTAAACAGACAGGCTGCTGCATTCTGTGCCAATTGGTGCTTTATCAGTATTTGTTGCTTCATTTCTAGGTGCAAGTTGTAATAACCAAGTCTGGGGATCATAAATGCATGGATCACCGTGGTGAAATCTGTGCCTGATTGGACGAGTGCTTGGGCATCCAATGGCATTGAGTGGTCCAAAAGGAGGCTATAGACTGACCTAACGATCTGAGGGCAGATGCTCTTATTAAGGGGGGGGGGGGAAGGTTATAGAGGAAGAACATTCTTCAGAGTGTGTTCCCTCTTCCTGCCAGTTTCCCCTCAACCTAACACTGGTTCAGCTTTAGCTGGCTGCTGATTTTGGCTGTGTGTTGAGAGCATTGGGAGATATATGGATGATGTCTGCACAGTGTTGGCATTCCGGCATATGTTCTCTCACCACCCATCTGTGGTGTCTCAGTTTACTGGGGCCATTGGGGGTTGCCATAGTGATAAATGGGAGGGTTGTTAAGTGCTTAGGTGAACTGGGGGCTGCTGGCAGTCCTTGCCAGATATGCTGAATAAAGCCCAATAAGGGAACTCTGAAGCCTGTTATGTCTATTGATCATTATTTAATCTTAATACATGACACTGACGACAAAGGTGGGACAATGAGATAACATCTTGTGAACCTAGGAAATCCTGAGCTCTGTAAGAATGATATTTTTTCCCCTCACTGTTTGCATACCTGTGCTATGTGCCTAGAGGGGAATGGAGCTGACTGGAGTTGAAATCTGATCTATTGTTTGGGGAAGCCAAGGGACAGGAGATAAACAACCACAAGAGAGAACCATAGCTCCATGGGAGATATACAACCACAAGAGGGAATAGCTCCATGGGAGATAAACAACCGCAAGAGGGAACCATAGTTCCACTCACTGGTTCAACCATGGCTTCACTCACTGCTTTTCTGGAAAGCTTTGATCCTACCACCTCCACTTGGAAACTCTATATAGCACTCTTTCAAAACTTCATGGTAGCGAATGATATATGCAGTGAAAAGAAGGTACCTGTTTTCTTGACCATTATAGGTGCTAAGACCTATAGTTTGCTATGTAATTTGCTTTATCTGGAGAAATCCGAGGCAAAATTGTATGATGATCTTGTGGAAGTTCTAGGAGCACATTTTCCCCCAAAATCATTGGTAATAGCAAAGAGATGCCGGTTCTATCACAGAAATCAAGGTGAAGGTGAATCCATTGCACAATTCCTAGGAGCTCTCAGGGAGCTGGTGGTACACCGTGATTTCACAAACATATTGGATGAAATGCTACATGACAGGCTAGTGTGCGGCCTGCATTGTGAATCAACAATTAAATGCATGCTAACCGAAGCTCAGCTTACCTTGCAGAAAGCCATTGATGCAGTCTCTATGGAACGGGCCACGCAGGAGATGCAACTAATCAGGGCAAATGCTGGGATGGTTTCCTTCGGATTTGTGGAGGTTTTAAGCTCATAGTTAACCCAGTGTTACGTGCAGAACAATATCCCCTTCCCTGTGTCGAGGACCTCTTCATGGGTTTGGCTGGGGAACAAAAATTCAGCAAGATTGATTTGAGGCAAGCGTATTTACAGATGCATGTCGAAGAAGAATCCCAAGAGTTGTTGACTATTGTAATGCATAAGGAGCTGTACAGATACTGTTGCATGCCTTTTGGGATTACTTCAGCCCCAGCTTTGTTCCAGAGGATCATGGACCAGATTCTGAGTGGCTTATCGGGAGTATAGTGCTATCTTGACGACATCCTGGTCACCTGCAAGAATGAAGAGGAGCACCGTACAAACTTAAGAGCTACCCTACAAAGACTGGAGGAATACAGCCTACGCATTCGCCGAGACAATGTGAATTTTTTCGGCTCTCTGTTGAATATTTGGGACATATAATTGATGCTGTTGGCCTTCATAAGTCTCTGGCCAAGATGAAGGCAATCGTGGATGCACCACTGCCTCAGAACGTGAGCCAACTTCACTCTTGTATCAGGAGAGGTATTTCAAGTAGAGACAGGGAGGTGTTGGTGCTGCTGTACAAGGCACTGGTGAGACCCCATCTGGAATATTGCATGCAGTTCTGGTCCCCCATGTTTTAAAAGGATGAATTCAAATTGGAACAGGTGCAGAGAAGGGCTACAAGGATGGTCTCTGGAGTGGAACACCTGCCTTATGAGAGGAGACTCAAGAAGCTTGGCCTGTTTAGCCTAACCAAAAGAAAGTTGAGAGGGGATATGATTGCTGTCTATAAATACATCAGAGGGATTAGTATCAGGGAGGGAGAGGAATTATTTGAGTACAGCACCAATGTGGACATCAGAACAAATGGTTATAAACTGTCCATCAAGAAATTTAGGCTTGAAATTAGACGCAGGTTTCTAACCATTAGAGGAGTAAAGTTCTGGAATAGCCTTCCAAAGGGAGTTGTGGGGGCAAAAACCATAACTGCTTTCAAAACTGAGCTTGATAAATTTATGGAGGGGATGGTATGATCAGATAGCCTATTTTGGAAATTGGCTGATCTTTGGCTACGGGTGGTGGATATACAAGTGGCCTAAGAAGGGAGGGTACATGGGGTGGGTTCTGAGTTATTACAGAGAATTGTTTCTTGGGTAACTGGCTGTTGAGACTTGACCATGTGCTCAGGGTTTAACTGATCGCCATATTTGGGATCGGGAAGGAATTTTCCCCCAGGGCTGATTGGCTTGGACTCTGGGGGTTTTTCGCCTTCCTCTGTAGCAAGGGTCATGATTCTCTGTATCTTAAAATCCTTAAATCATGATTTAAGGAGGTAATTAAGTCAGTCATAGGTTAGTGGCCTATTGCTGGAGTGGGTGGGTGAGTTTTGAGGCTTGCATTTTGCAGGAGGTCAGACTAAATGACCGTACTGGTCCCTTCTGACCTTAGAGTCTATGAGAAGATGGATTATTATTTATATAACAATTGTGTCCAAAGGGAATAGGGCCCTATCATGTCCAAACATTGTAAAAAGATCATCCCTGTGCCTAAAAAGCTTATAAACTAGGCTCTTCCTGACAACTGTAATTATTTTCATATGCCTTAACTCATATCTCCACTTTGTTAGTCAAATTTCCACCTTTAAATACCTAATTTTTCTCTTTCAAAGCTAAATTATCCTCATTTTTTCAGTTTTATCTTTAGTTTTTCTCTGGACTTTTTCATGCTGTTATACCTTTAAGATTTGGTGAGTTTCACTGACAAAAGAAGAATCTATCATCAGTGCATGTGTTGTAATTTTGGTGATATGCTCTCTTCCATTCTGATGCACCAACATATAGTGCTTAAAATATATTTTTAGTAAATACTAAGCACATATATTTCCAGACAGCTTCAAGGCACTGAGCAAACTTAATGATTTCATCCCACTCCGTACGTTCAGTCTTTACTCCAATTTTCATTGTGTCATTAGAATGAAAGCTGTTTGGGGCAGAAGGCCACCACTCTACAATACTCTGGACAATTTGCAGCACAATGTAAATGATTCACATTTGTCTTGCTTCTGTAACCTGGCAGGACATCTTCACTGAGCTACAGAACTGGGAGAGAAATGAGAAACTATTGGCAAATATTTGATCTGCAAACTTTCACAGTGCACACATTTTCCCAGCTCTGTAAACTGAGCAAAAGTCAGGTCATTTATTTGGAACACATACACATTGTTATTTAGTTATTCTATTAATATTATTTGATCCCCTCTGTTGAACTATCCATAGATCCTATTTCAGATTATTTTTCCTCACAGATGGTTTTATGAGTCCAGAGGCTGTCAGCATAAGTGTGAAGTTAAGAATACCGCTTGCTATCGTGTCACGATATGCAACACAGTGTATTCAAGTTGTATTTATTAGCATCTTTTCATTCAACATGTGTAAATTCAGCTAGAGTGGCTTGAAATTTTCTATGTTTTCTAATTGCCATTTGTGAATTTCCATTTGGTGACAAACTCCTAAATCATTTAATTAAACAGTGCTGGTCCCTGGATAGGTCCTTAACTCTCCTGACTTTGAGATGCTGCTGTTTGCTTCCTATTATTTAACCATTTTATTCCAGGGCAAGTAGTGGCCTCTATTTTTGTTAATATCTTATGAGAGATCTTGGCAAAAGCTTTTTGAAAATCCAGGTATAATCTCATTTTTATCTACTTTTAATTAACTTTTTGAAAAACACATTAGAGAGTCATGACTTTTTACTTCATGGAAACTATGCTGGTTTGACCCCTATCAAATTATATTTACACAAGGGTTGTAGTAATTTATTTTTAATTAGACTCTACACCAGTTTCACAGGTACTGAAATGCTCTGGCTTCTGATTCCCAGGATCTCCCTTTAAGACCTTTTTAATTGGGACCAGGTGCAGGGAAGAGAATACACTAACCAAGAGTTTAAAAAATGGGAGCCTAAATTTAAGCTATACCCATATTTAGGCATACAAAAAGGGGGCCATTTTTCAGAAATGCCTAGTACACAGAAATTCCTATTGACTTAAAATAAGATCACTTAGTTAGGTGCCTTAAGTAAGGGTTCAGAAGTGAGATTTTCCGAGCAATAAACTAAGCACAAGTAAGTAAATAAGCGTGTGCGCGCGTTTGCGGGGGATGGGGAGGAGATACAGGCATACTTTTTGGGGGCAGGGATTGTATCTTCCTCACATTTGCAAAACACCTAGAACACTTTGGTTGTTGATAAAGGAATTAAATTCTTTTGCAATTACTTGCTCTTCTTTTAAACCATTCTTGCAAATCACTATGAAAACTTACTTGTGTGCCATTCTACTTGTCCTCCCTTCCCATCATGATGATGAAAAAAGATATTTAGGGCATGATCCTACAAATCTGAGATTATGTGAGCATGAGTTTGCAGATTTTGGGACCTTATTTGCCCACCAAAATATTGTGTCCAAGATGAGTGGGCTTTGCTGGACTGTAAAATAAGTTCAACTTCTTTTGAGAGGAAACCCTTCCACCCTGTGTGTCCCTTACACCACTCTCCTTTCCTTCTCTTTGGAAACAGTCTATCCCAGATTGCTTTTTTCAAAGCCCTTACGTTTTAGTATAAGTGGGAAGTGGGATAAAAATTACACTGACATATATTACCAAGGACCAATGATCAGTCTGCCTGTTGATTCAGTATTCCAGATACTGTGGGAAGCAGAGGATTGAGATATCATTTGATTATACCATTCATTTCAAAACTACTGTTTTGTGAAAGTACTTTTAGACCTACCATAAAACACATAATATCCATGTGCTGAAAATAGTGGGATTTGTGAATCAGTTCATACTTTGTTTTTCTTTCTAGAGACAGGCCAAATGTTTAGATGAAGACAGGTGAAACAATGCTTGTACATCAATGCAAGGAGTATGCGGAACAAGCAAGACAAATTGGAAGTCATGGGATATGAACAAAATTGTCTTCATTAGCATGACAGTTTTGGTGGATAACATCCATCCTGGGAGTACCAGCACTGAGGTACACAGCTTGTTCCAGAAGAATAGGTATGGGAAAAAAAGAGATGTTGCATTGTGGGATAGGTATTGGAAGAAAGGAGATGTTGCGTTGCATGTTGAAACAAACAAGGAATCCTATTGTAACCTTCAGGTGGGCTAGAGTTTACCTCAATTTGCCTTCCTCCGGTGCCACAAAAAAATTAACCCAATTCCTAAGGAGAAGCAGTTGGAGACCCAGGATTCAGTCTCAAGGACTCACAACAAAGATGGTTCAAAGTAGATGAAAATGAAAAGTAATGTGTTTTATTAAGCATTGACTTTATAAATCTTATGATAAAAGAAACAAAATAATGGCTACTATATAGATCTATAACATGCTGTGGCTAATTCTGTGAACTCACTTTTACTATTCCACAACACACATAAACAAGAAAAAAAAAGAAAATGAATTTAAACAGAGCAGCCCCACAGAAACACTATCAATTCAAGTGTTCCAAAGTTTTGGAGGAGTTCACCTGGCTCTCAGTGATAGTCTCTGTATACCAAGTCCAAGGCCTGAGTAGGAAGAAGCAGCTCCTTCTTCTATGGCTGCAGGAATCTTCAATGAAAACCCATGCAGACCCTGCTCTTCCTCTGCTGGGATCACTGTTCTTCCGTCAGCTTACTGCTTAATCACCACTCAGTTACATATACTGTATATGCTTGCGTATAAGTCGAGATTTTTATACTCCAAAATATACCTGAAAAACTAGGTTCGGCTTATCCACGGATCACAGCATATTTTAGAGCAAAGTATTATTGCTACCATGAGTACAAACCTTTCCCTGCTCCTCTGCCCCCACCCCACGCGGCCATTCCCCGCTCCTCTCAGCTTCCCCTGCCCGCAGCGTTTCCCTACTCCTCTGGCCCCCCTTATCAGGCTGGAGGCCCGGAGGAGCAGGGGTGGCCAGACTGGGAGCCGCTCAGTGGCCAGCTGGCCACTCCTGCTCTGAGCATTCTCTGTCTGAGACAGAGCATGCTCTGGGCGGGAGATTTGAAACTCCCCAGCCTAGCCACAGCAGGGTGGAACAAGTGTTCTGCCTGAGTCTTCTGTGGCAGGAGCTCGCAGGCCAGATTGGGGAGGGCAGAGGAGCAGGGAAAAGCCATGGGGGAGGCCGAAGAGCAGGAAAAAGCGGGAAGGAGGCAAAAGGAGTGGGGAAAAGGGGATTGGCCCTGAAGGGGCCTTCTGTAATCAAATTTTGACCCTCGGCTTATGCATGGGTGGTGCATTTTTTTCTGGATTTTGGGCTTTAAAAATAAGGGTTGGCGTATATGTGGATCGGCTAATAGGTGAGCATATATTACATACACAAGAAAAAAAACCCTGAAGCAAAATGTCTCAGAGTTGGGGAAAACAGCCTGCTGTCTGCTCCTGGCTCATCTTCTCCCGGTGCCCAGAGCACATGGGCTCTTTTCAATTCAACCGCCCTTTGAGCCCTGTGTGGATACAACTATGTGGATCCGCATCCGATCTGCAGCTGCAAGAAATGATCCGCGGATATCCGTGTTGTAGCCGCGGATGTGGATATAATGCGGATATCCATGTATTTGCAGGGCTTTAGCCATGCACAGATAAAAATATGTAGATCTGTATCTGATCTGCATCTGCAAGAAATGATCCGTGGATATCCGTGTTGTATTCGTGGATGCGGATATAATGTGGATATCCGTGGATATCCACGTATTTGCAGGGCTCTAACCGCCCTGGCTGCTGGCTCTCAGGCATCTGACCACAGCAGCAAGCTGCAGGGGACCCTGCGGAGCATGCTCAAAGCTGCCACTCCACATACCAGAAACTTCTGGCTCTAAGCAGCTAAGTCTGCCTGGCGACACTGACCCAACAGATCTCTTAAAGCGAAACTCTCCATTTAGGCTCATGGGTTACACTATGGCACTTTTAAAGACTAACAAATTTATTTAAGCTTTCATGGGTGTAGTCCCACTTCATCAGATGCATGAAATGGAAACTCTTCTTTCATGTGTTTAATGAATTGGGATTAATTAATAAATTAGACAAAATAGTGAATATAGTTTTGAAACAGTGCTTGTGTTCAGAAAACAGTAAACCATTAATCAGAGAGTAACTTTTATTGTGCATTGTTATGCAACAGAACAAATGGAATTGGAGGTATGCAATAATAAAACCAATATTCAAATTAGGGATAACACCTGAAATAGCAAACTCTAGTAACAAATGTTTTCAATAATTAAAAAATATTGGCTGTTTTAAAAATTGTCTAACATTTTAAAGTTTTTAAAAGAAATGTGTGTTGCCACATAGAAAACAATTCACACATCCTATAGAAATTGTCACAAAAAACGTACTCATCTATATTACACTATGCACTTTGTTGTACAGTATCTGGTATCAGGCTATCCCTAATGTGTATTTATTCTACACAGTACAACCATCAATAGAAAGTATTCATAGAATTAACTACACCTTAACAATAAAAATATTAGGATTAATGGGTTTTTAATCACAGTTTCTCCACAATTATTTGTCATCGAAAATAGAGCAAAGGCAGGTTGGCTCTAATGGATATATGCAGTACAGGCTACACAAAGTTTCAGAGGGAGTAGATACAGAAATGACAGCAAGAGTAAAGAATATGTAAGACAAGGATCTATTTTTCAGAAGGATTTCAGGACTATTTTTTGAGTGAGGTGACAGATAATACCTTCCTTCTGTTCCAAATTTTCCATGTACATATAGCACCATAAATTAAAACAATACTTTACAAAACACAGTGCTTTAACACAGATATCTAGTGGTGCAATGGCTTATATGCTATCTCTGTTACTTCTGGTGTTCTCGAAAAACTATAGCAGGTTTCTTGTAATGTGTTCTCAGTAATATGCATGGATTTATGTTGTAATGAGAATATATTCCTTGGACTAGTTGGAATAAATAGCTGTGAAAGGTTATAACTGAAATGAGTTTGGTTAAGGGGATCATAGTTCATATCATAAATCCAGGATGGTTTTTGTAATCTAATACTTAAACAAAACAAACAGGGTTAAAGTCTGCCCTTTGATGCCCACCGGTAACTCTTGTATGCTTTTGTAGCAGGTGCACACATGCAGCTGAGGGCAGAATTTTGGCATATATGGGTCTGATCCTGAAAACTCATTTGCCTGATAAACAGTCTTTACATATATAAATAGATCAAGCCACAAGTTTGGTTATTTTGCACAATGTGAGAGGGCAGTATTGTGACTTATCCTAGCATTTTAGGGCAGAAGATTGACTACCCTTTACACCAAAAATAAAGCTAAGATTACGGTTGCTTTAAAAAAAAATTCATATGTTATTATTTGAGAGAGGGGCCTACTAATTGTGATATTCTTCTGTGTTATTCAAAGTGAAATGTTTCCATTTTTAATTTCATACAATTAAACATTTGAAAGAAGCCATCGCAGTGTTTACAAAAATACATCATGATACATAGTACTGTTGACAAATTTACAGTATAATGCTGACATGTTTTACAAGTAACTCTGGCATGAGTGCCCACACTAAAGACATTA
The DNA here is from genome assembly GCA_007922175.1 of Pelusios castaneus. Taxonomy (NCBI): domain Eukaryota; kingdom Metazoa; phylum Chordata; order Testudines; family Pelomedusidae; genus Pelusios; species Pelusios castaneus. Next base: position 27,502,054 of record ML685769.1, on the reverse strand, counting down.
CCTGCCAGACTTCCACTGTTTGACCAACATACTATCTTCTCTTCAATTGCTTTAAAAAAAAAAAGTATGAGTTCAATTGTGAAATGCGACAACAGAATATCTGTATGGTGGAAGGACATACATGCTGAGCTTCTTCCCAATGGGACCATCCTGTGCCATTGATCTTTGAGTAGAACTTCCTCTTGACCAGAGTAAAAGATTCCATTTAAAAATTGATGGCATGGCAGTTGCCCAATGCGATTCAATTACTACTTAGTTTTTAGAAATTAAATTTATTTTAAATCTAACAAAGATTTAAAAATCCCTTTAAAAACATTAGAAAAATAAAATCAATTAAGAGGTATTGGATGTTGAAAGGTCTAAAGCCTATATTGTATTAGACTGTATCTACAAAGGTACGTCCAAAAAACTGTTTCTTATAACACCATCCAGGTACAGCCTACTTCTTCTCCCTGACTGACAGGAGGGGCACCACATACAGCAGAAACCATTCACAATGGCAGACAAAGAGGAAACAGACAACAGGAGAAAATTATTGCACGGGGAATTAGTATTTGAGAGGGTGCCTCAGAACTTCATCCGTGGTCCAGCAGAAGTTATAGGAGCACTATAGCTGTTTTGGAGAGTGTTGTGTCTAGCTTCTCCCACCCTCTAGTCACCCGTATAGTGTGGAGAAGTGAAGAGGGTAGTAAGGAGATCCTCTGTAAACGATGGGGTGGAAAATAATTAGGAAAACAGGCAAAGATGAGGTAGAGATAAAGGCAGTCAAAAATGGAGGAGATTCACCCACACAAAAACATTTCAACAAGTCTGTTAAACAGGAAGTGCAGTCTCAAGAAAAGCTGATTCAAGAATCCAATAATGGGGAAGGTCTGACTCACCTGAGGCAGAAGAATGGGAAAAACACTGACAAAGAGAGGGGAGGGTTTTTGTTTCTTTGGTGTTAAATATTTCTAGAGTGCATCAGTTTTTCAAAACTTTCCTACAGTGACAATGTACCTTAATCCTGATACTAAAAATCTCCCTCAAATTGAAGACAACAGAGTCCTGTGGCACTTTTAAAGACTAACAGATTTATTTATCGCATGAGCTTTCGTGGGAGAAAATCCCACTTCGTCAGACGCTTTGAAGATAGGAAAGTTACAGAGTGGGAGGAAATTAAATGCAGGGGAGTGTATGACATAGCATCAGGTCAGGCTGTAACAGCAAATCAAAATAGGTGTTAGGATTCAAAACACTGGGGAACAGCACATAGAGGAGGGGGAGGTCAAATCACTTGTTGTAATGTGAGAAAAATGCATAGTCCCTGTTTAACCCCAAGACAACTGAGTCAAATTTGCATATAAGTTCAAGTTCTGCAGTCTCTCTTTGAAGCCGTGATTTGTTATTCATCTGTTTCAACACAGCTATTAACAAGTCGTCAAGGGAGTGAGCAGGGAGATTGAAGTGTTCCCCTACAGGTTTTGCAGTGTTGCAATTTCTGATGTCAGATTTGTGTCCATTGATTCTTTGGCGCAGAGACTGCCCTGTTTTCCAATATATAAGGCAGAGGGGCATTTCTGGCACATGATGGCATAAATCACATTGGTGGACAAGTGAACGAGCCCTTGATGGAGTAGGTGGCATGATTAGGCCCTGTGATGGTGTCATCAGTGTAGATATGAGGGCAAAGTTGGCAGCGTGGTCTGTTCCAGGGCTGTGTTCCTGCTTTACTGTTTCTGTTCTGTGATCTGTAGTTGCTGGTAAGTATCCTTTTAAGGTTAGGGGGCTGTCTGAAAGCAAGGAGAGGTCTGTCTCCTAAGGCTTGAGAGAGTGAGGGGTCATCCTGTAAAATAGGCTGTAGATCTTTGATGATGTGTTGAAGAGGTCTGGCTTGGGGGTTGTAGGTGGTGACCAGTGGCGTTCTGTTGTTGTTTTTCATGGGCTTCTCCTGCAGTAGTTGACTTCTGGGTACCCGTCTGGCTCTGTCAATTTGTTTCTTCACTTCTGCAGGTGGGTACTGTAGTTTTAAGAATGCCTGGAAGAGATCCTGAAGGTGTCTGTCTCTGTCTAAAGGGTCAGAGCAAATGCGGTTATATCTTAGGGCTTGACTGTACACAATGGATCGTGTGGTGTGTCGAGGATGAAAGCTCGAGGGATGTAGGTAACTATACCGATCAGTAGGTTTGCGGTATAGGGAGGTCTTTATGTGCCCATCGCTAATTTGCACTGTAGTGTCCAGAAAGTGGATCTCTTGTGTGGAGTGTTCCAGGCTAAGTTTGATTGTGTTGTGGAAATTGTTGAGACTGCAGAACTCGAACTTATATGCAAATTTGACTCAGTTGTCTTGGGGTTAAACAGGGACTATGGATTTTTCTCGCATTACAAGAAGTGATTTGACCTCCGCTATGTGCTCCTCTATGTGCTGTTCCCCAGTGTTTTGAATCCTAACACCTATTTTGATTTGCTGTTACAGCTTGACCTGATGCTATGTCATACACTCCCCTGTATTTAATTTCCTCCCACTCTGTAACTTTCCTATCTTCAAAGCGTCTGATGAAGTGGGATTTTCTCCCACGAAAGCTCATGCGATAAATAAATCTGTTAGTCTTTAAAAGTGCCACAGGACTCTGTTGTCTTTCTACAATAGACTAACACAGCTACCCCTTTGGAATTTGCCCTCAAATTGACTTTTTTTTACCTTGGTATCTGCTTCCAATATTGTATTCCATTGTGAATCAGCTTCATTTCTAGCACAAATGTCTGTTTACCACTCTCAATTAGTCCTGGATCCCATGTTCAAGTGCCCAACAACCAAGTGGCTACATTGGACTTTTATTATTGAATCCTTCCCTCCATGCACTATTGAGTATCTGACTATTAGGACCAGCACGTTCCTTGAAACAGATCAGGCAATGAGCATAAAACACAAACAACAGCACAAACGAATGCAAATTTAAATCTTTAAAGCTATAAAATACCGCTGCAAAATAAGAAATTGTCTCCTGAAATGGGAATTCGGGTCATAGCAATCTCATTTTCAGGAAAACTGCAGTGATAAACTCACTTCTTTAGATATCTATTATACACAGACATTTTTTAATAGTTTAGAAATACCTGTTGTTGTTCTGATATCTCCTAACTGTAAAGTGTTCTGTTGCCAATGAGCACTGCCATTTTAGCAGGGAAGTTTAATTTCCTGGTATAGCTGGACAAAGGAAGTATTATTCAGGACTTGAGTACATGAAGTAGAATGTTCCACATTTTAAGGGAACTTATATAATTTTACTGTATTATTTTCCTTTGTTATAAGCCTATGGGTTTGCTTCCAAATCCCTTTCGCTAGCAAAACTAATATTCATCAGAAATTCTGCCGGAGTTCAGTTCTGCCCAGGAATTCAGAACTGGACCCAGCATCAGCAGGCAGACAAGACAGTCACTTTTTGTTTCTTTAGTCATTTGATAATTTTTTAAAAAATTAACTTTTCTTTAGGACTAGATGCAGTGAAACGGCAATTTTCCTTTGAAGATTCTATGAAAGGTTTGCAATTTATAGGCACCAAGGAATCCCATAGGCAGGCCTTGAAATGAATCATCTGTTAACTGGAGCACTAGGATAGGATGGAAAAGCTGGAATGTTTGCAGTATGAGTTCAAACATGCTTTGGATTCTTAAATGACTCAAGGAAAATATTTCTAGTAAAGTATCTTCTAATCAACTGGCTGCTATTGTAGGATGGGTTTCTCCAATGACATCAATCTCCAGATCCATCTTGGATACCCCTACTGAAGACTTCTTCTTGTGAACCTTGATGGTCTATCCCTTCATAATATGAGTTACCATTATGAAGGAATGTTCCCACTGCACGTCCTTGACGAGCATGTCCTACTGCATCACTGAATACCTTGTTTATCTGTTCTTCAGAAGGCATCCACCAATCAGGGTTGGAAGTACAATGCATCCTAATGAATTCTGTGGAAAACAGATAGTGGTAAGAAACAGCTTGTCTTTATAGGATACATTGTTATTGCTCAACTAGCAAGAGTTTGTAGCAAGTAATAAGTAGAGCATTATTGTGACTACTTAAACAGGAATAAAACCTTATGGGAAATGTCATGATAATGCCAGTTTGAACCTATTTTATTTCTATGCACACTTATTTCACCATATGCAATACAGTGTATGTGTGTGTAGTTGTGCAGAAATTTTCTCCTTGCTGAAATAAAACAAATTTGAGGTTTTTATGATACAGAGCGTGCAATGCATGTAAAGGTTGGTATGAAATAGGAAATGTTTTATTTGAAACCTGTAATCCTTACACACTTTAATTTTATTGTGCACACATTCATGGGTCTTTATAGCTTTTCTCTGCTGCCTACTTTAACATCTACAGCTTTCAGCAATTTATAACCTATTGTTTTAAATACTATTTCAGATTGGCCCCCTTTTCCTCTTTGGGTTGTCTTCATTTTTAAGTTCTAAACTTATGCTGTGTGTTTCTGGAGATGACATTGGTGTTCTAGAAACTATACTGGCCATTGAAATAGCTAAAGAAGGCAGCAGAGGGTAACTTGCCCTTTCACAGCTTAAAAATGGTTTTATCCATGCATGAGAAGTCAAGTAAGCTCAAGTACTGCCATGTTTAAGTTGGATATTTAAATAGCTAATGCTTATGTTGAATGGCTATTGTCACATTCTTATTGTCTAAATTACTATTCTTTTTCTACTTTTCCATATATGTGAAATATTTGATTAAGACTTACAGAAGTGGCCTTCACAGTTTAACTCAATGCTAGTCACAGCTCAAAACCAGAGGTACATAGACTTTAAAATGATAAAATATAATTTAAAAAGTGGAAGCACTTTACTTTATGTATTGGATGCACTACCTCTTATTCAGGAGTAGACTTTTATTTATTCTCCACAAATAGTAATTCCTCCATGAAGTAGTGTCAGAAAGGATATTTTTTGTTTCACTTTTTAACAATGGTAAGCTATTGGGACAATAGGCAATAGAAAGGTTCACTTCTACTTATTTCTGTTTTAAATTATAAATTATAAATCTGTGCAAGCAATACTATCCTGGCTGTCTAATTATGCTTGTAAGAAGTTTCATAAACTGGGATGTTGCTCAAGATAATGATTACTATTTGTAGGAACAGTGCTACAGTTAAGGCCTGCTGGGCCATTTTAAAGCTGGTTCCAGAGATCTTTCAATAGTAGAAACAAATCTTTAAAAACGTTTTACAAATGTTAATGTAAGTTTTCAGTATTTGCCACTTATAGGAAGTACAACTTTTGGGGGGATTTTTTTCCCTTCAAAAATCTTAATCTAATCTATTTCACCAGGCTACAAGCAGACTTCAAAATCTTAATCTAATCTATTTCACCAGGCTACAAGCAGACTTGTCCAGTTCCATCCCTCATTAATCTCTTTCAAGAAGCAACATCTACAGTGGACTTTGATAGAAGAGACTATATAGGATGTTCCATCTAACTTCAGATGCTACAGTCCTCTCTGGACAGAATTATGAGCCCAGAGTGACTGAAAATAAATCTTTGTCATTCTTCCTCCACCTACCAAAAGAAAAACAAGTAATAGCTACAGAATGCTACCACTTTTGTTTAGGAATAATTACTTCTTTATCCTCACCAAAAGGAAACCCTTCAATTCCTTGAACACTCTTCTTAGGATATATTTTCATTGATGGCAGCAAATTCGCCACCATCAGATTGACTCTTTGGGATTGACTGAGTGGACGTAAGGATCTGCTCAGTTGATTGAGAAATTGATTTAATAAATCTACCTTTGGAAAAAGAGTGATGCTGTGCCAACAGGAGTGTATTTCCTGTCAGTGTAGCGAAGTAAAGATGCTATGTTAAGTAGACATTAGGAAGTCAATAGAAGATACACAGCCTACTCTATGTAGGATACGTGCATATCTTCTGTCGACTGCTGCTGAATTTGCCAGTCAGTATAGACCAGACCTCAGCTCTCGCAGATCCTCCACTGTGCTGACAATAAGTGAGATTAGAAATTGCATCCTGAAATCAGTCATTCTGGGTGCAGACAGATAAGTAGTGCTCACTTTCTGCCATGACCCCAGGGGACAGTCCAAAATTATGCAGTGCCAAGAATCACTTAAGGCTGGTCTATACTACAGATTTTGTCAACCAAAGTCAGCTTTTTATCCAGAACAGAGGTGGTGCACACTCTACAATCACTCCCCAAGCCAGCCCAACTTCCCTGATTTTGCAACAAAATAAAACCACATTGATGAGAGGCATGGACCTTTTTGCACCAAACTTTTAGTGAAAAAAGCATCAGTGTAAACACTGTACTTGGCTGTGTCACAGTAAATGGCCTCCAGGGGGTGTCCCACAATGCCCACCCTGACAGCTCTAGCCATCAATTTGAACTCCACTGCCTTGTAGCCTGAGAATTTTTGAAATTCCATTTCCTGCTTGGTTGGCATGCTGAGCTCACATTGCATTTTCCCTGCTGATCATGGTCGCTCCATGCACCGAATGCTTTCTCACTTGGAGCACACTGCAACTTCTGGATCTGATCAGCATTTGGGGAGAGGAGGCTGTGCAGTCTCAGCTCCGCTCCAACAGACGGAACTTGGCATGGCAGAGAATGGCTATGAAAGGGACACACTTGCTATGCTGTGCGAAAATCAAGGAGCTGCAGCTGGGGTTCCAAAAGGCTAGGGTGTCAAGCTGTCACTCTGGTGCAGAGCCAACGATTTATTACTTCTATGAGGAGTTGGAAGCCATCTGCAGCTGTGACTGGACCGTCACTGTCAAGAGACCTCTGGATATCTCCATGGGCCCAGAGACAGTGGACACTGGACTCAATTCCGATGAAGAAGTCATGGACAAGGAGGTTGAGTTGGAGGCTGTTGTGAAGCAGGAACTGGGTTGCTTGGTGACTTGGTGAGCCAGGATCTCTTCTCGATCTTGAGCCAGTCCCAGCCCTCTGCTCTGGTGTGTAGGATGCGGGAAAGGTGAGCTCTGAAAAATAATTTTTTTGAGCTGATACTGCTCGCTTACATGAGGTACAGCTGTGCTTTGGTTTGTTGCATTATTCTGCTGTTTGAAGGGCTAGAAATGCACAGGAGTAGCTGTGTTTGCATGTACTTCCCATTTACGTGTGCAGCTAGGCAGAGGAAAAGTGTGTGTTAAGGCACTCTGAGATTTCACAAGAATACTCCAGAGAGATCCCTAGAAAACTTTCCTAGAGGTACTCCCCAAGTCTCTGCTGTAGATTGCTCCCCAGGGCTACTTTGCTTCTTCCTTCATTGTCGGAAACTTTCCTGCGCCAATCAGAAATCACTTGTGCAGGGAGCAAAGTGGCAGACAGGCAAGCAGCATAGGGATCCGGTTTGAAGCTGCTCTATGGAGGAGATGCTAGCATCCTTGCTTATTCTCAAAAGTGAGATATTGGCTTCTATGGAAAATGGTGGCACAATTTGAAATTTTGTCCTTATCTACCTGCATCTATACCCCAAAGAACCATCCAGAACCTTTTCCTTCTCCCCCCAGGCACATTCTTGGAATGATCATCAAGCTGTGCACTTGCCAGGGGACAGTGAGGAAGAGGTGTATTTAACAGTAATGAATCGGTGCTGTTACTGCATTGATTATCATACTTCTCTTTACTTCTAAACATGCCCTTGATGGGACACCCCTCTGCAGCTGCTGAGTGCCTGCAGCTGATAGGAAAATAACCACAGAGAAGCAAAGAGGAGATGTTCCAAGACTCTACCAGTCTCTGAGATGGAAAAAAACAGAAGAAGCGCATGGAGAGACAGTGTGTGACTGAAAATCAAAAAACTGATAGGCAAGAGAGGAGGGAAAACCAGGAACAAGTGATAGCAGGTCACAAGTATATGATAAAATCCATGCTGGAGCAAAAAGAGCTCCTAAAGTCTCTCAGGAGTGATCACCTTCTCTGCTTTCAGCCAATACAGGGCTGCTTTACATTTCCTCTTCAAACTCTACTCACATATTCCTATTAAACTCTTGACCTCTCTCAGTAACTTCTTCACTCCACCCTTTCAGACAACTTCTAGCATGAAGCTGTCACAGCCTTCACTACCTCTCATTGCTTCTTGTGTGTTGTGAGTTATTTAATAAAGACACTCTTTGAAGGATAAGCAATCTATTTATCTCTTACACACAGTGCTTGCTGCTTGACTTTAATACACAGTGCAAGCTGGCTAGCAGTCAGAACATGGCACAGTTCTGTTTACAAGGACACCTTATTGGTGCCCATTATCAAAATGGTTCCTCAAGGCCTCCCTGATTCAAATGGCCCCACACCGTGCTCCTCTAATAGGCCCTGACATTGGTTGTTCATAGTCAGCAGGAAGGCAATGTACTCCACCCAGGGGGAAATTTTTCCCCCTTAGCTTCACAAATATTATGGACCAGATAGCAGGCAGCTATAACCAGGGGAATGTTTTCCTCATTTAGATCTAACCTTCCATAAAGGCATTGCTGGTGAATTTACAAAACTAGACTTTATAAAGATCAGAAGGGACCATTATGATCATCTAGTCTGACTTCCTGCACAATGCAGGCCACAGAATTTCACCCACCCACCCACCCCTAACCTATGACTGAGATACTGAAATCCTCAGATAATGATTTAAAGATTTCAAGGTATAGAGACTCTACCAGAGTATCCACCAGCAAGTGCCCTGTGCTGCAGAGGAGGAAGGTGAAACCCCCCACAGTGCCTCTGCCAATCTGTCATCTGAGAAAATTTCTTCCTGATGCCAAACATGGTGATCAGCTACACCCTGAGCATGTGGGCAAGACACCAGCCAAACACCTGGAAAGAACCTCTGTAGTAACTAAGAACCCACTCCATCTACTATCCCATCACAGGCCATTGGGCATATTTACTGCTAGCAGTCAAAGATCAGTTAATTTCTAAATTAAACAGTCCCACCATCCTTTCCAGGAACTTATCAAGTTGAGTTTTGAAGCCAATCTAGGTTTTTTTGCACTCCATCCCCGAGAAGGCAGTTCTAGAACGTCACTCCTCTGACGGTTAGAAACCTTCATCTAATTTCAAGTCTAAACCTCCTGATGGCCAGTCTAGATCCATCAGTTCTTGTGTGCCCATTGGTGCTGAACTAAATAATTCCTCTCCTTCTCTGATATTTATCCCTCTGATATATTTACAGAAAGCAATCATAGCTCCCTCCTCAACCTTCTTTTGGTTAGGCTAAACAAGCCAAACTCTTTGTCTGCTCTCATAAGGCAGGTTTTCCATTCCTCGGATCATTTTAGTGGCTCTTTTCTGCACCTGTTACAGTTTGCATTCATCTTTCTTAAACATGGGAGACCAGAACTGCAACAGTATTCCAGCTGAGGGCTCATCAGAGCCTTGCATAAATAATGGTTCTAGCACTTCCCTATTGCTCCTGGAAATAGCTTGCCAGATACAGCCTAGGACTGCATTAGCTTTTTTTCATGGCCACATCACATTGGTGGCTCATAGTTATCCTGTGATCAACCGATATACCCAGGTCCTTCTTCTCTGTCACTTCTAACTGATGTGGCCCCAGTTTAGAGCAAAAAATTTTTGTTATTGCATGACGTTGCACTTTCCACTATTAAATTTAATCCTATTTTTATTACACTAGTTTACAAGATCATCTCGTATGATATCCTGGTCCTTCTCTATATTAACAATACCTCACAACTTTGTGTCATCTGCAACTTTAGTAGCATACTCCCACTTTTTGTGCCGAGGTCAGTAATAAAAAGGTTAAGTAAGCTTGGTCCCAAGACCGATCTCTGAGGAGCTCCACTAGTAACCTCCCTCCAGCCTGACAGTTCACCTTTCAATATGACCCTTGTATGTCCCCTTTAACCAGTTCCTTATCCACTTTTCAATTTTCATATTAATCCTCATCTTTTCCAATTTAACTAATAATTCCCTGTGTGGAATTGTATCAAATGCCTTACTGAAATTTAGGTAAATTAGATCCACTGTATTCCCTTTGTCTAAAAAAAATCTTATCTTCTCAAAGAAGATCAGGTTGGTCTGGCATGATCTACCTTTTGTAAGACCATTATGTATTTTGTCCCAATTACCATTAACCCAGGGGTTAAAGTAAACTGGAACGCGCTGGAACACCGTTCTGGGGCCCACAAATTTAAGGGGCCAGTGTTCCGGGGCCCAAAAAATTTAAAAAATTGGGTGGAACGCATGTTTCATCTTGCGGGAGCTGCGGCAATGGTCCCTGCCCCCTACCCGGCTGGAAGACACCGGCAGGGAACTGTCTGAGGCTGGGAGTTTTAAAACTCCCGCCCTGAGCATGCTCAGCGGCCTGTGGTGTGGCTGCTCCGGCAGCCAGGTAAAGGGGCCCTGCGTGGGGGTGTCGGACAGGGTGGGGAAAGGGACCGGGTGAGCCGGCGGCGGGGCGGGCAGGTTAGGGTGGGAAGGGAAGAGAAGGGATCAGGCCAGCTAGGGGACCGGGCGAGCTGGTGGCAGGGCGGGCGGGTTAGGGTGGGAAGGAAAGGGAAGGTATCGGGCTGGCTCGGGGACCGGGCGAGCCAGCAGTGAGGCAGGCGGGTTAGGGTGGGAAGAAAAGGGAAGGGATTGGGCCGGCTGGGGGACCGGGCGAGCCAGCAGCGGGGCGGGCGGGTTAGGGTGGGAACTGGGACCCAAAGGCTTGAGTCTACTACTGGCTCTTATTCAAGTTTTCAAAAGTGCCTAAGGGTCAGCTTGTTAAAGGGGTATAGATTCTTAAAGACACAAACAGGTACACAATGGGATTTTGAAATTAATGGGAATTAGGTACCTGTGTGCTTTTGAAATCTAGCCCCAAGTAACTGTTAAGCCTAGATCTCATTGAAAGTTTAAGGCAGAGTTTCAAGTTTTTGGCCTGATCCTTTAGCTCAGATTGTAGTGGACCATGTGTTTAGATCCAGAGGTCTCAGGATTCAGTCCCTAAAGAGGATATGTCAGGAGTATCGTTATGGTAGGAGAGTTCTTCTGGGAGTGAAGATGGTACATTTAATGGACTGTTTCTCTCACCCAGAGTACCAGCCTTTTTCATTCTTTGGGCAAAAAGATAGCTCAAAGTACCAGCTCTATTCCTCCAGAACCAGACATACAAGGGGCCAGTGCTGCTTCTGGAACCAGGATTCAGCTAACTGGCTTCAGTCACCCGATACTGCTTTTTGCTCATACTTCCAATCCTCTCCTCTGAGTAGCTGAATTCATGTGCTAGCTATTACTACTCTAGATTGCTTGGCTAAGGTGGAGGATCCACCAATATGCCAGCAAGGAGTTCAGGCACCTAACTGAGAAGGGTATACAAACAAATCTGGCTTTGGCCAAGTGAGGTCGTTCAAGCGTACCAGCAATCTGTAAGACTCACCAAGTGCAACACCTACCCACGTCAACCCATGTTGTGGTGGTTGGAGGGGATGGGGGAGAGCAAACAGACACCTCAGTATCATGAGGCAAAAGACCATCTCCATAAAGTTTGGCAAGCCCAATCTTACCTGCTTTTCTGCAAAGAACTGACCAGATTCCCAGCACTAGACTTATGCCAGCTCTCTCTGTGCCCACAATTGCAAAATGTTTTGCACGTAAGTTACTGAGCGAATTTGTCTTAGGGTGCTCATTGCTCAGTCCAGGGGTTCAAAGTAAGCCAGAACACCCTGCAACGCAGTTCCGGGGCACACAAATTTGAAGGGGGCCTGGACAATATGGGAAGGGGGCCCAGAGATTAGGAGGGTTCCGGGGCCCATCAAATTATACTTTAACCACTGCATTAACCTCAATGTCCTTAACTACTTTCTCTTTCAATTTTTTTCCAAGACCTTGCATGATACTGAAGTCAAACTAACAGCCCTGTAATCTGCCAAATGCACATTCAACAGTCATTTGGCACCTGCTCAACCTGTTTTTTGAAGTGTTTCTTGCTGCTATCCAGGTTGTCCGTAGAAGGCTTCATGTATCATGGCAGCAAGGGGAAGGCTGAATTTCCCAGGATTACTTTAGGCGCTTCAACATTCTCCACTGGAATCTTGGTCTTGAAAAAAGCTCTGCTTGCAGCTTCAGGCCAGTGTCCCATAAATGCCTAGAGAACTAACCCTTTTCATGGATGTACTCTGTTGCAAGATGATCCAGGTACAAAATTGGGATATGCATGCCATCTATTGCCCTGCCACACTTAGGGAATCCTATCACTGTGAAGCCACTATTCTACTACATACAATTTCACTATTTCGCATACATGTGAAAGACAATCTTTCGTAGCAGAATATGATTAATGGCCTTACACACTTACGATAACAGCACCAACGGTGGACTTCCCCACTCCAAACTGATGAGCGACTGACTGGCAGCAGTCTGGATCTGTCAGCTTCCACATGGCGATTGCCCGGTGCTTCTCCACCAAGAGGGCAGCTCTCAACCTGATGTCCTTGCACCGCAGGGTAGGAGTGAGCACTGTGCAATGTTCTGTGAAGGTGGCTTGGCACTTCTGAAGGTTCTGTAGCTACTGCTTGTCATCCCAGGTCTGCATACCCACTCAGTGCTTTTTTCATGTGCCCACAAGCAGTGGTGCATCATGTGCAGATGCTCCATAAATCTAAACAGTAATCTGGCACTGTTTGTTTGCATGGCCTAAACCAGATCAGGTGCCTTGGATTCCTGGTTCGATTGGGAGCTCAAAATATGTTGCATGTGTTCAGAATACGGACAACAACAGTGGAGAGCAGTGCAGGATTCATCTTTTCAGGTAGAGATGGCAGGCACGCAGGAAACAGAGGCTGTTGAAACATGCCACAAAAGGTAGTCGGAAACCCATGGAATGATAGGATGGAAATCACCGCATCGTGGGATGCTGAGCTCACCCATGATGCCCTGTGATTCTTGCTGCCTTTCCACAACTTCTAGTGGCACAAGATGGCAAACTGGACAGTGGGATAGCTGCCCACAGTGCATTGCTCTCTCTCTTGATGCTAGAGCACCAACTGTGGGTGCACTTCGGCAACATGAGTGCTGTGTGAACAGGCACAAGTGTTGTGATTGGAGCATTTCTTCATCATCGCTGTAACTGGTGTTGACAAGACTCTAGAGTAGACAAGGCCTTAGACACTTATACTTCCTTGCTTTAAAATGGATTTGAGCTGGAGAGGCTCATTTGGATCCCTGGCATTGCAGAATGTTGTACTACCCCCACCCTGCCAGGACAGCCCAAGATGTACTAAGTTATAAATCTCTAAGAAGCAATTTAATGGGCATAATAGATCCCAGGCATTTTGGCCTCCTGTGAAAGATTCTGAATTATTTAAGGAATTCCCAATTTTTCTACAGAACACTACAGGGTACACGTCTATATTACATGTCTAGTAGCTCAAAGATGATAAAGTGGCAGCGGGTGAAGTCTTGCCCACTGGCTGCCCTGGGATTGGAGGAAGTGTAGTGAAAGAAGGGGATGCCTTTTAGGTATACGTGAGGTGCTTTTTAAAGCTAATAGGTATAAATGAAGATGGCACCACCAATGCCTCATCATCTCCCTGGATATGTCCTTGCTCAAAACCTGAGCAGCTGAGGGAGTGCATCCTGGTGGTAAGATTGGGATTACATCTCTGCTCCTGTATAAATTACCAATGGGAATTTAAAGCATCTTAGAAAAGCTGGATGCACTTCTGTTCAACTTTTAAGTCCTTAGCTTCCAGGGAACTTGACACCCTGACTCTAACTCTAGACCTCTCTGCAGCAGGCTGCACACACTGAAATGTATTATCCCCACTTCTTTTAAGCTCCGACAATTCATGTTATTTTGTTCTAACATCTGGCAAGTCTTTTTGTGTAGCAGAAAACACTATGCCTTATTCTGAGTTTATGTAAAAAGAATGCTTCAAATGTATTATGCGATTACATCAGTACATAACAATTAAAAGTCTGCTCTGCCAGGCCTTATTAATTACTTCTAATCTAAATAGATAGCAGATCAGTCTCACATGTAACCATTTCCATTGCTGGTGTTTTCCCTGCATTTTCCTTTTCAGAGCTTACTAAGAACTCTATAGGTTTTGTGTTGTCAATCACTTCTGAATATGGTTTTTTGCTCATGTGGTGCTATGAAAGTTAGGTTAATTTAAAAGAATGAATATGTACTACATCTGTGAAGTAGAGACACTAAGACTAATGCCAAAGGCTTATTTTTAACTAAGCTGATTAAAATGTTTCATGTGGACCATAATAAAGGCTGACAACAAGCCTCAATTAAATCTCAGAGAATCAAAATAGGAATTGCCACAGCAGATCAGACCAGTGGTTCAGCTTGTTCAATATATTTGCATAAAAGCCCATAGTGAACAATTATGGAATAGCCTGCCCACAGGGGAAGTTTCTTCCTAACCCTCTCAGTTAATATTGGTTTACATCCTGAAGAATGAGGTTTCTATCCCTTATAAAATGTATACACATATATCCTATAAAAATTCAATCTAATTTACATGTGGATGTTGTCATTATCCATATAAAATGTCCAGTCCAGTTTCAAATGCTACTAAGCTTTTGGTTTAAATGGTATATTAATGCTTTGAGTTCCCTGATTAATTATGTATTGTAAATGTTCTCCTGTTCTTATAAGAGGATAAATAGGAATGTTTGATTTACCTTCACTTCACCTTCTCATGTGGCTTCTTATTTGACTTCTCTCTAAATTAAACAACCCTAGTCTCCTCAATTTCCTCTCACATGAAATTTTTCCATGTCTCTCTAATCACTTTTGTCATCTGTCTTGGAAAACCCCTCTATATCTGCTGCAGTAAACTGAATGCTCATATAGAGCCAGAGCCAATGTGGTGAAATGAGATCACATATGGTGGACACTGAGCGAAAGAATGCAGTACCTCTGAGACATGTTACTTTTACTGGATCCAGAGGACGTCTTTCAGGACCTGTCTCTCCTGACTGCACTGACCTTTTCCTTTTTCCAAGGCCGCATGAGTACTTAAGCTCGTCAGTTGTGAAAACAAATCTGATGAGATATCGAAGTAGCCGCCTTCCATCTTTCTTTGAAGAATTTACAGCCTCATCCCACTGTTTACTAGTGATGTAGACAGGATAGTTGTTCAGCAATTGCTTGCTCCCCTGGAAAAGTTAAATATGTCTGTTATTTATTTTACAAGGCAAATAAGTAAAGATGATGTCAGCTGCAAAGAAAAAGGCTTTTAACTAGCTGAGATGCTGACAATGAAACACCTACAGAAGTGAACAATTGCTCATACTGAGACTGGAGACTTTTAAAATTACATTTGCATTTTCTATAACAGGACCCAATGAGGTACCATGAATGCCTTTTGAGAGACTAGCTATTTATATCTTGAACTTTAACAGGTAGGTTAAAAAGTATGATCGGGGATACATTTAAATATAACCTTTCCTTCTTAATCTATTTAAATGTGCAAAAATGTTTTTGAAGAGTGTGATCAAACGGGTCTCTTTATAGCAGCTGCCAGCTACTTCAGAAGTGACTTTTTACAGTCTATTTTTATAATGAATGTATCACTTTTTGTTGAACACACCTAAAACCTGACAGCAGTTGTTTTACTGTGAAAAATAAAAAGAAAATAAATAAACTTGAACTGTAAAAAACTAAAAGCTTCATTACTATTAATAAATGCCACATTAACTCAAGTTATAGCTTTACACAAATGCCACCATCAACTGGAAACAAATCTTACTTTTAGCCTTCATAATTTGTGTGCTTTAAAATTCCAACACTAAATAGGTGCAGTGGGACTAATTATGGGAATTTCTGTAATCCATTCAACATTTATAAGCCAACTTTAGTAAATTGCACCTAAACAAATTTACTTTAGTTCTTGTTGCCTGTAAAATTTACAGCATAGGACAAATTAATTAACCCAAGATCCCAGTTTTAATGCATTTGTTCAAAAGTAATTAAGGTATTTAAAAAAATACCAGTTTCCTAGAGACTCGTTCACTTTCATTACAAACATTTATTGCAACTTATAAATCTAGCTCTGTTTTGCTGAATTAGGCCTGGTTCGTAAAAGCATTGTTACAATGTAAATACTTTTAATGGGAGTTCGTTAAGAAAATGTGTTCATGAAATACAACTCTCTTTTGAATTAGTGGAAGCTGGGGCTCTCTATGGAAGGTATCAGTTGTGGCCTGTCTTTCCTAATGTAAAATTACTTATTCACAAACATCTAGTGCACAACGTGCTTTTATTTCCTTTTTTTTTTTTTTTTTTTTTAATGTATAAAATCCCCTCCCACCTCTCCAGCATCACTCACATATTTATAAAACGTATTGGGTGGTTTGGGGTTTGTGTCATTCCTTTTTATTTTTTGTAAATATGATACATCTATGAAAACTGAGAAAAGCTCAGAGGAGTTCTGGTTTATGGCTCATCTGCACAGATTATAGATTGGGGTGACTGTGCAAGGCACTTGAAAACTAACCTTGGAAATTCATTCATTCTATTGCTACCTGTGACAGGGTGAACTAGGCCCAGAAGCCCCACTGGTAGAGGCCTCATGGCCCTATCATATCCCCTCCCAGAAAGGAACAGTAAAGAAGTCCTCCAGGCTGCCTAGACTGGCTAAAGGGGAAGCAGCCAATCAGGGAACAGTGGGCTAGTATAAAAAAAGCTGCAGAGCCAGAGTAAATTCAGTTGCTGTCTGGAGTTGAAGGTGTGCAGATGATAATTCTGCTTGCCTAAAGGAGTTACAGGGCTTCAGGCAGAGCAGTTGGTGCTAGAGACTAGGAGAGCAAGTAGGAGCTCCTGGGTGGCTACTGGACTTCAGCCCTACAGGGTTTGTATTTGTTTTCAAAGACAAATTGTGTATGATTGGTCAGATGTCTGAGTTGCTGAAGATCTACTGCAATCAGAGAGAAAGAGAGAGCTGGCACACGTTTGGCCAGGGGGTGCTCTTGAAAGATGGGTGCCACTTTTCCACTACCTCGTGTGCAGTCCTTTATATCATGTTGTAGCAGCCTGTGTTAACTCATGCCATCTGCAAATTGGTCTGAGGGGCTGATAACAAGAAGTATTGTGGTGCAAGGGCATCCTGGCCACACCCTCCATTTCCAACCCTGACTCCTTTTTTCCGGCTATGCTACCAGTCGGCACGGGGAATGGTCTAAGAGACCCCGTGCTGCCTCTGTGCAACCACAGGATGGTCCTTTACTCTCAGATGATTCTCCCTGGGCCAGATTCACCACTGAATGGCCACACAGCACAGGAGTATCTGACCGAGAGTGTTTAGCAGCAACTTGCTCATAATCCTTCATATATAAAGCTAGTTATCCTACATTTTAGGTGACTAGAATTTACTTGCTAAACTATTGTGTATATAAAAAACATCCAATAAACTCCAAAGAAAATGAATTTTGAGTGTTGGCACTAACATAATATACAAACTCCAAGTATGACCTCTGACCCTGATCAGTGCCAATTAGGACTGTGGTCTTGTCCTCTCTCTCAAGCTAAGCAAGATCAGGTCTGGTCAGTAATTGGATGGTATGGGACTCTTGGTCCCACTAACTTCATTGTGGATTAAGCACTTTGCTGAATCGGTGTCTCATTGGGCAGCAAATTAGCATAAAAAATCTTCATGGGATGGAAAGCTTTGAGCTGCTAGCAGTGCAGTCTTTTAAATGCAATGTAAAAAGGCCCTGATTGCATGTGGTCGTATCTAAGAGCTCATGGCACTTTACTTGAGAGATTATATTGAACTTGACCTAACTCCAGCAATCCCTACCTATATCAGGCGAAACTTCAGTGTGTTATGGTATTTTTCTTCAATGCCTGTCTAAAAGAGCTATAGCATTGAGGTGTTCTGTTAAAAGGTTGCTGTATTCTAATCCAGACATAGCTATATTTATTCCTTTTGGGGGGCAAAAGACTCTTGATAAATGTAAGATGCATTTTGGTTCACCTGACAGCTAAACAAACTAAAAATCAACACCCTCAAGAAATATAGCAAGCACATGCTGGAGGACAGATTCAGTCTACAAATGAGTTCATGCTTATATATGTAGATGATTAAATGCTTAACCTCTTTGTATTTGCATTTTTTTTAAAACTCCTCTCCCATAAGTTATCCCCAATGGACAGTTACAAAACAGGCAGTTTTTAAAATGGATTCATAGCTTTGGTTAAGCCAAAGATAGATAGAAAGGAAAATGAAAGCTTGGCATTTTTACTGTGAATGATCTCAAATAAATGTAACAAAGGTTTACACACCAAAAGTCATCTTCCCTAGATGTGTTTTCTAGGTCTGGGTTAAAGCAATGTCGGTGGGGCTGTATCAAGGAAAACTGCTCTAAAGCTGACACACAAGCCATACCTATTCTTTGGATAAATGGAGGACTTAGTCTCCAGGGCTTTCCATATAGCACCTTTCACCCCCAAAAACCTACTTTAAAAAATCCAAACCCAGTGACAAGTATTTTTTGACAATGTCATCATTTTGGTTTGAATCTATCAGAAACGTTGGAGAGATTCTGGAGAATGAAGTCTAATGTGGAATTGTTTGAGATATGAAGGAAGTCTTATAACTACTTTTCAATTTCAACCCTCTAAAGTCTGACCTTAATGGAGATGTCTCTGCATTGGGAAGTGGAGTGGGGAAGAGAACATCACTTGATAGAGCAATTTTGGATTAAATTGAAAGTGGCACTGTTCCATCATTGTTAATATTATGTTAATCCAATAACTTGTTGCAGATGGGAAATGAAAGTTTAATGCTAGATTTTATATATTTTTACTAGTAAATATATTCGTCCAATACCTACTGATTTATTGACCAACACATTTCTTTTGAATGAACTTCAAACGTAATTATATGTAGCTTATGTTCATCATATACTACCTCTGTTGGATGGTCTGCTGGCTGTGGTATCATAAGTTGGTTGTGATGCTGCAGTACAGTCTTCAAATAATCTAAAACAGTCTGACAGGGCACTGTATGAAACAAATTGCAATTACTGTAGTATATTAGCTATCTAGCACAAAATAAAACAGCAAGCTTAAGTCAAGCAGAGTTCTTTAAGATCTGTTGTGAATGTCTATAAGATTTATTTAGAATGGGAAATGTCTCTCCCTTTGGTTTGTGCAGTCTTTCCATTCAACAAATATATAACAGACGATGTATTTTTTTATTGAGGTATTTGAGGGTTCTTCTGTTTTCTGCCTACTACTTTTCAAAGGTTTTTCCATTTAAAGAATATAATGCCTCCATGTCTGAATTAGGTCAGCAGTAATGACAATGAAAGAAATCTCTGCACCCTGTAAACAGCCCAAACCACATAAGGGAGAAAACATTTCTCAGATTTAAATCAGACATTCAGTATTAACATGTAAACATTCTGGAATGTTTCTGAAACTGGAAACTGATTATAGTGTACACATTTAATATTGCACACACATTGCTTTTTCTTTCCTAATTTTTTCACAAAAACAGGCATTCTAGAAATAGTATGGTCTCTTTCTCCCCTTCCTACGCTCACCAAACATTGTCATTCCTTTCAACAGTGGCACCATCATCCTATTCTCTTCTCCTGAGGTGATAGGTTAATTAGGTCTGATTCAATTATAGGTCTCTATTAAACAGATTCTGCCACATCCCTGATTAACTCGGGAGTATTTTTAAGATGCGATGCTTTATTCCTGAACTTAAATCATTGTCGCAATATTAAACTGCTATTAACTCTTGCATTATACTTGACTTTTGTAACACTAAATAACTAACATTTTGTATACATCAGTTTTGTGTTTTGTAGAAGTTGTTCTTATAACAGTGGTAAAATAACTAGCACAACTAAGATTTTAAGTAACAGTGCAGGGAAAGATTTTCAGAAGTTATTAGTGATTTTTGCATGTCTCGATTTTTGTTTGTCTAACCTGTGGCACCTAAAAGAAGCCTAATTTTTTTTTCAGGTTGTGTACTCCACACTTTCTAAAAATCAGACCCCTTCAGGGTGTCATAAGCCAGGCACCCCAGAATTGAGACTCTCAAGTCACTGTTTATTCCTGAAAATCTGGGCCTCAGTTTACAATGTGTATATGGGCTGAGACCTTCTGAAGAAAGACAATCTTACTTTGTGCTGGGTTTCTTAGAGTCCCTGGTGCACTTCCTCAAGCTTCAATTTGTCATACTTTTCCCATATTTTCTTAAATATATTTTCATATATTTCTGAGATAAAAGTTAGCTTTGTGAGTGGCCATTACTAGCTCAATTTCTCTCGTGACTTTACTATTCACTGTTAGCAAACAGTACTTCAGAAGGGAGTGTGGTGATTACAGAGCAATATTGTTGAAGTACCTGAACAAGAGAGGGAGGATGATTATTTATGATGGAATTTCTACTTGTCCATTCTTGTTAATTTTCAAGATGTTTGTAAGCAAATAGAGGAACTACAGGACACTTAATTGACAGGAAAATAATTTTATGAAATTCCTTCAATTTTGGTAACATCCTGAATGCCTCCACCATAGCTAGACTCCAAAGGGCTGTTGAGAATATTAATTTAACAAATGTGCTCAGTGTTCTTCTCAGTCTGGTTAATGGAGTGTAGTATACTGATGAGCTGAGAAAAAAATTGTTAAACAAAATTGTAGTTCATCTTTAAATGCACCTTGTTCAATTTGAGGTGATTGAGTGGAATATTCAGAAGTCTGATGGCAACTTGAGAGAATTATGAGGCACTGGATATTTGCAGGAGAAAGTAGTAGAGATTTTATATTTTTGTGTTTGTGAAGACTAATTGGGGGAAGGGAAAAGAATATAGGGTGACATTTTTAAAGAAAAAACGTGGTTGGTATGCATTGAGGGATGAGATTCTTTCTTTATAAAATTCTCAAAACAACTTGGTCTCCATGGTAAGGGGAAAAGGAAGTTCAGCAACATCCATTTGGGTTTGATGGGCACTGTAAGGGAAGCCCTCACTATGGGATTTTATATAACAATACTAACGAATTTGTTTGTATTATTAGAAGAGGTTTGGTGTTTCTTTGAGGAAAGAGGGTTGGATGGAGGGAGATGGTAATTTATGGAGCATTTGTACTCTGTCCATGGGGTTCATACACACTCTTAATGGCTTCTGTGAGCTGGGTTGTGTACTGCTACTATACGCTGTGAATATGAAGGTTGGGTAAAGAAGAATGGAGGACTCATGTTCTCTAATTCCTGTGGGATGGCTGAGACAGGAGGAAGTCTTTTTAGACAATGGCAAGGTGGATTACATTTATCTATCCTGCTGGCCTTTTTTGGGCCTCATCTTAGAAGGATAGGCTGCAGTTGGCGGGGATGTACTCCTTCAGCTCATGCTGTTACATGCAAGCTTAATGGCTAATAAAGCCAGCATTGTCCATGATGTAATCCTGTATGAGGCCGGACTTAATCTGAAATCCTGGCTGGACAATGTAGCAAGGCCTGGATGGCTCTTAAAAAAAAAAAAGTGTTCTCCAGATGGACATTTGGTTTACCATGAGTTTAGAGGATAAGGGAGATCTGTGTCTGTATCTGTGCTACTTCCTTCCAACTGTCAACAGATGTGCCCCACTCCAAAAATATTTATTTTGTACCTGTTCATCTCATGAGATTCCCAGGACAGGATTATACTAGGAATAGCGGTGCAGAGGCTGCCCTGCCGAGTTCCCAAACCAGATGAACAAATTATGTAGACAGCTGCTGAAATCACCAAGAATCACTGTCCTGGGCATCTTTAAAATCCTTGAAGATGAGGGCCTCAGATACTGTGCTGATGGGGTCAGTGCAAATATCTAGATATAACTCTTCACCGTTGCTGGAGATCTCACGTGACTTGTCAGTGGGGCCCTGAATCTCACAGGAGGCGAAAGCAAGCAAGAAGAGGTCAATTATTGCTGATTGCTAGTATTTTCTAAAGGAAAAGGCAGATGCTAGCTGGACTGAGGCTATGTACACACGATCAGATTAAAGACCAACATGGCAATCGCGCTATAAAAAACACGTGACCTTTATTGCGGGAGAGCGCGTACACACGTCGCTCCTTGTAACACAACAGAATTCTTTGCAATATCGTGGTGTAGCGCAATGAATTCTGGGCACCTATCCCACAGTTCAATTTTCCTTCAATCTGCGCTTGGAATCATGGGATGAAGGAAAGGAACGCAAAGCGCAATGGGTAAAATCTCCGTTTCCCGTGGTGCACTGTGTTCCCCTTGCGTCTTCCTTGTTGCCAACAGCAACTCGCGCCTATTTTCAACAGTGCAGTGACGCACTACTTGCAAGCAATCACAACAGCGACAGCATGGATCCTGCTCTGATCTCCACTGTCGCCTTCAGCATTCTAAATACATCTCGGCTGATTGCTCAGTATGCAATGAGCTCCAAGTCAGACGAGGACGCTGAGAAGCAGGGGCTGATCGATGCCCTGCAGAGCAACAGCACCGCGTTCCTCAGCTCCTTCACCGATCATCTGCACATGGTGCAACGCCGTTTCGGGTCGCGAGAGACAAGCACCGAGTGGTGGGATCGCATTGTTATGCAGCTGTGGGATGACGAGCAGTGGGTACAGAACTTTCGAATGCGGAAAGCAACCTTTCTGGAACTGTGTTCAGAGCTGGCCCCTGCCCTGCGACGTAAAGACACCAACATGAGGTCAGCCCTAACCGTGGAGAAGCGTGTTGCGATTGCAGTCTAGAAGATGGCGACTCCTGACTGCTACCGGTTGGTTGCAAACCAGTTTGGAGTCGGGAGGTCCACCGTCGGATTAGCCCTCTCACAAGTCTGCAGAGCCATCAATCGCGTTCTGCTACGGAGGACGGTGAGTGTTCATGAGATTGTGGACGGCTTTGCTGCCATGGGATTCCCTAACTGCGGGGGAGCCATAGACGGCACACACATCCCTATTTTGGCTCCAGACCATCTCGCAACCGAGTACATTAATGGGAAGGGCTACTTCTCCATGGTGCTGCAAGCACTCGTGGATCACAAGGGGCGTTTTCCGGACATCAATGCTGGGTGGTCAGGAAAGGTGCATGACGCCTGCATTTTCAGGAACACTGGTCTGTACTGGAAGCTGCAAGGGGGCACCTTCTTCCCTCATCAAAAAATTACAGTGGGGGATGTGGAGATGCCCATAGTCATCCTCGGAGACCCAGCATACCCACTGATGCCATGGCTCATGAAGCCGTACACTGGGAACCTGGATCGCAGCAAGGAGCGGTTCAATTACAGATTGAGCCGCTGCAGAATGATTGTGGAGTGTGCCTTCGGCCGTTTAAAAGGGCGCTGGCGATGTTTGTATGGGAGGCTGGACTTGGTGGAGGACAACATCCCTGCTGTGATTGCGTCGTGCTGTGTCCTTCATAACATTTGTGAAAGTAGGGGAGAAAAGTTTTCCCCGGGGTGGGCTATGGAGGCACAGCACCTCGAGGAAGCATACGAACAGCCAGCCACTAGGAATATTAGGGTGGCCCTAGGAGAAGCTGCTCGCATAAGGGAGGCAGTCAGGGACCATTTCAATGATGCCCTCCCCTAGTTAACTTCCAGGACGCATCAGGTGCACCTTATGAGATTTTCAATGTGTACAAATAAAGCCACTCTTCAAATTATTTGTCACTGTTTTTATTAAAACCTAATGGGGGGGGGTGGGGGGGGATTACAGGTGGGTGTAGCTGCAGGTCTCTAAAAAGTAGCTCTGGGGGGGACTGGATGTTGCAGTGTACCAGGGGGACGGGTGGCCTTCAAAGAAATTCTTTGAAGGACTACGGGGTATGGGAGGCAGACACGGCTGAACTGTATGGAGTGGAGCCCGTACATTAATCGCCTGGGTCTGCAAAGCAATCATGCTCTTGAGCAGTTCTGTTTGCTCCTTCATCACCCTTATCAGTTCGTCCCTGTGTTTCTGCCTCCTCTGTTGGGATTCCTCTCTCCAGGCTCGATTCTCCCTCGCAGATTCCTGTGCTGTTTTCAGCAGGTCCTGAAACATATCCTCCCTGTTTCTTCGAGGACGCCGCCGAATGTTTCTCATGCGGTCAGCTGGGGTAGACACCGACCTTGTGAAGGTCAAATCTAAAAAAAAAAAAAATAATAAAGCTGTTGTTAACACAGAGCCTAGATAACCAATGTAACCTTCCAGTAGCACATTCCACTGGAAGGTGCAGGGCAGTCAACATCCTATGCTTTGCTGAAGCGGACAAGGTACGTCCTAATAGAAACGTTACTGGGGGCTAACATTCTGCACAGGGCACACAGATGGGACCCGATATCTCTCTCCTCAGAGTGCCCCTGCCAGCTAGAATACATATCCTACATGCCACCTGCCAGCTAGAATACATATCCTACATGCCACCTGGTTGCAAGCCAGGACTGTATGCTGCTGCACTGTGTGCTGCCATGGTTCCCAGGGCTGTGCTTTGCAGCTGGCGAGGCAGAGTATCCGTCTTTGGCAGCGTAGACACAAACGCTCTCCCATTTAACCTGAGTAGTAGGCTCTTGGAGGTACATCGAGGAAACCTTTACTGACCTAAATACAGATGATTTTTTGACAAGCACTGCTTGTGTTGATGCACTTCTAATGAATGCAGAGTAAAGAGCGTGCACAGCGGGGACTGAGACAGCAAGCACCCCCACCCTGGACAATGATATTTTAGCAGGAGCCATAGTTGCACGAAAGAGAAACTTACCGGAATCCCCCTCTGCCGCCTCAGAGGACACGCTGCAATTCATGTCTTGGGTGGACGTCTCAGTGGGGGTGCAGAAGAGCTCCTGGCTACACGCTGTTGCGCTTTCCTTCAGGTCATCCTCCATCTCCTCCTCCTCATCGATCACGTCCTCATCCTGCTCGGCTCTGGCATTCAGTGGATGAGGGGGGGCTGATGTGTCCACGGGACTCTTTGCAGTGGTTGTGGGGTCCCCACTGAGGATGGCTTCTATCTCCTTATAGTACCTGCATGTAGCAGGCGCTGATCCCGAACGGCGGTTTGCCTCCTTCGCTCGGTGATAGGTTATTCTTAGCTCCTTCACCTTTGATCTGCACTGCACAGTGTCTCTATCATAACCTCTGTCTGACATGGCCCAAGAAATTATGCCAAATGTATCATAATTTTGCCTGCTGCCGCGTAGCTGCGCCTGCACAGCGGACTCTCCCCAGATGCTGATCAGGTCCAGCACCTCTGCCATGCTCCAAAGGGGTGCGCGTCTTCCACGACGGGCCGCCATTGCTACTGATGATCGGAGCTGCACTCCACTCCACGAGGAAGAGAACAGGAAGTGAAACAGACGAGAAATTTGAAAATCCCAGGAATCTGATCAGGGCGGGGACTGTTTCGTCATGGCCACAGAGTGGGTGGGGGGAAGACCAGAGAGGATGACTTTGGAATGCTGGGACAGTTCCGGAGGCCAATCATTGCGCGGTAAGTGTACACACGAGTGGAAAGGCGCAACAGCTGTTCCACATTAACTGCTACCACCCTCGTCGAGGTGGTTTTTGTATTGCGCTACAACAAGGCAGTTAACGCGCAACAGCCCTATTGCACGTGTGTACGCTGTTGTTGGTATCGTGCGGTAATGATTGTTAATGCGCGATAAAGTGATCGTGTGTACAAGGCCTCAGATAAATAGTTGTGTGGACCCCTACTCAAATGACTATCTCTTGCTACTGAAGATCTTGGTAAATATTACCCAATGTTATTGAGGAGGTGGTGTTGACAAAGCCACCTGGGGCATTTGGAAGTCATGGAATTCCTTAATCCTTATCTGTTAAGATTTAGGATTGGTGGAGAAGAGAAACTGCATTTATTTCTCTAGCTTATTCTCTCCTGCTAGCAAAGGGCAAGGATCACATGGTCCTGTTGAATTTCTTAGAAGGTGTTAGTAGCATTTGATACCATTGGGTGAGTTTACATAGAACCAGTGTGAGAACCAGCATAGAGGATGGAATCTCACTTGAGTTTCCATTTCTGTTTATTGGAGGGTGGGAATTGTGGTGGTGCGGGGGATTGGGGAGGGAGATAGCGTGCATGCAGTGCTGGATAATTGCACATCTACTGTGAGGGATCTCTCCTGAACTTATTCCGGCTATATTATTCCCTCTTGCTTAATATATATGTAAGGCTATGGAGGCAGCCAGTGAACCTATTTGGACTGTGATTTCAGCAGTGGGCAGATATTATGCAACTCTTCATTTTTTTTAAATTCAACTCATTTGATGCTATACTGATAGTTTCCCATTACCAACCAGAAATATGAAGGCAAGCTGGCTGAAATTCATTTTTATAAATAAACATATCCTTCCTTTTTCATAAAGGGAGAAATGCTGTCAGTCCCAAATTGGATGTTAATTTTGTTAAAATGATTGAGGCACATTATCACTAGCAAAACCACCATATCTCTTGCTGCTGTTGTGGGACAGCCTTTCACCTCCCCAACTTCTCAACTGCCAAATGGCATTCTCAATACCGAGGTTCCTCGATCAGTTATGCTGTTTCAGAAGACAAGACCCTCCACACTAAGAAAGTTCTAAAAAGCACAAACAGGGCAACAGAGACACCAAAATTCTAAACTTTAGTTCTGCATCTGTGGTTCAGTGTTAAGTTATCTGGACGTTTTCATGGCATGACTTTAAGAATAAACACTCCCTTTGATGAAAGTGGAAACATTTTCTCTAAACTCACAGCAAGAGTTACTTTACTAGAGATTGTGGTTTGCAACACTGTGAAGAATCCTTTAAATTGGCCTAATTTAAAAAATTCTGATCTCTGGAAGTTACTGAGGCCATAACCTAGAGATCTGATCTTCTGCAGGCTTAAGAAACTATCCACCATGAATGATAGATTAACAGCAGGGATCCCTGCCTAACTATAACCAAGGGGGGAGAGGCTACCAAGGATGCAACAGTTGGTGGCCAAGATTTTGCATCTGCAGTAAACTTGTGGGCAGTGATGAATTCCTGTTAAAGGAGCCGCTGGGTATCTGCTAACACCTGTAATGTTGTAATTTTTAATTTTGTTTGCTTTCTTGTGCTGCATGAAATATATTTTGGGGCACTGCTTGTGGTGGTTTTGACTCTGGTGTTTTCACATTTTATGAAGAGTAGTTGGCTGGTGCATTGACCACAGGATGAAGATGACAGGAAGAAATCTGCTCTAAAAGGACTGTGCATATGCACATATGTACCCACCATTGATGCCTATTGATACACACTTGTTCAGTACTGTAATACTCATTATAGCTAAAACATTAATTGGCATTCCTCCTCTCATTCTTCTCTGCCATTCAGCTTCAAATGATATATGGCACTATTGTCCTTTTATGTCTCACATCATATGGTACTGACTATCTTTAAATACTGCAGACAAAAGATCTACAGTACCTTCATTAGGTCTTATTCCCAAAAGAGATCAAGAGATTTCTCCATTCCATCTTTAGATTTGAATGTATTTTGCAAGTGCCTGGGGTCCTTGTTTGCTGCACCTTGAGAGATTCTTCATTTTCAGACTTTTAAGTTCATTTTAGAGTATGTCTGAATTGGTACTTGATTGTCAAAAAGATGAAACGAACAATGTTTTTAGAATCCCTATTTGGAAAATATATGGTAGTACAGATTTTTGATCCTATAAACTTTGTCTTTCACCTTGCTATATTTGGACAAGTATTCTGAATCACATGGAATGTATTATTTTTGTCCATAAACTATTTCAGTAACAACTTGTACTCACAGAATAATGCAGATCTTGAAACTGAGATTCAGAGGAGTTTGGGGTCATCAGGCAAGGACATAAGAAGCTGAAACATGGCTGGAGCTGCACGTATCACAGCTTGTAAAGAAAAGTGAGGGGGGTGCAGTGAGGTGGAGAAGAGGTGATGAGAGAAGCCAGAAGTTAGAGTAGTATAGAGATATCACTGTATATCTGCCAGGAATTTGTTTTTGTTTGGTTTTAAAATCTCATACCTCCAACAATTTGAGATTTTTGCAATTTGATGGATGGATGAATAAGAAAACAGTACACATTTTACTGAGAACGTCACAGAGAAAGTTAATACAGAGCAGGGGAATCGTCATCAAAAGGAGAGAGGCATAGAAAATCAGACTACTTGACCTATAGTGGCAGTCAGAAGCTTTACACTACAAGAGACATCAAGGAGAACTGGTGGGAGTGCATCCCCTGAACTTGGAATGCTATGTTTTAGTGTTGCCTGTATCTGAAAAACCTTTCTTCCTCTTGTTGTTGTTCCTCTTCTCCTCTCGTCTTTCTACTGACCGGTTGTCACCTCTTCTCAACCTTTACATCTGAGTTTAGATTATAAGATCTTCAAGGCAGGGACATTCTCTACAAACTCCTTTACATATTTATATTGCTAATGAATAATAATGAATCATGAAGGAGAGAGAGGCAGTTAGCTACTATAAGTAACTAGGAAGTAGGAGTGGCCCCACAAAAACTAAATTTGAGATACAATTCTCCAGGGTAACTTTATTTTAGCAAGGCTGATCCATAACATCTTACAGATTTTGCTCTGATTTCCCTGGCTTGCAACAAAAACTCTCCTACAGCAACTTTCCATAGAATTTACCATGCAAACAACCTGAAGCATGGAAGACATAAGGTTAATAAGGCAGAGAGCAGCTGAAGTCACTATACCACATATAAGAATAGGAGTGTGTGGAGTAAGAATTTGTGTATTTGGAATAGATTGTTTTGAGAAACTAAACCAGTACCATGACATTGCAAAGTAAAGCTAAGAGAGCAGATATAGCATGCAAATTCAAAGGGTATTCTGGCACATTATTCCTTGCAAAACACTCATTGATTTAATTCAACCTTTCAGCTCACACTTTGAAGCAGAAAAGCAGATCAGGAGTGGAGGGATCAGATTAAAATGCCCAAAGCATCAAGGAAACAGAGACAGTGGTTCAAAGTGAACATCAAGGCTTTATAAAAACCGGTAATAAAAACCCTATTTTTCATATCTTCTGTTGCTACCTTGCTCACACTCTGGCTACCGCACATATCTTCTCTTATTAGTCCCCTTCCCCCATTTCATTTTCTTGGTCCATTCCCCGGTGAAGAAATGAGTGATATGTTTTCTGTGGCTGGACAAAGGAGATGGCTATCACTTTGTGGCCACCTGAAAATTCTCTTCCTGTACATTGCCTATTATCTCTCTTTCACACACATGTCCATGTGAGCACACTGGCTGGTTTGCCCAAGGTCACACAGCAAGACAAAGCCAGGAAGAGAATCTGATCTCCTGATTCCCAGACCTCTGCTTTAACTACTGCTGCCTCCCTTTTGCGCACAGTGAGAATGGAAGAAGTATGTGGATTGTTATTAAAACTGTGAGACGCTCACATTTGTGAAGCTCTTGGTAAGACCTGAATCTGGGGCACTTATATACTGTACCCGGGTTCCTGATCATATATTATTAGCAGACAGTGTTGGTTTCATTTGTTGGTCTGCTGATTAGATACTAATGATATATCCATGCACATTTATTTTAGATTTTTTGGTAGCCTTTGATGTATCATTGATAAGGTATTTCTGATATGCCCATCATCCCTCGTAGGTTATAAAGAATTACACTTGAGTGACTCTACTTACTTTTTAAAATAAGAAGAGCAAGCCAAATGACTCAGGTATCCATAGACAAGTTAGCCTGACATCAATCCAGGACAAAATAATGGAAAATTAAATGGGATTTAATTGATTAAAGGGGTCGGTCCTGGGGCCGGTTCTATTCAACATCTTCATTAATGTTCTTGATGATGGAATAGACTGCGTGCTTAGTAAGCTTGTGGATGACACCAAGTTGGGGGGAATGGTAGATACTCTGGAGGGCAGGGACAGGATCCAGGGAGACTTGGACAAATTGGAACACTGGGCCGAAAGAAACCTCATGAGGTTCAACAAAGACAAGTGCAAAGTCCTGCACTTAGGACGGAAAAATCCCATGCACTGCTACTGCTACAGGCTGGGGACGGATCGGCTAAGTAGCAGCGCTGTAGAAAAGGACCTGGGGGTTATGGTGGACGGGAAGATGAATATGAGCCAACAGTGTGCCCTTGTTGCAAAAAAAGCCAATGGCATATTAGGCTGCATCAGTAGGAGTATTGCCAGCAGATCGAGGGATGTGATAATTCCCCTCTATTCGACACTGGTCAGGCCGCATCTGGAATACTGTGTCCAGTTTTGGGCTCCCCACTACAGAAAGGATGTGGACAAATTAGAAAGAGTCCAGCGGAGGGCAACAAAAATGATTAGGGGGCTTGGGCACATGATTTATGAGGAGAGACTGAAGGAACTAGGCTTATTTAGTCTACAGAAGAGAAGACTGAGAGGAGATTTGATAGCAACCTTCAACTACTTGAAGGGTTGCTCCAAAGAGGAGGGAGCTAGGCTGTTCTTGAGGGTAACAGAGGACAGAACAAGGAGCAATGGTTTCAAATTACAGCTGGGGAGGTCAAGGTTGGATATTAGGAAAAACTTTCTCACTAGGAGGGTGGTGAAGCATTGGAATGGGCTATCTAGGGAGGTGGTAGAATCTCCATCTTTGGAGATTTTTAAGGCTCGGTTAGACAAAACCCTGGCTGGGGTAATTTAGGGGGAGTGGTCCTGCTTTTTAGCAGGGGGTTGGACTAGATGACCTCATGAGGTCCCTTCCAACCCTATGATTCTATGATTAAGAATTAAGGATAGGGATATCATTTAAGCTAGACAACATGATTTCATGGAAAATAGGTCTTGTCAAAACAAATGTGATTTCAATCTTTGATACCTTTATCCATTAAACTTGTAATCTGAATTGTGTAGAGGTAACAAATGTGAGCATTTGTAAGACATTTGACTCAGTATCTCACAATATTCCAATTAAAAATAAATAACAGAACACACATGAAATGGATTAAGAACTGATAAGTGACATCTCAAAAAGCAGTCAATGGGGAATCATCTAGTGACTTCTCAGGAATCAATACAAGGCCTGGCACCATTCTATATTTTCTTCAGTGATCTGGAAGTAAATATAAGATCACTGCTGGACACTTGTGGATGATGTCATTATTTACCACTCTGCTACATTTTTGTGAGGACAAGGCAGTCACACAAAGCGACCTGGATCCAGGGGTTCTAGAGCAGTTTGTATAGTATAGATTCTGAGAGCCACTGAGCTGAACTGTAAATCCTGTATATGATGGAAACTACTTCAAGCCAGGACATGCTGAAGCACTCCTACTTCCAGTACCTATGTCTGGATCACTTAATAACTTGGTTCCAGTCAACCAGATGCGTTTTAATACAGTCAAATGCAAAGTTATACATCTAGGAACAAGGAATGCAGGCCACATCTGCAGAATGGGTGTCTGTATCTTGGAAAGCAGTGATGATCAAAAGGATTTAGGGGTCAGAATGGACAAGCAACTCAACATGAACTCCCAGTGCAATGCTGTGATTGTCTAGACAGAGGAGTAAGGAGGTTATTCTACTTGTGTATACAGCACTGGTTAGACTGACGCTGGAATACGGTGTCCAGTTTTAGTGTCCACATTTAAAAAGAAGGTTGAAAAATGGAAAGGGTGCAGATCAGAGAGACACACATTTTGAGGTCTTTCAGTGACAGATTTAAAGCAATCCATCTGTTTAGCTTATCAAAAAAAGAAGATTGAGATGTGATTTGATTATAGGGTATAAGTACCTTCAGGGGAGAAAGTAGTAGATGCTTAAGGACTCTGCAATGAAGAAGGGCTGAAAAAAAACAGATGTCTAGCAGCTGAAGCCACACAGATTCAAATAAATTAGGCACAATTTTTTAAACAGTGAAGGTGATGTATCACTAGAACAAACTTCCAAGAGTGGGGGTAAATTCTCTGTCTCTTGATGTCTTCAGATCAGGAATAGCTGGATTTCTTTAAGATATATTCTTTAGCCAAATGAAAGTTATGCTTTACTTAAAGACAAACTATTTGGCTCAACCCAGGGGTAGCTGGAAGAAATGCAATAGCCTATGATGTACAGAAGGTCAGATTAGATGATCTAGTTGTCTTTTCTGGCCCTAAACTCTATGAATCTATCATCTCACATGTAACACTGTGAGCTCTTCAGTGAGGCTTCTGTCATGTTGGGTATTCCAGGATTCAATCTTGTCAACTCTCCTACCCAGTGGGTCACATGAAACTGTTATTGAATACAAAGACTGTAGTGTGAGATGAAGTGCCTTTGGAATTCTGCATTTCGGTTTCATCCAACCTGGAGAGTGTAGCTGATCAGATTTGACAGTAACTAGCTGAGAAATCATTGACTGAGGATCAGTCCAGATAAATAAGACACAATATTGGCAGCTGAGGGGAAGAACCAGAGTAACAGTGAAACCTATATAAGCTCCTTTGATCACTTTGGCTATGTCTACACTTATCAAAGTTAGTTCGCATTAGTTAATTTGAACTAACTAATTCGAACTAATTTTAGTTAGTTCGAATTAACTTAATTCGAGCTAGCAAATTTTAGTTCGAACTAAGCAAGTGCCATGCATGGCACTTGCTTAGTTCCAATTAGTCAACTGCATTGAGCTCAATGTGCCGGTTAGTTCGAATTAAGCACTTAGTTCGAACTAATATGGCCACATTGAGTTAATTCGAACTAACTAGTTCGAATTAACCCTTAGTTTGAAAAGTATAAGTGAATTTATTAGTTCAAATTAAGGAAGCCCTTAATTTGAACTAATGAAAGCCTAGTGTAGCCAAGGCTTAAGGTAGTTCGAATTAAGCTTCCTTAATTCGAACTAACTTGCCAGTGTAGACATAGCCTTTTTGTTCAGATTTGTAACTTGGAATCTTTGTGGATCATCATCTGGATATTCAACAACAGCTGGGGCCAAAAGGGTTTTTTTTTTTTTTCATTTGTGCATAGCTAGCAGGTTGTGATTATTTTCTGTCAAGTACAGCCCTCTCAGTTATCCATGCCATTGTCATATCTATGGTGGATTACCGTAATGTGCTCTATATGGGGCCTACACTCTATCTCAAGCTTTTGCAAAACTTTCAGAAATGCAGAATGTTGCAGTCCACTAATTTGTGTGTGTCCAAAAAGGAGCATGATACATGTGTCCTTTAGTCTTCACTAGCTTCCTGTTTGTTTCTGGTACTACTCAAGGTATTAGTTTTTTACCTATATTTAAGTTCTAAAGGTGTGGATTCAAGATAATTTAGAAACCTCCTTTGTTCTTATGAGATACCACAGCTTGAGCACTTTATCTGATCTTGAGTGCTAATAGACCCCAGGTTTAAAAAGGGGTTTTCTGGAGAGGGTTTTCTGTAAGAGATTTCTACTGTGGAACATGTATTGGTATCTTTCATCCCGCTTTGGTCTGACAGAGTTCATCTTTCAGGGCATATTGCAAAGACACTCTCTTTTCCCACACTCTTCCTGGAGATGGTTAGGAAGTGTTTGTAGGAATGGTTTTGAGACTGAATGGGTTTTTGGGAGGATAAAGCCCAATTTAACTTTTGTATCTTCTTTGTTAAAAAGATGGACGTGTGAGTTTTGAATAGGTGCTTTTTAAGAAAAGAGGAAATAAATAGGCTTCCAAATTATTTAAACAGCAGAGGCAAGCAATATGAAAGCATGTATTTTAAAGTACTATGACAATCTACTTACAATGACTTGCATGCCCTCAAATCAACAAATTCAGAGTTACAACTACATCCTATCCTGAACTCACAACATGCCTACGTCTTGCACTTCATATGGACATTTAGCAACAGATAATATAGTATAGGATGCAAAATTAAGTACAATATCTGGCAAAATTGAAAGAGTTACAGTTGGAGCCTTAACACTGACTTCCTCTGTTTTGGCAAGTGTTAACAAAACTCCCAATGTATACTTCTAAAACTAGTTTAAATATTATACTTTAAATACACTCTATTGCATAAACTAAGTCTGATGTTAAAATAAATAAAATATTGGATGTTCTGGGAATATTTACCTGGAATGCTCTCCAGTTTTCTCCGGAGTTCCTCATTTTCTTGTTGTAGTGAAATTACCTCCTGCTCTAACTCTTGACATCGGGGACAGTATCCCTCTTCCTCCTCCTCCTCTTCCTCCTCTGGAAGTGTAGATGATGATGGGTGACCATGGGATTCAGAGGTTGCTGGGGATGTCCATCCACCTACAGTGTGTACTGGAGAAGTTGAAAGTGGATCCACATCTGCCAAATGGCCAAAATCATTTACTGATGAGGTGTTCTGAGAGGCAAAGCTCCCAGAAAGCAAATAGTTTTGAAGGGAATCAGTAAAAACCCTCAAAAAGGCTGAGGTTTGTTGTTTCTTTTGCATATACTGCATCTCTATGTCTAAATTGTCTGATGTCTGACTATGAACCATTTTCCCCAGCTGACACTGCTCTTGTCTTTCGCTATAACTTGTGCTTTCCTGCTTTACACAAGAAATCATGGACTGAGAGTGATTGTTGTCCAGTAGTTTTCCGCCACAATTTAAAAGACTAAGAACCCGGCTGCATTGTTGGGCAAAGGCATCCAGAATCATACGACTCTCTGAAACAGAAGAAAAGATGAATAACAGCAACCTAAAGCAA
The DNA here is from genome assembly GCA_007922175.1 of Pelusios castaneus. NCBI lineage: Eukaryota > Metazoa > Chordata > Testudines > Pelomedusidae > Pelusios > Pelusios castaneus. The sequence continues at coordinate 27,467,471 of ML685769.1, read as the reverse complement.
AAAGATATGTCAAACAGTACTAGCAATAACATGCACACAGCTAGTCTAATGATTTAGACAAGCTTACAGTGTATTTTTGAACATATTAAAATTATGTTTTCCACTCTAATGCTTTGGGAACATTGCGATTTAAAACAATCCTTACTTTGCTTCTATTTTGAGAGTACCCCTGTGACCTTGCTGTTAATCAGGAATGACTGCATTGGGATGATAGACACTGTTTAGTGCAGTACTCTTTCCGAGGGGAAGAGACAAGAAAATGGGGATGAAAACACAAATTTGATATAATTTGTTACAGAAGCAGGTCCAATAAATATTTATCTTGTATCAAAACATAAACTGTTAGCTTGAAAACAAGAAGCCATATCTGTCATGCTATATTTTTTTAGTTTTGTGCCCCACGCTACCCTCTTCCCCACCAAAGCTTCCAAGCATGAGTTTTCCTTGCTGTGCTTGACCTGGTGTTTAGACTTTGCATCGTCTCCTTCCACTGTGGACTCTGAGTATGCCCAGAATCCACTGACTCAAGAGTGAGTGCTTGAATCTAGAGGAAGATATGTTAGTCTTCCTTATATACTGCTGTGTGGCTTAACATCTTCAAACGGGCCTGATTTTCAGAAAGCGATGAGCACAGCAGACCCCTTGAAAATCAAGCCCCCTTAAGTGTTTCAAGCCAAGCACACAAAATCTTTAGTTGTTTTTGGAAAATAGTGGCCATACTTTTTTTTGAAGATGGTGATACGACCTGACACCACACAGTTGGCATGAAAAAAACAGCAGACTCACTCTCATGCTTTCATAAGTTGGTGTTTCTCTTGGATCCGGAAGGCTCTTGTCTGTTGGTGGAAAAATCTACTTGCTCTTAGTGTGTTTAGTATAACTTTCCCTGAAGAGCATTTGAAACAACATAGGTTTGATTCTCTCCACCATTCTGGTGCTTTTACTTGAAGAAAAGAGCCAAATCACCATAAAGGGAGGGATCCAGCTGGGGGAGAAATCCACAGGCACAGGATCTGAGGATGACTTCACCACAAACTCCTGTACAGTGCATGTGTCAGAGGCAGAGCTAGACTAAATCATATTGTAGCTTTCTCTTACTATCCTTGCTTTGTTTAAAAAGTAGGAAAAACTCCCATGCCCAGCATTTATAAAAACCCATATTATAAAAGTGCTCATATATATATACAGAAACATTTGCTCTCTTCTCAAATAATGGAAAGTGCCATGCATTTCGCCTTATGCCCATGTAGTAACACTATGCTGAAGTATGTAGGTATTGTATAATCACACATTCAATGTTATTTATTATTTACTCTCTCTACTACAATACAACCTTACTTAAGTAAGTATGGCTGTCTTTAACCCTTAGTCTGATGAATTAGAAACAATATGGTATAGTCAATATACCAAATACAAGGTAACCATAAATATCTAGATAAATTCCAGAGATGGAAACCTAGTGATTTCTAAATGTAACATTCTGATTGACATAAAATCAAAAAAGTAAGCAGTAACAGTCTCAAGATGTGGTTTCTTCCCTTTCTACATTTCTCTCAGAAAAAAAATCAAAGGATAATATTGATTGGAATTTTGCAATCCTAATACACAGCAGTTTTCCATTCATTTTAATCCTATAATCCGATTCCAGACCTGAAGTTGTATTTACTGTTTGCATTTTAATCACCATGGTCCCAATTGACAAGGCAGTTACTCGTTTTTAACATATTCTTATTGCAATGGAACAAAATATGAATGAAACAACTGAAATAGGATTAAACCCTGTACAAATATTTTGTTTTTTTCCTAAAAGACAGGAAAAATAGATATTTTGACATTTCAGATGTAAATGTTGGGGAATACCATACTGCACATTAAAAGACCAAATCATAAGTATACTCAAAACTAATTTAAATATTTTATAAGACCAGAGTGTGTTTGCCTTACTTAGTATGACAATGGCTCAAAATATAAAGGAAATAAAAGTATTGAATTAATCTTAAATTTTTAGTATCAGATCTAGTACAATTCACTAACAGCAAATATTGAAAATTATTTAAAATTTTCATCCATTCTTAATGATATTATAAAAATAAAAGCACTAAGAAGAGACTAAAAATACTAAGATGAAATTATTACTTTTGATGGAAAACAAAATTCTGCCCATTTAGCACATATTATAGCAATCAGTATTTTAGCTTTTGCAGACTGCAGTTAGAAAAGAAAGTTCTGTGCAATGTTTATCATCATTTAAGAAATGGAGAAAAGTTGTTTTTATAGGAACACTATTGAAGAATCACTAATTCATGATTCTTAACTTATTTAATGTGAAATATATACATATTTCCCAAGAAAACTGTTCTGCTAAAATGACCAATTAGAATTAAAATTGCATAAGTAGTTTATAAAGGTGTTGTTCTAGAATTACTTTATCTCTACTGTAAGATTCACTAACCATGTAATTCTATTAAGATCCTACAGTTTTTACTTTTGCAAAGTTCCCTTTGACTTCAATGGGAGTTTTGCCAGATCAGGCCCATAAAATACCAATAGATCATGATCAGACTATTAAGAGAACGATTGTTCTCGCTGAACGACTTCATGTATGAGTGCAGGCGAATAGTGGATAATACCATGTCAGGTCTGCTGCAATTCCCAGGTATGTGTCTCATCTTGTTTTCACTGAACCCAAAGTATGTGGTTTCTCAGCTATCCCAGCACCTGATCAATAGAGGAGCTTCCATGAGAATGTAGTGTCTGAAACTCAACAAGACCAGACAGTAGTTATGCTTATCTGTTAGAGGAACTATCTAGATGAGATGGTGGATATAATATCTGTTTTCTGTACACCAGAAGTTCCCGAACTTCATTGGCTCATATACCACTTTAAAAACCTGTTGTGAAGTGAGTTGATGGACTATCTATCACTCATCACATACCTTTGGGATAAACATACTACAATTTGGGAACCCCTAGAGTTTTTCTTCAGTGAACAGGATGGATGCTCTTAGTATCAAAATACTGGACTGGGATCAAAAGATTTCAATTTAGTTCCCAGCTTTGCCACAGACCTACACACCTTGGGAAAGTTGCTTATAGTACAATTTTCAAAGTCACTCAGAGTTTGGATGCCCAATTCCCATTAACTTTTAATGGGAATTGGGGCCCAAATCATTTAGTGATTTTGCAATTCCCAGCCTTAGTGTCTCTGTGCTTCGGTTCTCTCATATTCAAAATGGGCATAATGATAAATATTTGTCTTTGTTGGATGGTTAGAGTGTAAGAGCCTGAGGACAGGGACTGTCTCTTGCAATGTGTTTGTAAAGTGCCTTGTATATTAAGAAGCTAATGGAGATTGGGGTTTCTAATAAAACTAAGCTATTCTTAAATTATCAGGGAACAGTCGTGTGACTTTTTCTACCTATATCTGGCCAGGGGTTCACCTTTTTCTCAGATAGGGACTATGTCACAGTTATCTATACCTGTGACTCTGTTCCAGGATCTTGGTGGATTTGTGCAAAATACCCTACAAAGTACCTATAAAAGCATGGCTAGTAAAGAATGCAGCAATCTGACTGCACAGTGATGGTCCATGTATTAAATATAGAATACCTATGAATCTGTTTCTAGGTCAGTGTTTCTCAAATATAGACACCAGCATTTTTTTCAGTCATAACAGCCTCCAAAGCATGGGTGGAGATTGGGGGTGGATGGATGGGGCAAAGCAGGGACCCCTCCCCGTACTGCCCAGCTCTTGCTTCATAATAGCTGTTACCTGCTGTCAGCGGGGATCCATGCCCTACACCATGCGGCTTCTTTGAGGGCTCTGGACAGCGCCTCTGGAGACAAGAGGGGCTGATGTGCAGTGCTGGAAGTGACTCTTGTCAGTGGAGACAGATGTGGTGATTGGTTGCTGGGGGACTCCCTTGGGTAGCTCCCCCACACAGGGAGCCTAGGACTCCACAGGCGCTTGGTGAATTCCTAACCCACCTTCCCTAGGTTGGGCTCTTGTTGAAGTGTTAGGGGAGGCAGAAACAGAGAGATGGGTTTGTCAGAGCAGCCACCAGCAAGAGTTGTTGGCCACATTGTTCAGAGGTCACCATAAATGTGTTGTGAGAATCCCTGTTCTAGGTTAACTACATAGGGTTGATCTTAACCTACATATCCCTGCAGGGCTTGGGATATGATCACCTTATAAACATCCTGCAACATCCTGACTGGTGACCAACTGGGATATTCTAGTTACTCAACCCAAATTTTGAACATTAGATTGCTGGTAGTACAGTATTCTCAATGACAGCCCTTCCCTGTGCAACTCACTTCCTCTATTGGGCCAACAAAGCTCTTTAACTGAATTTCAGGGCACACTGCAAAGTCTGTCTATTCATTCAGGCCTTTCCCTGAGCAAGTGGATGGCTATTAAGCCACTCTTGTTAAAGTGTGCCCAAGGATTATTAATACAAATTTTTCTAGCTCAGAAAAAAAGAATCTGCATAAATTATACTACATGATTAATACTTTAAATGGGAAAACTGAGGCATTTTCCAGTGCTTTGAGTTCATTCATTTGTGTGGCTTAATCCTGTTCTCACAGGATATGTTTACATTTGAGCTGCATGGTGTGATTCCCAGATCACTTAAGACACACCTGCAAAAGCTCTGCTTTAACTAAAGTGTTAAAAACAGCTGTGAAATCAGGGTAGCATGGACACTGCTCAAGCCTGAGTATTTACTCACTTGGATCTCCAGCTACATATTGGGGTGGTTAGCCTGAGCTGCTGCCTGAGTTACTGTGGCTACACAGCTACATTTAATTCACTGGCTCAAGCAGAACTAGCATATGTTTATTTCCATGAACTGGGACTCTTACCTCCCTGCTCAAATGCAGTCATACCCATCATGTGGGAAGCAGTGACCACTAGTCAGTATTAAGACAGTATGAGTGTTTTCAATATTACATCCTACTTCTGGTATTTCATAGCTCTGTGAAACTTTCACTTTGCAGGATTTTCCTGGTATTTCTCCCAATAAGTAATTATTTTTGGGAAAGTTTCAGCAAAACCACTTCAGCTATTTCTGCGCAAAATACACGTGCATCATGAACCAATTAATACTGGATCAATTACAATTCTTTTTGAATAGCTCCATAGCTGAAAGGGATGGGGAGAGGAAGAAAGTTGAAACATGGAGTGGAAATACACCGAGTCAAAGGGAAGTGCCTTTGAGAGTTCCAGCACTACCGGCTGGAATTTGACAGAGTTGTGACTATGACTGGATAAAGGCAATTCAGGGCCCTAGACATACCACAATGTAAAGCCCTACCCCTGTGCAATGATCCAGTCACTGGGGCAGGAAGGGCCTCTTCTCTTCCCATGGGAGCAGAAGAAGGGCATTCCTTCACCTTGGGGTCAGAGGTGAGTGGAACCCCTCTTCCCTTGGCAGCTGTGGGGAGGCCTTCCAGCCCGGTATTCATTCAGTAGCCAGAGTATCTACTTTATGTGTGAGCCAGGCCCCCTACACTCTTCTCCTGATGCACAGGTCAAGTCTACTAGGAAAAAGGAGTGTATTTACATGTCAGCTCCCTGAGTGTAAAAACACACCTTTATATTCTAGACATAGCTACACACAGTCCTCCACTGGGAGAGTGTTGGCAGTCCCCACTCTTAGCAGTAGGTCTGGGAGTTAATACTACATAGGGATGTGTGGACTAGTTTGCACCTCTGAACTATTGTTTTAGGCTGTCTGCAAACTCAGGTAGACATCACTGCATTGGTTATATTCTATACAAAATCTCAAGATTTTCTTTACAGCCATAAGAACCGGATTATTTTTTTTTAATGAAAGTTGAAATTTTAATGTACTTTTGTCACTCCAGGATGTAAGGTCCTAGGCATGGGCCTATAATGCCTGTGCCTTATTCTAGCCGGGCTTGTGACTCACTTTCTCTTTGCATTGTTTGTTTGTTCATCAAGTGCACAGCTCTGGAGGCTGTGTTGTGCACAGCTACCTTAGCTGTATGAAAAGCATGCTGTGAACGCACACAGAATGAGGCAAGAGCTCAATAGCGCCAAATTCTGCAAACAGCTTTCTTAATGGATGTGGCTGTGAATCTGAAGTCAGTGGCAAACTCAGGAGCAGGCCCTAAAGAATTGTATGATTTTAATAAGATAGGAGAAAGTCCAAACTCCTCCCTTCTCCTCAAAGCATAGGACTTTTGAACAGAAGGTTTTGTTGTAAATAAAGCCTTGTACATTTATTTACCAGATAGTTATACATATCTTCAGACGAGTATTCCACTTCTGTAAAGAAATCATAGGCATCATGTTTATTAGAGTTGTTTGGTTGAGTTTCATGAGACAGTGAAATAATACTGTTAATTAATCTAAAATCAATAGTTTTATGGGGGAAAAGTGTGTTTTTACTGACATGAAGTAGGGAAATTACCCATGAAAGTAGTTTAATTCTCAGATTAATTACTATGTATCGAGTACTAAACTTGTTTAGTAATATGCTAAAATATTTGTAGAGATTTGATGGAAGTAGCAAGGTGTTAGATAAACTGGAGAGAGAAAAATGTGCATTAAAACATAGCCATATATTCTATTAACTAGCCTCTCATGCTGTTTAGAAAAGAAATTTCATCACATTTGTTACAAAGGCAAACATCAACATACCAAAATAGGATCCAATTTTTCTAAATAAATAAATGTGTCAAAAATTAACAGATGAGTTAATATACCCACTGTTATCAAAACCAGATGGTGCTTCCTAACATTCATCCTGTTCAGTCAAACCCTGAATATTTTCTGGACCATCAGTATATAAAATAGGATGCTGCTATTTGTGATGGCAAACAAAAGCAATCATGCCTGCCAAGCACATACTATAACAGGCAGCATTTCAGCTCTGCTAGACAGAAAGTAATTAGAATGCTTTTAATGTCCAAAAGAATGATGCTGATAGGCTGCCACAGATGTGTAGATTTATGAATATTTATATGGTGGTTTATAGCTGACACTTTTATCAGTTGAAGAAGATAAAATATCTGCCTGACTCAAAAGCTTGACAGTCAGGTTAATAAAATCTCATTAAAGAGAATGACCTATGCAATTATATAGGATTTATTGTAATTCATTTTTTATTGTACTCTGCTTAAAGATGCAATTTCCCATTTCCTGATGCCAAATTTAGGTTTCATATCAAGATCTACATGGGTTTTAACTCCAAGCCATCACTAGAAGAAAGATATGCATTTAACATCTTGATATGTTACACCTTTAGAGAGAAATTATTTTGATCTTCTGTTCCTCTCTAGATTTTGTAAAGATACTGAAGAAAGCAAGAAATCTATTCTTCTTCCTCCTTTAAGAGGTTATGAATAAGAAAAATCTGTCCATTAACATCTGTTTTCTATGACAAAAAGCTCTAGTCTAGACCATTCTCCTTCTGTGACTTGCAAATTTCACTGACTCAAGTCACTGATGTCCTGGGTGCCTGGAAGATTTTTCTCTTCTCTGTACATTACAATAATGGGCAGAAGTGGAAATGAGGTCTGCACTTTTCGGAGATGTCAAGATCGGCTTCGAGGAAAGCCCTAACGGAAAAGGCAGCCTTTTCTGAGAATTTTTCCTTCCTCAAAAGAACCCGTCCGCTAGCCAAAGGTTTGCTTGAAGTCAGCAAGGGGCGAGTGTGGGAACCGCCCGTGCTAGAGCGAGGACTCTGGCTCCCGTCTGGCCAGGCTGCACAGGGGCCAGGTGCCAAGACGAATTGACCAAGGGGGTGGGATGGGAGGCGTGTGCGGGAACTTTAGTTGTTTAGCGTGAGGTAATTAGACAGCGGGAGGGAGGAGAGAGCTCCGCGCCCTCGCAGGTCCCGCCCCGCCAGAGATCAGCAGCAGCCCTGGCACTGAGGGGTGGGGGCTGAGGGAGGGGGTTGTGACGGGCTGAGCTGTTTCCCCAGAGGGAGCAGCACCCCCAGGAGTTGGGGTAACGCCTCCTTGTGCAGGATCTGCCCCGGTGGAAGGGGGCGTCCCCCATCTAGCCCCCACGCGGCCGGTGACCGGCCGCCCCCTTCTGCCCCCCCTCCCAAAGTGCGGTGCGAAGTTGCGCGAAGAGTTGGTACCTGCGCTCAGCTCCAGGCTGCTGCTGATGCCGCCCTCGCCCGCCGCCCCCGGCTGGCCGTGGCCGTAGCGGGCCGAGGAGGACGATGCGGCCGGGGGCCCCAGCGGCTGGGCGGCCGGCCGGGGGGCGCCCTGCGAGGCGGCGGCTCGGCCGGGGTAGGCGGCGGGCGGCGGGTAGTGGTGTGGCTCGCTGCTGCTGGAGGCGGCGGGCGGCGGCGGGAAGGGCTGGCCGGCCGGGCGCAGCTCCACCATGGTGGGTCGCTCGTAGCGCCTGGGCAGGGCTGGCCTCTTGCCGGGGAAGGTCTTGAGGACGCTGTAGGGGCCCCGCTGCCGGTAGAGCCGGGGCGCGCTGGGCCCCTCCTCCGCCGCCTGCATCTCCTCCTCCATCATCATCAGCATCCCGCCGCTGCGGCTCCCCGCCGCCCCGACCGCCCGGGCTGCGTCTGCCGCCGCCGCCTGTCTCGGTGGCACGGCCGAGCCGGGGTGCCGGGGTGATTGACAGGCGGCCGCGCCAATGCCTGGAGGGAGACGGGAGGCAAAGAGCAAGTGTTTAGGGTAATCGCTGCTAATGCTAATGGGGCAGGGAGGCGGGACTTGGCGCGGCCGCGGAGGAGCCGGCGGCAGCCCCTGCCCCCTGCCCAGCCAGGGGGCGGGCTGCGCCCGGGCAGGTGAGCGAGGGCCGCTTCTCTCCCAGCCCGGCCCTGGCTGCACAGCCCTGCTCCGGGCCGTGGCTGCAGCGCCCCTCGCTGTGCGCCGAGCAGGAAGGAGAAGCGCCCTGGGTAGCGCCCCGCGGAGGGGAGGCGGGGGTCACCGATTCCGGTGCTGCCGCTCGCCCCGCCCCCCGGCTCCCCTGCCGTGTAAACGTAACTTTGAGGCAATCGGGGGCTGAGGGGCCGCAAGTTTGGCAAAGCGCGGCTGCGATCGTGGCTGCAGCCCGGCTCCCTCTCCCCGGCTGCGCTCCGCTCCCTAGCCCTCTGCGATCGGCGCGGCTCAAGCTGGAGCGCACAGGCACCTTGCAGGCTACCTCAGCGGCTAATTGCCATTCAGCCCCCATCCCCGGGCGTCTGCCTCTCTCCCGCGGGCTGCGATGGCAGCCGGTGCGCCCCTGTTTTGAGGTGGAAACAAGCATCGCCATAAACAAAAGTATTGGGGAGTTCAGGGCTCGTTAGGGCACAGAGGACATTTTCTCTCTCATTATACCAAAGGGTTTCATGGCGAAAGAAAACAGGCTTCGCATGTCAGGTTTCTAGGAATCAGAGAGATTAATCACACTGAGCGTTGTTCGCAAAATCTCGGCCTCTGCTCTTTGCGAACTGCTCGGAGGAGCCAGACACGTGGATCGCTGCAGTCTCTCAGCCCCAAACCGGTAGAGGGACACTTAGGGAGGAATGAAAGGCCGATGAAGGATAGGAAGAGAATGAGATGCCATCGATAGACGTTTCTAAGAAATGGGGGGAAGGGGGGAATCTGGGTGAGAGGAGAGACAGCTGAAATTGAACGATAGGTTGGAGAAAAAGGAGCGAAAACAAACCGCTCCTTCTTTCAGGCGAGGTAATTTCATCGTTTGCATTAACATTTCCCTTCTGCCCGCTCCTTTCCCCCTCCTGGGGCTACAGTTTTAATAGGAAGACAACAGAGTCCTGTGGCACTTTTAAAGACTAACAGATTTATTAATCGCATGAGCTTTCGTGGGAGAAAATCCCACTTCGTCAGACGCTTTGAAGATGGGAAAGTTACAGCATGGGAGGAAATTAAATGCAGGGGAGTGTATGACATAGCATCAGCTCAGGCTGTAACAGCAAATCAAATGTCATACACTCCCCTGCATTTAATTTCCTCCCATGCTGTAACTTTCCCATCTTCAAAGCGTCTGACGAAGTGGGATTTTCTCCCACGAAAGCTCATGCGATAAATAAATCTGTTAGTCTTTAAAAGTGCCACAGGACTCTGTTGTCTTTCTACAATAGACTAACACGGCTACCCCTTTGGAGTTTTAATAGGGTTACGAAAACACCAGTTGGTTTGGGGGAGTAAAATTACAGAACACCTGGCAGATATAAGGGAGGGATTCGTGGCCCTGTCATCTCGTGGAGTGTGCGGCTGTTTATTGTGGTCATCGAACTCTCATTTCAGCCTTATTTATTTAAAGCGTACACAGTGGAAGGACAAGCGATCCACCCTACATAAGTAATTAACGCCTAAAATCTTCAGCCAATCTCACCTCTAAAAGGAGAGGAAACTTCTTAAAACTGGACTTTTTATAGAGATGATGGGGTTTTGTTTTTTGTTTTTTTTTTTGTTTTTGTTTTTGTTTTGATTAGCAGGACACCATTCTTTGAGCACCCAGAAGCTTCTAAATAAGGCTGCAGTTGCAGTTGCTGTTTTACTGCATCAAAGTCAGTCATATTTTGTTATTTTCTGGTTGACTCTTTGTGTTTTTTGAGGAAGTGTATTTTTAATTTTTTCTACCTTTAATTCACTTTAGTAAAATAGAAATAAAGTTTCAGGAATAAAGTTAAGTATTGATCCTCCACTTAGAAATGTAATGAGTTTTTGACATCAAACTTCCCCATTTCTGTGCTGAAGCTATGTTGAAGCATCAAGAACGTGATCATTTGACAGGAAATTTATAGCCTGCATGGTTTGTATCCTCCTTCCTCCCCTTTGCCATGTTTCTTCTGACTGGCCTAAAATGCATCCATGACAAACACAAATCTGGAAAGCTGACAATCTAGAACAGTGGTTCTGAACCACTGTGTTGTGACACAGAAGTGTGTCACGGCACAGTGGCTAAGCCTGTGTGTGAAATCAGCCTGCTGAGGACAGCTCAAGGAGAGCTGTGGCAGCAGGCTTATTTTATGCTGCTGCCCAGAGGTGGCTTTTGGGGTAGGCGAAGCAGACACATGTCTAGGGCCCCAAGCAGTAAGGGGCCCTGTCACCTGCTTTGCCTATCCCAAAAGCTGCATCTGCCTTGGTTGGCAGCAGGAAGAGGAGCTAGTCCCTGGGGCCGGGGCCAGTGTCAGGGAGCCAAGGCTGGAGGATGGGGAGCCGGGGCCAGAGAGGGAGGCCCTGTGGGCCTAGGGGGCCCCTGCAATGGCCCTATGGGGGCCCTGCAATGGGCCTTCGCCTAGTGCCCCCAATAGCCAAAGGCTGCATCTGCTGCTGCCCCTTTAAGGGCTGAACCCACAGTGGCTCTCTGAAAGAGCTGCCACAGAATCAGCTGTTTTGTGGCGTCAGGGGCTACCACTCAAGCCTTCCACTGCCAAAAAATCCCATCAAAGGGAGATTTCTTCAGTAGCAGGGGGAGCAGCAGCACGATGTGTCAATGCACAGCTGGGAGCCCTCCTAGTTGTGTCAGAACAGTGAAGGGGTTGAGAACCTCTGGTCTAGAACATTTAGGCACTGATCCAACTCTCATTGAAGTTAGTGGACCTTCTATTGACTTTAATAGGAATTGGCTCCAGCCCATGATCTGCTGAGTCACGATCTTCAAGAAGGATGTTGATAAGTTCAAGAGGGTTCAAAGAAGAGCCGTGAGAATGATTAAAAGATTAGAAAGACAACAGAGTCCTGTGGCACTTTTAAAGACTAACAGATTTATTTATCGCATGAGCTTTCGTGGGAGAAGATCCCACTTCGTCAGACGCTTTGAAGATAGGAAAGTTACAGAGCTCAATCAATTCAGTTTGACAAAGCCAAGTTTAGGGAGTAACTTGGTTACAGTCTAAAAATATCTACATGGGGAACAAATATTTGATAATGAGCTCTTCAGTCGAGCAGAGAAAGTTATAACACAGTCCAATGGCTGAAAGTTGAAGCTAGACAAATTCAGCTTGGAAATGAGATGTAACTTTCAACATTGAGAGTTATGGGCAGTGGATATAGGACTCTTCAAGAGGCTAAGCCTCCACAAGCAGCTGCTGGAAGCTCAAGCTTGCCTCTGCCCCCAAGACCTTGCCCTCGCCCCACCTCTTCCCACCCCTGCTCCATCTCCACCCTTCCCCCCCACAGGTACAAGCAGTGGGCAAGGGAAGGTGTGAGGGAGGAGGCAGAGATGGGGCAGAAAGAAGTGGAGTGAGAGTGGTGTGGCTGGGAGGAATGAGCAGCATGGGCAAGGAGGCCTTGTTGAAGGATGCTGAGTCGGGATGAGGCTTGGGGCAGAGCAGAGGTGGGGCATCAGGGAAGGCAGAGTAGAAGCAGGGACTGGGATGTAGCAGGGGCAGGGTCTCAAGTGGGAGGAGGCCGAGTAGGGGCAGGGCTTCTGGATGGAGTCCGTCTTTCCAAATTCTGGCTGCCTATGGTGAGGGTAGTTAAATACTGGAACAATTTACCAGGGGTCATGGTGGATTCTCCATAATGGGCTATTTTAAAATCAAGATAGGATGTTTTTCTAAAAGATCTGCGGTAGGATCTCTTGGTGGGGGGCAGAGGCGTGGGGGGAGGTGTGAAATTGTATTGCCGTTGTGATTGTGGTATTTGAAAGGGGTCACACTGAGAATGCTTACTTGGGGCAAACTGTGAGGAATAGGACAGATGATCTCCAGAATTGGTGGTTTATTCTATAACTAGATTCATCAAAACAAAAGAGGAGTCGTGTGGTATTTTAAAGACTAACACATTTATTTTTCACATGAGCTTTTGTGGGCAAAGTTCCACTTCGTCAGATGCCAGAGTGGAGAAAACTTACATTGAAAAAAACCTTACAGTATGGAAGTGAAAGATAAATCCTGTGATTACATTTCACTGCATCAGATCAGATTACTTACCGCTGAAGAAAGGGATGCTTAGCCACTGCCTCTTCTCTTTACACAGCAATTTTCCCATGTCTTGAGCACCGTACATTTAAGGACTATTTCAAAGTCCAATGGACATTTTTGCTGCTGAAGTAATTTGACCTGATGCAGTTTTTTTTTCAATGCAAGTTTTCTTCACTCTGGTATCTGACGAAGTGGGACTTTGCCCACGAAAGCTCATGTGAAAAATAAATTTGTTAGTCTTTAAAGGGTGCGTCTACACTTGTAAATGAAGTCAACTTAAGCAGGCTTAAGTCGACTTAATTTATTCTGTGTCCATACTGTAGTTTCCTTAAGTCAACTTAAGCCATTGCTTAAGTCAACTTAAGGAAATTTAAAGTCAACTTAATAAGACCTACTTTTAAGTTGACTTTAATGCTTAAGTCGACTTCTTAAGTCGACTTAAGCAGTGTGGACACCCTAAGTCGACTTTGTCAACTTAGGGCAGGGGAAAAAGGGCGCCCCTGCTCCCTTCTCCCCAGGAAGCCACTAGCGCCTTCTCCTGGGGAGAGCCAGTCCCACGTGGGACGGGCTCTCCCCAAGACAAGCTGCTAGCAGCTCATCCCGGCTCCCTTCTCCCTGGGGCCGTTCATGTCCCAGGGAGCATGGGGCTCCCTTCTGGCTGGGACCCCAGTGGTGCTGGTGTTGATGCCCCGGGCTGCATCTGGGGTTGTGCACTGGGTAACTCGAGGGGGTGGAAGGCCATAGTGCCGATGAAGCCCCTTTGCTACAGACTCAGACACAGCTGGGACACAATAACACCATATAAGGATGTTCCCCGGTTTCAGGAAGCAAAACAGATAACAAGCGTTGAAAGTACCAGTGGAAATTGGTCAATGTTTGCTCTCTAAGAAAAGGGGGAGAGTATTTCCACCATTTACAAGGAGAAAAGTATTGAAGTAAACAACCTGTCTATATAAGGGTCACTGCAATGGGGGTGGGGTGAGCATGATTTGAGACGTGCCTGTCTCCATGTGCCTGCTTGAGATCTCAAATAAACCTTAGAGTGCTTCTCCGCCTTGGTGTGGTTATTGGTGCTGCGCACTCCGGGCAACGAACCCCAAACTGTTGCTAGCCCCAGCCCGTCCTCAGGCGTCCTACCTGCAACACTGGCCAGAAGGGAGCGGAGCTCCTTTCTGCATGGGACCGAGCAGTCCTAGTTAGAAGGGAGCGCAGGGCTCCTAACTGCCAGGACCCCAATTGCCGGCGCTCCAGCTGCTGAGGAGGCCTGGGGGCTTCCCTGGCAGCTGGAGCGCTGTGCCAGCAATTGCTGGTGCTCCAGCTGCTGGGGAGCCCTGGGGGTCTCCCCAGCAGCTGGAGTGTGGTCCCAGCCAGAAAGCAGCCGCAGGGCTCTATTCTGGCCGGGACCGCTAGGGTCCTGGCAAAAAGGGAACTCTGCGCTCCCTTTTTGCCGGGACCCTTGGGGGTCCTGGAGAGAAGGGAGCCCTGCGGTCCCTTCTGGCTGGGACTGCTCAGTCCCAGCTAGAAGGGAGCGAGGGGCTCCCTTCTGCCCGGGACCTGAGCAGTCCTGGCCTGAAGGGAGCTGAGCAGTCTGGGCCAGAAGGGAGCTCCATGCTCCCTTCTCCCCTGGACCACTCTGGGGCTTCATGCCTCGAGGAGCCGAGCCAGCCCTGTGCGGGGCTGGCTATCCCGAGGACAAGCCCTCCTAGCCTGGGGAGCCAAGGCTTCAAAGGAGCCTCGCCTCCCCCTGGACCTAACTAGTCGACTTAGAGAGTCTAGTATAGACTCTCTAAGTCGACTTAGGAAGGCCAGGTTTAAGTCGACTTAAGAGTCCTGTGTGGACTTTCTAAGTCAACTTAATAAGGTAAAGTCGACCTAAATTTCTCAGTGTAGACATAGCCTAAATTGCCACAAGACTCCTCTTTTGTTTTGCTGAACTAGACTAACACAGCTACCCCTTTGGAACTGGATTCATTAAGCCAGTAACAAAACAGCTTCTGTATTACTATACTAGTTACCAAACCACAGTCCTCTTTAAGAAATCCAGCCTTTGGCTTCCATCCAGACGGCTAAGTGAGAGATTACTGAAAATCTTAGTCACCATATTTAAAGTTTTAACAAACCCAATGAAGTGCCTATGAGATCAATGAATATTTCAAATTTCATCCAAATATACTCTATTGCCAATCCTTCTTAAATAGATCTAAGGTTTAATAATAATAAAAAAAGAAGAAAGTTGCTATGGTTAAAAGATCGATCTACATACAGATATGAGTACAGTTCTTAGGGCAGCTTCATAGCAGAAGTGATGAGACAGCTGATTTGTAAATGTCTTTCTGGAATCAATTTAAAAGATTATGGTCCGACAGACAATCCAGGTGCAAAGTTTGTTCAAATTCTTCCATGAGAATTCCAAGGTAAATCTAGAGTAAACCTGCATATCTCAGTCTGAGGATATGATTAAGCCTTATCCTGTCAAAGTTTAATAAACGGTCTAAGATGAAAAAGTTCAGATCCCAGGCTCCCTTTTTAGCTAACGCAAGTGGGATTCTAACCATGAGGGCTTTGATGCAAATGAGTTGAGTTTCATCTCTATTCAGTACACAGTTTCTCAGACAATGCAGTAAGACATTCAAATGACTAAAACAGTTCACAGGTAGTTTACTATGTAGAATTATAGATTCCAAAGAGAAACGAGGACAATAATATTATTATACCACAAGTTCTATCTAAATGATAATATCCACTTTGATCTCTGAATCAGTTGAATACGGTAGTGAACATTACGAGACAGGAACAGAATTTTAGCATTTGCAAGCTAATTAAATCACATTGTTAAACTTCTAATAAGATACGGATAAACACAGACAAAATGTACTCAGTATCTACCCTTTGATTCTCTAATGATATAGGTCTACATATTAAAGGTTCTAGCGTACTTAACGTGGCTTTGATGACCACCTGGAAAGAATGGCCCTGTTAACCATTTCAATGCTTTTCTGATGTGTTGTTATGGGTCACACACAAGTTGACCAGTCTCTTAGGGTGCGTCTACACTTGTAAATTAAGTCGACTTAAGCTTGCTTAAGTCGACTTAATTTACTCTGCGTCTACACTACACTTTCCTTAAGTCGACTTAAGCAAGTTGCTTAAGTCGACTTAAGGAAAATAAAGTCGACTTAATGAAAATTAAGTCAACTTTATTAAACCTACTTTTAATTCAACTTTAGGCTTAAGTCGACTTTTTAAAGTCGACTTAAGCCAGTGTAGACCTGGAGTAGCCCTAAGTCGACTTAGGGCTACTCCAGGACTCCCTCCCTGCCCTCCCTGCCAGGGGGGTGGCACAAGGGGAGCCTGGCATGCCCCCCCACCTGGCAGGGCAGAGCCCTGCCCACCCTGCCCCTAATAGGGCAAAGGCTGAGCCCCCTGGCACTAGGCAAGGGGTGCCCCCCGCCACTGTGGACCTGCCCAAGGTCCCCCTAATCACTAGAAGTTGACCTAGGCATCCAGTGTGGATGCTCTAGGTCGACTTTGTAAGTTTCCCCCTAAGTTGACTTAAATTTAGGTGTAGACATGCTAAGTCGACTTAGCTAAAGTCGACCTAAATTTTCAAGTGTAGACATAGCCATAGTGTCATAGCCTGTTATTCAGTAGGTCAGATTAAGTGATCATTTCTGGCCTTGGAAACTAGAAATCCTGCCAACCTCTTTTTCCCCACCACGAGAAAGATTTCTGAGTCACCACATTCTTCTTGGATGCCTAGCCACTGCCTCTTCTCTTTACACAGCAATTTTTCCATGTCTTGAGCATTTAACATTTAAGGACTATTTCAGTGTCTAATGGGCATTTTTGTGCTCCATTTCCCGCCCTCATGGCCTTCCTGCATTGACTGCTACATGAAATGATGGAGTCACTGAGGTGGTCTGATGTCTCCCACTGGCACACAGCAGTGACTGACTCTGAGCTTTGTAATGCACTGTTTCTTTTCTCCCAGAGACGCACTTGTTTAGTTTGTGGGTTTTTTTATTATTAGTGTGCCACTAACTTTACCAGTTGTAATTTTTTTCCAGATAATGTAGTGGTGGAAAGTTCTGGACTGTCAGCCTTTGGGAATGAAGTGCTTGCACTCATTGGTCCAGAACAGCTATAGCACTAATCCCAAATGGGTAGCCATGTTAATCTAGTTTAGCAAAACAAACAAGGAGTCCTGCGGCTCTTTTAAAGACTAACAGTTTTATTTATTGCATGAGCTTTCATGGGAGAAAATCCCACCTCGTCAGACACTTGAAGATGAAGAACATACATAATGGGAGGAAAAATACATGCAAGGAAGTGTAAGTCATTGGATCCGGTCAGACTATTTCAGCAAATCAAAGCAGTTGTTTAGATTCAAACAGTGTCAGAGTGGAACAACATATTAGAAGGAGGGGAAGTAGAGACAGGGTGGCAAAATTACCTTTTTTAATAAGAAAGCCAACTGATGTTTCTGTTCAGGCCCAAGGTAATGCTATCAAATTTGCATATGAATTCTAACTATAATTCTATGAATTCTAATTACAGTTCTATAGCACTAGTAACTTCAGTTCAAGTTTCCCCACACTCATGAATATGTCTTAGCTCTGATCTGGAGAGAGCACCTCTAGAGAGAAGAACTTTCCACATTCATTTATTTTCAGTGCCCGTTGAAGTTTCATCTTGTCTGTTAAAATTAATAAACAGTGGTGCCAGTTAGTGTCAGTTGTGAGTCTGTTTATCTCATTTTACAGACTAATATTAATTTGCACCCATTAAAGCCATTATAATAGTTAAAATATACAATATCATATGGACTCAATAGCCAGATTCAAATAAATTCAGGCAGCCAACAGGTATGATGTAACAGTAGTGTTCTGTGCTATATTTATCTATCTGGATTTTCTGTAATGCCTGTCATGGTAGGATCAAAGTGCTTCCTCTGTACATTAGAAATACATGCTGAAGTCTGTCACAGTCTTCACAAAACCTTCTGTTTTTTCTCCCTTCTCTCATATAAGATATTCTTCTCAAAGAGGAGGATGGATGTAGGACCTTAAAGTTGGTTTATTTCGGATTTGTCTAACCTCATGAAGCTCCTTCTACAGCTGAAGCCCCTGGGCTGACCTCCATTAATCATCCATCTTTTCCCCAAGTTCTGGAAACTGCACGGGTCCAGAGGAACAGTGAACTCCATATAGGAACTATGGTGACTGATCTAGCAGCACTGGTTCAGCTTTGAAGTTCAAGAGCAAAGATTTGAATTGACAACAGAAGCAGGCTGGAAGTCACTGGTGGGATCAAAGAGTGCAGGAGTGATGTGCTTGTACCAGACTATTGAGTATGTCAGTTGCTGCCTTCTGCACAGGCTAGTGCTGAAGTCTCACCATTGCTCCACCAGCTTCATTTTGAAGGGGTCTCCTGAGATAGCACCATCGACTCACAGCCTTTAAGGACCGAAGGGACTACCATGGTCCTCTAGTCTGATCTCCTGCACACTGCAGGCTACAAAACCTCACCTACCCACAGCTGTCATAGAATCCTAACTTCTGGCTGAGTTTCTAAAGTCCTCAAATCATGATTTAAAGCAGTGGTTCCCAACCTTTTTAGATCAAGGGCCGCAAATGTCATTGTTATAACCCTGAAGGGCCACCAGCCTACACTAGCAGCCCTCCCCCCATCCACCCACTGCAGCCAGACAAAAGGAGTTCAGCGAGGAGGCCACCTCCCTCTTCACTGATCTCCTGACTTCCTGGGGGAGAAGCAGAGAAACGACATGTCCTGTAGCTCCATGTGCTCCATCCGGGTCCTTAGGCAGCGACTCCCTTCTGCAGCCTCCCTCTGTCTGGCTGTAGCAGGGACACCAGCGCCTAAGGACCCAGGCAGAGCACTTTGCCTCACTTTCTGCTACAGCCAGGATCCAGGGGAGGGGAATGCTGGTCTTCCATCACCTTGGCTGCAGGAAAGAGCCTGCACTGGTCTTTTAGCCACACAGCAATGCATTCCACTTGGATCCTTAGGCAGCAGCTGCCTTCTGCAGCCACTGAGAAGTAGCTGTGGGTTACTTTGAAAGCTCCCGCAGGCCACTTTTGAGCCCTAGGCCACAGATTGGGAACCGCTGATTTAAAGACTTAATATTACAGAAAATTCACCATTTACACTAGTTTAGCAACTGACCCATACCCCATGCTGCTGAGAAAGGTGGGGAAAAAAAAAGCCTAGGGTCTCTGTCAATCTGCCCCCTGGGAAAAATTGCTTCCCAACCCCAAATATGGTGATCAGTTAGGTTCTGAGCATGCGGACAAGACCCATTAGCCAGACCTGTGGGAAAGAATTCTCTGTAGTAACTCAGGGTGCGTCTACACTTGTAAATTAAGTCGACTTAAGCTTGCTTAAGTCGACTTAATTTACTCTGCGTCTACACTACACTTTCCTTAAGTTGACTTAAGCAGCTGCTTAAGTTGACTTAAGGAAAAATTAAGTCGACTTTCTAAGACCTCGTTTTAAGTCGACTTTCTAAAGTCGACTTAAGACAGTGTAGACGTGGAGTACCCCTAAGTCGACTCTAAGTGGGTGGCTGGCACAGGGAGAGCCTGGAGTGCCCCCCAAAGGGCAGGGCAGACCCCCTGCCCACCCTGCCCCTATGCCCTGCCAGGGTCCCTGTCTCCCTTTGCCCCATTGTACCTTAAGGCTGAGCCCCCTGGCACTTGGCAAGGGGTGCCCCCTACCACTGTGGACCTGTCCCAGGTCCACCTAGCCTCTACAAGTCGACCTAGGCGTCCAGTGTGGACACTCTAGGTCGACTTTGTAGGGTCCCCTCAAAGCTGACTTAAAATTTAAGTGTGGACATGCTAAGTCGATTTTAATTAACAAGTGTAGACATAGCCTCAGAGACCTTCCTATTTGGTGTCCCATCACCAGCAAATGGAGATATTTGCTGCTAGCAGTCACGGATCATGTAGTCTTTGATTTATTATTTAATATTTATATTATATATCTGCATCATAGTCCCATTTTCCAAGACATTGTATGAATATATTTGAAGACATGGTTCTTGTTCTTATGCTCTTACAATATAAGAAATGATGAGCATTTTTCAGGAGGAACAGGACTGACATAACCAACCATTTCACTTAAGCCTCCAAACAGCCTTCAAACAATAATGACTTTCTGTCACTGTCATTTAGAGCAGACCCAGAAGTGAAAGGTTATGTATTCCATTACCAATCTATTGAAGCATGCTTTCCACTGTTTACCAACTGTGAGGATTTGGAATAGTAAGAAGAATGGTATTTTGAATGTCGTCTGTGCGTGTCTGGAGGCTCTCATTACAGCAGCTACTAATTAAGAAAAAAGATAAGATGGAAAGAAAGAGACTCCAGAAAAAAAACCCAACAATACTGCAATATATGCTTTCTCCTTGAAAACATTCTGAGGAGAATATTTGTCAGTAGATACAAAAATACCCACTTTAGATATGGGCTATCAGTCATCAAATACACCTTTTAAAGGTGTTTAAAGGCACTGTTCTCAGAGATCAAGTGTGATTCATTGCTCCTTTCTGAAGTAAGGGCTAACTCTTTCTCCTCTTACTCACAGGAGTGCCACTCTAATATTAAGCAAGATTTGGCTTCCTAATGCCAATGTCATTCCACACGTTTGGAGTCCCTGAGGAACACTGAGATTTTCCGTTCTCTCTTGTAATCTAAACTGTAGAGAGATTTCTTGTAGAAGACTGTGATTTAGAGATGCACCTTAGCATGGGCAATGTTGTGAACTGAGAGATGTATGCCCTGTATCAGATCTAAAATGGCTGGTCTCAACTGCGCACCTGGGAGTCCACAGGACAAAGATGAGGATCTAAAATCATCTATATTTTTACATGTTGTTGAGGAGGAGGATACAGAGAATATTTATAATAACTTTGAGTTTGAGGAAGATGAAAGCATGAAGTTAAATATAATGCTGACTAAATTTTAGGAATATAACATGCCAAAAAAGGAATGTGACTTTTGAGAGGCATTGATTTTTTACCTGCATGCAAAAACCAGATGACACCACAGAGCAATATATTACAGAATTAAGGAAACTCAGTAAAACTTGTAACTTTGGTGGCTTGATAGAGTGTCTGATCACACAGATCCATTTGTGGCATTACAGACAATGTGTTAAGAGAGACTGCAACAAATAAGAGAGGAGACCGAGAAAGATGAATCATTGTGAATCTTTAAAGAAGTGATAATTAAAGGGTGACCTGAAGAAATAAACAGTAACTGTCTAAGTATAAGAGACTACTGGAACTGCAGACATGAACTGACTGTGATAGATGGACTGATTTTCAATGCTGGTAAGGTCATAATTCTGCTGAGTATCCAAAAAGAAATGCTACAGAGGATCCACGAGGGTCATTTAGAAACCGAAAAGTGCAAAGAACAAGCACAAGATGTGCTATATTAGCCACAGATCAATCACAACATCAATAATGTGGTAAGAAACTGCTTTTCATGCATGAAATGCAAGCCATGGCAACAGGCAGAGCCACTGAGACCCCATGCAGCTCCACAAAGACCTTATGAGAAGGTAGGTGCTGACTTATTTATCTGGCAATCAAAAGATTACTTAACAGTCACCGATTATTACTCTCTGTATCCAGAAATTTGCACACTGCATGTTACTAATAGTAAGTCAGTGATTGCTGGCATGAATGGATTTTTTTTCAGATATGGAATTCCAGTTGAGGTCCTTAGTGATAATGGACCACAATTTTCCAGTGCGAAGTTTAGGCAATTTGCCTCAGATGGGAATTTTCATCATGAAACCTCCAGTCCAAATTATCCCCAGTCAAATCGACTGGTGGAAAGGTCTATGCAGAAAGTAAAGAGCCTGATGAAAAAGACTTTTGACCATGGGGACAATATGTATAAAGCATTGCTGGTCTACTAAAGTGCATCCCTAGAGAATGGCTTTTCTCCAGCTCAACTGTTAAGGGGAAGAAGGATCAGATCCAATTTACCTATTACTGATAACTTGCTGCAGTCTCAGAACAATGCCACCATTCGGAAAATGAAAGAAAATCAGAAGAGGAAGCAACAATATTATTGTGACAGATAGGCCTCTGATCTCCTATCTTTTAATCCAGTTGATAGCATGTGCCTAAGGAATCACATGTCTAATTCTTGGGGCCAAAAGGGCACCATCAAAGAACAGTTGCATCCATGGTCTTATGTGGTCCAGACAGACCAAGGGGGTACATTCTGACATAATCAATGGGCTCTATGAGTTATCCCAGAGAGTTCTAACACCATGAAAGTTGAGAAAGACTCCAGCATCTCTTTTCTGACTGAGCCAATATTATCAACACATGATGAAGAAACTGTCGGGGAATGAGAGAAAAACTCAAAGTCAAATGAAGGGCTGGTGCTCAGAAGATCTGATTGGGTGATCAAACATCCAGAAAGACTTATACAGACTTGCTAGTGTATGTTAGGAAAGTGGATGGTAAAAATTCATTTGAGAGGGAGGTGGTAGTAATCTCTTGGCTCTAGATAGTTGGCATGTTGACTCTATGGAATTGTATAATACCTGTGCTAGATGTTAGTGCATGTGTCATTGGATAGCTTTTTATATGTATCAAAGTGTTAACTTGTTTTCCTTAGGAGGGAAGTGTTGTGAGTTGGGAGAGGTGCCCTACATCAGATCTAACATGGCTGCTCCTGGCTGCAAACCTGAGTGTCACTCCTATCTGTGGCTATGTCTACACTAGAAAAGTTAAGTCGATTTAACAAAGTCGACTTAACTTTTCTAGTGTAGACATAGCCCCTTTTCGACCTTAAGTCGACTTAACACTTTAAATCGACTTAATAAGGTCAATTTAGGTGCTAATCCCTGTTCACACTGGCTTAAGCCAACCTAATAAGGTTGATTTAAGCATTAATTCAACCTAAAATGAGGTGTTAATTCAACTTAACTTTTCCTTAATTCGACTTAAGGAAAGCCCAGCGTGGACGCGGAGTAGTTTAGGTCGACTTAAGCCTCTTTAAGTCGACCTATCTTGTAAGTGTAGACGCACCCTGTGTTATTAAAGTTCTATTCCTTACCCATTCAATAGCTTATTTTTTAATGAACCTTCAAGATTGTTACATAAACCACTCTGCAAGCAGACTAGCCATAATGTGCTGCCCTAAATATATTTAACCTCAGCCTGTTAATTTAGTTTAGCTCAGTTGTTCATGTTTATGACTAAAGAAACAAAATAGTGAAGATCAAAAGGAAAAGATGACTGTGGAATTCAGTATTTCAGCAGCTGTTGAATGGTAAATGTTATTGAAATGTGGACCTTCAAAACCAAAGGCTTGTATTTATGATAATGAGCCTAACAAGGAAATGAGATTGACACAGCAATTCTCTGTATTTTATTTTCCCCTGAGGTTAGAGATTATGCAGTGCTTGGTTCTGTTTTTAGCCTCTTTGGTGATTCCAACTGTGAGAGACTACATTGTGCATATTTGTCAAGGTTACACGCTGATCAGTTGATGCAGGAGCTTTTTGAGGGAGAACATGAACTGATGTTCTTAGTTAAACCTTGATCCATGTCCTGGGTCAGAGCTACATCCGCCAAACTATGTGTTGTCAGGCCCTGCTTTTTCTGGATTCCACATAGAAATGTTATAAAGGAATTGAAATGCATTATCTTGGTTATACTTGATTTTGAGTCCTATTGAAATGATTCTTAATGACTGATTGGTTTTAAAATATTTTATTTCTTTCAATTAGTCTAAGATTGCTCAGGGGATATGAAGCATTGATTAATAAATATCTCCATGCTATATGTGTGCCTTAACAAAACTGTAACTAACTGAATACTTGGTTTGAATAAATAAAAGCAGGGAAGAATAATGGAGAGTAAAGTACCATATATATTAAAAAGGATAATATTGTCTAAAATGAAAAGTACAGTGTTCCCTGAGGACTGGAAAATGGATAAATTAATTATTTAAAAATATTCAAAGGAGATACAAGAAAAAGTAATGGCTTTGACACCACATGTAGGGAAAATATTAATATTTCAGGGAATCAAATTGAGAACACATGGAAAAGCTTATTTTAATTAAAGACAGCTAACATAAAGCAGTTTGAAGGAGAAAATAGTCTCTCATAACCAGCTCTTGGAATTTTTGAGAGTTTGTATTATGGAAAAATAACAGGGATACAAGTGGGATAATATACTAAGAGATTCAGCAAGCATTTAAAAAGCTTCACTCCTCAGGATTTAAGTGGTTCTGTGAGTTAATACACTAGCTGTATCTCTGGAAGCTTAAGTTCACATGATGCTTAGGGCACAGATTTGGTCAAGAAAACCAAGTTATTACCTTCATTATCAGAGATTAATAAAAGGGATGCAGTTCTGGAACAGAAGAAAATGATCACGTTGAACTGAAACTGTTAATATGTAGAAAACAAATGTTTAAAAATGTATAAATACTTTGATATTTTGCAGTAAAGTATTCCATTATAACTTAGAGCTATACCTAACAGTATGTTATCATACTCAGGCTCAGCGGGTAGGAATCAATGGCTCAATGTCTAGTTGGCAACCACTAACGAGTGGAGTACCCCAGGGGTTGGTCCTGGGGCTGGTTCTGTTCAACATCTTCATTAATGATCTGGATGATGGGATAGATTGCACACTCAGTAAGTTCGCGGATAATACTGAGCTGGGGGGAATGGTAGACATGCTGGAGGGCAGGAACAGGATTCAGGGAGACTTAGACAAATTGGAACACTGGGCCAAAAGAAATCTGATGAGCTTCAACAAGAACAAGTGCAAAGTCCTGCACTTAGGACGGAAAAATCCCATGCACTGCTACAGTCTGGGGACCGATTGGCCAACTAACAGCACTGTAGAAAAGGACCTGGGGGTTATGGTGGATGGGAAGCTGGATCAACACTGTGCTCTTGTTACCAAAAAGGCCAATGGCATATTGGGCTGCATCATTAGGAGCGTTGCCAGCAGATGGAGGGATGTGATAATTCCCCTCTATTTGGCACTGGTGAGGCCGGATCTGGAATACTGTGTCCAGTTTTGGGCTCCCCGCTACAGAAAGGTGAACAAATTAGAAAGAGTCCAGCGGAGGGCAATGAAAATGATTAGGGGGCTGGGGCACATGACTTATGAGGAGAGACTGAAGGAACTAGGCTTATTTAGTCTGCAGAAGAGAAGACTGAGGGGGCATTTGATAGCAACCTTCAACTACTTGAAAGGGTGCTCCAAAGAGGAGGGAGCTAGGCTGTTCTCAGTAGTAACAGAGGACAGAACAAGGAGAAATGGTTTCAAGTTACAGCTGGGGTGGTTGAGGTTGGATATTAGGAAAAACTTTCTCACTAGGAGGGTGGTGAAGCATTGGAATGGGAGAGGTGGTGGAATCTCCATCTTTGGAAACATTTAAGGCCTGGTTAGACAAACCCCTGACTGGGATGATTTAGTGGGAATGGTCCTGCTTTTAGCAGGGGGTTGGACTAGATGACCTCGTGAGGTCCCTTCTAGCCCTAAGATTCTATGATTCTATGTATGCAGGTATAAAGTCAGATCTTGTTAATCAGACAATAAAGACCCCGTAGAAAGGGAGATTAAAAATTTGCTTCCCTAAACTCACTTAAGTGAGGAATTTGAATCGTGCCTCAAACTCTGCACTATCCACACTACTAGATAGATAATCTACAATGCATTCAGAAAATGAATCCTGAATGATAGTTAACAACTTAATGAGGGAACTAGGTCTGACACATGCCTGGAGAGACTCCAAGGCCAAACGCACAGGAATGATACTTGCGTTTTTTATTGTAGACACACTTTATTCCAGAACAGACTTCTCTTTCAGCCTTAAATAAGACCAACCTAGAAAGTTAAGAATAGAAAATCTTGTCTTTATTTCCCATATATTGCTCTCCTATTTTCCCATCACTGAAACCAATCCCTGAACCATACACTAAATCATGACAATTTAACAGCTTACTTTTAGATCTACACTTCACAGAGATGAAATAAAAGACTGTTTGTATATTAATAACCCTGTAAAGTAACACGAATAATCCTGTGGGAAACCCTAAAACTATCCTCGGGGCATAATAATTGCTTTTACTTCAGCAAAGAAAAATCAGTAGACAAAAAAATAGTTAAATCACTCAAGACCTGAGCTGTGCACTTAGAAGTACGACACAAATGAACCAGTACAGCACAAATGAACCACAAAAATGAACCAGTCAGGAGAAGTGCTAAAATCTCTAGAACACAACAGACCTGAATAACAACAAATTAAAATAAAACACACAAACTGACTCCACAAAATATGGAAACCCTGTGGGAAGAGGGCAAGGAGATGACTGTGGTTCCAAATGAGGAACAAACACTCTGTTACCCAGCAAATATTGCCATCCTGAAGCAAACTGAGGCCTATAAACATGGCCATCACAAGCTTCATAAGCAATGTTCCCTCTAAGGTTTGGCGGCTTGCGTGCAAAATTTTCAAGCCATGTGCAAAACCTTTTCTGAATAAAATTTTTGTGTAAACTCACACGACAGAAATTATAGGCATTAATTGAAGTTAAAGTAATTGTAAATAGAATT
The DNA here is from genome assembly GCA_007922175.1 of Pelusios castaneus. Classification (NCBI taxonomy): domain Eukaryota; kingdom Metazoa; phylum Chordata; order Testudines; family Pelomedusidae; genus Pelusios; species Pelusios castaneus. Next base: position 27,440,966 of record ML685769.1, on the reverse strand, counting down.
AATTAATTGTGTTTAATTGAATTTGAATGAATTTTGAATTGAAATTTAATTTTTAGAAAGGTTTTTATTTAAAATTAATTTTTTTAAAGTTTTTTTTTAAAAAGGAAGGAAAGAAAGAAGGAAGGAAGGGAGAAAAAAGAGAGAAGGAAGGAAGAGAGAAAAAGGAAGGAAGAGAAAAAGAAAGAGAAGGAAAGAAGAGGAAAGAAGGAAGAGAAAGAAGAAAAGAGAAAGAAGGAAGAGAAAGAAGAAAGAGGAAGGAAAGAAGAGAAAGAAAGAAAAAAGAAGGAAAGAAAAAGGAAGACAAAGAAGGAAAAAAGAGAAAGAAGGAAGAGAAAGAGAGGAAGAAAGAAAAAAGAAGGAAGGCAAAGAGAAAGAAGGAAAGAAAAAGGAAAGCAAAGAAAGAGGGAAAGAAAAAGGAAGGGAGAAAGAAAAAAGAGAGAAGGAAGGGAGAGAAAGAAGGAAGGAAGAGAAAGGGAGAGAAAGAAAGAAAAAAGAAGGAAGAGAAAGAAGAAAGAGGAAGGAAAGCAGAGAAGGAAGAGAAAGCAAAGAAAGAGAGAAAGAAGGAAAGAAAGAGAGAAAGAAAAAAAAGAAGGAAGAGAAAGGAAGGAAGGAAGCAAAGAAAGAGAGAAAGAAGGAAAGAAGAGGAAACAGGAAGAGAAAGAAGGAGGAAGGAAGGAAGGAAGAGGAAAGAAAGAAAGAAAAAAGAAGGAAGAGAAGAAAGAGGAAGGAAAGAAGAGAAAGAAAAAGACAAATAAGGAAAAAAGAGAAAGAAGGAAGAGAGAGAGGAAGAAAGAAAGAAAGAAGGCAGGCAAAGAAGAGAAAGAAGGAAGAGAAAGAAAGAGAGAAGCCAAGGCTGCTGGTGGGGGAGGACCCTACCGCGGCCCTGGGAAGCCGCCGGTGGGGCGGAGCAGACCCCAGCCCTGGAGGCTGATCCCGGCCCCGTGATGGGAGGCCGAAGCCCTCGGATGAGCCCAGCCCTGGGCCAGGAAGTCGAGGCGGTCAGCGGGTGGGAGCCCGGGAGCCCGCTGCGGCCGCAGCCACCCCGCTGCCCCGGCCGCGTGGAGCAGGCAGGCAGGCCCGCGCACCTGAGCCAAGCCTGAGCCTGCCTGTCCCGCCCTGGGGGCGGGGAGGGCCAGCCCAGAGGCCGGACGCAGGCCAGGTCTGCCGTGGCAAAGCCGCAGCCCCGGGGATCTGGAGGGAGCGGCAGGGGCTGCCGGGCTGCGCGGGGGTCCCTCAGTGCTGCGTGGGGGGTGCAATGGCCACTGCGCGGCCGTGCACCCACACAGCTTAGAGGGAACACTGTTCACAAGATGAGAAAAAGTTGTAAAGTCTTGTTTGCTCACTGATGAGCACACAGATAGTTTTCTTGAAGAAGAGCCTGGGCCCTCTGCACAGGGGTGAATTTAACCCAGAGGAAATACTATTAATAGTTATATATTATGAAATTTATTAGAATTTTACTCGCTCATTAAATATAAAGAACTCATTCATGACACAGAAAAACTGTAATATGTCTTTTTGAATGTCTCAGGATTCTGACAATATTATAAACATTCAGTCTTCATGCCTGGTCTACACTACAGAAGCCGCATTTCATTAATCTAATAATGTCGACATCTCCCCTATCAGATCTCCTCTGCTGACTTAACTTGCCTATAAGGTTGACAAATTACTCCACCTCCACAAGAGGTAGCACTTAAATTAGTTTTGCTGTGTCAACACAGAGACAGTGTAGATGCAACGTTGTGTAAGTTTGACTGAATTGGCCTTCAGGAGATATCCCACAGTGCTCCACTGTGATGTCTCTGGAGATCATTTTCAACTCCATTGCAGAGCATTCAGGTACACAGAAAACTGCCCCTTCCCTGTTAAAGCCCTGGGAAATTTTGAATTCCTATTTCCTATTTAAGCAGCATGGAGAGCTTGCCTATGCAGCTGATACTAGTGACTCAGTGCCCCAAAACGATCCATTCTGGAGTATTCAGGAGGAGGTGGATCTTAACAGAAAAATCCAGCAGAATAAACGTAGATAGCTGTGAAAAGATTGCATGGGACATGTGGGAGAAGGGCTACATTAGGGACATGCATCAATGCTGTGTGAAAATCAAAGAACTTTAGCAGGCATACTAGAGGGCAAGAGAGAACAGTCATTCTGGTTCTGCACCACAGACATGTTGCTTCTACAATGAGCTGCATGTGATTCTCAGCGGCGACCTTACCACTACTCCCAAATTAAGTGTAGATACCTTACCACAGGCAGCAATGAAGAGGACATTCTGGACAAGAAAGAGGAGAGCGAGAGACAGGCAAGCAGGGATCCATTCTCTCTGAGAGCCAGGACTTCTTTTTAATACCAGAGAAGTACAGTATCATGGCCAAGTGTGGTATTGGAGAAGACACCTCTGGTGAGTATCTAATTCCAGTCAAATTATAGGTGTTACATGCTCTTATGTTTTATGTGTAATATTAAGAAAAAGTGAGGTGTAGTGCGTATCAGCTTCCCAGTAGCCACTTCAGCTACACAGAGGTTGCCCTCAGGAAAAGACTATTTATGTGCACAGGAAAAGCCTGGGAATCCTTCATGGAGCTCTTCAGGAAAGTTTTCTGGAAGTACTCTACAATACTTTGCAGAAGATATTTGGGGAGGTTTCTTTTCCCATGGTAGGACACTTTCCCACATCACTCCAGTATTAACTCTGCTGGTGTCATTGCAGTACACAGCATAGTGCATAAGGACCAAGTCTTTACCCAGATGCTTGCAGCATCTGCTCCTTTGCTGCCTCTGTTACCCTCAGGAGACTGATATCACCTAGTCACTTGGGGAGATGGTGGAAGATTTCATTACAAGTGCTTGTACCACAAACAATAGAGGACGTGACTCCCTTATTCATGGCAATTTCCAGGTTCCTCAACCATAGTTTCTCAAACATGTCCATGGTTTGGTTGTCAGAGATTGGCATTGACCTCAGAATCTGCAAGTCTAGGGTAACTACTCCCTAGTAGTGTTAAGGGAAGTGCTTCAGGTGTTTACTCATGGCCACAAACTACTCCTCCCCCTGGAGCTGTCTTAGGCAAGGACTGCAAGTTGGCAGTCAAGTTCCAAAGGGGTAGCTGTGTTAGTCTAGTTAAGCAAAACAAACAAGGAGTCCTGTGGCACTTTTAAGATTAAATAAATAAAATTTGTTAGTCTTTAAAAGTGCCACAGGATTCCTTGTTTGAATTTGGGAGAAGTAATGCTGGTCTCTGGGATGGAGGCATTGTGCACATGCCCGCCTGTGCTCCTGATGTGGGTTTCCCACAAGATACAGCACAAATCCCATTGTCCATGCTTCTAGGCCATATTCACCATGGCTAGAACAGCACACCAGGCTCTGGCTTCCTCATTGCCATTCCCTTATCTCCTTCTCTTCCCCCAGCCCTATGCCATTCCCCTTCCTTTACCATGGAGGTACCCCATATTATCTCTGGGACCAATCCAGCAAGCCCCCACAATACAACACTCCATGGTTAAACCACAAAAGTACTATCATTCACTGCAGAAATCCCCCCTTTCAGGGGCCTCCCACTCCAGACAGCATGCCTCCCACCCAAACCTCCTCACATACCCATTGCTAGCAGCTGCAATCCCCCATAAATTTCAGTAACTCCCTTTCAGATCAAATCCAGTTGCCTCACAGGTGCAGGAACCTGCCCGTTGGAGATCACAAAGGCAGGGTTTATTCACCAGCTTGGAGTTGTTTAACTGCATTGACTAAAGGGAGGAGCAAAACTGAGAACCACAGAGGTACAGTTGCATGAGGACATGCCTGTTGCATGCTCAAATGCGCACAGTCTTCCACTAGCCATGCACATGCAGGTGGTGACAAGACCAATACACACAACTATATCCTGCCCTCCCTCCCCCAAGAATGGTTTGTATCTCAGAGCCATTTGCCTGGGGCTTATGGACAATTCAGTCATCTCTCCCTCCACCTTCTTCCCTTTCCCCCTTATCCCCTTCTTCTCCCCGCATTTGGCACTCACTGTTATAGAAAACAATGTTTCCAGCACACGTAGAATTAGAAGTCAATCAACAGTAGCAGCCAGGAGGTGGCATCCAACTGCAAAGGCAGTGAGCATCTGGCAGGAGAAGTGGTTCTGTTCTGTCCCCTCTGCTCCTGGCCCACAGCAAGAGGGACAATCAAGTGAGCTGGAAACATGCCAGGAGCAGGGGGAGATGAAATATGGGAATGACAGAACTTCTCCTCATACCTGCCTCTCCCAGCAGGCCAAACAAAGCAAACCCTGGACAACTCACTGCTTATAGAAATGAGAGAGCCATGGCATATGATCCCATGTGCCCCTGCCACACCTTGCCTCTGTTTGGGGGGGACAATGCCCCCTTTTGCAAATTGTGTCCATGGCTAAGAGCCTGGAGGATTTTATTGTCTGAAAAGCTGGACATGGACATGGAGGGCAGGAAAGCATCCCATGATCATAAGCGTGCCATGCAGGATGAAATGCAATGGATTATGAAGGACCAATTAGACATGTTGAGGTGTCTGGTTGAGCTCCAAGAAAAGCAGCTTGAGGCTAGACTCCCTCTGCAACCCCTGCAGAATGGCCTGCAAGCATTGCCCTGTCCCCAGTCCCTCTCCCCCAAATGTTCCAGGAAGCAGGATGGGGGAGATGCAGTATCCTTTCCACTCAACACTGGGGAAGGGTACTAAGAACAAAAGACACCCCATAGTGGGGGTTTTTCCTACTCTGGCCCAGAAAGGTTTAACTGGGCCTGAACAATAACAGCCAATCAGGTGAGAGTGGCTGGGAGCCAATCAGGGGCCAGGAACTCAGTATAAGAGGGAGCTGCAGTGGTAGCTCAGGCAGTTGGTCTGGCCAGCCAAGGGAGAAGGGTCTGTCTGTCTATGGGAGCCAGCATCCTTGAGATCTCACAATGCAGTACTGGGAGCTGAGCAGGAGCTGTGGGTTCTGAAGCTATGAGGGGCAGAGGTCTGGAGCAGTGGTGCTGAGGTGAGGGGCCTAAGGAGGATGGTGGCTGTGACTCTGGGACACAGGCCAGCTTTAGTCTATGTGGTGTGGCCTTGAGGTAAGTGTTGGCATGAGAATGGGGGCTGTGGGGAAAGTGGCCTAGGGAACTGTGACTTGGAGACTGATTAAGGGGGAGGCAGAGATCACTGCATGAGGGTGCCTGGGCTGGGACCCAGAGAAGTGGGTGGCCTGGGTCCCTCCTTGCTCTCCCAGAGCACCAAAGGTGTTGCTGGACACTTGCTGGCTAACTAGTGATTGAGATAATGAGTGGAACTGACCCCCAGAAGGGGGGGGATATAGTGTACTGAGCTGGAGGGCTGAGGTCCAGTTGTGAAAAGAGGAGCACAACTCACCACTTGAGATTGATTTCCCCATAACAGCACTAGGGGTGCGTCTACACTTACAAATTAAGTTGACTTAAGCTTGCTTAAGTCAACTTAATTTAATCTGCATCTGCACTACATTTTCCTTAAGTCGACTTAAGCAGCAGCTTAAGTTGATTTAAGGAAAATTAAAGTTGACTTTATAAAACCTTGTATAAAGTTGACTTTACTGGCTAAGTCGACTTTATTAAGTTGACTTAACCAGTGTAGATGCAGATTAGCCCTAAATCACCTTTATCGACTTAAAGGGCTTCAAGGCTCCCCTACTGCCCTCCCTGCCAGGGTGGCTGGCACAGGCAGAACCTGGTGTGCCCCTTCCACAGGGCAGGACAGAGCCCTGCCCACCCTGCTCCTATGCCCTGCCAGTGTCCCTGTCCTGCTCAACCCCCATTGTACCCAGATACAATGAGGCAAATGCTGAGCCCCCTGGCACTTGGCAAGGGGTGCCCCTCCGCCACCATGGACCAGTCCCAGGTCCACCTAGCCCCTACAAGTCAACTTAGGTGTCCAGTGTGGATGCCCTAAGTTGATTTGGCAGGGTCCCCTTTAAGTCAACTTAATTTTTGAGTGTAGACATGCTAAGTCGACTTAGCTAAGTTGATTTAAATTAATAAGTGTAGACATAGCCTAGGTGGCACTCACCCAGGTGGGGCCCATTTTGCAAACCTCTACACAACCATATAAAGATCTTTGGCCGGCAACTCTTCTGTGCTTTCACAGGTAAGCTGAATTTGTTTCTTCCCTCCCAATTTTATCACACTGCTTGCCCAAGTTTAAATTATTTTCCTGTTTTTTCAGTTTCTTTATGTTTGTGCAATAAAAGTCAATGTTTCACTAATGAAATACTCTTTATGTATTCCAGTCATGGGGGCTATGGCAGATGGGAGGTTCATTGGAACTGATACAATGGAGATGGAGGTATGGGAAGGCACATTGCTATGGCTCATTAGTGAAATAGGTTTTCAGAGCTCCTTGCTGAAGTCTTCTTATTGCTCTAGTATCTGGCTGCTCGTAACTAACTGCCAATCTATCCACCTTCATGTCTCACCCTTGTGGAAACTTCTCTCCATTTGCCTCATGGATATTGTGGAGTGTACAGCATACAGCAATAACAATGAGGTATTGTGTCCATTGAAGTGTAACTTAGTAAGCAAACTGAACCAGCAACCCTTTAAATGTCCAAAGACAGAGTCCACCACCATTCTGCCCTTTCTCAGCCTATTGTTGAATCTCTTTACTGATGTCCAGATGGCTGGCTTCATGAGCAAGGGGTATTTTGGGTCTCCCAGGATCACTGTTGACATTTTCAACATCATCAATAATTTAGTGATCTAGAAAGAAAGCCCCTGATTGCAGCTTTCTGAACAGACCGGAGTTCCTAAAGATATGTGTCATGCACCTTTCCTGACCATCCCACTTTGATGTTGGTGAAATGGCTACTGTGCTACACCAGGGCTTGCAACACCACAGAAAAGCATCCCTTTCATTTCTGTACTCTTTAGCCAGGTGTTTTGGTGTTAAGTTAGGGAGAGAAGGCATGCAAATCCCTCTTCCCACCATAGTTAGGGAACCTTATCATGCCATAACCATCCCTATGTCCTGCATATTGCCCAAAGCCCTTCTCAGCAGAAGTTGATTAATGGCAGTGGTTAAAGTATAATTTGACAGGCCCCAGAACCCTCCTAATCTCCAGGCCCCCTTCCTATATTGTCTGAGCCCCTTTCATGCATGTGCGGGCCCCAGCCCAGGTAGGCATTTGCAACCACTTCTCAGTACCACATGCATCAGTTATCGCTCCAGAAAAATATTTATAATTTTATATGGCATTTATGTCTATAGCAATTATTGTCACAAACTAGCAAACACTGCATAACACTAAGTATTGTGATTAACATTGGTGGGGCGTAGGACCTTCCAGCAGCCAGGGCAGGGTGGAACATGTGTTCTGCTGGATTTTTCTATTTTTAGGGGCCTCAAAACTCTGGCTCCTCAAATTTGTGGGCCCCAGAACTGCATTCCAGTGTGTTTTCCCCTTTACTTTAACCCCTGATTAATGGCGCTGCATACTTGGATCACAATAGCTTTCATAGTGGATTTACCAACTCTGAATTGATTCCCCACTCACTTATAGCAATCTGGCATTGCCAACATCCATACAATGATTGCCACTTGCTTCTGCATTGTCAAACCATATCTCATTTCAGTGTTGCTGCTCTTCAGGCCTGTGGAAAGCTCAGCACAAAGTTCTTGGAAAGTGGCTTTCTGCATTGCAGCCACTGCTTGTTGTCCCACAGCTGCATAATGATTTGATCCCACCAGTCAGTGTTTTCTCTCAGGACCTGGGACAGCACTCCACTGTGTTCAGCTGCTGTGTGATTGCCAGCAGCAACCAGGAGTTGTTTCATTCTACAGCTTGCAGCAGGGCTTGTTGGAGGACATCACAATGTTCCACAAGGCAGCTCCTGTACTTGTTCTGTAAATACTGCAGGATAAGGCATGAGGTGTTTGTAATGCTCACAACGAGAGTGCACAGCTGAACAGGGTCCATGCTCTTCAGACTATGGTGTATTGCTGGCTAAGCCAGGCTCTCAATAAAAAGCATTAAAAAGTATAAGTTGTTGGCCATTTTTTATCAGTGTAAGAAGGAAAGGTGGGAGGGAACTGCACCATAGGAGATCAAAGCCATTCCCAGTAGTCCCATTCCCTTCTGCACCAATGTTTTGCATGATGCTTTACAAACCTGTCCTCAAACCTCCTGTGGCTAGTTGCACTGTGGGAGGCTATGTACAGTGCACTGCTCTGTGCATCAGTGTAAGCTGTGTTCATGCTCCAGCACTCCAGACATAGTGAGCATGGTGTGGACATAGCCAACTGACTTAATTACTGTGGCAGCTGGATGTCAACTTAAATTAAGTCACCTTAACTGCAGTGTAGACATGTCCTCACTCTTATGGTTACCAGACTGTCATTAGAACCTCTCAATTATCCAGCATTTTCATTACTTTTGTAATATCTTCTTTATTTACTAGATAGCAGTTGGTTTAAGCTTTAAAATGGAGGCCAGATCTTTGTTAATTTAATTGAATGGAGCTTTGAAAATTTCTGCCTCAGAATGTTTCTTTAGTTTTAAAACAGGAAATCATACATTTTTCACCTTTAAGATGACAGAAGAAATCTGCTATCCTTGGGCCAGATTCTGCAACCCTTATTCTGAGTGAAAGATATCATTATTGGACTCACTTATGTTGGTGTAAATCAGAAGTAACATTTAAAGGGGGTAAAAAAATTCTATCAAACCATTTAACAAACAAATGGCTTTTCAAATAAACTGAAATACTATCTTCCCCCCCCCCCCAAAAAAAAATTCAGTTTTCGTTACAAGATGGGGTTCAACTTGAATTTTCCTTTTTTGAATGAAAACTCCAAAAACTCTGACAATCTACATCAACCCTAACCCTTATCCCACGTCTGATCTTAAACTAGAAGCATATAAGGAAGCAAGTGACAAAGACATAAGAGAACATAAAATTATAATTAAACCATAATTTTCACTGGCATAGTTATGAGCACAGAAAGATCCTCCCCCCCAAACAGTATCTTGTAGATACAAATGCTTCCTGGGAAACTAAAAGTCAAAAATTTCTCACATTCATTTACAAATATTATGAGATTAAAATTTACAGAAGTAAGACTAAACCTTGTCTTCTATAATATTCTTGTCTGGAATCTGGACTTTAGGATAAGCTGTTCTCATTTTCCTGAAAGGGGATGGGGGGGTGGGAGAAGTGAAGATTTTCTTACCTTAGACCAGGGGTTGGCAACCCGAAAGATAAGAAGAGCCATCTTTAAAAAAATTCCTTCAATAGCTAAGTGTTTGGAGAGCAACAATGGGTGTAGCCTCCTGGTGGGAGTGGGAGGAGCTGAGCCAGGGTGTCTGCCATAGGGTCCCCTGGTGGGTAAGTGGGAGCTTGGAACTAGAAGCAGGGTCCCCTGGTGGTGGGGTGCGGGGGTGGGAAGGGGGAAAAGCCCAGAGCCTGGCACGGGCTGCTAGTAGGGTCTCCCAGTGGTGGGGAGAGAGTGGGGGTGCAGAGCCCAGAGCCATAAGGGGACAGTCAAAGAGCTGTATGCAGCTCTGGAGATGCACATTGCAGACACCTGACTTAGACCAATGGCTCTCAAACTTATTTGATCAAATCCTCCCTTGCTTTGTATTTGTAGTAGTTTACATCCCTCCCCTCCACTGATACAAGAGATTTTTTTCAGCTGATTAGTTCTGTGTCATGAATACAAAATTAAGAACATTGTACTGCCATGACTAGCTGAAGCAAGAAAAAGATCAAAATTAAACTTATTTACCTTAGTAGAAATCAGAGTGGTAGTAATGAATTCTAATGTTAAGATGCATATGTGCATGCAATTGTTTTAATTAAAAGGGTTTAAATAAGAAACAAAGACAATTTTAAGTGTTTGCAGCCAGGGATAACAAGATGGTAGTTATAGGGACCACAGATAGAGAAACTAAAATGGTGGTCTCAGAATAATTCAACCTATAGCAGACAGGCAGGCTGAGGTAAGATAAAGATCACTCCAAAGCATGAAGGAAGGGGTCATCAAGCATGGCACTGGTATTCAATCAGGTCTGGCTTTGATTGACTGATGAGTTTAGCAGTCTGTTCTTATGTACCAATCAGGAAAGGCTTAAAGATGATAGGTATACTAATGATAAGGATTGAGGAAGTAACCAATCAGAATAGGCCAAAACTTGTATATAAGGCAGAGAGCTGAAGCTTGAGTCAATCAAGAAAAGAACAGGTGGAGGAGCAGGAGAGGAGGAGGAAGAAGGAAGAGATTAAAAACTAAGAGCTAAGAAGAAGAAGAGCTGAAATCACTGAAGAAGGGAGGTAGAGAAGCAAAGCCATGACAGAAGCAGCAACTCTGTGACAGAACAGAAGGACCATTAGACAGATAAGAGGGAAAGAAGACTGCAGAAAAGTAAGTATAATGCTCATAATATACAGAATAAATAGGATAAATGAGTGTGAATGTCTGAGATAATAAAACTGGATGTTTGTGCATTTGTTTTATTATGTAGTGTGACATGCTGCACCCCCCAGCCCTGTAATATGATCTGAGTATCTTTCCTCTTCACCATTGCAATGTAATGGTGAGGTTTAATGCAAAATATGTCATGTAGAACACGCTATAAGCTAAAAAATACCTTACATTATTGTGATGGTAGCATGTTTCCTGCAATCTTATACATGTGTACTGATATGAAACATGTCCCCAAATGTGTTGCACATACTTCAAGTAGGAGAAGGTAATCAGGGTTGCAATCATACATTCAGAAGAAATATACATAACAATAAACTAGCTAAATGTCTGTAGTGCCTTGAATTGGTCAGAGGCTTTTCTGCCAACAGCTCCATCTTAAAACAACTGACAAAGACTGGTACCTATCCACATGGCACGAAGGACTTGACTGCAAAACCAACAGTAGCCAAGCATGTGTGTAAGCTAGTAATGGTCTGTGACAGTGATCTTAGTTTAGAATGCAAGTTATTTTTTATTTGACTGTGATGAAACTCCTTGACTAATTATCTGATTTTTTTTGCATTGATTTGTTATATGCTCACTTAAAATCATATCTTAATCAATGAATTAATGCTTCTTTTATCTAAAGCAGTGTGCATTTTGGAAAGAAAGTGAAAGTGTGAGCTCTTAACTTGGAGCAAAGGCTAATTGCATATCAGTTTCTTTGTTAAACTGATGAACTGGAATAAATGAACTGGCAGTGATCAGGAAGGGTCCTGATCCCTGCAAGATGGAGGATCCCAGGATTGCATCTGGGGGCTGGATATGCTCACTGGTGGACCACCCTATAAGTGGCTAGTGTGGGTGCACTTCCACTTCCTAGGACTGATTGCATGCAGGAGGCTCGCATGAGCTGACCCAAGAGTGGGGGTTTGCCTAGCAAGGTGGGGTAAGTCAGGGCCCAGGAGGGGGCAGTCAGGGAGACATAGAGGGCACACAAGACCAGACTGCAGGAGAGGAGTGTCACATGTATATTGTTTTAACATTTAAGGAGAAACTTGCTGTCAGAATCCTAAAACTGATTACCACATGTAGATTATAACCATTTAAGGCTATTTTCAACAGTATGCTATTGCAGGATTGTGTACTTTAATAGAATTTGTATTTTGTTTTCTTGATATAAGCTTTCAAGATGTAATGTGTCAGGGAATGGCGATATATTAAATAAAAAATAGTTTCATTTTTGAAAACGACTACCTGAGTGTCAATCCTTTGAATGGAAGTCTGTATCTGTATACACCTAAGGGTTAACAGAGTTAGTCTTTTGGGGGGAATTTTCTAAAGCTCAGAAGCAAACGCTGGCAATTCCTTTAGGGCTGGCCATCCCCTTTCATCTACCAAAAACAGAAAACTGCCATATAAGTACATATACTCAGGCCTGTCCTTGGGGGGGGCCCGCAAGCGGGGTGACTGCCCCAAGCCCTGTGGTTTTGTGGGCTCCATGCTGCTACCCCACCCCCCCCGCTGCCTTTCGCTTGCCTCTGAAGGCAAGGGGTGGGCAGGGGAGAGCCCAGCCTCTGGACTGTCTTGCCTTTCCCCTGCTCCTGGTTCCTGCCACCTCGCCTGGGGCCAGCTCCCACGGGCAGCAGCGGTTCTGGGTCCCCGGGGGTGGGGTGGAGCTGGGTCCCTGGGTGCGAAGCGGGCTGGCCTGCCCCACCCCCCTCCAGAGCAGGAGGCCAGGGCGGGGGCCCCCCTAGGATGATTGGCCCTGGCCCCCGTTCCCTCTAAGGGACAGCCCTGCATATACTGACTAAAATAATGAATATGCAACTCTCATTAAACACTAAAAATCAATAAGGCATTGATTCAAACAGAGTCATTTAACAATACAGTAATGTGAAGCTTAAGTGAGACACTGCTTACCTACATCACGCTGTTTCTGTGGGGTTGGGTTTTTTTTTTTTTTTTTTTTGAGCAGAACAGAGTAATTCCATTCAGGTCTGGATATTTGAAACAGCTATACTGTGATCCCCTTCTCCCTTCAATTAAATGTGTGCACTGTGTCGTAGGAAGCAGATTTATGTACAGATGGCAACGACTTTGTGTAATACTATGCAAGTTTTTAACAGAAATCAATCAAAAATGCATATCGCCATTGAATCAAATGCACATCACGCTCTGAGGACTTGATATGTCTGGAGAAATCAGCTTTGCTAGTTATTCATTGCTGTGGATAAAACCTCCCCCCCCCATAGCTTCACATACCTCCAGAATACCTTCCATAATCCCCCAGTTTTAGATCCTGTGACTTAGGCAAAACAGTAAATGGGTAAGAAGTGTGAGTAGATACATACTAGTTAGTTATGTGATTATATGTATAGTAGACTGTTCAAATTCTATTCTGTAAACTTGTGTGATGAATTTTGCCAACTTTCATTGAACAATTTATTCATCAGATCATTTTTTCCTAGTATTCAGTTAGATCTCTAACTGGCCAAATACTATAGCTGGCTATACCATTTGATTCTTTTTGCCATGTTATTGACATGGGTTATTGGAAGAATACATTTTGGGTGGTTTTAATCAGTTATTAGATACCACATAGTTAGTGGTGATATCTGTAAAAATAGCCACTAAAGCCACATCTGTAACAGTAGCTCAGCAACATGGGAGAAAATACAAACATACTTGTTTGAAAATGTAACAAGTTGTATTTTTTCTACATGCTGAACTATCAGACCTTAAAACTATGACATCATTATATTTGGAAAAGTTGTTTTAGGGCATTTTTAGAAATAATTTCTCTGCTGCTGGGGCCATAAGCTTGAATTTGCAATAACCACGGTTGCTTGGATTTATGAGTAGTTTGCAAAAATCAGTACCAATAAATGTTTTTAAAACTTTAAAAATATTTCTCAAACAGCTTCTCTGTAAAATATGTAGCATATAGAGAATATACAATGGGGTGATATGGTATAAATGTTTCATTAGAACTGATGGGATGACCTGGGTAACTCATTTATGCCTTCGCCATTCAAGAGTAAGACAATTCATGCTACAGTAAAACCTCTGTACTACAGCGTAATTTATTCCATCTTTAAAGATATCCTACATGCACATGTAATAGACTATATGATATTCTGTACAAGAATGATATTAAGAAAACATTAAAGTTAGCTAGCTATGCTGTGACTGTAGTCACTGATGGGGCTACACTGAGAATGCTCAACTAAAGCAAAGTACAAAGAATAGGGAGACTGTTCCCAAAACTGGTTGGTTATTCTTATAGTTAGATTAAATGAGCCAATAACCAAACAGCTTCTGTAATACATTATTGGTTACTAAAAAGCTAAAATACATTTCCCTTTTAAGCAATCCAGCTTTTGACTCCCAACTCCCATCCAGACAGTCAAGTCTATATAGTGGAAATTACTTAAAATCTTATTCATCATATAAAAAGTTCTACAATCCCAGGAGATTGGGCACGTTACCTAGAGCAGCTCAATGTATATTTCAGATCTTATGCAAATACAGCCAAACTTTATTTATTAATCTAAGTTTTTTTAAAAAAAAGAAAAAAGTCATTGTGGTTAAAGATCATCATACACACAGGTATGAGTAAAGTTCTTGGGTCAGTTTTATAGTAGAGTAGAACAGGCTGGTGATTTGTAGAAGTCCTTAGTTCAATTGATTATACTCTGATAGTCAGTCCATTTGCAGAGTTTGTTCACACTCTTCCCTGAGAATTTCAGGATGGATTCAAGGTAACCCGAAGAACTCAAATTCCAAAGGGGTAGCCGTGTTAGTCTATTGTAGAAAGACAGAGTCCTGTGGCACTTTAAAGACTAACAGATTTATTTATCACATGAGCTTTCGTGGGAGAAAATCCCACCTCGTCAGACGCTTTGACGAGGTGGGATTTTTCTCCCACGAAAGCTCATGCGATAAATAAATCTGTTAGTCTTTAAAGTCCCACAGGACTCTGTTGTCTAACGTCTTTAAAGTCCCACAGGACTCTGTTGTCTAACGTCTTTAAAAGTGCCACAGGACTCTGTTGTCTTTCTGAAGAACTCAGTTTTAAAAGTGCCACAAGACTCTGTTGTATTTCCTAGGCACACACTGGTAACTAGCAGCATTCATTAACATAAGGCAATTAACTATTCAGGCAGTTCACAGGTAGCTCTACAAAGAGGAGTCACAAATTTCAAAGTGAAAGAAAGACAATGATTTTCTTACACCAAAAGTTTCATCTAAATGTTAATATCCTCTTTTGATCTCTGAATCAGTAGACTATAGTAATAAAATGCTACAAACAGGAACCACAGTTTAACATCTGCAAATTAATTAGATCACATTGTTAAACTTCTAATAAGAAAGAGATAAACAGACAAATAGTTAGTTTCTCTTTCTAATTCTCCAGCAAAACAGTTCTGCATTTCAAAGACTCTAATTCATTTACATGACTTTGAGAACTATCTACAAGGAATGGTTCTGTGTATCATTTCAATACTTTTCTAATACGTCCTTAAAGGTTGATATTCAGGTTGTACAGCCTGTTTGGTCCTTTAATCTTTGCCAGCTCAGTGTCACACAAACATTTAAAGTTTGCTCTGACCCTGTCGACAGAGACAGACACCTTCAGGATCTCTACCAGGCATTCTTAAAACTACAGTACAAACCCGCAGAAGTGAAGAAACAAATTGACAGAGCCAGACGGGTACCCAGAAGTCAACTACTGCAGGAGAAGCCCATGAAAAACAACAACAGAACGCCACTGGTCACCACCTACAACCCCCAAGCAAGACCTCTTCAACACATCCTCAAAAATCTACAGCCTATTTTACAAGTTGATCCCTCACTCTCTCAAGCCTTAGGGGACAGACCTCTCCTTGCTTTCAGACAGCCCCCTAATCTTAAAAGGATACTTACCAGCAACTACAGATCACAGAACAGAAACACTAAAGCAGGAACACAGCCCTGCAGCAGACCACGCTGCCAACTTTGCCCTCATATGTACACTGATGACACCATCACAGGGCCTAATCATGCCACCCTACTCCATCAAGGGTTCGTTCACCTGCTCATCCACCAATGTGATTTATGCCATCATGTGCCGGAAATGCCCCTCTGCCTTATATATTGGACAGACAGGACAGTCTCTGCGCCAAAGAATCAATGGACACAAATCTGACACCAGAAATTGCAACACTGCAAAACCTGTAGGGGAACACTTCAATCTCCCTGCTCACTCCCTTGACGACTTGTTAATAGCTGTGTTGAAACAGATGAATAACAAATCACAGCTTCAAAGAGAGACTGCAGAACTCGAACTTATATGCAAATTTGACTCAGTTGTATTGGGGTTAAACAGGGACTATGGATTTTTCTCGCATTACAACAAGTGATTTGACCTCCCCCTCCTCTATGTGCTGTTCCCCAGTGTTTTGAATCCTAACACCTATTTTGATTTGCTGTTACAGCCTGACCTGATGCTATGTCATACACTTCCCTGCATTTAATTTCCTGCCACTCTGTAACTTTCCTATCTTCAAAGCGTCTGACGAAGTGGGATTTTCTCCCACGAAAGCTCATGCGATAAATAAATCTGTTAGTCTTTAAAAGTGCCACAGGACTCTGTTGTATTTAAAGTTTAGTTAGGAAATAAAAATATTAAGGCTGTACATGCAACATTAACTCTGCCCCCTCAAGCATATGCCTATAATTGCATTATCAAATATAACTTCCCAGATTATACAATATATAGGGTTTTTTACTACAATTTGGTAAGATTCATCTTGCAAGGTGTGCAGTGAATTAGGCAGGTCTCAGCAGGATTAATATAACTATGCATATTATTTGTACAAACAACTGCCATGGACTCTTTATCCTGCATAACCAGTAGGAGAAAATCTTGTAAATTAATAGTCAGTATTTTCCATAAAATTACCCCACACTATAATTACAGGAAAACATTTCAAGATTCTTCTCCCTTCCATTCCTTCCCCTTGCCATCCAGCCATAAAGAATGGGAATGTGGTTGTGACTCCCTGAAATCTGTTTGCCCCCACTACGCTGACATCCCATACCGAAAGCCTTTACTTAAGAGTTATATCTATGCACATAAATAATCTCAATGGGTGCGTCTACACTTGTAAATTAAGTTGATTTAAGCTTGCTTAAGTCGACTTAATTTACCCTGCGTCTACACTACAGTCTCCTTAAGCAACTTGCTTTATTAAACCTCGACTTTATTAAACCTAGATTTAGTTCGACTTAAGGCTTAAGTCGACTTCCTAGAGTCGACTTAAACTACTGTAGACCTGGGGTAGCCCTAAGTCGACTTAGGGCTACCCCAGGACTGCACCACTGCCCTCCCTGCTGACTTTGTAAGGTTGACTTTGTAGGGTCCCCCCTAAATCGACTTAATATTTAGGTGTGGACATGCTAAGTCGACCTAAATTAACAAGTGTAGACAGCGCCTATGATACTGAGCACTAAATAATTTGCAGAAGTGTACCCCAAAGCCCCTGCAAATTGCTCCTCTTAGGGAGACATCTGTGCCTAGGCAGAGCCATACTGCTGGATTGGAGCCTAAGGTTATAGACAGAATTTTATGATATTGTATTATTTGGGAAACAGTATGTGATTAATTAGTTAAGGATTGTATCATATAACATACATGAAAGGGGTAAAGTCAAGGGGATGAGCCTGCAGCAAACCTGACAGTCCCTGCCAAGCCCCAGGACCCCATGCAGCCAGCACCCCAGGCCCCTTCTAAAACTCTCGCTAGCTAAAGGGAAAAGGAACAAAGCACATTGTTAATATGAAAACTGTATTTAACATTGTATATTTCAAATGCTTTAGCTGTTTCCCCTTTTCTTATCTTTAATAAGGGTAAAGGACTTTTAATGGCACGTTTACCATAGTACTAAGCAGACTGTGGTCTCTGTACGCTGGGGTGGCAAAGTCATTTAGCCTTGGGGGCGTTTCTGCCAACAACTCAGTCTGGCAAGCCACTCACCCCTGCTCTAGTCCCCAAGCCTCCTACTTCCTGCTCTACTCACCCCTGCTCCCCCAAGCCTCCCACTGCCTGCTCTAGCTCCCAAGCCCCCAACACTGGGCCACTCTGCTCACCCCCAGGGTGCCTTGCAAGACCATGGCTGGGCCTGTTCTCCAAGTGCAGGCCGCAGCAGAATGGACCATGGGCTGCAAATGGACCACAGGCCGCATGTTTGACACCTCCACTCTATGCCATTCCTTGTACCTTGTTAATATTGGATAGTCACTGGGCTATGTTAATGTATTTTGGGCCCTATTTTCCATCTAAATTAACAACAGTATTACTGTGACATGAATAATAACAATAATAATCCTAATAAATAATTAAGATTAATTATGCAGACTATTTCTTTTTCATTAGCTTTTAAAGATATTTTCAGACTATAGGCTGGACCTTATAGTATACATGCTCTTTCTCACTCATGGACTCAAGTATTACTTATAAAGAGTATCTATAAATAAATTCTAGTACTTTAAAATATCGTTCATGTCTAGTATTTTTCTAATACAAAAATATGCCCTCACTAGTATCAGAGATACAAATATAGTTGGATATGTCTGAAACCTGCTCTCAGTCACTTTGGACTCCTACTAAAACTAAGTAGATCTATTATTATCTAGGAGCTACACCAAAATTCCAAACAGTAGTCCACTAATGCACTCATCAGTGAAATTCTGAATCAGATTCCATGAGCTGCTCAAAAACACTAAGAATAAAAATGCAAGTTTAAAATAGTGCTCAATATTATCTGTTCTTGTAGTGTAACCCGTAAGTAAGTAAGTAAACAAACTCTTTACTGAACTTGATAGGTTCAGTTTAGCTGTAAGAAGAAAAAATATCATAGAAGATTAGGTTTGGAAGGGACCTTAGGAGGTCATCTAGTCCAACCTCCAGCTCAAAGCAGGACCAATCCCAGCCAGGGCTTTGTCAAGCCACACCTTAAAAACCTCTATGAAATGAGATTCCACCACCTCCCTTGGTAACCTGTTGCAGTGCTTCATCACTCTCCTACTGAAAAAAGCTTTTCCTAATAACCAACCTAGACGTTCCCTACTACAATTTGAGACCATTGCTCCTAATTCTGTCATTTATTACCACTATTACTACAGCCTAGTTCCATCCTCCCTGGATGTTCCTTTCAAGTAGTTGAAGGTTGCTATCAAATCCCCCCTCATTCTTTTCTTTTGCAGGCTAAATAAGCCTAGTTTCCTCAGCCTCATCTTGTAAGTCATGTGCCCCAGCCCCCTTTTTTTGTTGCCCTCCATTGGACTCTTTCCAGTTTGTCCACATCCTTTCTGTAGTGAGGGGCTCAAAACTAGACACAGTACTCCAAATGAGGCTTCACCAGTACCAAATAGAGGGCAGTAATCACTTCCTTTCTTGTCCAGAGTAGCCCCCAAGTTCTCTTCTGCTGTACTGCTGCCTAATCAGTTGGCCCCCAGTCAGTAGCAGTGATTGGAATTCTTTCATCCTAAGTGCAGGACTCTGCACTTGTCTTTGTTGAAGCTCATCAGATTTTTTTTGGCCCTTCCTCTAATTAGTTTGTCACTCAGTATCCTATTCCTGATCTCTAGTGTATATACCACTCCCCCCAGCTTAGTATCATCTGCAAACTTGCTGAGGGAGCAATCCACAACATCCTCTAGATCATTAATGAAGATGTTGAACAAAACTGGGCCCAGCACTGACCCCTGGGACACTCTGCTTGTTACTGGCTGCCAGCTAGACATTTAACTGGTGAGCCTGATGATCTAGCCAGCTTTCTGTCCACCATGTAGTCCATTCATCCAACCCATACTTTTAAAAACTTGCTGATAAAAATACTGTGGGAGAGTGCATCAAAAGCTTTGGTAAAGTGAAGGCGTATCTGTCCACTGTTTTCCCCTCATCCACAGACTCAGTCATCTCATCGTAGAAGGCAATCAGGTTGGTCAGACATGACTTGTTCTTGATGAATCCATGCTGACTGTTCCTGATCACCTTCTTCTCTTTCAAGTTCCTCAAAATAGATGTCATGAGTTCAATGATTTTTTCAGGGACTGAGGTGAGACTGACTGGTCTGTAGTTCCCCAGATCCTCCTCCTTCCCTTCTTTGAAGATGGTCACTGTATTTCCCTTCTCCCAGTCATCTGGGACCTCACCATGGCTATGTCTACACTTGAAAAGTTAGGTCGACTTTATGAAGTCGACTTAATAAGGTTGACTTTAAGTCGACTTAAAGTGGACCTTATTAAGTTGACTTAACAAAAATCAACATAACTTTTCAAGTGTAGATGTGGCCCCTTTTTGGCCTTATTAAGTCGACTTAATGTTTTAAGTCGACTTAAAAAGGTCCAACTAGGCACTACTCCGCGTCTCCACTGGCTTAAGTCAACTTAATAAAATCGACGTAAGCGCTAGTTTGAATTAAAACCAGGTGTTATTAATGCAAACTAATTTTTCCTTAATTCGACTTAAGGAGCAGCTTAAGTCGAATTAAGGAAAGCCCAGTGTAGACGTGGAGTAAATTAAGTCGACTTAAGCCTCCTTAAGTCGACTTACTTTCTAAGTGTAGACACACCCCATATTATCAACTTTTGGATCAAGGCAGGAAAGAAGTTCCCAATCTAAGGGACCAAATTCCAAAAAGGTGAGTGAGGAAGCCTATTTTTGTTTGAATCATCGGTCTCTTATTTTACTGTATTTAAGTGCTTACACAGTATGATTGGCTTTCATAAAGGAGAGATGGAAGCAACCAGTTTGAGACCCCAAAATCTTGAGACTGCTTCTAGGATAACTGGAAACTTTGCACTGCTAGATCTCAGAAACTGAACTGGTATTTAAGGAGGCGGAAGCTCCAGAATGATAGATACCATTAAATGTTTACAAAGCAGTTTTCCCCTGTAACATTACATTTTATGGGAAGTAATCAGTTGAAAGATCTGATTGTAAGAACCTTCACAGCAGGATTTCCCATGAATTGAGGACTACAAAATGTTTTATCTGCAATTCCATGCAGCAATGAGTTCTTATTAAATGATAATTTCTATAGTATCAGAGCTATACATCTAGACAAGTACAAGACAACATGGTTCTTGCCTTAAGGAGCAACCTAGTTTAGATGATGTAAAGGAAAAGTTGAGATGCAACACAGAGCCATGAGAATTTGTGGGTTAGCATGTGTTTTATAGATTAGGATTTTTATTAGAAAAAGGAAGAGATTGGGAGAGCATGATTATTGTAACTGGGTTGCAGTAATATAGCTGGAAGTTATAATTATAATTACCACATTAAAAAGAAGAAAAGATGGGCCAAATGTTAGCGCTACTGAAATTCTAAGAAAATAAAAGGAGGTTTTCATAAAATCATTAATATGACATTCACAAAAAGAGTCAGGACAAGAACATTGCTTATACACAGATGGCAATAGTCAGAACTATGGGACAGTTGTCAAAATTCATATCCAGGAAGGGTTTAATCCTCATATGAGAAGTCAACTCCCCACAAATTCAGTCTTAGAAATATTCACCTTTAGGATAACTGACATCTAGTTATGGCCTATAGTAGGAAAGAAATGCTTCTGTTATTTAGTATTTGCAAACACTTTTTTATGTTTGATACATTTTATGAACATTAATTATTCTTTGCATCACACATGCGAGGGAGGCACTATTCCCTTTCATAAATGAGGAAACTGAAACAAATACTTCATTGCTTGCTTGCTTTTCAAAAGTACTTAGTATCTTGCCATGCTCTTTGAAGTCAGTGGGATTAGGGGGTGCGCCGCACTTCTGAAAATCAGGATTTAAGTGATTTGTGAAAGACCACACACCAAAGCAGTGGCAGAGACAGGATTATGGTTTAGGATCAGCTGACTCATGATATGGTGCTCAGACCATGCTGCCTTCCAATTGCAGTGAAACAGTCTTAGCTTTAGTAACAGAAATAGAAAGAACAGTTGATTATCATCAGCATGGTAATGATATCTCAAGCTACAATGATAAGTAATTGAAACAACGGGGGTCTTATAGATTCTTAGAAGCAGTGATCTTAAAATATACAGAAACCTGCACAGACAAATGGAATGAGTAACTAATAAATTGCAATCTTCTGCAATATAATATTTGACCCAAGATACAGTCATTCCTGACAGTTCCATAATACCCACTCCTGCTCTTAACATTATAACTCTTCACCCAAGAAGGGGCTTAAATAATAATAATTAGTAATTCATACTTGTATGGTGTATTTCACCTGTAAATCTCAACCAGGGCAAAGATGGCCAGTTTTGCACAGGTAGGACAACAGTCACCTCTAGTTAAGGACCTATCAGTAGGTAGGACTGAATGTCCATGATCTGATGCCAATGAGGCATTAACTACCAAATAAATAAATGCTATTTATGGCTATTGTTGGCCAATAATGTATTTTTATACTAACCAAAAATACTGGCCTAAAAATGCAAATATTGTTAAATAGTGTGTTCTTCATGGTTATATTAGCATCTCTGGGTGTTAAGGAACCCTTTGTGATAAGCTGTCAGGGGAACATGAATACCATCTCCTGTATAATTCATCTGAGCTAACTTCTAATCGGGCTTATTTCTCAGTTTTCTTTATTATGTGAGCTAATTTTTTTTTCAGTAGGCCTTATAACTTATTATTAGTACTTTACTGATCAACCATTCCGATTTTCTGCATCACTGTACCTTCACTTTTAGTATTTATATTCATATTCTTTGTTTTGGGCATATATCTTTTACATCCAGTATATATAATACTTAATAAAGTTTTGCAAAACCATAGACTTGCCCTGTAATGAGACAGAAAGAGATTAAGACCATTTAAGCACATGGCTACTGGGTGCCAGATGAAAGTCATGGTGATTACATGCAAGACAGAACTGTAAGCAAAATGATCAGACTAGACAAGTGCATGAGGCACCCTTCTGTCAGGGGTTATTCTCATTTCATGTAAATATTGCCTGTAGTAGTGTATTTACTGAAACCAAAGTTTGTAATTTTGCACTTAGTACTTCTCCATTTGCACAGCCCTTTCATCTTTGAAGTGGGATGGGGGAAGGGAAGGAGGGGGGAAGCATAAAAATATTCTCTTTTAACCACTTGTTGACCTGATATTATTACTTATTTGCAGTAACATCTACTATATCACTATATTTTAGGTTCTTATGTTTCCAGTCATACAGTCTTAGAACATTGTTTCCCAGGGGCTATTCTTGTGGCCCTACAGCCTCTTGGGTGGTGATGGGAGGAGATGGGGGAAACAGCAGCCCTTCCCCCATGGCCACTAGCAGGGGTTAGGTCCTGGGGAATGACAAATGTCACAAGGGGGACTTTGTGGTCAGAACACTCACCCGGTACGTGGGACAACTAAGTTCAAATTCCTGCTCTGCCTAGGAAAAAAAAACAGGAAATTTAACCCAGGTCTCCCACCTACCAGGTAAGTGCCCTAACCACTAGGATATACAGTATCTCTCCCTGACCCAAGGAACAGGTAAATATTTATACAAAGTGGAACATCTTCAACATGAAAGACTAAAAAAGCCATGTGACATAAAACTGTCTAGCCCAGGGTTTAAATCATTCTTCTGGGAGATGGAAGACCTGAGTTCATATCCTTGCTCTTTCCACATAGATTAAGAGATTTGAACTTGGGTCATCTACATCCCAACTGAGTGCATGCAACAATGGGCTGTAGCTTAGGATTTTTTTTAATAGAGGGCAGGCCTGCTTGGAGACTTAACTCTAAGCAAGAGTTCACAGCTGAGAATTGCAAGTTGAGGAAGGTGCCTCCTCGTGGCCCTGACTTAGGCATCTAACTCCCTTTGCAGGGCAGGGCTTAAGCCAGACCCCTCTCCAGTATTTCCTACTAGCTAGCTTAGGTGGCTTCCCATTCAGCATGCTGGCTTCTGTGAATACCTTTTAAAGACACCTGTCTTTCTCCAGGCATTGCATAGTGAACCTGGGCACCTGATCAGGGTTGTGAATTCCACTGGCAGCAGGATGCCTAAAGGTTAGGGTGCCTAAGTCCTCTTCATAAATCCCACCCTCAATGTAGTCTGCTATAATAAAGTGTTGCACTAAAACAGGCAGTGCCCCCGTTAGTGGCTGCCTGCAATGGTGTAGCACACACAATCCTAAGCCACCAGAAGAGATGGAGTCAGACATTTTTATTGTTTTGTTCAGAGAAAGCTTCTGTGATTTGGTGGTAAAGACAGCTGAGCCCTGACCACACTAAACATGGGTGGCATTACCTGTAACAACAGTACTAATGTTCCCAGTGTAGACAGGGCCTAAGAGAGGAAGGCAGCAGAGGCCTTAACAGAATAAAACATCTATTTGAAGTGTACTAGATAGGAGAAAAAAGGGATAAATGTCAACTCTTCACTATGCATGAGTTGCTTGAATAACGCTACAGGCCAGGTATCATTTGCAGAAATTATTTAGACAGTGATTTTAGACAATGTATAAATCTGAGAAAATTCTGAGCTATTCACAAAGGCTTTGCAAACAGAAAAAGATAAACTAATTGAATACATTTTTATGAGCTATTTGCTTAGCGTTATTGGCTATAGGAATGAGCTGTATTCCATAACTCATTCAAACAGGGAGTTGAGCTAATTAGGACTGGGAAGTGTTATTGGCCTAATTCTGCATTCCTTGCACACCTCAAATTCCCAATGAGTTCTATTCAGGATTGGATCTTTAATAAGAGACAGAGGATTTTATTCTCATAGTTCTCCTGATAGTTGGTCAGTTTACACCCAGCAAGATCCAGGAATTGACTGCCAGTCATAGATTGTATGGGCTTTCTGAGACACGTTATGGCTGTATTTTATATGTGTAAGAATAATAGAATTATTAATATAAAAGTCTGATCTTTTGAGCTCTGTAACTTGTTCCTATCTTTGCATATTGTTGTGTTGCAAGTAATACCCTTTTAATATGAATTTTAAATTCAAAATGAGAGGGAGAATGATGCCTCAAACCCCTGTTTTCTGAATAGCAAAAAAGCAAAATTGCTGCCTGAAATGATTCAAGGTATTTCCAAATTCAGTAGTGCTATCACAAATATGATCAACAAAAGTCAGTACTGAAAATGAGGGAAGACAGGAGAGAAGAGATATTGTTGAAGTGTGGTGGTCCCATTTAAAAATATAACTCACTGAGCTTCAAAAAAGTGTCAGGAGCAGAGACAGTGAGTGAATATATATATATATATACACACACATACAGATTATCTGAGTTCTATGCTTCATTCATTCTATGCTTCATTCAATCAGACAATCAAGATAATTAGAGAGTATTGGAAAGATTGATTAATGGCCAAGACAGACATTGAGTTGACCTTTCTTTTATTACTACATCAGTACATTTAACTAGTTTCTATTTTGTGGTGTTTAATATAGGTAAGTGAGCTGTTACAGTACGTGGGTAACTAAGAATGGATGATCTGAGACCTACCCCATTTTGGGCAGTTGTGATTCCCACCTTGTATCTCCGCACCAGAGGTTGAATAGGTTGTTTCTTGAATCCATTCTCCATCAATAGGGTCAAATAGATTGCCAGATTTGGGGGTCAGAAAGGAAATTCTCCCACATCAGATTGGCAGGGAATTTATTTAGTTAGTTAGTTTTTAGTTTTTCTTTGTTTTTGTTTTGGTATTTCCCCCCTCTTTCCTCTGCAGAATGGATCCCTAGTTGGGATTCCCTGTGCATATCTTATCTAATAAAATCCCTGCCATAGCATGGGCCTGGGGCACTAAGGACACCTTGATTTTTTTGCCTGCTGTCTACCTGTGGCACACACCAGTTTAGCCGTGAGGACTGAAATGCTTTAGTTTAACTGAAGTAATTCAACAGAGTCTTGTGTCTGTTGTCTTTCTACAATAGACTAACACGGCTACCCCTTTGGAATTTGAAGTAATTAAGTTCAATATAGGGATCTCCGGGTGAAATGTAATGCTTCTGATATACAGGAGGTCAGACTAAATAAGCTAATGAACCCTTTGGGCCTTAAACTCTATGGCTATGTCTATACTTACCAAAGTTAGTTCGAATTAAGTTAATTCAAACTAACGAATTCGAACTAATTTTAGTTAGTTCGAATTAATTTAATTTGAACTAGCATGGCCCACTAGAATGCTAGTTCGAACTAAGCAAGTGCCATCCATGGCACTTGCTTAGTTCGAATCAGTCAGTTGCATTAAGCTCAATGTGCTGGTTAGTTCGAACTAACATGGCCACATTGACTTAATTCGAGCTAACTAGTTCGAATTAAGGGTTAGTTCGAAGTAAAACGAGGTTTTACTAATTTGAACTAAATTTTCCTTAATTCAACTTAAGGAACTGCTTAAGTCGAATTAAGGAAACTCAAGCGTAGGCACAGAATAAATTAAATCGATGGAAACCTGCTTAAGTCAACTTAATTTACAAGTGTAGATGCTCCCTATGAAATCCTCAAGTGGTGAAAATTGACTTTCTTTGCAGACTGACTTCAATGAAACTACAGCAATTAGGGAGCTAGGCCAGTTATTTTATTTTATTGAATAACTGTTGTTTGCTCTTATTTATGGTTTCATACTTAGCCCCAGTTCTGCAATTGGCTCTGCATGGCCAGCCAGATCCCTGTGCCAGCACAGACACCTATGGAAGTCAATGGAGCTCCATCAGGGTGCAGGGTTACACTCATATGGAGTGCAAGATTGGCATCTTATTGAAGTCCAGCTGGGAGTAATTTTAGAATGTCTATGCAATAATTATTGACCCAGTTCAATCAAAATGTACTTTGAAATGGTAAGAAAGGTGATTCTACTGGACCCTCAGACACATGGCTCCTGATCCAAAGCCCCTTTGTTGGCAGGGCTTCAAAGGGTGCTCAAGCAGTTCTGTATTAGGTTCAAACTCAGTGCTAATCTTTATATAAATCTAGGTCACTCTGAAGTTCACTCCCTGCTAGAACAGCTTGTGGCTAGACATGAAATAGCAGCTCTCTCCAATCTGGCACCCCCTACTGATGGTCACTCCAACAATTTGACTTTCTTCTTATAACTCAACCCTCCAGGCAGGTCACAATTTACCCCACCATTCCCCAGAGTAACACAGGCCCGTAAGTAAGCAGCCCAATGCCTTTATAACAAGGCCTTTGGCCCAGTGCCAAGCCCCATTGTCCTCATGCCCTTCTCTCTGGGTTCTCTGGCATCCTTGGCTATGTCTACTCTTGCAAGTTAGTTTGAATTAAGGAAGCTTAATTTGAACTAATTTAAGCCTTGGCCACACTAGGCTTTCATTAGTTTGAATTAAGGGCTTCCTTAATTCGAACTAATACATTTGATTGCTTAGTTCAATTAACGGTTAATTTGATCTGTTAATTTGATCTGTTAATTTGAACTAAGTCAAATGTAGCCATATTAGTTTGAACTAACTGACCTTCCTTCAACTGACTAATTCGAACTAAGCAAGTGCCCTGCATGGCCATGGCTAGTTTGAACTAGCATTCTAGTGGGGGCCATGCTTGTTCGAATTAAGTTAATTCGAATGTACTAAAATTAGTTTGAATTAATTAGTTTGAATTAACTAATTCGAAGTAGCTTTTGTAAGTGTAGACATAGCCCTTGTTCCCTCCTCTGGGCTCATGACACCTGCTGCTGACTGGTAGAGGAATCCAAGCCTTCCCACTACACCAGGTTCTAGCCCAGAGACTTTATACCAGCAGCCAAGGTCTATTCCTTCAGACTATTTGCTGTTGCTTCTCTGGACGACTTCCTCCCAGGGCCTTTCTCAGGCCTTCTCCCCCACAACCTCTGGTTCACTCTTCTATCAGGAATCCCCTAAGGAATACCCTAACAAGAATCTCAAACTCAAGTATAAATTCAAATCAATGTCCAATCCCACGTTTTATCAGGGCTTATCACTGGAGCCTGCTCCATTCCCAGTGGTTGCTTCATCACTCTCGGCTGCTTGTCTGCCTTCTTCACTCAAGCAAGGATCTCATGGCTAACTCATCTACCGGTCTTCCTTTACAGCATCTCCCTATTCCCAGAGAGTGACTATAGATTCTTTCTTTCTTTCTTTCTTTCTTTCTTTCTTTCTTTCTTTCTTTCTTTCTTTCTTTCTTCTATAGTGGAGTACCCTCAACATGTGACACTGACTGCCAACTACTAAAGTGTTTGCATAATCAAAAGCTATATCCTCTCATCCTGTCCTGTATCATTTAGTCAAATTCCAAAGGGGTAGCCGTGTTAGTCTATTGTAGAAAGACAACAGAGTCCTGTGGCACTTTTAAAGACTAACAGATTTATTAATCGCATGAGCTTTCGTGGGAGAAAATCCCACTTCGTCAGACGCTTTGAAGATGGGAAAGTTACAGAATGGGAGGAAATTAAATGCAGGGGAGTGTATGACATAGCATCAGCTCAGGCTGTATCAGACTATATTCTTTCACCTTGAGGCATCTCAATTCTTCCCCAAAAGGTTAAATCTAACAATTTCATTCTTAAATGTATACACTATCTGCATTACACACAAGGATGGCATAATGCTCACACCACATGTGATTCACAGAGCTTGGGCTGGGCTCTGCACGAGTTTCTTAAATGTTGATTTAGAAGCAGAATTGAAGGCTTGGCATCCATAATCTGTAAATGATTTTATTAGTGCTCCATACAGCATTATCACATGTTCTTATCTTACCCATAGGTGGTCTTAGCTATGGCACAGGATGGACAAGTGCCCCAGGCCCAATACTGGGGCAGGGCCTACATGCTACGGCTGGAGCAGGATGGATTCCAGCAGCTGGCTGGCTGCAGTGCTCCAGCCAGCCAAGTGAGGAGGAGGGGGGGGGGGTGGGGAAGAGGGGTTGGGGAAGTGCATGGGCTGGAGGACCCCGGCAAGAATGAAGGAAGAGAGATGATGGGTAGGCCAGCCAAGTGGGGTGGGGGCATGCAGGGAGGCTGTGGAAGGGAGATGGTGGGGGCCAGTGATGAGGTTCAGAAGAGGCAGCTGAGGCTGGTGATGCGGCCACGCTGCCAGTGGGGCGGGGTCCGTGATTTGGGGAGGTGGTGGCACAGCCTGGGGGGAGGCAGTGGCCCGGGGAGAGTGGCAGGGCCTTGGAGGGAGGCAAAAGTCAAGGATGGGTCCCCCACACACAGCGGCAGGGCCCTATCCTTGACTTTTTCCCAGGGTCCCCAAAACACTAAGACCACCCCTGGTCTTACCCCAGTCATTCCCTGCAATACTTCTAACCAGATGCACTCTCTTTGCCTTTAGTCTTGTCATTATCTAGATCATTGCTTCCCAACCAGTGTGCCATGGCACACGGGTGCGCCATCAGGTGTGCCATGGAATTTTTTGAAAAACAACTTAGAGTTCTGGATTGGCTCATGAATATTCATGAGTTCATTTGGAGACTATATGGTGGTGTGCCTCAAAATAATTAAAGGTATCAAGGTGCGCCATGGCAGAGAAAAGGTTGGGAACCACTAATCTATATTGATGTTTCTTAATGACTGGTCCATGGATGGCCGCCAATCCCTGAAATCTCCCTGACACAGTTTTGGGAGGCAGTAAGTTGGTTCCGGGTATCAAAAAGGTTGAGAAACACTGATCTATATGACCTTTCAAGGTAGTTTATTATCAAAGGTAACTTCTATATATACAATTTTTTGAACTACCTGAATTTTTTCTGCATAGAGTTATAGGTTCCTTCTTCCCCAATCTTCTTCTTTGTGAAGATCATTCCCTTCGTTTCAGTGAGTGGGAACTTAAAATACCAAGTAGCTCCCCGTTCTGATATCTCCCATTGATTCTTTCCACAGTTACCTTAAGTCTTATATGTTTGGCCCATATAGCACACTCATCTGCAAATAGGATAATACCTATTCCTGCCCATGCACTCTGGGAGATCATTAATCATGATGTTAAACAAAGTAGGGCCAATAACACTCCTGTGTGGAGTGTCAGTAGCAAGTTTATAAATATTTGACAAAATAACAACCACCCTGACTTATAGGGTCCTATCACTTAAGTCACTTATTCCCCAAAATGTTCTTCCTTTTATTTCAATTACAGCTAGTTTATAGAGCAAACCTTTTCTTCATAACAAATCATATATCTTTTCAATGTCCAAAAAGACAGCTATTGTAAACTTTTTGTTCCTCATGCCCTTTTGTATTTCCATATTTAACCTTGCAATATGATCAACTGCGCCTCATCCTTTTGATCCACTTTGTACACAGTTTATAATTTCATTTTTGCATGATACTTGTGCCAACTTTCTTTGCCTTTTTAATAAGTTTTTGTGACATCGCTTTATATCTCTTTATAGTTCATTAAGTCCCTGCTATTCATTGCAATTTTTTTTGCTTATTTGTATGCCTAATTTCTTTCTTTAATTGCTGCTTTACAATCTTCATTCCACTAGGGAACCAGATTTCTGAGTTTGTGGCAATTCAGTATTTTACATATAGCTAAGCTGGCTACAGCCACTGCTTTCTTTATTATATTATCATGAAATACTTTTAAATTATCACTTATACAGTTTGTACTTGGATACTCGAGACGCTTCCTCTTAAAGTGTCCCTAGTTTGCTTTTTCTAAGGCTCTAGTTAGGGATTTTTTCATTGTCTATCACATTACCTTGGCCTCAGTGTATAATTAGCACTGGGAAATGATTACTTCTCGTTCCATCTTCTTTATAGATTTGGCAGCTGCATTTACTTGCACCAATTGCAATTCTCAGATCTAAACATGGAAAGGTTCCATCTACCAAATTAAACCTAATAGCTGCTCCATTGTATAGGAATGCCAGGTTGTGTATGTCAATGACTTGTTCCATGCATTTGCCATTATAAGCAATTTTCCAGCTTCCCCAAAATTCATTATGGCTATTAAGATCTCCACAAAAAAGACATCTGACACTCTTAACTAACTCTTCCAATTTTGGATTGTAAACATAGATTCATATAAATGTGTGAGAATTCTCTGTAAGCATCGTCGTACTTCGTCGTACACAGTGTCGTACTCAAAACTTAAGTTCTATATGTCTATTTCAATGCAACTATGACCTTTCTTTATAAATAAACAGACCTTACCTCCTCTTGTTATTTGTCTGTCATGTCAAATTACATCATATCATGGAAGTCTCAATCTGAGTTTTCTTACCAACCTTGTTTCTCGTACACATTATATCCGGTTTCTTTTCCATTTTAAATAGTTTTCTTTAATTTCTGACTGTGTTATTAAACCATGCACATTCCAGCAAAAAATCATTAGAACCATTTTGTTTAAATTACATTATTACTTCATTTAAAACTGTGCGAATGCAATCTATCGAGAGATTGCCTATATGCAAATACTCTTCTGCTGCTTTCGTTATAATGTTTATTGTTTCACTCTTCTTCCCTGTCTGTAAAGTGCAATTAATCACATCTATCATAAATGCTATAAATTTCTCTTTGTCTACAAACAATACATATTCTATTTCACTTACATTATCTTTCCTGCCCTGTACTGCATGTTGTACCTCCAGTTCTTTTCTCTCTCTGGAGGAAGGTTTTCCTCCTTCTCCATTTTCCACCTATGAATATGTTTTGTTAACTCCTGTATATGATATTTTATGGATAGTTCAAATTTTCTGTATCTCTCTAGATTGTGCTGCTGCCACACATGCTTTTTATGTTGCACTGTGGTTATCCCTACAATTGTTATATTTTAGTTCTGCTCCTTCTATGCAGTTTTCATTTACCATACCTAATTTCCTTCTACAGACAGCTGCAACATGCCCAAACCTTTGGCTATGTCTATACTTAGAAAGTTAAGTTGACTTTATTAGTCAACTTTATTAAGTTGACTTAGAGAGTCTACACTAGACTCTAAAGTTGACTTGGAGGGAGGGGGGTTGGAGGGGTGCATTGTGGGAAGTGTGGCAGCAGAGAAGGTCTCCCCTCCCCTGTCCACTCCTTCAAAAGAAGAAGTGAGCTCAGCCCCTTTCCATTGTTCCTGGCAACATGGAGCTTGAGCAGGTCATGGACCAGCCTCTTCTCCTGTGCTTTGCCAGGCAGCTGTGCGACACCAGCCAGCTAGTGGTAAGGCTTCTTCTGCTGTGGAGCAGGCCTGTCTGGCAACCCGCCAGCATGGAGGAAGATGACAGCCTGCCCCCCACCTTGCTGCACCAGCAAGCTGCCACGCTCATAGCAGTGCGCTCCGTGCCTCGTCGCTTCTGGGCATGTGAGGCCAGCAGCGACTGGTGGGAGTGGATCATCCTCATCACCTGGGACAATGACCTGTGGCTGCAGGGTTTTAGGATGAGCAAGTGGACCTTCCTTGAGCTGGTCTATGAGCTCACCCCAGTTCTGAAGCACATGGACACCCGCCCTGCCTGGAGACAAGCAAGTGTCTGTCACTGTGCGGAAGATGGCAACCCCAGAATCCTACCACTCCGTGGCTCAGCAGTTTGGGATCAGGAAGGCCATTGTGAGAACCGCCATCATGCAGGTGTGCAGGGCAATCAACCGGGTCCTGCTAGCCCGCCTCATCACCCCGGGCAACCTGCACAAACTCCTCAACAGCCTCACTGGACTCGGCTTTCCCAACTGTGGGGGCATTGTGTTCCCCCACTTAAGCATTAAGTCAACCTAAAAGGAGGTGTTATTAAGTCGACTTAACTTTTCCTTAAGTCGACTTAAGGAAATGCATAAGTTGACTTAAGGAAATTCCAGTGTGGACACAGAGTAGTTTAAGTCGACTTAATTTGTAAGTGTAGATGCTCCCTTTGACATTTGTAGCATCTCAAATGGGCTGCGAATATATGGTTGTGGTAAAGAACCGCTTTGCAGCACTACAGATGGGAGATGAGGTGGAAGAGGAGAAGCCATGCACCCCCGATGTTGGGAGGATCACAACCATCACACCCAGGAGAAAACGTCGGGTTGTGGTGGTTGGGGACTCTCTTCTGAGGGGGATGGAGGCACCCATCTGTTGCCCAGATAAGGCCTCTTGGGAGATATGCTGCCTGCCAGGGGCCCGTATCCAAGACGTTACAGAGGGATTGTCGAGAATCATCCGTCCCTCTGACTGCTACCCCATGCTACTCATCCATGTGGGAACCAATGATACTGCGAGAGGTGACCCTCTGCAGATCAAAGGGGACTATAGGGCTCTGGGAGCATGGGTGAAGGAGTTTGGTGCACAGGTAATGTTCTCCTCGATCCTTCTGGTCAAGGGTAGGGGCCCGAGCAGAGACAGATGCATCCTGGAGGTGAATGCCTGGCTGCAGAGACGGTGTTACCAGGAGGGCTTTGGCTTTCTCGACCATGGGGTGCTGTTTCAGGAAGAAGGACTGCTAGGCAGAGATGGACTCCATCTATCCAGGAAGGGAAAGAGCGTATTTGGAAGCAGACTGGCTAACCTGGTGAGGAGGGCTTTAAACTAGGTTCGAAGGGGGAAGGTGACCAAGGCCCACAGGTAAGTGAAACTGAGGGAAACCTGGGGGAAGGGATGGAACTTGGGGGGTGCTGGGGCTGTAACAGCAGGAATAAAAGAGAGGGTAGTTGGAACTGGGGGGGGGGGATCAAATAATTGTTTTTTATTTCCTGATGAAGTCATAATACCTCAGGCAAGTGGGGAAGGAGGACACAGGGAGAAATTGCAAGGAGGAAGATGCGACAGGAGGGAGAATCGACAGGGCAAAGTAGGGCAATGGGCCCAATATCTTAGGTGCCTTTTCACAAATGCAAGGAGCCTGGGAAACAAGCAGGAAGAATTGGTAGTACTGGCACAGACAAGGAACTATGTTATAATTGGAATAACAGAAACATGGTGGGATAACTTGCATGACTGGATATAACTTGCTATGGATGGATATAAATTGTTCAGGAAGGACAGGCAGGGAAGAAGGGGGGGAGGAGT
This sequence comes from Pelusios castaneus, assembly GCA_007922175.1. Lineage (NCBI taxonomy): Eukaryota > Metazoa > Chordata > Testudines > Pelomedusidae > Pelusios > Pelusios castaneus. The sequence continues at coordinate 27,407,558 of ML685769.1, read as the reverse complement.
AGCGCTATATGTAAAAGAGCTGTATGACTGCTCAGAGCTCCACTATGAAAGCGGAAACAAGATGGTTGAAAGTCTGTGGGTTAAGTTTAGGGGAGAATGCAACAAGAGGGATGTTGTGGTGGGTGTCTGCTACAGACCGCCAGACCAGAAAGAGGAGGTGGATGAGGTGTTCTATGGACAACTAACAGAAGTTTCCAGATCGTCGCAGGCCCTGGTTCTTATGGGGGATTTCAATTAAACTGACGTCTGCTGGAAAGATAATACAGCAGTGCACAGGCAATCCAGGAAGTTTTTGGAGACTATTGAGGACAACTTCCTAGTACAAATGCTGGAGGAACCAACTAGGGACCTTGCACCTCTAGACCTATTGCTCACAAACAGAGAAGAATTGATCGGGGAAGTAGAAGTAAATGGCAACCTGGGCAGCAGTGACCATGAGATGGTAGAGTTCAGGATCCTGATCAATGGAAGGAAAGAAAGAAGCAGAACACATCCTGGACTTCAGAAAAGCAGATTTTGGCTCTCTTAGGGAGCTGATGGGCAGGGTCCCATGGGAAGCTGATCTGAAGGGGAAAGGTGTCCAAGACAGCTGGCTGTATTTTAAAGAAACCCTGTTAAAGGCACAGGAAGATAACATTCCGATGTGCAGAAAGAACAGCAAATGTGGACGGCGACCAGCGTGGCTTAGCAGGGAACTCTGCGGGGAGCTGAAACATAAAAGGGAAGCTCACAAGAAGTGGAAGCTTGGACAGATGATGAGGGAGGCATATAAAGATATTGCTCAGGACTGCAGGGATAAAATCAGAAAGGCCAAAGGACAATTGGAGTTGCAGCTAGCAAGAGATGTGAAGAATAACAGAAAGGGGTTCTATAAGTATATCAGCAACAAGAAAAGGATCAGAGGTGGTGTAGGTCCCTTACTGAATGGGGCAGGCATCCTCGTGGAGGATGATGCGGAAAAGGCTGAAGTACTCAATGCTTTTTTTACTTCAGTCTTCACAGGGAGGGCCAGCTCCCAGGCTACTACATGGGGTAACGGGGAACGGAGAGAAGAGTGGCCCTCAGTGATGGAAAGGCAGGCTAGGGAACACTTAATGAAATTGGATGTGCACAAGTCCATGGAGCCGGATGAATGCATCCGAGGGTGCTGAGGGAGTTGGGGGAAGTGATTGCAGAGCTGCTGGCCATTATCTTTGAGAACTCATGGCGAATGGGGATGGTCCCGGAGGACTGGAAAAAGGCAAATATAGTACCTATCTTTAAGAAAGGGAAAAAGGAGGATCCAGGGAACTACAGACCGGTCAGCCTCACCTGAATCCCTGGGAAAATCATGGAGCAGGTCCTCAAGGAATCCATCCTGAAACATATGGAGGAAAATAGAGTGATCAGGAACAGTCAACATGGATTCACCAAGGGCAAATCGTGTCTGACTAACCTGATTTCCTTCTATGATGAAATGACTTGATTTGTGGATGTGGGAAGAGCCGTTGACGTGGTATACCTTGACTTTAGCAAGGCTTTTGATACGGTTTACCACAGCATTCTCGTCGGCAAGTTAAGGAAGTATGGGTTGGATGAGTGGACCATAAGGTGGATCGAAAACTGGTTAGATCAACGGGTTCAGCGGGTAGGAATCAGTGGCTCAATGTCTAGTTGGCAAGCGGTAACAAGTGGAGTGCCCCAGGGGTAGGTCCTGGGGCCGGTTCTATTCAACATCTTCATTAATGATCTTGATGATGGAATAGACTGCATCCTTAGTAAGTTTGCGGATGACACCAAGTTGGGGGGAATGGTAGATACTCTGGAGGGCAGGGACAGGATCCAGGGAGACTTGGACAAATTGGAACACTGGGCCGAAAGAAACCTCATGAGGTTCAACAAAGACAAGTGCAAAGTCCTGCACTTAGGATGAAAAAATCCCATGCACTGCTATAGGCTGGGGATTGATCGGCTAAGTAGCAGTGCTATAGAAAAGGATCTGGGGGTTATGGTGGATGGGAAGATGAATATGAGCCAACAGTGTGCCCTTGTTGCGAAAAACGCCAATGGCATATTAGGCTGCATCAGTAGGAGTATTGCCAGCAGATCGAGGGATGTGATAATTCCCCTCTATTCAACACTGGTCAGGCCGCATCTGGAATACTGTGTCCAGTTTTGGGCTCCCCACTATAGAAAGGATGTGGACAAATTAGAAAGAGTGCAGCGGAGGGCAACAAAAATGATTAGGGGGCTGAGGCACATGACTTATGAGGGGAGACTGAAAGAACTAGGCTTATTTAGTCTACAGAAGAGAAGACTGAGGGGAGATTTGATAGCACCCTTCAACTACTTGAAGGGTTGCTCCAAAGAGGAGGGGGCTAGGCTGTTCTCGAGGGTAACAGAGGACAGAACAAGGAGCAATGGTTTCAAATTACAGCTGGGGAGGTCAAGGTTGGATATTAGGAAAAGCTTTCTCACTAGGAGGGTGGTGAAGCATTGGAATGGGCTATCTAGGGAGGTGGTAGAATCTCCATCTTTGGAGATTTTTAAGGCTCGGTTAGACAAAACCCTGGCTGGGGTGATTTAGTGGGAGTGGTCCTGCTTTTTAGCAGGGGGTTGGACTAGATGACCTCGTGAGGTCCCTTCCAACACTATGGTTCTATGATTCTATGAGCAGCCCCCACCTCTGCAAAAAATCCGCTGCCGCAAATACTTTTGGTGGTTGCAAGTGGCTGCCATGAGGGCTTCTGGTGGTGACTCTTAAAGGGGCGGCACCCTGCTGCACAGCTTGTTTCACTGCCCAAAGACCCCAGGAGGTCTTCAGCGGTAGAAGGAGGGTTTCTTTTGGTGGCGGCCTTGTTGTGGCAAAACACTTGAATTGCAATGCAGCAGTTGAGAACTGCTGCTTTATACTAACCACCAACTACCCTCAGCTGGGCTGCATCATCGGTTAAACCCCAGTGACTTGGCCTCTCCGGCCTACATTAACCCTTTCAGGGCCAGCTTGGGGTTACACACCCCATCACAGTCACATTAATCCATAACTAAATACATAAGCCCTGGCCCTGCACCAGGCTCTGAATGGACAGTCCCTCATTTCCCTGTGGAGCCCCAATGATGCCCTAAACACCGCAACACAGCACTGCAGCAAAATAGGGCTACTCAAGTACCTACAAAAATTGCCATATTTACATATGTTCAGGGTTGGGGCCATATTTTATAGCTCAATCTCTTATTTTATAGGTGGGCATCATGCATATGTAGAACCCAGAAATCTGTTGCTATTTAGTATGCTGCTCCAATTTAAATAATTTTTAAAATAGCAAAATTTTAAAAAGATAAAGTGGAAAAGCTAGTACAGAGTAAAATAACACTCTCTCTGGGTTTTAAGCAAGGTGATGGGAGTCACTGAACACCAATTTGTAAGTTTCTATAACATTGTACAGAGTTCCATGATGCTTGATGAGATTTTTTTTTTGTTGGATCAGGCGCAATGTACTTATGGTTCAATGTATCAAGGTGCTGAGTACTGCTGTGCATGGCAGAGCATCCATAACTCTCCCCACTGTCAATGGGAATTGGGCAGATTCAGTATCTCATAAAGTTACTTATCACCTGGCAGGAGCAAGCTCTGAAATCTGAATGACATTTTAAAATGTTTCCCTATGCAGGATCCGGTGCCCCCTTTACCTCCCCTTCCACCTAAACTTCAAATAACATTGCTCCTTAAATTGGGAACAAACCTTCTACTTATGGCTAGACTGCATTTATTAGCAATTTTCACATAAGTCAACTTATATGAAAATGTATTCCTAATACAAGCTTTCTGTATAGTGATAAAATGTTTCTGCGTCTGAGACAGAAAATAGCTTATTATGCAAACGACATTGCCCATGTTACATTATGTATGGGATTCACCTGGTGTACATCATAAAAGCTTCAACCAAAAGAAAAAGAAGAGGGGAGAAAATTGGGTATGCATTTACTGCCCCACTTGCCCATTATAATTAGCTGTAAATGAGCTGATAGGAAATATGTTCTGAAGTACAGCTATCTGCTGTCCTAAGGTCACAAGAACAAGAAAAAGAAAAACAGAACAGAATGGAGGACTATGAAGCCTTCCAAAGGATGGTTTTCAAAATGTCACCCTAATTAAGGGGAAAGAAAAGAAAATGAAAGAAATCCAGTTGCATTTTTGAACCCTGTGTAGTTGTATTTACTTAGAAAATGACTTGATTATTTCTCTGCACACCTGATTTAATTGAGAAACTGCAGGTTGACACTGAACTGTCATCATACGGAATGGCATTGTTAAAAAGCTTGATTAGAAAAGATTAGTTCCGAAAAGGCTGATTTAGTTTAAAGTGAACTCTAAGCCAATACCATAAAAGAGGCAATTACTCAAACATATCATGTATCTGCGTGTGCTGGGATCAATGTCACATTATGAGAAGGAGCAGATATGACATTTTTGTAGGGTAGAAGGGGTGGAGCTTCAAGGTGACAGGGTTGGGAAGGATAGTCCCAGTGTAGGAGGAGCCTCTGGAAGTATAGTGCTCCTGAGGAATTCCTATGCCATATCTCTTTCAGGACGAACTGTTGGGGGCATAGGCAGCCAACATAAATTAGAGCAGACGTGGTCCTATGCAGCCTCAAGATCAGCATTGCTCAAGACTGGCTTCAAGTTGCTTTTGCGGTCACCATTCCTAAGCTGTGCAGAGCTGCCTTTGCTGAAAGCTGAGGGCTAGGGCCAAAGTAGTTCTGAATCTTTCTCAAGTTACACATTGCTTAGGGCACAAACAAGGCTCTCCCACCTTTCCTTTGTATCCTGGGCAAGCTGCAAAAAGAAGAGCAGATTCTCCCAGCACTGGTGAATTACTTGGAGATAAACTCTCCAACCGGTCACAATCAATGCTTCTTATCCCCCACACTGGATATCAAGAAGTCACAATAAAATATACCCATCCTCCTTTATTGCATTTCAACCAGTGGTCCCCAACAGCCACTGGGTCTGGTAAAGAGAAAAGTTGCTTAAAACTCCAAGCTTATTACCTAAAAAGGTTTCTCTCAACCCCAAAGGATCAGTCACATTACATAGAACAATACAGGTCTGGCTCTCACACAAATACCACACTGCCAACCAATCTTTCAGTAATTAAAACTAAAGGTTTATTATGCAAGGAAAGAAACCAACTATGAGAGTAATGTTAAAGGGTTAAAGTGAATCACATACATACAAACGATTTAAGAGTCCATGCTAAGCAAGTCCTTCGAAGAATTTGGAGTTTGCAGACTTGTTCAGTTCCTCTGGTAGACACACAACACCTGAGCAGGCCTCATCCCTTTGTCCAGTCGCAGATGAATAGATCCAGAGATGGGTGTTGGTTTAAGACTGAAGACCAAGTGGAGTTGGTGCTGCTTTTATTACCTCTGGCCTTCTCCATGCTGTGTGGAGTTTTTTCAAATCAAAATGGAGTTGAGTCACATGGTCAGTCTGGGTGACTCACTAAGCAGGTTTCTCCCCTGGCCCATTGTATCTGTGGTTCCCTTAATGGGCCATCAAGGAGACAATGTCTGCAGATGTGCTGTCTGGGGTGTTTTCCAGAATCACACATGTTGGAGTACAGATATAATGAACTCATTCATAACAGCTAAAACAGATACAATACCTACACATAAAAAATACCATCATTCCTAGCAAGTCATAACCTTTCTAATGATACCAAACATGGCATATCTCTTAAGGATTAAAGGATTATTGCAATTGTGAAATACTAATATGAAAAACAATAAGAAGTCCCCTAAACCCAGACAATGTCACATAAGAAGCAGTTGAATCTCTGATGAATCCCAATAGTTCTTATAAATTCTTAACCTAGTACAGAGGTGTTAAATATGTGGCCCGCGGGCCAGATGCAGCCCACAAATCTCTTCTATCTGGCCTGTGACTGTGCTCTGTGGGACCACACTCTCTCCCTAGTAGAGAGCGTGCCCAAGTATTTTGATTTATGTATGTTCTATTTTAAGTACATTTAAGTCTAATCTGGCCTGCCATGGCAAATGAGTTTGACACCCCTGACTTAGTGTTTTCCTGAGGTATTTGTTTTTGAAGGCATTTAGACATCAGTCTATACCGAAATAATATGTATTTTTTTAATAAGCATTTATAGAGCGCCACAAATGATCATAGTATTTTAAAACAGGGATTCTCAACCTTTTAAGGTCGTGACACAGCTGAAGAACAAGGGGGAGAAATTATTTGAAGAGATGGATTTTAGAGAGGAATTTGAAACAAGAGGGTGAGAATGCTTGTCAGAGGAGGACATTGGGGTGTGAATGCATGGGGGGAAAGGGAGGCAGGAGGATAAAAGGGACAAAGCTGAGAATCAGAATATCAGACCAGGCCACTGAGCCATCAAGGATTAAATGACTAGTAGGCTGTATGGCCTGAAAAATCAATCTTTACGGACATATTAGAAAACATTGAAATGTTAAACAGGGCTTTCTTTATATGATAGGTAGCAATGCCATGCTAAATAAACTAAAAAGTACAAACATGTATTTTAGATAATTAGAAGTAGATACTAATTGTATTTGTATATATTTAACTATATTTTGTTAGATATTTAACAATGTGATCTAAGTAATTTATAGATGCTAAACTTCTATTCCTATCTGTAATGTTTTATTACTATATTCTATTTGATTCAGAGATCAAAAAGGAATATTAACACTTAGATGGAATTGGTGGTCTAATAACATTATTGTCTTCAATTCTCTTTGAAAACTGTCTGTGAACTGCTTGAATGTTTAATTGCTTTATGTTAATGAATGCAGCTAGTTACCAGTGGGTGCCTAGGAAATAGGTATTTACTTCAAAGCAACAATGTGCATTATCTATTCTTCATCTAAGAAAGGCCTGCTGCGATGTCCGCTATCAAGAGGGTATCATAGCCTGCTAGAAAACTATAAAGGAAGCTTTGGGCCTGATCCTTTTTTATCTGAGCTCTGCTTAGACGTTGTGAGGGAATGTCTTAAATTGCAAGACTGAGTTCTTCAGGTTTCCCTGAAATGCTCATGGAAGAATTTGAACAAACTTTGCTCATGGACTGACTATTGGGCTATAACCTATTGAACTAATCATAGAAGTACTTTTACAAATTGCCACTCTAAATTTCTCTACTATTGCCAAAGGGGTAGCTGTGTTAGTCTAGGTCAGTCAAAGAAACAAGGGGTCGTGTGGCACTTTTATAGACTAACAAATTTATTTGTTGCATGAGCTTTTGTGGGAGAAAATCCTACTTCGCCAGACACTTTGAAGATGCAGAACTTACAGAATGAAAGGAAATTAAACTAAAGTGCCACAGGACTCCTTGTTTCTTCTCTACTATGAAACTGACCTAAAAGCTTTACTCATATCTGTATGTATGATGATTTTGGACCACAGTAACTTTCTTCTCTTTTTAAATAAATTTTAGATTAGTTAATAAGAACTGGGATCATTGAGCTGGTGGGGAATACATCTGATCCCCTGGGATTGATAGAACTTTATATATAGTGAAATAGGATATGTCTACACTTGTTAATTTTAGTCGATTTAGCATGTCTTCACTCAAAAATTGTCGACTTACAGGGGACCCTGCCAAATCGACATAGAGCGTCCACACTGGACACCTAAGTCGACTTCTAGGGGCTAGGTGGACCTGGGACTGCTCCACGGTGGCAGGGGAGGCACCCCTTGCCAAGTGCCAGGGTGCTCAGCATTTGCCCCATTGTACCTGGGTACAATGGGGGCTGATCAGGACAGGGACACTGGCAGGGCATAGGAGTGGGGTGGGCAGGGCTCTGTCCTGCCCTGTGGGGGGAGGGCACACCAGGCTCTGCCTGTGCCAGCCACCGTGGCAGGGAGGTCAATGAGGGAGCCCTGGAGCACCTTTGAGTCGACTTAAAGTCGACTTAGGGCTAATCTGTGTCTACACTGGCTAAATCGACGAAATAAAGTCAATTTAGCCAGTAAAGTCGACTTTAAAGTAGGTTTTATAAAGTCGACTTTAATTTTCCTTAAATCGACTTAAGCAGCAGCTTAAGTCGATTTAAGGAAAATGTAGTGTAGACACAGATTAAATTAAGTCGATTTATGCAATCTTAAATCGACTTAATTTGTAAGTGTAGACTCACCCTTAGAGATTAAGGAATCTTCACCATATAGACTTGGCTGTCTGGGCGGGGAACCAGAGGCTGGATTACTTAAAGGGATGCATTTTAGCTTCCTGGTAACCAGTGTGGTATTATAAAATGCTTTTGTTACTGGCTTGGGGAATGTAATTATAAGAATAAACCACCATTTTTGGGGATCATCTACCCTACTCTTTGCAGTTTGCCCTTATTGAGCAGTCTCAGGGTGGCACCTCTTGGGCTATGTCTACACTTGAAAAGTTAAGTTGCCTTTATAAAGTTGACTTAATAAAGTTGACTTTAAGTCGACATAAAGTGGCCCTTATTTAGTCAACTTAACAGAAGTGGACTTAGCTTTTCAAGTGTAGATGTGGCCTCTTTTTGACCTTATTAAGTTGACTTAACATTTTAAGTTGACTTAAAAAGGTCCACCTAGGCACTACTCCGCGTCTCCACTGGCTTAAACCGGCGTAATAAAGTTGACTTAAGTGCTAGTTCGAATTAAAATGAGGTGTTTATTATTTTGAACTGGCTTTTCCTTAATTTCACTTAAGGAGCAGCTTAAGTTGAATTAAGGAAAGCCCAGTGTAGATGCGGAGTAAATTAAATCAACTTAAGCCTCCTTAAATCGACTTAATTTGTAAGTGTAGATGCACCTTTGGTGACCATGATCATGCAAAGGGAGCATTAAGATGATAGGAGTGTAAGAATCACAACTCAGTGGCAAAGATAAGTATGCCCTTCATTTTCTTCACTTTTAATCTCTGACCTGGACTCACTCTTTCTTGCTCTGTGGTAGTCTTGCCTATATGGCTTACTCAGTCAATTCATTTCCTTCCCGGAATTAGTAACCTACAATCTCTGAGGTAAACTTCCTCACTGCCTTGCATTCTGCAGGAGAGGAAGTGGGTTTGTCATTAATATTAACCACATTACCCAACCTGAAGCAGTTTAAAATGTTATGCAAAATTCTGTGTATAAAGATTGATTGCTAGTGTCTAGATTGGAAATCAGCAGTTTTGTTACTGTGGCATTTCTGACCTGATGCTGAAGCAAAGTAATGGGAAACTGTTTTCAGATTTATAATTGGGATAGAGCCCTTACTCTAAGTAAAGTCCTTGAACATAGAGTTACAGGGCCAATTCATTCTTGCTGTAACTCCATTGATTTCCATGGAATTACTCTGGGGCTCATTTGGCACACTTTTTTAGATGAGAACTAGAAAGCAGTCATTCAGTCTAATTCCAAGTTTTTAAACTTCACTGACCATATCCAAAGGTCCCGGTGTCTTTGTATGTCTCTAATATTCTTGCCCTTCAAATGGGATGCATGGATGACAAGAATTGCACTGTACTGCACACAGCTCAGATACTGTTCACTCTGTTGGGTAGAAACTCCTAGCAGCTCGAATATTCAAGTGACTGTTTTTAGACCATCTACCACTGACTGCTCATAGACACAAGGAAGAACATCTTATTGTTCCATTCAGGGTTGCTATTAATTCCTCATTTGGACCTGCTCTTCCATGGTCTGACAGCAGATAGAATATGGAGTCTGTAGAAAGTCATTTGCTTGCTAGGAGGGGTCACTTCAACACCACAGCTCCGGCCACTTTCAAGAGAAAAGGTCTGAGTATCTACACACCAATCTCAATAAACATTACTGGGATATGGGCTCTAATCCTAAAAGATACCCAGATGTTGCTCCACTCACTGTTGCAGTGCCTAACTACTAGGTGGTTTGCTACTGAGTGAAAAACTTAGCCTGAATTATATAGCGCAGTCTCCCTATATAATGCCTGGAGAGAGTTAAGAGCCTAAGAAAGGGATCCTCTGAAGCCAGCAAGCTGAAAAGGGAGGGAACCACCAAAGCTGCTATGGACATGGTGTCTATGATGGGCCATGCTGAGAATGCCAACTCAGGGCAGACTTCAGAAATGGGGCAGACAAACTCCCAAATTGGTAGTTTATTCTATAATTAGATTTATCAAGTCAGTAACAAAACAACTTCTGTAATATCCCACTGGTTAACCAGAAGCCACATACTGTCCTCTTTAGGGAATCCAGCCTTTGGCTTCCAGCTAGACAATCAAGTCTAACATAGTGAGGGGTTATTAAAACCTTATTCATCATGGTTAAAGATTTAGCAATCTCAAAGGACTGGTACATTGCCCACCAGGTCAATGGATGTTTCAGATCTTCTCCAACTGCACACTTACAGCCAATCCTTAATAACTAAATCAAAGATTTGTTGGTAAAAGAAAAAGAAATAAGAGAGTACAAATGGTTAAAAGATCAATATACATACAAATTGATGTAATGTCCTTAGGGCAGTTTCATAGCAGAAGTAATGAGGCTGCTGATCTGTGAAAGTCTTTCTGGAATCAATTTAAAAGATTTTAGTTCAATAGGCAGTTCAGGTGCAGTTTGCGCTCACGTTCTTCCATGAAAATTACAGGGTGATCCAGAGTAGACCTGGAGACCCCAGTTTTATGGCTTCAACCTTCCCTGTTAACATTTAAGCAAACCCGAGATTAAAAGGATTAGGCCTGAAGCTTCCTTTATAGTTGAAGCAAGCTGGACACTTACAAAACTCCACAACATAAGCTGTAAGGAAAATGAACCAATAGAAGGATCTCTACTCAATGGGACCTTTCTCAGTTGAATGATTGTTGCTAACAGTATTGTCTACCAAGACAGTTCACAGGTAGTCTATTATGTAGAATTACAAGCTCCAAAGAGAAACGAGGCTCCTAACATTAATATTCCACAAACTCCATCTAAATGTTAGTATACCTTTTTGATCTCTGATTTAATAGAATACAGTAATGAAGCATTGAGAGACAGGAACAGGATTTAGCATCTCTAAGTTAATTAGATCCCATAGTTAGATTTCTAATAGGATATAGGTAAACACAGACAAATACCCTTAGCATATACACTTTGATTCTCTAACATGTGAAAGATTCCAGTCTACTTAACATGGTTTTGATACCTATCTAAAAAGATGGCCTTTTTTTAGATGACCTTTATATTAACTTAACTTTGTCAGTCTGTCTGTCTGTTCCTCTGTATGCCCTGTGCTTTCCCACCTTTCTCCAGCAGATGGCACAATGTTTATAGGTTTGAATGACAACCTGCGCCCAGCACAAAGCCCACTAGGCACCTAGCCCTGTGGTACACGGGTTAGACCACGTGCCTAAAAACTCAGAGTCACGGGGTTGAAAAGCTGCTGTTTACAGGTTTTGATTGAAAAATAATATAAACACCAAGTTTTTTAGGACAGATGACCTTAAAATTAGCGCACTAAAAGGGACAAAACAAGTACAGAAGTAATTCAGATTGGTCAAATGTTTTGTACGAGGTATTTTAAGCACTGTGAATGCATTTGTTTACAAAAGGTCAGCTGGCCAGTGTAGCATGTACAGTGGCCACCCAACCTTTTGCAAACGAATGTATTCACGGTGCTTAAAACGCCACATACAAAAAGTCTGATCAATCTAAATTACTTCTGTATTTATTTTGTCCCTTTTAGTGCGCTGGTTTGTCTGTTCTAAAAAACTTGGGTTTTTTATATATATTATTTTACCACTGGAATTCCTTTTGATATGTCCACAAAGTTTGCTTCCTGGTCACCTAGGCTATATCTTTGCTGGCAATTTAAGTCAACATAAGGAGGCTTAAGTCGACTTAAATTAAGCCACGTCCACACTAAGCTTTCGGTAAGTTGATTTAAGAAATTCCTTAAGTCAACTTCATGAAAGTTTAAGTCGACTTTATAACTACCACTCATTAGGTCGACTTAAACCTCCTTAGGTCTACCTAAACCTTTCTTAGGTCGACCTAAGCCCAGTGTGGACGCATAAGTCACTTCCTTAAGTCGACCTAAGGGTAGTGAGGTCGACTTAACAAAGTGGACTAAGTCGACTTAAAGTGTTGCCACTTGTTAAGTCGACTTTAATAAGGTTGATTTTAAGTCGACTTAAAGTCGACCGTATTAAAGTCGACTTAACAAAAGTCAACTTAACTTTTCTAGTGTAGACATAGCCCTAGGTTGCTGATTGTTTAATCTTCGCTGGTTCAGCATTACAGCTACCCAGAAGTGAAATGCTGAGTAGAGAGAGGCAGAGAAAATTGAGGGCCTTAGGAGCTGACCTGGTGTATCTGGCTTATGGGGCAAGAGATGGACCCATCCACTAAGAATCCTCTGACAAGAACCCTCTCCTGCAGTCTGGCATATATGTGAGTTCAGCTAGAGGTCATATGCCATGTCCTAAAACTGAAACTGTCTTTAGCTCATGTAAGACACCTCTCTCACACTTGTCTTTGTTTACCAGTCCCACAACCGTCTTTTGTGCAGATTCTGTTTGGCTCCCTTCCCCCACCATCTATTTGCGGTCTGAATCCAGCCCTCCTGCAGTGGGGTCTGATAGGTATCTGGTCTTAGGTGTGCTCAGAGAATTCCTATGGGATCAACGTTCACTGCCCAGGCACCCCCCAGGTCTTGTTTAAGTGTTATACTTCAGGGCCTCCAGGCTCTGACTTTAGCTGGGTTCTGGTTCCAATCTGTTTATTTACGTGTGTGTGTGTGTGTGACTTAGGTGCCTATGGGGTTAAGTTATAGTTGAACACCAGCTTTGAAAATGTCAGTGGTGCCTAAATGGTAGACTTTGGTGCTTAAAAAGGTAATTATAGCTACCTGTTCCAAAGGGGTAGCCATGTTAGTCTAGGTCAGCCAAACAAACAAGGAGTCCTGTGGCACTTTTAAAGAGAGCTCATGCAATAAATAAATTTATTAGTCTTTAAAAGTGCCACAGGACTCCTTGTTTGTATAGATATCTGAACACTTGAGGATCTGGTTCACAGTGTTCTGTTTGATCCTCTTATGGATGCTTGCCTTTTTTCTCTGCTCCTTCTGGGGGATATTTCTGCTATCTGTTGGAGAATGAGTGCCTGAACAGGCTTGGGAAATGGTTTAAACCAAGATTGCACCCATTTACAGTAGTTGAGGATGTGCTACCTAATATTTAAACCATTCTGTAACAATTAGTAATAGATGTGAAGTATGAACGCCAGTGATTGAAATAATGATTCAAATGCAGACTGTAGCCAAGGAGAAAATGAACAAGAAAAAACTGAGGACATATTAGAGGGTGTAAACTAGTGATCAGCTTGTAAGAGTTCAACTGCACTCTGAGCAATGTGTTCACAGCCAAGAATGCTGTGTTTGGAATCCAGCTCCTGTTTGTGAGGTTCTGTCCTGTGGAAGGTGTACGCAGGTGTGATCTTAGGGATTCCATCCTTGACTTTCGCTGCCCTCAGCATGGCTCCTGACAGCCCCATGGCCACCCTTCCCACCCAGCCTTGCTGGGGTCCCCGCCGTGGGCCCCTGGTGCCCACACCAGCTTTGCTGGGGCTGCTGCTGGGTCCCCGGTTGGCCTCTCCTGGTCTTTGGCCACGTCCCCCTCCCTCGCCAGCCTCTCCAGGGCTTCCCCAGACCCGCCACTGGGGCCCTGGACACCCTGCCCCCACTGGCCTCTTAGGGGCTGCCCTGGCCCTGCCCCCAGGCCCCGGCCCCCAATGCTGGCCTTTCTGGGGCTGCTGCCAGGTCCCCAGCCACCCTCCCATGTCTGGCATCTCTGGGACTCCTGCTGTGTCCCCCTTCCCCTCAGATGCACCTTGGGGGCCCACTAAGACCGCGTATGGGTGTATGACAGTAATTCTGAGCAGTGCCACTTCTCTCTGGAGAGTTAGCTGGGAACTACAAGTCTCAAAAAGGGAAACTGTTATTGCTGTGGCTCAGCCATGCCGGAGAGTAAGACCTACCGCTTACTCACTTGCTTGGTCCTACTCGGTGTGTTACTTCAGCTGCAGGGCTTTTCTATGGCAGTTATCACTATAGTATCTGAGTGCCTCACAAATATTGTGAATTTATCTGTGAGATAAGATAGCATTGTATTATCCTCTGTTCACAGATGGGAAATGGAAGCACAGACAGATTAAGGCCAAAATTGTCAAAAGTGTCCACTCAATTTAGGTGCCCAACTTGAGACACGTAGGACCTAATTTTTCAGAGTACTTAGCATTTTCATAGAACTTCATATGTTCAGAGCACATCTCCCATTGACTTTACTTGTAGCTGTGCATGCTCAGCACTTCTGCGAATTGGAAACTGGTGTCTGAAGTACATCCCCAGAAAACAAGTAACATACAATTAGTGACTACTTGTGACAAGTTTGGTTTAAGTGACTAGTCCAGTATCACATAGGGTGCGTCTACACATAGAAATTAAGTCGACTTAAACTTGCTTAATCCGCGTCTACACAACACTTTCCTTAAGTTGACTTAAGCAAGCTGCTTAAGTTGACTTAAGGAAAATAAAATTGACTTAATGAAAATTAAGTAGACTTTATTAAACCTCCTTTTAATTCGACTCTAGGCTTAAGTCGACTTCCTAAAGTTGACTTAAGCCAGTATAGACCTGGAGTAGCCCTGAGTTGACAAAGTCAACTCAGGGCTCTCCAGGACTCCCCCACTGCCCTCCCTGCTGGGTGAGGGGCACGGGGGAGCCTGGCATACCCCCCCACAGGGCAGGGCAGATCCCTGCCCCTATGCCTTGCCAGGGTCCCTGTCCCCCTTTGCCCCATTGTACCCAGGTACAATGGGGTAAAGGCTGAGCCCCCTGGCACTGGGCAAGGGGTGCCCCCCTGCCACCGTGGACCTGCCAAAGGTCCCCCTAGCCCCTACAAGTCAACCTAGGCATCCAGTGTGGATGCTCTAGGTCGACTTTGTAAGTTCCCCCCTAAGTCGACTTTAAATTTAAGTGTGGACATGCTAAATCGACTTAAATTTACAAGTGTAGACATAGCCACTGAAACTCTGGCAGAGACAGAGATGGAATCCAGTTCTCCAAGGCAGGATTCAACTGCTTTAACCATAAGGCCATACTTTCTCTTTCAGTCTCTTCCATTATACACCTTTCAACCTCAGCAATAAAGAGAGTGTGTGTGTGTGTGTATATGTCCTACAGATAATCTCATTTACAACACATTCCTGATTTATAGCCTGAGTACCATCCATCCAGTGCACTGAATGAGACAGGGGTCTTTTTGAAAAAATAATATGTGATTTATGTAATTAAAGACCTTATTAAATTGAGAACTGAGTGCATAACTGTTGGGGTTTTTTTGGTCAGTGGCTGAAAATATCTGAAAAAAATTTCAGTTTGTTTTCAATTGATTTTTTTTCTCATCAAAATGAAAAAAACCAAAAACATTTAGTTTAGATAAAAATAAACATTTCAAATATCAAATTGAAAGATTTTTGAAATGACAATTTTGAAACTGTTCATTTTTTGATGTTTCTAAAATTTTGCTGTCAGTTTTTCTGGGGCTGAACTGATATGCTGAATTTGATTCATATTCACTAGTTGTTTCAGTGCCTTGAAACATCCTCTTTTTGTGGAAAATTTACTATTTACTAAGAAAAATTGCGCAGATTTAATAATAACCATCTGTCAAAGAAAAAATGCAAAACTCTTAAGTGTGATTAGCAAGCCTTTACTTAGATCTGTATACGGGAGCGCTCACGGGGAGAGGACAAAGGAAATCTCCAACCTGTGATGTAGCAACAACCACTCTTATAGAATTTAGTTCCTGTTACAGAATTTAAATACAGTTTCTGATAGGTTAAAAGGCACTCCTCCCAGCTGCACATAACTCAAGCCTTTACTAAAAACATTTGCAACGCTGCAGAAACCGTTCCCAGACAGAAAGGTGAAAACAATACAAATCCAGAAACAGGCAGAGCTCAAGGCTGAGAAAGAGACAGAGACAGCAAAATCCTTTATCAGTGCCGCCCTGCTGTAGGCTTTGACATATCAGTACTTCAACTCTGGCATTTTCTAACTTTTGAGTGCTTGACTTTACAACCTTAATGTTCTTTTAACATTTCTTTAAAAAAAGTAATTTCCTGAGTTTAAAAATCAAACCAACTGAACCTTTCTCTGAGTAATTCTATTATGTGGAACTATAGTCAACAACACATTCATTAGCAGGGTTTGAACATTTAGGTCAACAATACAGCCCTCTGCCTCATGAGCTAAGGGGCAACTGTGAGTAGCAATAAGAGGGCATGGTATGGACCAGCCACGAAAGGGTGATGAGACATGCACTTTGCCAGTGAGTTCAACAGATATTTGCTGACAGCAGAGCAATACTGAGACTCAGTAATCATGGGTCCAGTTCCAAATTTTGAGCAGTTCCAGGGCAAGGGTATTCAAAGACTCATATCTGCCCCTTTTTTGAAAGAAGCCACCCAGCAGCAAGAAAACACCACCGCCCCAAATGCAATCACCACAAATATTTTCCCAAAGGGACAGTCCCAGCCTTCTCTGAAGCAATCTTATTAATTTGCTCATCCCATTCTATCTGCCTTGCTTCTGAGTTCTCTATACAATAACTGCCAGATCACTTAACCTTTTTTACCCCATGGATGTTCTTAGGTCATGATTAATTCTAGTTTGCTGAAATTGCTTTCATTAGCAGCCAAAGTTACAAAACAGCCGTGTGAATTTTTTGCTGTCTTCCTGTGTTAGGGAAACTTGCATCTAAAGACCTTTTGGGAATAAAGCTAAGGAGATCAGCAAGTGACTTCTTTTCTGAGTGATCCTTAAAGATTTGCTTGCAAAAACTGTGAAAGAGCTCAACCTCACTCTTAAAGTTCTCACAGGTTAATTCCTTAGGGTGGCTGTTTGCTAAATTTCAAATGTGCCTCATTAGATCTCTGCTGCTGAGACTTTTCAGGTTTTTGACCATCAAAAAAGCAAAGCTTTCTCCGACTCCTTCATATTTACTGTCAGAGAAGGGGACATGGGCAATCAGGCCTAGTGATTAGAGCAAGGGTCAGTAGCCAGGATTAGGAGCCAAGGATCAGAGCCAGAGTCAGAGGTCAGCAACTGGAGTTGAGAGTCAGATCAGGGTTACTTGGAGTGAGCCAAGACAGGGACAAGGCTGGGTGGGAAGGAGGAACAGGGCTAGGAACAAGCAGGCGCAAGAGTTAATACAGCTATGGGCAAATGCATTGAGTGGGTGCCAAATTGCTGCTGCTGGGCTTAAATGCTGGTCTGCTGACTCTTTCCACCAATCAAGTGGCGTAGCCAATTAGGAAGCCTACTACAGGCTGACTGTGTTCATTAGGTTGCTTGGGGACTGGCTTTGCTGCGGGTTCTGTTTTCTGAGACTACTGTGTCCAAAATGGGGTTGAAAAACCTCGCATTCAAAGACATTTTGGGCTCTGATGATCTTTCAGTTTTTGCAAGTGAACTTAATTCTTTCCACCTTCCAGTTCATTTCTCTTTGAACAGTGTGGCTATTCCTAATGTTTCAGTTTGTGAAGCAGCAATTTCCTTACACGCAGTGAACCCAGCAGACCACAATTCTGATAAGGCATGTTGAAGTCCAACAAGTAAGCTATGAGCTATTGGAGTGTCAGGATCATTCTAGACTCTGTAATTTTTGCTCACAATGTTAAATTTTTATAAGATAGTATGCCATATTTTGGCCAAAACATGAAACAAAAACTCTGAAAGGTTTGTATGTAAGCTATGTGTAAGCTTATGTGAAATTCTGAACTTATCGAAAACATTAAGAACTTCCTCAGCTTGATTTAGTAATGGATCAATTGTCTCTACCCTTGCTGACCACCTTGTCATGCTTTAGGTTTCTGAAGGAAAACTAATATTTTTTCTAGCACTTTCTCATGACTAGTAGAGACAGGGTATACTGTCTTTGAACAATTCTGAAAAAGGGGAAACAACCATTTCAACAGCTTCTACAATAAGATTCAATGATAGGGCAGCAAAAGGGACGAAGCACGCATGCAGATTTACCTGCTGAATTTGAGCTTGAACATCTTTGTATGCTGGAACTATGTTAGCTCCATTGTTATAGCTTTGTCTCCTGCTATCAGCCATAGCTAACCCATCTTATTTTTTGGCTACTATATAATAGCATCGATAATACCGACCACGTCATGGTATTGCTATCAAAGAAATCTACAAAGCTCTTAACAAATTTCACTCCATCTTCTGAAACTTCAACATACATTAACAGGAGAGACATTTGTTCCATTTCAAGAGGTCTAAAGTGCCATCATACATAACAGAGAAGCTTTTAGCTTTCCTAAATTTGTCAAAAATAGTGTGCTATACTTTTCTTGAGAGCCTACCCAAAAATTTATTTTGAATTCTGTTTGATCAATACATTACCTTTGTGGTACTGGCTTTAAAGGCTTTCTCATGATTTTGCCACGTACTATCATAGTTAGCAAGCAGTTCAAGTAAACCCCAAAAGTTACCATTTTGAGGATTGTCTAATTTCTTCCTCGACCCACTCAAAGTTAACAGCTTTCATCTAAGTACAACAAAACACCCATGATGATACAAAATATTATGTCATGTGTTTTGCATCTGATAGCAAGGTTCCATATCTTTGTTGGTTGTGTAATCCTTTTCCAATTGTTCTGCAAATTCCATTCAGCAAAAGATTGCCTCCACATGTGCCTTTAAACATTTGTGTTGGCATAATCGCAGGCTAATGCAGAAAAAGTGTGTGAATCCAGTTTTATGGTTTTCAGAGCTGGAATTTGGCTGGAAAAGCAAACAAGCAAAACAGAAGAAGGAAGCAAGATTCAAACTTTACATCAACAAGAGCACTGCTGTGGCGAAATGTTCTGCTCTAAATTAACAATGGAACTGTTTCTACCAACAATAATATATTACTTGTGGCCAACTAGCTAGATCTGCCTTTTCAAAATCAAGGCTCTTCCCCATACTTTCAGTAACTGAACCACTTTTAGTGTCCTCATCCCTAACAGTTGCATTAGCAAGAAGCAGATGACTTTCTCTCCTGGACTCAGAGGCTTCAGGACCCAATAATTCAGTGCCAAGCTGTGAACTACAGCCAGAGACTTCAATACCCAACAAACTTGACAAACTCAAATCAACATCCTTAGTAGCTAAGGAAGGCTCAGAAGTGTGAATGGCAGAATCCTCCTTGGATTGTTCACCAGGAACATGGTATGACATTCTCCTCTGCAATCTGGACTGGTGTATCGCTGTGTCACCCCACTCCCTCACTCCTAGAGCCTGTCTTGCACTTACCTAGCTGTGTGAATCACCCACCCTTGGATTAGCTCACTTACAGTCTCCTGGACAGAGGCGGCCCTTGGCTATTGGGGGGCCCCAGGTGAAGGCCCATTGAGGGGCCCCCTATAGGCCTGAGGGGCCCCCTATAGGCCCATGCAAGCCCCCTCTGTGGCTCTGCCCCCTGCCGCCAGCACCAAGTGCTCCCCACCCTGCCACCAGCATCAGCTCCACTCCCCGCCACTGGTCCCAGCCCCAGAGGCCAGCTCCTCCTCCTGTTGCCAACCAAGGCAGACTCAGCTTTTGGGGTAGGTGAAGCAGGCAACAGAGCCCCATACTGCTTGGGGCCCTAGGCATGTGCCTGCTTTGCCTACTCCAAAGGTCACCTCTGCTTCTGGAAGTAAGCGGCTTCTATGTTAGTGAGTGAGTGCATTTGGCCAGCCACTCATGGGCTTCTGCAATAGAATGACCCCAGTCTTTATCCCCAGTCCCAGATGCAACCCTAGGAACTGCTCTCCTACAGAGTTTAAGGCTGCCCACTGAACTCCGCAAGCTCATTGCTTAGTCAATTTATCAAAGATATTCATATACACCGGTATTTTCACTCTAAATGAGGTCTCTACATACACTCAAACCACATGCACTGCTTTAGATAAAACAAACAAGTTTAAGTGCAAAAAGATTTTAAGTGATTATAAGCCAGAAGAATATGTCAGGTAAAATTAGGAAGAAATAATAAGGTAAATCACATGCTAAATGAAGCTAACCACTTCAGTAGCCTTGGAGTCGTTGATGTTATCTATCTTACCACAGGCTGGTTAATCTGCCCCCAGTAAAGTCTATCTCCCCCTCCCCCCCCAGAGACCAACATGTTTCTGCCTTTAACCCCTGTTTATTTGCTACCCGCTGGGGGTCAGGTGATGGCATTGTTTCCTCCCCTTGAGTCAAATGAGCATCATCTTATCAGATGCTCATTGTCCCTCTATGCATGCCTCAGTGAGGCATGACCTCTCACTCTGCTTTGTGGTTACCAGGGTCTAATCAAGCCACGTGAGACACATACTTGGGAATATTACGTAGCAGAGTGTCATAACCATACATCTGACATTGCAGGAAACACATTACCGTAACGGTAGTGTTCAGTATGGCATGAGCATTCCAAAAGCACCCGACATGACATACTTTGAATTGGATAAAGCACAGGAACACTATAAAGGTGAAATGAATGATACATAGATCACACCGTAAGGGTGTGTATGGGGCAAAGGGTGTCACATAGGGTCAAACGTTGCATATTTCAAGAAACTTTGTAGACCACATGTGCATCTATGATTGTTTTCCCTCACAGGCCTCCTGCAGCTTGTGGTTTTGAGCAGCACTCATGTGCTTATGGTATTCATGACAAAAAATCATAGTTGGCTATGAGACCACCAAACTTTTCACAAATTAATTGTTAGGTTTGGAATGACTTGGGGGGGGGGGGCAAAAGATTTAACTAATATTTTTGTGAAGCTGTGAAAGAAATCAGGTGAAAAGTCATATTAACAGTGAAACTCAGAGCTATATCAGGTGAAACTAGTGAGCCAGCACTCATATACAGATAAAGTCAATCAAGGTGAAATGAAGGAGGCAAGTGCAGAGAAGGTTAGGGGCCCACAACAGAAGAAAACAGTGAGAAGTATAAAAACAAAAAAAAACCAAAAAATGGCTCCCAGTCGTAGCACCCCCCCAGTTGTCCTTGCCTGCCCCTACAACTCCTCACACCCTTGCAAATGTCAGGCAGCTTCTTCCTTCATTTTTTTATGCTGCCTGGACACCAGTAAGGTGAGTATTGAATATACTGGACAATCTTTTCCTGCTTGCAATCTGAGTCCAGCAATGGCCCCCAGCAATCAAGAAATACCCTTTGTAGGAAATCCCTTGCACAGCTCCAGGCTGAAGCATATTCAGTAACTTTCGAGCGGTGGAGCATGTGTACCAGAGAGAGAATATTTTTGGCAGATTCAGCTATGAAACTCTAACCAATCTTTGTGAGAATGTGTCAATGATAATTTTTCAGAGGCTTATAAATCAGCTAAATTTGAATGAATGAATTTTGGGATGAATTTTCATATTCCTTTGCCCCAGGCAACCCCTCCGGGCCATTGAATTATCAAGACCCTGCTCCAAAGCATGGAAGTGTTTGAGCATCTCAGTAAAAGTGTGGTTGTATGAATTTTTAACATTGGCAAAACAATGTATTGTTCTTGGAAACAGCTGACTCATTTTTGTTGAAATGGAGAAAAAAAACCAAAAACACTGAGACAGACATCTGGCAAGGCAAATTTCAGACCAAACAGTTAAAATTTGGCAAAGCTATGAGCAGCTGTAAGCAGGATCTTTTAATGGAAAGTATTAGGCAACTTTAATTAAAAGTAATGCTAACAAGATTATCTGTACATCAGAAAAGGAAAATACATGGTTCTGCTTTATAATAAGATTTCATAAATATAACACCAAGTAATAAAATAATATTCAGGCAGAAGTGAAATCATAAGGACACATAATAGCAAATGTAAAGATTTTATTGCTGTGATAAATATTGAACTTTTAAAATATTATTGGCTTTTTATTGCCATCACTTACCTGGTATATATCTCTGATTTTTACTTTCTGTACTTTAAACTAGTGAGCTATGCAGCTATTTCCTTCAAAGTGAGAAACGTTAGTAAAAATATTGTACATTTTTTCAATGTGGACATCCTCCCAGGAGTGATATGACAGCAGAAAGAGCAACTCACTTGTACAATGCTCTTCTATTAGAGATATGGGGCTGAAGGGGACCTTAAGAGATCAAGTCCATCCTCCCCATGTTGTGGCCAGACCTAGACTGTTCCTGACAGATGTTCGCTTAATCTCTTCTTGAAGACTTCTAGTGATGAGGATTCCACAACCTCCCTGGGTAACATATTCCAGTGCTTAACAATCCTTTTAGTTTAAAAGTTTTTCTTAATATTTAACTTAACTCTCCCTTGTTGCAGATTAAGCCCTTTGGCTATGTCTACACATGAAAAGTTAGGTCGACTTTATGAAGTCAACTTAAAGTTGACCTTATTAAGTCAACTTAACAAAAGTTGACTTAACTTTTCAAGTGTAGACGTGGCCTGTTTTTGGATTTAAGGATTTAATAAGCTCCATCAAAGTGTTAATCCCCCATCTCCACTGGTTTAAGTAGACTTAAGCGCTAGTTCAAATTAAAACAAGGTGTTATTAATTCAAGCTAACTTTTCCTTAATTCGATTTAAGGAGCAGTTTAAGTCAATTTAAGGAAAGCCCAGTGTAGATGCGGAGTAAATTAAGTCGACTTAATTTCTAAGTGTAGATGCACACTTCTTGTCCTACCTTCAGTGGGCATAAGGAGGACAGTGATCAATTGTTTTCCATACGAAGCCCTTGAGATATTGGAAGACTGATATAGGTTCACAACTCAGTTTTCTTTTCTCAAGACTAAACATATTCAGTTTTTTAAATCTTTCCTCACAGATCAGGTTTTCTAAATCTTGTATCATGTTTGTTGCTCTTCCTCGAGTCTCTCCATATGTTCACATCTTTTTTAAAGAGTGGCATTCAGAACTGGACATAATACTCTCTCTGGAGCCTCACATGTTCTGAGAATATGTTGGGGGGAAATAAACTTTTAGATTTTGGAATCAAGAAGGGAGCCCCCTAACCTATTCTTAACCAGGGTGCTGTGTGGCCTTATTACGTGACTACTGTCAAAAAAGGAAATTGTATTGCTTTGCCATGATTGGTTCTTGATGATTCTATGATGGCTGCTCCTTATTATCCTATTACCATTTAGAGTCTTACAAACTGATTAATAATTTGTTCCAATATCTATGCAGGTACCCAAGTTAGGCTGCCTTCCCTGGGTGCTCTTGTTTCCCCTTTTAAAAAGCAGGTGTTATGTTTGTCCTTCTCCTTTCCTCTGGGGCATCACTTGTCCTACTTAAATATTCTTTAATGTGTTCTTCCCCTATTCTGTCTTGTATTTCTTAATTGTGTTAAGCATCTGGTCACAAATTTGCAGTGAAAACTGAAAGCAAATAAGCATGAAACACACAAGCCTACTTGATGGTGTTCACTATTAGACCTCCTTCCCCACTAAGAAGTAGAACTATGCTTTCCTTCATCTTTCTGTTGCTCCTAGTCTGTTTATAGACCCCTGTAGCACCTTTTAAGTCTCTTGCTGGTGTCAACTCATTTTGTACCTTTGCCTTTCTGATTTTATCCTTATATGCTTTTTTTTTTTTTTGTATTCTTCTTTAGCAATTTGTCCATGTTTCCATTTTTTTTGTTGGTTTTCTCTTTGATTTTCAGGTAATTTAAGAATTCCTGCTGGATCTTTTTAGTCTTTCAGTCTTTCCTCCACACTGGGAGAGTTTGCTGCTTTGCCTTTTGCTATTGTCTCTTTGAAAAACTGCCCGTTACCTAAACTCCTTTTTTCTGTTGACCTTCTTCCCATGGGACCTTACCTATCACTTCTTTGAGTTTGTTAAATTATATTTTTTTGAACTCCACTGCCCTTTTTCTGCTGCCCCACTGTATTTAACCACGCCTATTGTAACTGGGGATACTGCTGTCAGAATGGTTCAAAAGATCAGGGCAAACCTGAGCCTACCACTATACACAGAATTCTTTGACTACCCAAGAGAATGCTTGTCATCAAGGCACTTGATGTGTGCCCACTTGTCTTGGCTAGATTTCTCTGTGATGTTGATGTGGCCTGAAGAATGACCTGCAGCTGATGTTAGAAACCCGCCTCCTCTAACTGACCCAAAGCTCTAACTGGCTTTGTTTTGCCAAGCTACTCATGCGCCATTGTGAACCAATTTTGAATGGGATGGGGTCAGTGTGCAACTAGCCTTCACATCTGGGGCCAATGGAAGGACCCCATGTGTGACTGTGGCCAAAGACAGGCAGTGTCTCACATTATTTTACCCTCTGACTAGATTTGGTGGTGGTCCAAGTACTCTGCTCTTCGCTGATGAGGCTGCCACAAATTGGCTGGGCAAGCTTTACTTCTGATAAGATTCTGCAGCCTTCGCTCCTTTTCCTTAGAATCATAAAATATATTATTTCATTGCCACTGTCACTCTATTCCCATCCATCTTCAGATTCACAGCCAATTCCTTCCTGTTAATCAGAAGCCAGGTCTAAAATAACTGTGCTGTACTGATTACCTCTTCCCCCTCTTGAAACAAGACATCCCCAACACATTCCAAGAACTTACAGGACATTTTGTATTTTATGGTAGTACTTGTTCCTAGTTGTCTAGGTAGTTAAAGTCCCCTATTATTACCAAGTTTTGTGTTTTGGATAGTTCTGCTATTTGTTCTAGAAATGCCTCATCTGTATCTTTCTCTTGTTTTGATGGTCTATAGTAGACCCCTGCCATGACATCACTCCTGTTTTTCCCCCTGTTCCCTCAAGTGAATGATTACTACTATCATTTACTCTTTCTATTACAGTTGCACCCAAAGTATTCAATCAGAAGCAGTACTTATTGCACTAAGTACTAAGGAAACACCTTTGCCAACACAGTTTTTGCTCCAGAGATCTTAGACATCGAGAAAAAGAATGAATGTCAAAAATCAAGGCTGTGGTGGGATGTTTGCCCTTCACTGGCTAGGAAAGAGTTAGGAGGCTGTGCAAAAGCTACCAATAGGAAGTGGCTGCATGGCAGCCAATCAGGGCCCAGGAGGCCAGTATAAAAGGGAGCTGCAAAGCAGAGCAAGGGGAATGACTCCCAGGAGCCTGAAGAGGGAGGACTGTCAGCACCCTGAAGGGCAGAAAAGTTACTGGGGCTGTGGGAAGGTGGCCTAGGGAAATCCACTGAAGAGTACTTGGGCGGAGACTCAGTGGAAAGCTGCCACAGACACAGGGTCCCTGATCTGTGACCTGGATTCCTGCTTCCCTCTCCCTTCCATTGCCATAGGAGTGGTGTCAGGACTATGGTGGCCATGGTGGGAAGTTACTAGAAGGGACTGCAGAATCCTCCTGGGGGAAGACATTGATTAGAACTCAGCTGGAGCTCTGAACAATGAGAATGAGGGCCCAGTGGAGACAGGGTGGAGGGTGAGACATTGCAGAGAGGAGCGACTGGCTGGCTGAGAGCTAATTCCCCAGATAGCCAGTAGTAGGTACTAAGGTGAGGAGTTGAACCCTGTTACAAAGGCATGTTTTTCTTGAAAGTGGCTGGATTTATGCTGCTACCTTTCTTCCTACAATCATAAATAATCTTTTTTGTGGCCTTGATCCTCCATCCACTGAGATTAAGGGAAGTTTTGTCATGAGCTTCAGTGAATACAGGTTCAGGTCCATATTCTTAGTGATGATAAACACTAAACACTCAGCTCTACAAGTTTCTCCAGACTGTAGCAAATGTAAATTTCTGGATCAAATATATTTTTTCCTTTCAAATTTAAAACAAACTTATGTTCCCAAACCTCCCCAAACGTATGTTTGTGTCTTGAATGGTAACAAGAAAAGAGCATGTTGCATTTGGAGAAGATGGCTACAACTGAGAAGAAAGAATGAATGAAATGACACTTAGCCACTACTAGCACTAAGCCATATGAGTAGATCTCTACTGCTTGATGCAATAGTGAGAAACACTCATTCTGTGAGGGTGCCTTTCATTTTAACAATGAAAGAAGATTAAATTTATGTATTCACACAGGCAAAGCAAAAATATGTTATTCCTAGTCACATTTATAAATATCTACATATCACATAAGCCTGTGGGTGAGTTTACAAAGTGGAAAACCCAATTAATATGAAGAAAAGTCCTATTTTCAATAGGTAGCATTAATAGACAGTCCTTCAGCTTCCAGAACTGATCCCAGCAGCAGTAATAACATAATAGAAAAGAGCACTGAAGAGTATCATCCTCAACTCATACCTAGAAGGGATTCCTTTTATAAATTCATAGATTTTAAGGTCAGAAGGGACCAATATGAGCATCTAGTCTAACTTCCTGCACATTGCAGGACACAGAACCTCCCGCCCCCTCCTGCAATAGACACCTAACCTATGACTGAGTCACTGAAGTCCCCAGATCATGGTTTAAAGACTTCAAGGTACAGAGAAACCATCAGCAAGAGATCTATACCTTGCACTACAGGGGAAGGCGAAAAACACCAGGACCCCTGCCAATCTGCTGTGGGGGAAAATCCCCTCCTGACCCCAGATATCTGACAGCTAATCCCTGAGCATGTGGGCAAGACTCACCAGCTGGACACCCAGAAAAGAATTCTCTGCTCCAACTCAGGACCCACTCTATCTAACATCTCATCACAGGCCATTGTCATATTCACCACTAGTCATCAAA
The DNA here is from genome assembly GCA_007922175.1 of Pelusios castaneus. Lineage (NCBI taxonomy): Eukaryota > Metazoa > Chordata > Testudines > Pelomedusidae > Pelusios > Pelusios castaneus. Next base: position 27,380,890 of record ML685769.1, on the reverse strand, counting down.
GATCAATTAATTGCCAAATTAGGTTGCCCCATCATGCCATCCCCTCCTCATATCCCACTCACTTTTAGGTAAGTGACTAAATGAACAGTTGAGCCTTGTATCTGGCCCTAAATAGCAACATTGTTGGATTCCATTGGACCAACAAGAATTTGCAGAAACCTTTGAGTGTATGCTACTTCCATTTTCTCTCAGTGCAAATCTAGGGACTATCAACAGGAGCACTTTTACTGATCATCCCACTTGGGGTGATTTTGAAGGAGAAATGTGTTGAAGTCCAAGTTTGCATGGCTGCGTCTACACTGGTAAATTAAGTTGACTTAAGCTTGCTTAAGTAGACTTAATTTACCCTGCGTCTACACTACAGTTTCCTTAAGTCGACTTAAGCAGCTTGCTTAAGTCGACTTAATGAAAATTAAGTCGACTTTATAAAACCTGCTTTTGAGTAGACCTAAGGCTTAAGTCGACTCCCTAGAGTCAACTTAAGCCAGTGTAGCCATGGGGTAGCCCTAAGTTGACTTAGGGCTACCCCAGAGCTACACCAATGCCCTCCCTGCCGGGGGGGGGCACAGGGGTAGTCTGGTATGCCCCTCCACCTGGCAGGGCAGAGCCCTGCCCACCCTTCCCCTATGCCCTGCCAGGGTCCCTGACCCCCTTTGCCCCATTGTTTCTAGGTACAATGGGGAAAAGGCTGAGCCCCCTGGCATTGGGTAAGGGGTGCCCTCCCTGCCCCCATGGACCTGCCCTAGGTCCCCCTAACCGCACAAAGTCGACCTAGAGCATCCAGTGTGGACACTTTAGGTCGACTTTTTAAGTTCCCCTTTAAGTTGACTTTATTTTTAAGTGGGGACACACTAAGTCAACTTAACTAAGTCGACTTAAAGTTGACTTAGTTAAAGTCGACTTAAAATTACAAGTGTAGACATAGCCCATGGGATGAACTCATGTGTGGCAAAAGCGCAATATTAGCCAATAAGGCAGGGATGCACAATGCTTCTATAATTGTAAACAATCCCAATTTAGCTGGAATTGTCTCAAGTTGTTGAATTTGTTCTGGATGTTTTCAGAAGGGAAACAAGGGGATGTGGAGAGATGGTGAGTACAAAGGAAGGGATAAGAAGAATTAGAGTATGTACAGTGGGAGAAGGCAGAGGGAGAACAAAGGGTACAGTGGGGTTGATGATGGGGACCCTGGGGGGGAATACTAGTAGATGCTATATGAGAAGTACAGAGGAGTACAAAGGAGAGATGGGAGGGAGTTGAGAAAGAATTGAAATAGTCAAGTGACAGTTTTTCAGATAAGCTAAGGGTGTGGGAACCTGGTGCCCTTCATCCACCTGCGTGGTCTGTTGTAGAAGAGACTTCTTACATTCAGAATATAAAACTTACTTCAGTATTGCCTCCACAGAACCCCTCTGTAAATTACTGTATTAATTTAGATGGAATAAATGGGCTAAAAGTGTTAACGTTAGCTAGTCTCTGCCCAACATTAGACAGTGTTATACAAGTTATACAAGGAACTATGATATAATTGGAATAACAGAAACATGGTGGGATAACAAGCATGACTGGAACACTGCCATAGATGGATATAAATTGTTCAGGAAGGACAGGCAGGGAAGAAGGGGGGGGGGGAGGAGTAGCACTATATGTAAAAGAGCTGTATGATTGCTCGGAGCTCCACTATGAAAGCGGAAACAAGCTGGTTGAAAGTCTGTGGGTTAAGTTTAGGGGAGAATGCAACATGGGGGATGTTGTGGTGGGTGTCTGCTACAGACCGCCAGACCAGAAGGAGGAGGTGGATGAGGCATTCTATGGACAACTAACAGAAGTTTCCAGATCATCGCAGGCCCTGGTTCTTATGGGTGACTTCAATTATCCTGACATCTGCTGGGAAGATAATACAGCAGTGCACAGGCAATCCAGGAAGTTTTTGGAAAATATTGAGGACAACTTCCTGGTACAAGTGCTGGAGGAACCAACAAGGGGCCTTGCACCTCTAGACCTATTGCTCACAAACAGAGAAGAATTGATCGGGGAAGTAGAAGTAAATGGCAACCTGGGCAGCAGCGACCATGAGATGGTAGAGTTCAGGATCCCGATCAATGGAAGGAAGGAAAGAAGCAGAACACACACCCTGGACTTCAGAAAAGCAGATTTTGGCCCCCTTAGGGAGCTGATGGGGAGGAGCCCTTGGGAGGCTGATCTGAAGGGGAAAGGTGTCCAAGACAGCTGGCTGTATTTTAAAGAAACCCTGTTAAAGGCACAGGAAGATAACATTCCGATGTGCAGAAAGAACAGCAAATGTGGATGGTGACCAGCGTGGCTTAGCAGGGAACTCTGCGGGGAGATGAAACATAAAAGGGAGGCTCACAAGAAGTGGAAGCTTGGACAGATGACGAGGGAGGCATATAAAGATATTGCTTGGGACTGCAGGGATAAAATCAGAAAGGCCAAAGGACAATTGGAGTTGCAGCTACAAGAGATGTGAAGGATAACAGAAAGGGGTTTTATAAGTATATCAGGAAGAAGAAAATGATCAGGGGTGGTGTAGGTCCCTTACTGAATGGGGCAGGCATCCTCATGGTGGATGATGCGGAAAAGGCTGAAGTACTCAATGCTTTTTTTACTTCAGTCTTCACAGGGAGGGCCAGCTCCCAGGCTACTACACGGGGTAACGCAGAATTGAGAGAAGAGCGGCCCTTGGTGATGGAAAGTCAGGTTGGGGAACACTTAAAGAAATTGGATGAGCACAAGTCCATGGGGCCAGATGAACTGCATCCGAGGGTGCTGAGGGAGTTGGCTGAAGTTATTGCAGAGCCGCTGGCCATTATCTTTGAGAACTCGTGGCGAACGGGGGAGGTCCCAGAGGATTGGAAAAAGGCAAATATAGTACCTATCTTTAAGAAAGGGAAAAAGGAGGCTCTGGGGAACTACAGTCTGGTCAGCCTCACCTCAATCCCTGGCAAAATCATGGAGCAGGTCCTCAAAGAATCCATCCTGAAACATTTGGAGGCAAATAGAGTGATCAGGAACAGTCGACATGGATTCACCAAGGGCAAATCGTGCCTGACCAACCTGATTTCCTTCTATGATGAGATGACTGGATTTGTGGATGTGGGAAGAGCCGTTGACGTAGTATACCTTGACTTTAGCAAGGCTTTTGATACGGTTTCCCAGAGCATTCTCATCGGCAAGTTAAGGAAGTATGGGTTGGACAAGTGGATCGTAAGGTGGATCGAAAACTGGCTAGATCGACGGGCTCAGCGGGTAGGAATCAATGGCTCGATGTCTGGTTGGCAACCGGTAATGAGTGGAGTGCCCCAGGGGTCGGTCCTGGGGCCGGTTCTATTCAACATCTTCATTAATGATCTTGATGATGGAATAGACTGCGTGCTTAGTAAGTTCGTGGGTGACACCAAGTTGAGGGGAATGGTAGATACTCTGGAGGGCAGGGACAGGATCCAGGGAGACTTGGACAAATTGGAACACTGGGCCAAAAGAAACCTCATGAGGGTCAACAAAGACAAGTGCAAAGTCCTGCACTTAGGATGAAAAAATCCCATGCACTGCTACAGGCTGGGGACCAATCGGCTAAGTAGCAGTGCTGTAGAAAAGGACCTGGGGGTTATGGTGGACGGGAAGATGAATATGAGCCAACAGTGTGCTCTTGTTGCCAAAACGGCCAATGACATATTAGGCTGCATCAGTAGGAGTATTGCCAGCAGATCGAAGGATGTGATAATTCCCCTCTATTTGACATTGGTCAGGCCGCATCTGGAATACTGTGTCCAGTTTTAGGCTCCCCACTACAGAAAGGATGTGAACCAATTAGAAAGAGTCTAGTGGAGGGCAATGAAAATGATTAGGGGGCTGCGGAACATGACTTATGAGGAGAGACTGAAGGAACTAGGATTATTTAGTCTACAGAAGAGAAGACTGAGGGGAGATTTGATAGCAACCTTCAACTACTTGAAGGGGTGCTCCAAAGAGGAGGGAGCTAGGCTGTTCTCGATGGTAACAGAGGACAGAACAAGGAGCAATGGTTTCAAATTACCGCTGGGGAGGTCAAGGTTGGATATTAGGAAAAACTTTCTCACTAGGAGGGTGGTGAAGCATTGGAATGGGCTACCTAGGGAGGTGGTAGAATCTCCATCTTTGGAGATTTTTAAGGCTCGGTTAGACAAAACCCTGGCTGGGGTGATTTAGTGGGAGTGGTCCTGCTTTTTAGCAGGAGGTTGGACTAGATGACCTCGTGAGGTCCCTTCCAACCCTATTATTCTATGATTCTATTATTCTATAAGTTCCAGGGGTTGGTATACAGAAATCTCAGCCTGCTTAGCACCATGGCAAACCCACTATTAATGCTCTTTTAAAAACTTTTATTAAACATATAGAAAAGGAAGAACAGTTATACCACTTGAAAGGCAAAATATTAAATAAGGCTGTCATTTTAACACCATTACTTGTGCCCTTTCGCTATAGCTAGAGAAAGTTTTAGAAGGAAATTCCCGCCCTGCCGCCACCCTTGTCTGACCATCTTATAGATGGTGTTAAAGATGGTAATAAATTTCCATTTGGGGAAAAGAAAGGAAGATAGCTGAGATAGGCTGGAGCTGCTGCTCTTTCTGTTAAACTCAGGTTTAGAAGGGAAAGCTCCCTTGTTTGACAGTCTCTTAAATGATATCAAAGACAATAATGACCATTATCCCAGGTTGTGTGTGGGATTCAACTAAAACAAGTAGAGGTGGTGATGTCATCTGGCCACTCTCTCTGGCCTGATCTTATCAGGAAATCTTTCAAAATCAGGATGACAGTTCAGGGTCCCAGGACAAGGTAGGGGTGGCAGCCATGATGGTGAAGTTTGCTCCAGTAGCCTTTGTATATTTGTCCATCTGTTCTTTCCAAAGTCTTTCTTTAAGGACCTGCACAGGGGATTGTGGGTGCAGTAGCCAACTGCTCATTAATTTATTTATCAATTAGTCTTAATTAACAACACACCAATTTTGATTCATTAATTTCTTGTTCTTCATCTTCTGTTTTTCCCAAGCATGGTTTCAGCATCGTCCTTGAATCATATCAACTTGGCCTCATTGTTTAGACTCAATTACTTTTTCGTGTCTAGTTTTCTTGCACCTGTTTATAACACTTTTTATTGAAACCAACTTGACCTACTTTTCAGAGCTAGTTCTTTTTAATGTTTGTTATATAGATTATTGTGACATCTTATAAACTTTTACATACTCCTTACAGTAGAGTTCCCAATTAGGGTAAGTGTGTACATCCAATTACCACAACATAATGCATGCCCCTGCCTCATTGTGGGAATATAAGTGCATGCCTCTCTGTTATACCATTAGTTTTAGAATGGTGAAAAAGCTGCACTCTGTAACAGTTCCTCAATTCCTCTTGTACTCAGGCAAGACATTCTTTAAAGTAGAGGGTGCCAGAGTGGGTCTCCAGAAGCAATAAATTGAGAAGACAAAAATTATTTCACTAAATAACCTCTTTATCTCTTCTATGTATGTCACCACCTCTAGATTGGGAGAGGGAGAGATTAGCTAGCAGTGATAAAAACTCTGAAGAAAGGCTGAGCAATGTTACTAATTGAATATATTATGAAATGACAGACCCTGCTGTTGTGACTGTGGGATCCAAATGGATCTGGACATAGTAATGAGGTAATAATGTTTTGCAAATGTATCCACTGAGCTCCAGGCAGAAGACTCGCAAATTTCAGCAATCTGCATTTGACAAATAGATGCTTCAGAAATTGCTGCCCTCTCCCCACCTAGCAGAAAGGGTTTTAAGTCTTTTTTGGAAAGCATGAGGCATGTAGCCTGTGTTAACCCAGAATTTGTTCCCTTTACATCACTTCTGGACTGCAGCGGGCTGGCTCTTAGCTTTTCACAAAAAGCCACAAACAAACTGTGGATTTCTCAAAGACATTTATCTGGTCACAGAAATAGCATGTAGTGCCTTTAACATGTAATGTAATTCACCATTAGGGACTACAAGTCTTAAACTCTGGTTTACCGGTCCAATTCTGACACTAACTGTAAAGCAAATGGAAGGCTTTGTGATGGTGGAGCATGACTGGTCGGTTGGGGGGGGGGCGACAAATTTCCTCTCTGCCAGATTATGTAGTAAACAAAGTAATCAAGTTAGTAAAATTGTTAGTGTTAAGTAGTTTGTAGATTTTTGATAGTAGCAATCAACAACCCAGCAGACAGTGTATGTGACATGGGGAGGGCCTGTTCATCCCTCCCTGTGAGTGAAGGGCTATAACAATAGCTCATTCCCAGGCCTGAATCAGACTTCACTGCAGGATCTTGGGAAGAGAGTCTTCAGACAACAGATTCCCTGGCTGAAGCCCGTGGTCACAAAGGGGTCCCTGACTGTTGATGGGGTTCTAAGCCTGTATATATTACTTTGTTTTTAACTCTTGGCACATCACTTTATCTGGGTATTAGTTAAGTAATCTGTTAGTCAATAAACCAAGTTTTACCTGCTATTTGCATCTCGGTGACTGTTGCTGCTGAATCCTCGAACCTCGTCCCCCTGGGGAGGGGAATATATCACTAACTAACAGGTTATTAGATGGCAGATTGGCCCTTACGAGGAGCTAACAAGCCCTGTAGACCAGAGTTTAAGTCCTGTAATCCAACTGGCAGAATGTTGGGTGTCCTGACTAGTTCACAGCTTCGATAGGACATTCTCCATGCCAGGGGTTGGCAAATTTTGCCAGCCTCTGTGCCAGCCCTGCCCCCCCAACCTTCAGTAGGTGCTGGGGGTGGGGCCAGGAGCCACAGCGTGCGTGCAGCTCTTGCGTCCCCAGGCCCCACTGGGGGCAGGGCCAGCAGGGGGGAGCCTCTGTGGCATTGCAGGGCCAAGAACCCTGTGTGCTGCTGTTAATAGGAGTGTGTGCCAGGGGTTGCCAACCTCTGCTCCATGCAGTTGGGTTTTTTCTTGCTTTGGTTTGTCTCTGATGTGCTGGTCTATGTCCTGTTGCTAATCTCCGGTAACCTGATGCTGTCTGTGTTTTGATACCTCACTCTTTGTTTGCCCTCTGGACTGTCTTGGACTCTCACCCTTGGTATTCAACTTGGCCTTATTCCTGCTCTGACTGCTAAGTGAGACTGCCCACATCCCAGTCATAATACCTAGAAATGAGCAAAAGTGTGTTGGTAGGCATGCACACAGCTGGAAGACAGTCCCATGAAATTATCTCCCCATCTGCTAAACTTGTCTCAGTTCTCTTCCTGTTGGGTCAGTTGGGAGTTTGCTACTCCCCAGGGCATTACTTCACTGCAAATCTGCAAAGACTTTGGAGAATAAGATAATGCTGACCATGTCTTTCCCTTCTGTGCACCAACACCCTCCTCTGCAGAGTTTTGGGACAGGGTCTGGCAGGGGCTGTGGCAGGATAGTTACTGTGAGGAAAGGAAGCTTGGGAACGGGGGGGGGGGGGGGGGGGGGGGTAGTATAGAGAGACAGCCTGTTTGCTGATTACCCAGCTCCCTAGAGATGTGCTGAGAGCCACAGTTTCAGTGCAAGAGTCTGTCCGTCTGCCCTTTCTGTTGGGAAAATGAAGCTTTAAGTGGGATAAGAAAAGATACAGATGTAGTGATGATAAATGCACGTCGTTGGGAAGCAGGAGGAGACATTTGAAGTTAGAAAGGTTCCCTTTCCGGAATGGGGAGGAGGTTGCTCACAGGTGAGATTAGTGAGCTCTTTGGTGCTGGTGTTTGGTGAGAACAGTGAGTGGACAGCTGGGCTGTAGGTGGAAGAAGGTTGAATGAGGCACACAGGACAATGGGATAATATCCCTTTTTAACTGGGAAGGGGAGAACAGAAGGATGCTGTCTCAGATACAAGGTGCTATAATAATAGCTCAATATAGTCAAACTGCAGCACAAGATGATTGTGTTTCTAGATAGGAGCTATTAGCTATTGTTAAGGTGATTGATCACTTCCATTATTTTATAGAAGGAGTTTCACAATCAGAGCTAATCATGGTGCATTACAGAGCCACTGCCTACTTAAATGTTGAAATCCAAAGACAGAAATTGTTAGATGATTACAAAAATTGCAAGACTGTCATTTCCATATTGAACATGGACAGGGCAAAAAATCATAACAGATGTACTATCTGAATACCTTATACTGGGAGAAAAATACTAGTAAACGCTGCATTCAGCATGAGGAAAGGGAAACAATTGAGAAAACTGTTCTGTTTAAATATATAAGGATCCTATAGTAGGGGTGGCCAAACAGTAGCTTGTAGAACCCCCCTGCCTCTCCACCCCCATTTTCCACCTACCAGACTGGGGTCTGGTGCTTGAGATAGAGGTTTCTGCCCAGTGGGGAGGAAGGTCTTGGGGCTTCTGCTCTGCAGGGCACACCTGCTGGGGCTTCCACCCCATGTTAGGATGAGGGGGCTAAAGGATTCTGCTCTGTGGGGAGGGGGTCCTCAGGGCTTCTGCCCTGCATGAGGTGCCTGTTGAGGCTTGGGGCTTCAACAGGAGCCTGGGCTGGTGCACACCAGAGGGCAGAAACCCAGAGCTTCACCACCTTGCTTCAGGGCTGAAGCACCAAGCCTCAGCTCTTGAACATTTGAAGACTGTTGAATGTGGCTGGGAGGGTCAGTAAATTTGGCCACCCCTATTCTTTAGTTTTCAGAATCTGTGGTATCTCTCTGTATAGGTTGTATACACTCCTGACTAATAGAAAGGTGCTCTAGGTTTTCAGTGCATAAAATCCTGAATGAGGTTTTTTTCCCCCCTGCAAATGTTTTCAAAACTTAGATTGATAACTTCAGATGCAAAGGCAGATAGGCCCAGAGTTGGAAAGGTATTTAGGCATTGCTCTGCTGAGCATTATAAAGCCTAAGTGAGACCGCCAAGTCCCATTTTCAAAAGTGGTATAGGCACTTGGGAACATTTAATGCTGAATGATTTAGCTGTCTAAGTCACTTTGGCCCAGATCCGCAAAGATACTTAGGTACTTAACTCTTATTTAAAGTATCTAGGCTCTAGGCCTTGTAACTGACTGAAGCAATGTTAAATATCTTTAAAAATCTGGGCCGTAGCCTCCTGGACTTTCCATAAGGACATCTGAATGAGAGTCTCATACTAAATACTATCCTGCAGCTATTGGGCATGCCGGAAGATAGGGCACAGAGGAGCCCTTTACCTCCCTTGTACATATGTGCCGAAGACAGCCAGCATGTTGGGGCTTTTCTTTTTGACTGAAAGAGGAAACAGTGCCTCCAATTGAGGCTATGATTAGCCCCCAATATATATAATAGCACCTGGGAATCAAGACTGAGGAGTGCGCTTCTGGAAGGTGCTCCCAGATAATTGTCAAGAGAGCTAAGAGCATGAACAGAATAGAGTAGAAAAGCATTAATGCTGATAAATGTAAAGAAATGCACATTGGAAAACATAATCCCAACTCTACACATAAAATGATGGGTCTAAATTAGCTGTTACTACTCAAGAAAGAGATCTTGGGGTCAATGTGGATAGTTCTCTGAAAACATCCACTCAATCTTCAGGGGCAGTCAAAAAAGCTAACAGAATGTTGGGAATCATTAGGAAAAGGATAGATAAGAAGACAGAAAATATCATACCTCTATATGAATCTATGGTATGCCCACATCTTGAAGACTGCATGCAGATCTGGTTGCCCATCTCTAAAAAGGCATATTGGACCTGAAAAAGATCTAGAAAAGGGCAACAAAAAGATTAGGGGTATGGAAAAGCTTCCCTATGAAGAGAGATTAATAAGGTAGGGACTTGTCAGCTTGGAAAAGTGACAACAAGTAGCGGATTTGAGAGAAATCTATAAAATTATGATTTGTGTAGAGAAAGTAAGTAAGGAAGTGTTATTTACTCTTTCTCATAATACAAGAAATAGGGGTCACCAAATGAAATTAATAGGGAACAGGTTTAAAATGAATAAACGGAAGTATTTCTTCACACAATGCATAGTCAACTTGTGGAATCCTTGCCAGAGAATGTTATGAAGGCCAAGACCACTATAAGAGTGTTCAAAAAAAGCCTAGATAAGTTCATGGAGGATAGGTCCATCAATAGTTAGTAGCCAGAGGACAGGGATTGCTGTTTGTTAGAAGCTGGGAATAGCTGAAGAGCTGGATCACTTGATTATTGCTTGTTCTGGTCATTCCTTCTGAAGCACCAGGCATTGGCCACTGTCATGAGACAGGTTACTGGGCTAGATGGACCATCGGTCTTGACCCAGTGTGGCCATTCTTATGTTCTAATGAAAATGATCGAGAGATGCAAGCTTTAATTAAAACTGTTGAAAGTTCTTTAAAGATGAATGGTGTTATATTAGTTCTGTTACTACAATCAATTATATAACACACTAGTTATGTTCAAAATCATGTCTCCCTCTTGTGTGTGGCTCACATGGGGAGAAGAGCCTGTTCCTACCACTAGCTAATGAGGAATTATTCCTTTATATCAATATATCAAAGGCCTTACCCAAAGAATGCCTTCTTTGTCACTTCTCTACTTGCTCTGTTTCCTCCTGCACTTCCCCCTTCCCACCCACTGCTGGTCCAAGGAGACACTGACAGTGTTTGTGTAGTTTGGCTATAACATACCTGCTTTTGTAGCGACATCACCACCATGTTTATACCTGCATAGGACACTTTTTTGGTCTGACTGGCTTTCAGTAGAAATCCACATGCCTGTCATGCCTGAAAAACTCTAACTTGTCAGTTATTTCCTTTCTTCCCATATGGCATGGGTGACCCTCTAGCCAGAATTTAATCCATTCAAGTCATTGAATAGAATTCAGGCCCAGATCCTCAAAGAGATTTAGGTATCTAACTCCTACTGATTTGGATCTTAGTGCTTTGATGCTAAATTAACAGACATGATCAAATGAATTTGGGCCTGCTGTCTGTTTATCTTGGGCGATGATGATTATACAATGGAAAGTGTGTAGCAACTGGTCAGCCAGATCTGCAGATTTCAAATGGCTGGTTACCTCCCTGCACAGACGAGAAAACATCCTTGAACTCTTCCAGCATGTACAGACTATATTTGCAAATTAGATTTATACTGGTAGATTTTTGTTTCCTTTCCTTTTCCCCTTGTCTAAGTTAATATGCATAGCTATAAATGGAGAAAATATGCTTCTGTGCTGGCTTTGTGAAGATCATCTTGAAGGATACAAATGAATGTACATATTGATGGAGCAATCTGTGCTTTTATTGACATCTTGCTACATCTCACTGGATTCCTAGTACATAGAATAAGCTGTAACTATTTTGTTATGAAGAGTGCTGCAAAATGTCTTTCCCCCACAAGTTCTAACAAGGCTTGAATGGCTTAAACATATTGTTGTCAGTGAATGCAATAGCTATAATATCTACTACTTGTTTATAAATATGATCAAGGATCTAAAGACTGATGCTGAGATAGATACAAAACATAGGCATAGAAGACTTCTTTTACAGGGAGCCAGAGCTGTTAAGGTGAGGTGGTATCCCTAGCCCAGCCTAATATGCATTGGTTGACTGAGAATGTTATGAGAATAGTTGAAGGGTAGGGTGATAAAATTGCATTTCTGCCAGGAAGTGGGGATTGTTTTCATATAATCAGTGTTTGTAACCCACAATGTTGCAGAATAAGGCCATATTTTGTTTAGCTGGACTCCTGTAATACCTGTCTCTTTGTTTGTGGTAAGTGGCAGAAGGGGTATGATGTCCTTTTAACATTTTGCCATATGTCATCTATAAAATATCATAGGTGTACCAAGCACTGCATTGAAACAGAGGTCAAGGTCCCTGTCCTGAGCTGTTTACAATCCCAGTCCTACCACTGGATTTGTTGGTGGATCCCTTTGCATGCGTGAGGCCCACTAACGTCATTCATTTTCTGTATGGGTGCAGAGGTCGGTCCACATGGATTACATTTGCAGGCCAAGGTCTAATTTAAACAGGTGGCACAATGATTAATGGCATCAAACTAAGTATGGTGGGCAAGGAGGGCTATGTTAGCCTAGTTTGCCCTCATTGAAAGAAGATTAAGTTCTGCAGTCTATGGCTATGTCTACACTTGTTAATTTAAGTCGACTTAGCTAAATTGACTTAGCATGTCTACACTCAAAAATTAGGTCGACTTAAAGGGGACCCTGCCAAATCGACTTAGAGCGTCCACACTGGATGCCTAAGGCGACCTGTAGGGGCTAGGTGGACCTGGGACTGGTCCACAGTGGCAGGGGGGGCACCCCTTGCCAAGTGCCAGGGGGCTCAGCATTTGCCCCATTGTACCTGGGTACAATGGAGGCTGAGCCGGACACTGGCAGGGCATAGGAGCAGAGTGGGCAGGGCTCTGTCCTGCCCTGCGGGGGGTCATGCCAGGCTGTGGCTGTGCCAGCCACCCTGGCAGGGGGGGCAGTGGGGGAGCCCTGAAGCCCTTTAAGTCGACTTAAAGTCAATTTAGGGCTAATCCATGTCTACACTGGTTTAAGTCGACTTAATAAAGTCGACTTAAGTGCTAGTTCGAATTAAAACGAGGTATTATTAATTCGAACTAACTTTTCCTTAATTAGATTTAAGGAGCATCTTAAGTCAAATTAAGGAAAATGTAGTGTAGACGCAGATTAAATTAAGTCAATTTAAGCAATCTTAAATCAACTTAATTTGTAAGTGTAGACACACCCTATTTTACTCTGAATAGAGGAATAGATAAGAGAAATGGGTTGGGCACTGGGAGCTCACCAAATGTAGCTGGGTTTCAAAAGTGGGCACTATGGCTATATCTGCACTTGCTTAAGTCGACCTAACTTAGGCCCTGTCCACACCAGGCTTTCATTAAGTCGACTTAAGACATTCCTTAAGTCGACTTAATGAAAGCTTAGGTCAACTTAATAAGAACTGCTGGTTACGTTGACCTAACTCTTAAGTCGACCCCTTAGGTCAACCTAAGCAGAGTGTGGACGCTTAAGTTAGGTCGACTTACTAAGTCTCCATTCAGGGAAACCACTTTGTTAAGTCGACCTAATAAGGTCAATTTTAGGTCAACTTAACAAAGTTGACCTAACTTTTTGTAGTGTAGACATAGCCTATGAGTGCCCCAAGGTTTCCCAAATTACTGCACATTGCAGACTGGGGAGGAAACACCAGGACCCCATCATCCCCTCAGAATACAGTACGTGGGCATGCCGTCTCTCCCAGAAGATAAAAACATGATTGTCGTAGACCTTAGGATGATCAGAGTAAATATGTGAGGATCCCAGAGCATGTTGGATGAAGGTTTCTGGGAAGGATGGTGGTGACCATTCTGGAGACCTATCAGTTTAACTTGAAAGTAGTGAATTGTGCCAGGTTCAAATGAACCACAAGTTCTACAAATTGTGAAGAGGCTGTATATTCATCAAAGCCAGGTGAACCCAAACATGGTGACTTGTGCAGAGATCCAGAACAGCAGATGTTTAATAATAGGCTGAGACTAGGACCAGAGAAACAAGCAAGTCTTGGAGCATATTTGTTGAGGACAAGCAGCTGGGTCAAAGGGCTTGTGGTGTTGTGTTAATGAAATATAATTTTGGTGAACTAATTCAGTGGTGGAACATTAGAAAGAGAGATCTGCCCAGAGTGGGCTTGACTATAAAGAAACCAATAACATTGTGTAAGTCACTCAGTATAATAGGAATATCTCTTCTAGACTTTAGGATTTCTACAGTTATAAGGACAATGCCTATGACACCTCTAAGAGCATAGACCACATCCCTGAATCATCCAGGACTCCACCAGAGTAAAGCGGACTTTTTAGAACTGAATCACTACTGGTGAATTTGAGAAATTTTTAATGGAGAAAGCCAGCATCCTCCTACTTGAAGTTGTTGTTTTACCCAGAGAGACTGTACTCAAATGTAACTGCTTCACTGCCATTTAGATGAGTTTCAGGAAAAAGACACGTGACCAAGTGCTCCAGTATCCTGAAATATTTTTGATCTCGTATGTTCCAGGAAATAAATCTTGAAATAGCCATACTGGAAGTCAGTAAAATGAAGTGGAATAGCTGCCTTGGTTTAATAAAATGAGAACAGAAAAAAAACCCCCAGGAATTGCCTATCAGAAGAAAAAATAACAGATGTCTTTCTTGCTTTGCTTTCTCTATTTCAAATAAAAGGCATGTCCTATAAGGAATCTTCTGCTTACTGTGCAGGTAAGATAGATAACATTCCAAATAGAGCTGTATGATATTTTTTGGACAAATGACTTATTTACCAAAGATGCAATTCTGATTAACCCAACATTAATAAAGAATTTGGCACAAATTGACCAAATAGTTTCAGAAAATTAAATATAAAAATCAGGAGGTTGGATTAAAAAAGATACTTAGATATCATTCAAAAAATAGCTGGTGGAGGAGGAGATGTGGGGAGGGTGGAAGGAGAGGACAGATGGTGTCTTCCTTGTATCCTTAGCTTGTGGTTATAGCATTTACCTTTTTGAAGCTGGCCAATATTCACAGTGTTCATCTCAAGACTCAACCTCAGTATGCCATCTGCCTAGGAGGCAGCGGGGGGTTGGAAGAGTTGTAAGTGATGGGGAAAACGGGCTGATTTGTTAATGTTCAATAGACTCATTAGTTAAGCCTTACCATTTCCTTCCCCACACCCTATCTTCCTGCTCCCATTTTCTTCCTGCCATTGGCTATGCCTACACTTGGCCAAAAAAGTCGACTTAGCATATCTACACTATAAAATTAAGTCGACTTCAAGGGGACCTTTCCAAATCAACTTAGAGCATCCACACTGAATGCCTATGTCGACTTCTAGGGGCTAGGTGGACCTGGGACTAGTCCATGGTGGCGGGGGGGGGGCACCCCTTCCAAAGTGCCAGGGGGCTCAGCATTTGCCCCATTGTACCCTGGTACAATGGGGGCTGAGCAGGACAGGGACAGTGGCAGGGCATAGGAGCGGGGTGGGCACGCCAGGCTCTGGCTGTGCCAGTCCCCCTTGCAGGGAGGGCAGTGGGGGAGCCCTGGGGCCCTTTAAGTTGATTTAAAGTCGATTTAGGGCTAATCTGCATCCACACTGACTAAATCAACTTAATAAAGTCGACTTAGCCAGTAAAGTCAACTTTAAACCAGCTTTAATAAAGTCAACTTTAAATTTCCTTAAGTCGATTTAAGGAAATTGTAGTGTAGACGCAGATTAAATTAAGTCGATTTAAGCAGGCTTAAATCGACTTAATTTGTAAGTGTAGATGCACCGTTTGAGTTTGTTATTTCTTTGCTGGGCTTGTGTGGCTGTACTTTATTTTTAATTGGTAACATTATTCATTTTCCCAAGGGAGAACATCCTTTGTGTCTTGGGCCCAACCTATGGGAGGAGAGTATTACCCACAAAAATAACTTTTTCTTAATTTCAATGGTGAAATCTGAGTTTCACCCAAGGCTGGTCCAAGATATATTAATATGGGGGTGAGTTAAATCCCAGGTCTACAAGAGTGGAGAAGTCATTTCCACAGTAAGCACCAGGAAGAGTAAGCTTGAATCACAGCTCTGGGTAGGGGCATAGTACATAGTGGAACAAGTTCCACAGAAGAGATTGCTAGCCCTGTTGTTTAATATCCTATAACCCAGTGGCTAGGACACTCTCCTGCAATGTGGGTGAGCCAGGATAAAATCTCTGATCAACATCAGGCAATGTGTGAGTGGGGTGTGTGTATGTCTCCTTCTAGGCAAAGGTTGTAAGGGACATCACCTCTGGTTATTCTGTGAAACTATCCCTTCATTTTTTGTGGGTTTTTTTTCTTTTAAAAATAACATAATTTATTTTATCTGAAATTATAGTTTGTTCAACACCCAAACACAATCTGTCTTTTGACTTGCCAAAGTTTCAGTGAACTTTTGGTCTGCTTCAACCCAGAACTGCCAGCAAACTAAAAAATAAGTTATTTGCCCAGTTCAAATTCCAGATTGATTGGCTGTATACTTGGAATTAGAATTGCATCAGGATTGGGACAAACACAATTTAGCTAATTTCACTCACTGAGGCCTGATCTAAACCAAATTTGCACTGGTTTAACTGAAGTGGCGATCTTTAGAACTGGTTAGAAATTTTGTCTATTTTCTATCAGAAAATGCTATGTTGACAAAACTGAGTTTTTTGATGTATCCTCTCTCGTTTGGTGGAATTTCATTTATCAAAAATTTAGAAAATGTCACAACATCCTGTTTCAACATTTTTTTGAATGAAAGGTTTCATGTTTTCCAAACAATATTTTGTTTCAAAATCTGTGTATATATATCAAAGGATTGAAATAAAAATGAAACACTTCAATTGATCCCAAATGACTTTTTTCCCTAGAATTACATTTTATGAAAGTGATGGGGTCCCCAGCATTTAACTGGACCACTGAGCTCTCCAAACATGCTGGCCTGGGCTGTCTCTCATACTGTGATGTTAATGTCAAACCACAAGCCTCTGACAGGCATTGTAATTATACGGCCGCCCGGGCAGGGACATACCCAACCGAGTTACATGAATGATCTCCCAGCTACTCATGAACTATCAAATAGAGAGGCTTCAGCCAATTCCCCCTAGCTCCAGCCCTACATACTGGGACTGTACTGTTTTGCACTTCTCAGAAGCCTGACCAGCGTAAGTCATTACTTAATTTGTAACTGCATCAGTGTGGAATGGACATGCACCAGTTTTTGTAATCTGAGCTGAAATTCCCCAGGCACTTCAACCAAAACAGATCATTTTAGCTAAAATATAAATCAGATAGGTTTAAAGAGATTATGAGCAACAAACATAAAGATCAGAGTTGGTTTCTTAAGAAATAAAAATAAATGTACAGGCTGAATTCTAACTTAAAGGGTACGTCTACACTGGCAGTTTAGGTCGACTTACGGAGGCTTAAGTGGACTTAAACAGAGCCACGTCCACACTGGGCTTTTATTAAGTCGACTTAAGGGCTAAGTTGACCTAATAATACCTGGCTATAGGTCGATTTAAGGCTTAAGTCGACTTCTTAAGTCGACTTAAGCCAGTGTGGACGCACTAGGTCAACTTATGGAAATCATAAGTCGACCTAGGGCGGGGGGACAAGGGAACCCCGCATGGCTCCCTTGTCCCCAGGGGCTCTCCCCGGGACCCGTGGCTTCCCGGCAAGAAGGAAGCCATGACTCCTTTTTTTGCCAGGAAACCGTGGTCCCAGGGAGAAGGGAGCCATGCGGGTTTTGCCAGCCAGGGCTCCAGCACGGAAGGAATCCCCTGCTGGGGCTCCGGCAGTGAGGGATTGCCCTAGCTGGGGCTCCAGCAGTGAGGGAATCCCCACTGCCCCAGCCGGGCCAGCTGGGGGAGCGGGGATTCCCTCGCCGCTGGACCCTGGCTGGGGAGCCCTGCATGGCTCCCTTCTCCCTGGGAAGCTGCGCGGGGCTCCCTTGTCCCCAGGAGAGCTCATATGGGAAACTTGTGAACTAGATCAATGTTTCTCATAGCCATTAAAGCTGGTGGGTGGAGATGGCTGATGACAAAAAGTGCCAGCTTCCCTATTGCAAATGTAATCTCCATAGAGGAGAAGTAAGACAGTTTATTAAAGGAATTATATAGACAGAATTGTTAATCTGACTTAAGGTATTTGCACAGCTATGAATTCATATCCTTAGGAGACTACAGCTGGATTTTCTATAGATTCATAATACAGGTCAGAGAACCTCCTGCTGACTCCTGCAATAGACACCCAACTTACAATTGAGTCACTGAAGTCCCCAAATCATGGTTTAAAGACTTCAAGGTACAGAGAAACCACCAGCAAGTGACCTGTGCCTCATGCTACAGGGTAAGGCAACACTCCCCCATAGGACCCCTGTGCTGGAGAAAAAGTTCCCTGACCCCAAATATGGCAATCAGCCAATCCCTGAGACTGTGGGCAAGACTTGCCAGCCAGACACCCAAAAGAATTCTCTGCACCAACTGCAAACACAGGCCATTGACATATCTACCATCAGTAGTCAAAGGTCAGCTAATTGCCATATTAGGCTGTCTCATCATACCATCCCCTCCATAAATTTATCCAGCTCAGTTCTGAAGCCAGCTAGATTTTTTTTGTTCCCACTGCTCCCCTTGGAAGGCTATTCCAGAACTTACTCCTGTGATGGTTAGAAACTTATGTCTAATTTCAAGCTTAAACTTCTTGATGGCCAGTTTATATCCATAGGAACCCTCTAAATGCTAAATGTCGAATTATAATAGGACTCCCTTTCTTTCTCAGGAATACTGGACAAGACTTTATCCTCTCTCTCTCTCTCTCTCTCTCTCTCTCTCTCTCTCACACACACACACACACACACACACACACACACACACACACACAAATCAACTGCAGGCTAGTTTCAAATACCTTTTAATGATTAACTCTCCACAATAAACTGTTACAGCACAGCAGTTACAGTGCACTTTAGCGTCTCTCTCTCTCACACACACACACACACACACACACACACACACACACACACACACACACACACACACACTTAATATTTTCAAATCCCTTTTAATGATTAACTCTCCACAATAAACTAGCCTGGATTATTCCAATACACTTCACACGGTAATATAGTTGAAGATCACTCAGTTGCTTCAACTAGCACAAGTTGTCTATTCATTTAGGCTGCGTCTACACTTGTAAATTAAGTAAGGAAAATAAAGTCAACTTAATGAAAATTAAGTTGACTTTATTAAACCTAGAATTACTTCGACTTAAGGCTTGATTCGACTTTTTAAAGTCGAATTAAGCCAGTGTAGACATGGGGTAGCCCTAAGTCGACTTAGGGCTACCCCAGGACTACACCAATGCCCTTCCTGCTGGGGGAGGGGGGCACAAGAGGAGCCTGGCATGACCCCCCAAAGGGCAGAGCAGAGTCCTGTGTGACACTGTCCGGATTTAGGGAACAATTTATGATATTATTTTCAATGGATATCTCATAAATGCTATAGGAACTATGTCATGTTTGGTATCAATAGAAAGGTAGTGATTTGCTGGGAATGATTATATAGTTTATGTATAGGAATTGTATTTATATTAGAAGTTAGAAATATGGTTGTTATATCTATACTTTTAACTTGTGTGATTCTGGGGAAACTCCCCAGACAGGAGGATGTCTATAACCATTGTCTCCTTAATGGCTCATCAGGTTTCTCCCTGGGCCCATTGTACCTGGGAGCTTCCTTAACATTATAATCATTGTCTCCTCCACCCTGCTGCTGTTGCTGAAAGATTGGAATGAATTGCTCAAAGATATAAGTGTTGGGCTGTGGGCATAAATGATTTTTTTTAACTGGGTCCCAAGAAAAAAAGTGAGAAAACCACTGATCTAGGGTGATTTGGCTGACACTTTAAATTTGAATCTGGGGTGATAAAGGCCGGGCCTTTTTGGTTGGAGGGACTTTTACTGTGGAATTTAGTTCCCCCTTTGGCCCACTAAGACCAAATATTCAAAAGTGCCAGTCACCCAGTAGCTCCCATTGTGATGCTTATGTCTAGATTCCTCAGAAGTACTTGGCGCACAATATACAGAGCTAATTTTGAAAATCTGTCCACTAGAGTACAAGATTTTCAGGACAAAATGGCATATTCACTTGTTTATTCAAGTATTGTTTGAGGGAATGGATGAATGTAGGGACAGCATGAAGCTGCCTTGGGGAGAGAGAGACCCTCTGTTAATAGTTGTACTTAACTGGGGTTGTGTGGTAACTGGAAATTCTGTTTTGTGGGAAATTCCAAAATTTCCAGTGCTCTGAATTGGGGGGAAAAACCAAAGAAATTTGAAATTCCCTGTGAAACCCAATTTCCAAAATTTTTTAAAATCAAAACATTGTTTCAATTTTGACATTTACATTTTTTGAATGTTTGTAGTAAAATAAATTCTAAATGAAGCCATTTCAAATAGAAATTGAAACATTCTTGGTCAAAAAGTTTATCAAAATACATTTTTTTCTTTTATTTTTTTTTCTGAAATAAAATTGACATGTTCCTGAAGGAAGTTTCAATTTAAACAAAATATTGTCTGATTGAATGTTTTCCCATCAGAAAACTTTCAACCAGCTTCAATTTAACTTTCCCACCTGCTCTTCAAACTTGTTGGCTAAGCACATTTTATGATCTTAAAACTATATCTAATGAAGGCAAAGAAAGTGTGATTGGAAAGGATAGCATTTATCATAACGAACAGTGCAAACACTAAGTATTAATAATGATCTGTGCACCACTGCTATATTATGTTACAACACAGTGACTCCATTTGCAAAACTGCTAGCCTTATTTGTATAAAATACGGTTCTATTTTAGGTTTTCATAAATCTAGGCTAACAATATTGATAAAAACTCTACAAAGAGGCCAGCACAGTTAAGCTGATTCAGAAGAAAAAGTGAGAGGGATTATTGAAATAAGTGTGGTGGAATGAGAAACATGTCTGTATGTCTTTTACCCTATCTTCTTCCAAATCTGTTGAGATCAGCTGGGTTGGACTTGATTTCACTTCCGAGGACCTATCTTGTTAAAACAGGGCAGAAGCTTCCCGTGTTCTGCCTCTTTTGTGGAATTCCTTTAATGAGGCTCCATGAATCTTTCTGTGGCAGATTTCAAAATGCTATTTCAATCATTTTATTCATGACCATTAGAAATAGCTTACTGCTTCCATTTATCCCTCTTGTCTAGATAGACTAAAAAGGGATTGCAGTTCCGTTTAGAAGGGGAGTGGCTGTATTTGGGACACTGGGCCCAGGTTTCTTTTACGAATTGATTTCTTTTGTTTGTTTTTGTAGATTTCCTTTTTTGGGGCATATTTTATTATAATTACTAAATTTTCATAAATTTAAATGACTGAATAAACTAAAGACTAAATTTAAAACAAACATCTGATGATCCAAGAAGAAAAAAGTGAGTATTGTATAATATAGTAAAAGAACTATAAAGGAAGGGAGGGAAGGAAGGAGGGAAGAAGTGTGACAAGACAATCCCTGAATGAACTCTGTGGTGTGGGGGAAAGGGAGAGGAGAGGGAATATTTTAGTTCCCAGAGATGCAACATCCTGTCCTCATCCACCAGCAAACATCTTTTTTGTATGGTTAACCACTCTCCTGTTAACCACTCTCCTGTTATCTCCCCTATTCTGGCATTTGTCAGTAGAGAAAGGCTGTATCTCTGGGAGTCCAGTCAGAATATCCAGATTTAAGTTTGTGTTGAGAAAAGCATGGGAAAAAAGAACTCAAGGATATTTATTTTCTCAACACTTGGAGGTCGAGTTGTTCATTAACTGAGTCCAGACAAAGCTCCTTTTGGGGAGTTTCCCCAGGGTTACCAGTTCCTTTTACTTTCGGCAAGTGAATTAGGATCTTCAACAGATATACAGCTGATATAATGTTCCTTTTGCAGCTCATAAGCTAGACGACACATCAGACATTACTGACATCAGTTAAATCACATCAGGGGTGTTATGGAAGAAATATACCCTTGAGTATTTCCTAAAAATATGTGAACTCGTTACCTTTTGGCTCAGAGACAATTACATTATGAAGGGGACTACCAGTAACTTCATTGTTGTGCAGAAAAAAGACCTAACACTAAAAAAATATTACTCAGTTAACATCTTGATTTCATTTGGAATGATAATATCTTATTATATATTGCTATAACTTCAGAAAAGTTGGGAGAATCTTAAATTACATGGGGTATGTTAAAAAAAAATCTCCTGCCATATAAAAGTGATACAGGAGGCTTGATGTTTGGTGGATAATTTGCTTGAAGCTTTCCCTAGCACTTCATGTGCTTTGAACATGATTTATGTAAAAAGTTTTAAAGAGAAATTTATGAATTGCATTAAATGCTAAGGAGGAAACATAAAACCCAGTAATTTGAGACTTGTGCACTAGGACACTGCAAATAATTTAAATGACGTTAATAGTGTAACAGATGGAATGAAGAGAGACATAAGTGCTTGTCTGATAATAAAGAGTAAAGTTCCAAATCCTGGGAAACTCTTTAGTTACTTACTAGTTGCTGGGTAAGATGGAGAAGAATTATTGCAGCTATAAGAAATCAAGGAAGTAATAGTTTAGAAACAGAGTAATGACTCTGTTTGCTGAGAATACTGAAGATTAGGAGATATGTATTGTACAATTGGATGACCCCAAAGAATATCTAGGCAACTTGGAGAGAATCAGAAAATCCAAGAACTCTGGGTAGTCTCCTTTTTGAATTTCATTGCTCTGTGGAGTTCAACCTCACAAAGTAGTAATAAAGTTTATTGTGATTCTAGTGCTTGAGAAAGATGCCTCACTTTCAGCTCTGTAATGTTGTAAAGTGAAGTCCTTTCTTTATCCAGAGGGTAGGTAGAGGACAGACTGGAGCTAGTTTCCCAACAAACCACTGCCTATCTGCTTCTTGAACTGGAGAGATCCCTGAACCTTCCTGAGATGGAGAACACTGGTACTAAGTATTGCCAACTGCAGTAAATGCTTTTGCAATGAGGGCTTGGACCAGTTGTCCACTAGGAACTGGATAGAGACCATCAACTCATTTTGACATGTCATTATAGTTCTTACTATTATTTTATTTAACATTTTTATTGCAGTGGCCCCTAGACACCAATCAAGTTGGGGCCCAATAGTGCTAAGTGGTATACCGAAATAGAAAATGACAGCCCCTGCCCCAAAAAGTTTAGTCTATGGATTCAGATGGAGGACCTAGACATAAAAGGTCCTGTATCCTATTACTAAGACAGAGCATCAGCCAGTTCCTCCCCCACTGCATATGATAATGAATTATAAAGTACATTAGAATTGTAAGTTTCTTTCTTCTGTAAATCATTCTCAATAAAAACTCTATAGAAAATAGATCTATAGGCCCAAGATACATACAAAGACTGCATTATGTAAACATATACAAGTATAATAAAATGAAGAAGAATTAAGAGCTAAAAGGTTAAATTCAAAAGCGGTAGCCGTTTTAGTCTATTGTAGAAAGACAACAGAGTCCTGTGACACTTTTAAAGACTAACAGATTTATTCTAAGTACCAAGGGTACATCTACAGTCTTAAGTTGACTTAAAGCCAATGTGGACTGGGATTAGTGCTAAATCGACCTTGTTAAGTCAACTTAAAGCCATTAAGTTGACTTAACAAGGTCAATTTAAGTCGACTTAAAATATTGCCACTCTGGCTATGTCTACATTGGTTAATTTAAGTCGACTTTAACTAAGTCGACTTAACTAAGTCAACTTAAAGGGGACTTAGAAAGTCGACCTAGACCGTCCACACTGGATGCCTAGGTCGACTTCTAGGGGCTTAGATGGACCTAGGGGTGGACCACGGGGGCAGGGGGAGCACCCCTCGCCCAAGGCCAGGGGGCTCAGCATTTGCCCCATTGTACCTGGGTACAATGGGGCAAAGGGGGACAGGGACCCTGGCAGGGCATAGGGGCAGGGTGGGCAGGGCTCTGCCCTGCCCTGTGGGGGGGCATGCCAGGCTCCTCCTGTGCCCCCCCCCCACAGGGAGGGCATTGGTGTAGCCCTGGGGTAGCCGTAAGTTGACTTAGGGCTACCCCACATCTACACTGGCTTAAGTCGACTCTAGGGAGTTGACTTAAGCCTTAGGTCTAATAGGAAGGTGATGTTATAAAGTCGACTTAATTTTCATTAAGTCGACTTTATTTTCCTTAAGTCAACTTAAGCAAGCTGCTTAAGTCGACTTAAGGAAACTGTAGTATAGACGCAAGGTAAATTAAGTCGACTTAAGCAAGCTTAAGTCCACTTAATTTACCAGTGTAGACGCAGCCTCTGTTAGGTTGACTTAACAAGGTCGACTTTAGGTCAACTTTAAGTCGACTTATAGTCGACCTTGTTAAGTTGACTTAACAAAATCGACTTAACTTTGCCAGTGTAGACATAGCAAAGAGAGGAAGTTGATTCTTAAATATTTAGAGTCAAAATGGATGCAACCATTTTTTGACACATTTGCCAATATATCTTTCCTCTCTCCCTTCTGGATCTGTCTTGTGAAACCTGATAGCTAGACATTATGGCTATGTCTACACTAGAAAAAGTTAGGTCGACTTTGTTAAATTGACTTAATAATAAAAGTGGTTACCCTGAATGTGAACTTAGTAAGTCAACCTAACTGCCCATAAATCGACTTAATAAAGTCAATTTAAGGGTTAATCCATGTCCACACTGTCTTAATTCGAACAAAGGAGTCGACTTAAGGGTTAGGATGACCTAACCAGCGGTTCTTACTCAGTCGACTTAAGCTTTCATTAAGTCGACTTAAGAAATTTCTTAAGTCGGCTTAATGAAAGCCCAGTGTGGATGGGGAGTAATTTAGGTCAATTTAAGACTACTTAAGTCGAACTAAATTGCCAGTGTAGACATACCCAAAAGATCTAATACATCCTTGGTGTAACTTCAATGGAATTGCATCAGGGATGCATTTGGTCCACTGTGCTGAGCATTGAACTCAAGTTGATCAAGAACTTCCCTGTTCTACAAGATTGTTTTTAATGGCATGGAGATTAGAATGACCACAGCTATTTTCCAAACATATCCAGATCAGAACATATGACATTTAAAGGTGATCAGATCCTTAGAAAGATAATCTTTTTGGATTTGTTTTCATTTTAGAAAGGAGCAGATCTGTGCATAGAAATGATGTACTGTTGGGAAGCACATCTTGTTTACACTTACAAGTCCAACTAGGATCATCATCATATTTTAACTTTGCTTTTGACTATTAATTGGATCTATTTAAGATAAAATAAAGATGTGTCTTGCAGCAGAACTGGAAACTTTCATCATATACTGCCCCTTGCACTTACAAGCACTTTAGAAATGCAGATAGGTATATAGACAAGAAAGATAAGATAAAGCCAAGTGGAATTCTGCTAACTTTGAGTCATACTGCCAAATAAGTCAACTTCCAAGGCCTTTTTTAAACTCATGCTCTGAGAATGCTGTTAGTTGAACAGTTAACGTAATCCTGATGTTGTAAGGCCAAATAAAGTAAAGGCTGACACACTGAATTTTGGTGTCCCTTGCTTAAGACGGAGTTAGGCTTTCAATTTTAATTAGCTCCTCCAAATACCGAGGCGCTTGAAGAGTTTGACAGGTTTGGCAAACTTCACCAAAAGATTCTGTATTTATTTTTAAAAGAAATTAAAATGTATTGTGAATGGAAACTGTGTTGCAGACCCAAAATGGCAGCTCTGGATAGTGCTGTTTTATGACTCCTGTAAGCAGTTTCAGCTCTCTTTGAATGTGATGCCCTAAACATTCAAAATGCCTGAGACAAATCTGCAAGTGGCTGAAATATGAATTATTGACATTTTCTTGTTTGCATGAAAATCTTTATGATAATGATGTAAACCAATGTCCAGGATTCATTTTTACCCAGGCAATGTGTGTTCTATTATCAAGAAAATGGCTATTTGGCAAATAAAGTACATTTTTTTAATCTAACTTTTAATCTAAGTAGTCAACTTTATCTGTTTTATGTTAATTCTAACTTGAGCATTCTAATTCTAACTTCTCTAAATATTCAAATACTTGAGTTATAGTTGCTCTCACTGTTTTTAACCTATAGGTACTACCAAGTTTTTACAGTGTAGATATAACTTCAAAGAACTTTAAGCACTCTAACTCATCAATTCTAACTATATGGTGAAGGGAAGTAAATATTGTGAGGTTTATCTCAATTTGACAGATGAGGAAATCATAAGGGCCAAAGAAGAGATTTGAAAATGTGCCTAAGGGATTTAGAGTAGAAATCCCACTGGCTCTCAATGGGTGCGTCTACACTGGCAATTTAGGTCGACTTAAGGACGCTTAAGTTGACCTACACAAAGCAGCGTCCAGACTGGGCTTTTCTTAAGTTGACTTAAGCATTTCCTTAAATTGGCTTAATAACACCTCCGTTTAGGTCGACTTAAGCCTTAAGCCGACTCCTTAAGTCAATTTAAGACCAGTGTAGACGGGGATTAATGCTAAGTCGACTTTATTAAGTTGACTTAAAGCCATTAATTTGACTTAACAAGGTCGATTTAAGTCGACTTAAAGTGTTGCCACTCTATTAGGTTGCCTTTAGTCGACCTTGTTAAGTTGACTTAACAAAGTCGACTTAACTTTGCCAGTGTAGACATAGCCAATGAAACTTTTGCTCCTAAATCCCACAGCCACTTCTACAAACCTCCCTGCAAAACCCTCAGCAGTTCAATGATGTGCTCATGCCCTATTACAACACCTGGCTACATAGATCCTTAGTGGAAAGGATTCACCCTCCTCCCCAAGCTAGTTTCATCACAAGGCACTTGTGCCCATCCCTATCCCTCCCCTTCTTCAGGCAGGTTTGGATCACTGACTCCACTGAGGTTGGCTGCTATAAAAGGCAGTTGGATGCCTTGGCTTGACATCACTGGATGCCCTAGACCAAGGGTAGTGTTGCAGGTGGGACGCCCGAGTACGGGCTGGGGCTAGCAACAGTTCGTTTAGGTTTGTTGCCCGGAGTGCGCAGCACCAATAACCACACCAGGGCGGAGAAGCACATTAAGATGTATTTGAGATCTCAAGCAGGCACACGGAGACAGGCACGTCTCAAATCATGCGCACCCCCTCCCAGTTACAGTGACTGTTATATAGTTTACTTCAGTACTTTTCCCTTGCTGTGTGTGAAATGATCCCACCCTTCTCCTCTTTCTCTGGGTTAGAAGCAAGCTTTCAAGGCTATGTTATTGTTGCAAGCTGAGACCGGCTGAGACTGGTACTGTTATTCTGTTATGGGGAACAGGTTATCAGTTCCTGCAACCGGGGAACAGCCTTATATGGGGCTGTTGTTGGGATTGTTATGTCCCAGCTGTGTCCGAGTCTGGAGCGAAGGGGATTCCTCAACACTGTGGCTTTCCACCCCCCCCCAAGTTACCCAGTGCACAACCCCAGACACAGCTAGGGGCACCGACAAATCCCCCCTTTGGGAGGGCTCAGATTTGAGAAAGCTGAGTCCTCTCATACTCCTGTGACAGAAGGGAATTCAAATCAGAGGAAGTTTCGGTCTGAGTATACAAGGCTGGAATGGAGGAGGTGGGGGAAGCACAAAGGTGGGCCAAAACAGCCTTACAGCAGGCTAAAAATAAAAGACAGCAAATACAAAGAACTAATCCTGTGAGGAGAAGGCGCACAATGCTCATAGTACAATTATTTTGGAAAATGGAAAGCTTGTGGTCATCCCGGGTAAAACCCCGAGGGGGAGGGGTTATACTTGCACTCAGCGAGGATTGCGTTTAAACAATAATTTCAGTCCATAGTCCGAATTATCCAAGTCCTTAGAAGGTTGCACAGTCCACATATTTTGATCCTGAGGTTGGGGTGCTGGCTTCAGCCGGGAGTAGTGGATCCAATTCTTGTGTCCCTCGACTTTAGCTGTGGTGTGGGTAATCAGGAGAACTGTAAAGGGTCCTTTCCACCGCTCCTGGAGGGATTCATCTTTCGAGCTCCAGACGAGGACGGAATCTCCGGGCTGGAGGGAGTGAGCCGGGGTTTCTAGTGGAACAGGCTGAGCATCTTTCACAAACCTGTGAAGAAAAGAAAAAAACAGCAGACAACGAGGACAAATATTTGGATAACATTGACTCTCCTAGGACCCACTCCCCTAGCGGAACCGGGGCACCATTCATAGGCCAGGGCCGTCCAAAAAGGATCTCAAAGGGGCTTAAACCCAACCTCCCCTTAGGCAGTACCCGAACCCGCAACAGGGGCAGTGGCAAGGCATCCGACCACTTAAGGGTGGTTTCTTGGCAGATTTTGGAGAGCTGTCGCTCGAGAGTCTGATTAGTCCGTTCGACGACCCCGCTGGCCTGGGGTCTCCAGGGAGAGCGTAGCTTCCATTGTAGTTGCAGAGCCTCTGCGACTATCTTTACAATGTTTGCAGTAAAATGAGTTCCATTGTCGGACTCAATCCATTGGGGCAGTCCAAACCTGGGGATCAGTTCTTTCATTAATTTCACAGCCACCATCCTAGCGGTGCAATTTCGGCAAGGGAATGCCTCTGGCCATCCAGTGAAACGATCCACCAACACCAGTAAATATCGATACTCCTGGGTCCGTGGCAGCTCAGTAAAGTCAATTTGCCACACAACACCGGGGTCGGGGGTCTGTTCAAGCGATGCTGGCTGGTGGGGTCCTCCGGAACGAGGGTTGTTCTTCTGGCAGACGGGGCACCCCGCCACAATTCGGGAGGCCTGGGGGCGGAGGCTACTGGCGAGAAAATACTTGGTGGCCATCTGGACTAGGGCTTCCCTCCCCGCATGGGTTGCTAGGTGTAACTGATTCAGGACATTATGCACAAGAGTGCTCAGGAGAAGGACTTTTCCGTCTGATGTGTGCCACCACCCATCTGTGTCCAGAAGCTGGAGCTTTGCAGCCAGAGCTCGCTCACCCTGTGAGTAAACCGGACAGGGGAGATCTTCTAGGGCTGGGATGAGAGCACCCACTAGGGTAGTTTCTTCTACAGGGGGGGTCTGTGGGGGAAACCACAGCATATCCTTCCTTTCGCTGGCTGCCAACCACCATGCTACTCCCATCAGTATACCATGCAAAATCTGGATTAGGCAGGGGCTGGTCTTTAAGGTCCGCCCTGCTGGAATGTTGTGAATCCACAGTCTCCAGGCAATTATGTTCTATACTCTCAGAGTCAGGAAGGAGGGTGCCCAGATTAAGAGCTGAGCAGGTCCGCAGTTGCACCTCCGGGTTTTCAATGAGCTTGGCCTGATATCGGGCTAATCGAGCCTGAGTTAGCCACAGACCCCCCTTGCTATCTAGGAGGGCCTGGATCATATGGGGAGTGTAGACCGTCATGCTACCCCCAAGGGTTAACTTCTCAGCCGCCTCAATGATCAATGCCGTAGCAGCTACTGCCCGCAGTCACCCCGGCCACCCCGTAGCCACCTGATCCAGCTGTTTAGAGAAATACGCCACCGGGTGCCGCCTGGTTCCCAGATATTGGGTGAGAACCCTGAGGGCCAACCCCCTTCGCTCGTGAATGAAAAGCTGAAATGGCTTAGACAAATCCGGGAGACCGAGGCCTGGGGCCTCCAGCAGCTTTTGCTTCAGAGCCTTGAAGGCGGCTTCCGCCTCAGGGGGCCAGTGGAATGGCTCCTGGTCCATACCCTGGAGGCATTCGTAAAGGGGCTTTGCTATAAGTCCAAATTTGGGGATCCAGATGCGGCAGAACCCTGCCATGCCAAGGAACGCCCGCAGCTGCTTTCGATTGGTCAGGGTGGGGACTTGGCAGACTGCCTCCTTTCTTTCATTGGAAAGTCGCCTCTGCCCTTGCTGAATATGGACCCCCAGGTACCGGACCTCGGTAAGGGCGATCTGAGCTTTCTTGCGTGACACGCGGTAGCCCCTGAGCCCGAGAAAGTTTAGGAGGCTTACCACTGCTTTCAGGCATTCCTCCAGTCCCCGGGCTGCCAGGAGGAGATCATCTACGTATTGCAGCAGGAGTACCCCCTCCTGGTTGTCCCACTCCTGTAGGTCCCCAGCAAGTGCCTGGCCGAAAATGGTGGGGGAGGATTTGAATCCTTGGGCTAAAACGGTCCAGCACATTTGTTTCTTTACCTTCTTTCTGTCCTCTCACTCAAAGGCAAAGAGTTCCTGGGACTGTCATTCCACCGGGATGGTAAAAAAAAAGGCATCTTTTAAATCGAGAACAGTAAAGTACATATATTGTTCCCCTATAGAAGCAAGTAGTGTGTAGGAATTTGGCCCCAGAGGGTGCAGGGGCTTCACCCGCTTGTTCACAGCCCTAAGATCCTGCATCAAGCAGTAGGTGCCTTCCTGTTTCTTAACTGGCAGAATGGGAGTGTTCCAAGCCGACTGCCACTCCCGGAGGACCCCATACCTTAGGAATGTTT
This sequence comes from Pelusios castaneus, assembly GCA_007922175.1. Taxonomy (NCBI): domain Eukaryota; kingdom Metazoa; phylum Chordata; order Testudines; family Pelomedusidae; genus Pelusios; species Pelusios castaneus. The sequence continues at coordinate 27,350,936 of ML685769.1, read as the reverse complement.
CAATGGTATTCTTCAGCCCCTCCCACGCTTCTTGCTGTATGGGATACTGGCGGATTCTCACTGGGGTTTTTCCTGGGAGGAGCTGGATTGTAACCGGAGTGATGTGAGAGGCTTTCCCCGGAGCCTCTGTGGCCCACACTAGGGGATAAACTTGATCCTCCCAGTGTGCCCAATCCTGAGCTTCTTGGGCTTTTTCCTGAGGTTTCACTACCATTAGCCAGGCAGGAGATGGGACTTTAGGGGTTTCAAACAGCCTTGCCCAGACCCCACCGAGAGCCAGGGCAGCCTCCCCCGCCTCAACACCCACGTGCACACTGGCACTTTGCTGGAGGGCCTCGTTGCGTGAGACCGTCCAGCCCGGTGGGCACTTCGGTGCAATGCACCCTTGGTAAGCGGAGAATCACTGGCAGGGCGATGGTGTGGAACCGGTCCGGTCTACAGGTAGGACTAGTCTGTTTGGTGGTAAGTCCGTTTCCCTGGGGACGCCCAGGGGTAGTCCCGGGTAGGTATGGGGCAAGGACAAGGGAAGGGCCCGGGGTATTGTACCCCCTTGGAATGCAGTCTGTTGAACTGGAAAGGTTTGGGGTCAGACCCCATGACTAAGAAATAATTGAAAAGGTTTTGTTCTATTGAGTGGCCACAGTATTAGCTAGGGGACCAGGAGCAATGGCCTCAAGGGGGCTCCCTTAATTATAACACCGTTCTCCAGTTTCTTTTGTTTTGCCAGCGAACCGGGAAGTGGAATGAGCATATGTATGTCCAGCTGTTTATGACTCTACGGGACCGAAAAGAGCTGTTGTGGAAATATAGTCTGGTTGCAACTGGGTCAGAGGCGTCTTCGAGCAGACCATCCCCTCCCACGGCTGTAATGGTGGAACCGGCGCCCCCTTTCGGCCCCGATACCCCCTCCAATTAGGGATGAGGGCCCCAGAGATCAGGGAGCGGGGGGGGGGGCCCTGGGCATGTACCCACTTCTAACTGAGACTGCAATCTCTCATCAAGGGGGTGACAATCAACCGGCTACAACCATGCAGGTCTACACTCATGTCCCCTTTAACCCGGTGGACTTGGCTGCCTTCCAGGCACAAGCTGGGGACTTTTCAACAAACCCCAGCCACTTTATGTCCGTGTTTGAAGGGTGTCTGGCAAATCACGAGCCAGACTGGGATGACTGTAATTGGGGCAACTGGGAAAGGAGTCAGGTGCCCTGTCTATGCCCCCACAGAATGTACTTTGGGAGACAAACATATTTCCCACCGCATAGTTTACCTCCCTGACTGCCCCACCCCTCTGCTGGGACGGGACCTCCTCTGTAAGCTGGGAGCCACTCTGCATTTTACACAGGACAACAGTAGGCAACCCCCGGCACACGTGCCAACAGTGGCACACGAGCCCATGTGGTGCGGCACTCGGCATCCTCTGTGGCGCCACAGAAATTGCCACTCCTGCCACCAAAAGACACTCCAAGTGGCTTCTTTTGGGGGCAGCTGCAGTGCGGAGGTCCCTGCCATGTCCATGCCCCAGGCACACTGTGTAAAGAAGCCGCCCAGAGCGGCTCCTCTCTGTGGTGTGCCACCACCAAAAGGAGTGACTCCAGGTAACTTCTTTCCAGGGTGTGCCTGAGGATAGGGGTCCCCAGACATGCTGCTGAGAGGAGCCGCTCCAGGTGGCTTCTTTCCATGAATGGGCTGTCGGCACCAGTTGAGGGTCAAGGAGGATGGGCTGGCACGGGGGTCGGCAAAGGTTGCCGGCTCCTGCCCTAGACATTCACAGTGCCTCCCTTCATTTACAGAAGGTTAGGCTCTACCCTGGTTGGGAGACAGTTGGAGAGAGGTTGAAGTTGCTACTCACTACAAAGATGTTCCCTAGATAACAGCCCTAAAGTAAGGGAGACATCGAGGGAGCTGGAATGGAGTCCTTGGGGACAAAGTTTGTCCCATCCCCAAACTCCATGCACAGGGAGCTGTAAAGAGTTTTCTGGTGATTCCTATCCCTGCACAGTAAACAACTATGAGTCACTTCTGATCTTTCTCTGCTTCCTGCTGAAACAAAACCCAAGTTACTTGTAGGGCTAGAGTAACACTTGCAGTACCAGCAGGGTGAGCAAGTCTTGGGAGCCTTAGGAGTAGGGGGTATTTATTTACAGGAAATTATTGCCTCATGCCCTGAGTTGCTCCATGACATCCAAGCATATTGGGTGCATCTACACTAGTAAATTAAATCAACTTAAGCAGGCTTAAGTCGACTTAATTTACTTTGCGTCCACACTGGAGTTTCCTTAAGTTGACTTAAGCTGCTGCTTAAGTTGATTTAAGGAAATTTTAAGTCGACTTAATAAGACCAAGTTTTAAGTCAACTTTAATGCTTAAGTCGACTTCTTAAGTCGACTTAAGCGAGTGTGGACACCCTAAGTCAACTTACAAATAAGTCGACTTAGGGCAGGGCAGGGGAAAAAGGGAGCCCCTGCTCCCTTCTCCCCAGGATGCTAGCCACTTGTCCCGGCTCCCTTTTCCCCGGGACCGCTCAGGTCCCAGGGAGAAGGGACCATGGGGCTCCCTTCTGGCTGGGACCCCAGTGGGCCTGGCCAAAGGGAACCCCGCGGCTCTTTTCTGCCCGGGACTGAGCAGTCCCACCCAGAAGGTAGCGTGGGGCTCCTTTTTGGCTGGGACCGCTCTCCAGCTGATAGGGAAACCCAGGGGAAACTGCTGGGTTTCCCTATCAGCTGGAGGGCCGTGGTGTCAACCAGCACGCACTCCAGCTGATAGGGAACCCCCAGGGATCCCTATCAGCTGGAGTGCCGGCAATTGCCAGCACGCGCTCCAGCTTATAGGGAACCCCGGGGGACCCCTATCAGCTGGAGAGTGGTCCTGGCCAGAAAGAAGCCGCGTCTCCCTTTTTGCAGGGAACCTCTTGGTACAAAATGTACAAAAATGAATGCATTCCCTTATGACTATGGCTGCACTTTTGCCCTGCTGTAACCAAATGTCTGATATTTTAAAGATGTGACTTATGATTCAAAATTTCTCTTTCTTCCTTAAATGGTAGATCAATCAAAAGTGGTGAATCAGTTCATCCCAAATTAAGTACAAATTTGCCACACCTTCTAGGGTGGAAGCACCAGAATCTGCTCAAGTGTGGAATCTGCAGGAGATAGGAATCAAAGATGCATATTCCCATTTAACTGAACCATTGCTAAATCACAACATTCATTTGGGCTCCTCCTTGCTTCTCATGGTCTCATATACTGTACTATAGCTTAGATTCAGCACCACCTTTAACAGAGCAAGCTTCCCTGTAATTCTGCCCAGGCTCCACAAAGTGCGAGGCCCTGCCCTTCCCCAGCACACACATTGCCCATGTCTCTAATGCTGCAGTTGCACATGCCAATGGCAAAGACTCTACATTTGCTCTAAGGCTAGCAAGCGCAGGGGGAATGTAATCTGGTTGCATGCTGCATGGCGGTTTATTTAGATCTTAGCTGGACTATGTGAGCTGTGAAGTAAGCAAACTTGGTATGCTTATTTGGAGGGATGTGTGAAATTCAGTCTAGGGTATAACATGTTCACTTGTGCTGAGACCATCTCCCGGCCATCTTATTTATTTTTTTTCAAATCTTATATCCCTGGAGCGTCATACAGCTCTGCAGATATGATCAGCTGCATTTTGCATATACTTTTATGAATGAGACTGACTCTTACAGGTTCTAGATATTCATTCAATTCATGCGTTACTTTCCACCCATTTCTGTTTGTACAATGTGCACTACAAACCAGGGTTTTGACTTTGCCATAAAACCACAAGCCATGCTCTGTTACTTTCCCTGAAGTAAAATTGAATTGGGATCTCCTAAAACAGTGGTCATTTGCCCCATGCCCATCACTCTGGTAAATAATAATTACAAAAATTAACAATCTGGATTTAGAGGTGCAAACATATGGTGAAAAATGGATGCTTGTGCACACTTTAAACATTGCTTCAAAAATCTATTTCAATAATTACAAGAGAAAAGTCTGGGATGTTTCAGTGCTAAAGAAATAAGCATTTGTGTTTTCTTTATTGCATGAAAGGAATATGACATCAATTTCCTACAGATTTAAGTGACAGTCAGATCTAATATTGGAGAGGAAGCAGTTCTTTGTTTAACCTAAGAACACTCAGCTGAGGTCAGCATCCTGTTGTGCTAGGTGCTGTATGTACAAATAAGGCTGATCTTGCTCAGAACAATTTACAATCTAAATAGAAGAGACAAAGAATGGGAGAAAGGAAGTATTTCTATTTTAAGGGGGAGAACAGAGGCACAGAGAGCAAGTGTTTTACCCGAGGTAACATAGGCAGTATGTGGCAGAGCCTAAAATAGATCTCTAGTCTCTTGAGACCCAGTCTAGTGCTTTAACCACAAGACCATTTTTCTGTTATAGTGTATCTCAGCACCTTGACTTAAAGCACTCCCAGCAACCCAGAGCATGACAGTTCTCACCTGTAACACTTACCATTTTTTAAAAGAAAAGAATGATTTATAATGTCATCAGGGATCATTTTTTATGGTGAAATGTCCTGTTTTGGGGATAGGTGCCAAAACTTTGTTTCTCTCACTGATAAATAACCAGTTGTACTCCTGATGGTCTATATTTAATTTATTTGCAGAGTTGTTGTAGCTGCGTTGGTCCTAGGACATGAGGTAATACAGAAGTCTGTCCTATAAAAGATTTTATTTCACCTACCTTGTCTTTCTCTATTAATTTATAACAGACACATTGCTCTCTACAATACCCCTAGTCTGATCAGAAACACCTAACTGCGTATTACAGGCATGTGCAAAAAGATGAAGCATTTTTATATTTCCCATAGTATAAACACATTAAAAATTCCATATTAGGAATACAACCTATATGGAAATAGTTGTTTTCCAAGGACTGTAAAAATGAAATGCCTCTAGAGGGCACTATCAGATTCCAGTTGAAATAAATTCTCATTAGCATAGCAACAATGCTTACATATACAGAGAAGGTACAGTGTCAGGTTCTTAAAAAAATATATTTTTCTTCAACTAAATACATAGCAATTCTATTTTCAGTAAACACACCTGGTTCACATATTTAAAATAAGAACATAAGGCATATGCAAAATAGCTTAATTCAGTTCATATTAGGTATTAAAACTTAATTGCATAAATAGCTCAGTCTAGAAGAAAGCAGGAAAAAGATATTTGCATTCAATTATATTGTTACAGGCATGTATTGTACTTACAACTATATTATCCCTTCAAGATGTCTGGACAGCTCTTGCTGACATGGAGGTCACTGTATGGAGAGGATAATATATGTTCTTAGTAAAAATTTTCTTAACAGGTATGTTTTATAAATTTTTCATGTAAACTGTACAGGAAGTTTAAAAAAAAATCTGTGGGCAGATGTCAGAGATCCTGTTCTATAGTGATGGATACCTGGATGCATTAGAATGATAATTCTGTTATTTTAGGTAGAACTAATTAAAACAAGCCTATATTTTGACTCATTTGGGACCCAATGCACTCTCATTTTTAAATAAAGTCAACAGAAACAACATGCTCAATTCCTCAAGCAGTGCTAAGTACCTCTCTGGGTTAGGTCCTAATTTCTAAGTAAAGTACAACCTTAAACAATGAAGTGTCATGGGTGATTGAATACATTTAAAATAAAGTTTCAGAACCAAAGGAATTTTCAGTGCAATTAACTGAAGTATTAATTGGGGTATATGATCCTGTTTTGTATCCCTAGATAGTTTTGGCTAATTGAGATATGGGTAACAGGAGTTGTATGGTATGATTCCAGTACTCTTCCACAGCTATCAATACTCTACAATGGTTTGCTGACGTATTTTGCGCTCTTCCCTTACCGTCTGACAGCAATACCTAAGGCTATTTCAATGGTTATTCCCTGAGTTAAAAGAGAGGTAAGGCTAGACTCATTATAAATTACAATTTATCTCTAAAGGGAAGTTAACTGATAGAGGGAACACGAGTTTACATACATACCAGAACCATCAAGCAGGTGACCAGCAACAGCATGATGAGTTTTGGGACGAAGGGGGGTTAACTCGACATGGGCCGGCACTTTTCGGGAGGGCCTCCTACTGGCAGGTTGATTAGGCCTGACAGTTGACACGTGGGGCTCTTGTTCGTTCTGCGTGGCAAAGGTGGTTTTATTGCCTAGGCCGTTTCCTGCAGGAGTCGTGTTGGTCTGCGATTGGCCCAATTTTGCTGCAGTAGGAAGGGGGTGAAGTGCTGCTCGGTCCCCTTGTCCTTTTTTGGGCATGTGGCAACTTCTACTGGCTCTCCAGGTTCTGGGCTAGAGCCCTCTACGCACCCTTGCGGGGGGGGAGGGGGGGAGGGAAGCATGGGCAGCCACGTGGCATGTACACATACATGCCCTGCTGGTCCATCTACACAGTGGGTGAGAGGGTTAATCCACCCCTAGGAAACCCAGGTAGGGAATAAATTGGGGTTCCAAATTAAGCAGTGGGTGGTCACCAGCCAGTGGGTAATGGACATATGGCTGAACTGAGGGGAAAATTCCTATTAAACATACATATCAGGGTCTCTACTATGTGGGAGGTGGCGACCATTTTATGGGGCACAGATTGGGGTAACTAACACCGTCTAGAGTCCACAGCACATAAGTCATGTTCTGTCAGGTAATTCCCTTTCTTTTTTCTAGCTTTGGATAAAAGTACGTCAAACTAATAAGTAATAACTTTGTAGCACTAAAAAGCACAGTAACTTCCATTTAGTCAGGCTACAAATGATGATGAGAAATGTGATATAAATAAGTTTGGATTATGTCAATGTTTTTATGAAATCTGCCAGTGCATTTTTTTAGAGCACAACTTGTATTTGTTTGCATGTGTTGGCAGAAGAGACGTGAATATAGATTGCTTTAGCATATTCTAAGGATTCGCTCTTGCTGTTTGTTCTAAAAATAAGTACATATATCCTCCTAAAAAAATTTGCATGCAAATTTGGCTCATTCATCTCAACATGAGAGTTAAGTCATTCACTTAAAATGTTCACTTTATTGTATATGCAAACATGCATTTGTAATTCCGGAAAAAGGGGTAATCTTTCATATTCTTGTCATGTCTGACATTTTTAATCAATGATTTACATCTTAACTATACATTGATTAAACTTCTTTTGGAATGATATACTACATATGTGGACCAGCTCTTTGAGGGAAGGATGGTCTTATGTTAAGGTACATGAATAGGGGCCAGGCAGTTGAGGAGCTATATTTACGTCTCCCAAAGACTTCCTATGTAACTTCGCTAAACAATGTGCCTATGTCTCAGTTTCCCCATCTGTAAAATAAAGTTACTACTGCTCAACTAACTCATAGGGTTGTCAATTCATGTTTCTATAGCAGCTTGGGATCTCTAGATGGAAAATTCTATATGAGTACTGTCTTACGATAGTATAATGAAGGTACAACTCAGTGTAACAAACATATTGAGTTCTTCTCAGGTATGGTCTAATTTAAAAATTTGAATCCAGTCTCAAAAGTTATGATGTAGAAATGACATCCTACTCATTAGATCTATTCTTTGTGGGTTCTTGGTCATACATGTGCTGGCTTTTGTGACAAAATTTTACTGCTGTTTTTTCCATCGAGAGCTTTGTTGGTGCTGCAGTTTTAAGATCCAGAAAACTGGATTCTATTACTTCCTGTGCATCATCGAAAGAATTATTACGTTTCAGTTAGGGTGCTAATCAGTTACAGCCCAACAAATCCCCTGACGGCAATGGAGTTATGAAGATATTAGTGAAGGCCTAATTTGAAGACTCGGGATCGCTCAAGTGTAATAAGGACCTATTTTGACCTGCAGGAGCTTTATGGCTAGAGAAAATGCATGAGGAGAAAGAACCCAACTTATCTCCTAGATTCGAGTTTGTATTAGAAAAGGTACCAGCTCTTTAAAAAATATTGGGACTGTAAACTTGCATTATTTCTTCTGGAAGGGAGTGAGAGAACATAAGCCTGGAGGTCTGCCATTTCACCTTTCAGGGAGAATTGCACGTTAAAGATTAAAAACTGGGTTCTCACAACAAATTCTGCCTGAGTGAAAGAATGCAGGCTCCTTCTGACAAGAATACAGTTATTTATAAATCATTATTAGGTATGTTTCCACTGAGACAACTTATCAGAAACAAAATCCTAGCCATTTCTTCATGCAAACTCCCAATGATTCCAATGGGGGCAGGACTGAGCTGTCTCAATGCTTAATTTGTTCTGGGTTTGAGTCCCAGCTATCTGGATTTGTCAATTCATAGACCAGCACCTCTGGGCGTGCCATGGCAGTTATGAAAGTAAAAAAATTGCTTGAGCGCTGGCACCACTTTCATTACAAATGAAGCACTAAACCTTGTAGCTAGGAGTGATGTCTCCTTTCTTATTTAGTTCAATAAATACTGCACTATGATCTCTGAAAGCTCATACCTGTGTGAGAATCTGTTTCTTAATTGAGTGCAGATGCCAGTCAGAACCACGAAAGAATGTTGTAGCTTATCCTGTCTCTGTAAAAGCTTGTACTGTCTCTGTCTCCTGTGTGACATAAACTCTTCCAATAAGTGTACTGTAAGAATGGCCAGAACTGTGTACTCTAGGCCAACTCCTCTGTGAAATCAGCATTGCACCATTGATTTCAACACAGCTGCCCTCATTTACATGAGTGGAGGACTTGGCCAAAAATGTAAATTAACAACCCCATGAGATACAAGCAGATGTTATAACTATCATCAAGACCCAATCCCAGCTAGATGTGATTCTACTGAGGCTGTTTCTACCGTGCTCATCAATGTGATAGCTATCTGGGTGCTTTTGCTGAATATGGATGTATGCATATGTCTGCGGCATATGAATGTAACATTTCACAAACAGGTAATTTATATTTTAGACCAGATCCCCAACTGCTGTAAATCAGTGCAACTATGCTGAGGGCAGTGGAGCAACTCTGATTTACGCTAGCAGAGGTCATGCACCGTGCACTGTGATTTTTTTTCCTTCTAAAAACAGTGTGCAGCTACAGCACATATCTATCCAAACTTACCCCTGTCATAGAGAAAATTATTTTGCTTGTCCTACTAAGCTAGATCTGCAAAACCCCTTTCTCCTAGGACACTACTTAATGAGATTTAAGTTGCTGCTGAGAGCTAGGATCTAGGGAGGTGATAGAATAAACATATCATATTGCTCAGAGGTTAGGTAAGGGGGGAGCACAGCAATGTATTACTAGCCCCATACATTCAAAATTCATGCGGCAAGACCCAAAAACTCATGAGACTGGCTGAGAAATGGTGACTTTAAAAAAATATTAAATGTTGGGTCTTTTTATTTGCCTTCTGGTTTTTTACCCTTTAGAAGTCACATAGTCAGGTTTTCACCAAGCATGAAGGCAGGGCCAGCCTTACTGATGGGTGTGACCATCCGTGGACACTGTGGTCTGAAAGCAAGGAGCTCAGGTGTGTGGCCTGGGGTGTGAGGCCATAAAAAGGAGCTTGGGGCAATAGGTAGGAGGCAGTGTGGCCAGGGGAAATATTGGGGTGCATGGGTAACACATTGTTGATGGATGTGGAGGCAGTGGGGGCCATAGGAAATGAAGGGAGCCTGGGGAAGAAGTGGGACTCAGGGCACCAAAATACATGTTTGTCCAGGATGCCATACCCTAAGACCCGCTATGCACAAGGTTTGAAGACATGCCGTTATTTCAATAAAAGCTGAGAAATTTGTGGAACTGTATCTTTAAGAAATCCATCAAATATGTTGAGCCTTGCAATAAAATGAAATCAGCCATCCTCTGCTAAATGCCAAAGAAGCATGCCTCTTCCTTGCCCTTCACTTCTCTGGGCACTTCACCTCCCCCAACACTGTCTGGCACGATCCTGTCACAGCACATGCAATAGATGGAAATTGTTGCTGATGCAAACCCTCCTTGTCCAGAGAGGTTGCCGTACCATGGCACGTATTCTGTCCACCCACCACTCATTGACTGCCATTCCCTGTTGACCTACAAGCCTGGCAGAAAAGAGAGCAGAGCTAAGAAGAGTCATGGGCTATGTCTACACTTGTTCAAATAAGTCGACTTTGTTAACTCAACTTAACAAGGTCGACTTTAAGTTGACCTTGCTAAGTCGACTTAGCATGTCTACACTTAAATTTAGGTCGACTTAAAATAGACCTTGCCAAATCAACTTGGAGCGTCCACACTGGATGCCTAAGTCGACTTGCAGGGGCTAGGTGGACCTGGGAGTGGTGCAGGGTGGGAAGGGGGGCACCCAAGAGGTGCCTCCCTTCCCCAGGCACCCCTTTAAAAGTGCCAGGGAGCTCAGCATCTTCCCCATTGTACCTAGGTACAATGGGGGCTGAGCAGGACAGGGACAGGGGCAGGGTATAGGAGCAGGGTGGGCAGGGCTGTGTCCTGCCCTGTGGGTGGGCACGCCAGGCTCTGGCTGTGCCAGACACCCTGGGAGAGAGATCAGTGGGGGAGTCCTGGGGACCCTTAAAGTCGATTTAGGGCTAATCCGAGTCTAAACTGGCTTAAGTCGACTTAATAAAGTTGACTTAACCAGTAAATCGACTTAAAACCAGGTCTTATTAAGTCAACTTAAATTTTCCTTAAGTCGACTTAAGCTGTTGCTTAAGTCGACTTAAGGAAACTGTAGTGTAGACGCAGAGTAAATTAAGTCGACTTAATTTACTAGTGTAGATGCACCCCTTGTTAGTGGGAGGATGAAAGATGGGGAGAACTCATTCCATCTTCACACCCACCTTCAGTACTGGAAGTACCCATTTCCCAGAACCCCACCCAACTCTCTCACTCCCCACCATCACTTACAGCCACTTTCTTTGCGCTCCCTGAATCTAGGGTCCCTGAGGGGGTGCATATGTGAAGGAGTGCTCCCACCACTTGAGAGCATAAGGGTTGTGCAGGCCTCAGCTAGAGGTGTGACTAAAGAGAATCCCTCAATGGCGCCTGAGATCAAGCATCAGCTATGCTGAGTGGGGAGCTAGCTCCCCCGTCCCATGTGATTTCCTTCAACCACTGAGGTTGCTAAATTCGAGTAAATAATTGCATGGGTCTCTATTGCAGAACTATAAACTTGCCGCCTTAGTGTGTTAAGCCATCCAATCTTCTTCAGGGACCGCTCTAATACGTCAGTGCTGAATGGGAAAGGAAAAGGCTGTGAGGAAACCACTGTTAAACAAAATAAATAATAATAATTAAACATGAGGAAAAAGAAATCCCAAAGAAAGAAAAATGTGCTGGAATAGAAGCATGTTGTTTGAAGTGAAATATGCCAAAAGAGTGACTGGAATTTTAAACAACATTAAAGAACACCACAAAATAAAAAAAAAAGTGTGTGATGCTGATGATCTGTTTGGGTTTCTGAGGACACCTGTCTGCTCAGATCTTCCTTTCTTTTTCTCTGCCAGTACCATTTTGCCACTAAATGGCCACAGGTGGAAAGAAGCACATATATCTCCCATGCAACAATGTAGGCACAGAGGAGGGATTCCCTACTGTAACTGAATACAATTCCCTGAAAGTAATGGTGGTGTTATGATTAATCTTACTCATACTCATGTTCTTAACTTGACTTCAGGGGGACTGCTAAGAAGCCAAAATTAAGCATGCGAGTAAGTATTTGAAAGATTGGGGCCTAATTTTAGATGTGATGGGAAAAGTGGTGGTTGTGTGGGGAAAACAGGTCAGGAGGATGGGGAGCAAGGATTAGAGGTGTAATAATAAAATGATGTAGACAGTTTAGGCATGTGCTCATCTCATGCAATCAAAAGCACCATATTTTTAAAACTAATTATCATCGCTGACCCATCTTGTGGATATTGGGGAAGTAATGATGAGTCTTTAAGGAGGTATGTGAAAAAGCAAAGAAATACAGATGATGAACAATAATGTAGACTGTCTGTTTAATATGCAAAGAAATGGAATGTTATATGTGTACAGTTCCTGGCACATGGAGCCCTGATCTTTAATTGGGTACTATGGACACTACCGTAATGTAATTGATAATATAAATAATCAAGCCATTTCTTTGCAATCAGGGAAATCTTGCAGCTGAGAATATGGAACTTTCCTTCTTTCCTTAAATGGAAAATAGTGACAGAAAGAAAATGTGAACTCCATAAAGCTTTTCTTTTCTTTTGCTTTGAAACCTTAATATGGTGTTAGTTTCTACCACCTGCCTATGAAATAGATAAAATTTCCTTTCCTAAAAGATCTTTGTAAGCCTTCACCTGTGTAATAAATGTCATAGCTAAAAGGCAAACTTTTTAAAAGTTTGTGCCGTTGTCCCCCACTGAATGTGCGAGTGTGGTTACTGGTTATATGAATGTCTGTGACCCTTTGAACTTTGCATAATGAATCTGACTTTCTATGGATTTTATGTTTGCTGTCTTATGCATAGCAATCTCTTTTTGATAGTAAATATTTTTCATCTAATTCAACCTGAAAATAGTATTTGTGGTTTGAAAAGTAATTTGGCCACAAATAACGACTGCAGACCAGTTGGCTCTAGCCAGCATTTGTTTCACATAAATCATGGCTTGCTTTAGGTTAAATTCTGTTTGGAATGGAAAATTAATTTGTTTAGTTATGCTGGGCTGGAGGCATTTAATTGGACCATATTGTCACTTTTCTTTGGTAACACAGACTGTTCAGCCAATGTCAGTAAATGTAATCGGTCAAATAGGCTCACTCAGCCATAACTCAAAAGGTAAATGTCTGATAACTTAGTCAAAACTTCATCTTTCATGAGCTATTAGTTCATACATCACCCTTGACATAAAAAGGGCCTCATTCCCAGAGCATTAGCCCCAAAGGCTTTCCCTTGTGTTAAATTCTTAAAACTAGCATCTGTGCACAGAATGGAAACCGAGAAACTTTACACCAGCAAATAACATCTTACTAAATCAGACCTCAAGGATAATACATCAGGACTACTTAGGTTTATTTGATATTGTACTACTCATTCTGGAAAGTAATACCTTCAGATCAACACTTTATTATTAAATCCAACCTAAATATCATCACACTTCTAGCTCTCAACAACAGTAAAATCAAATCAGGTTTAACTATACTATTGGATATTATTTTGTTAATTGAATCTCTACCGTTGTCCTCCATTGTAACTTATAAGCCCTGCTGCATTTGTTTGAGTTCACTCACAAACCAATATTCTAGCTCTGCACATATTTCTTATTGAAAGGTTCTGTGTTAATTTTTCAATTAACCAGCTAAAAATTGTTTGTATTTTATTTTGAGATCTATAAAGCGTTGTCTTTCACAGCAACAGCCCACATAGTTATTTGGAGCAACAGACTGATGTTGTTAGTGGGTAAACATAAGCGTGTTCCCTGCTGGCTTAAAATAGGAAATGACCATGATATTGCTCATACCATTGTGCATTGTTGTAGGAACTCCCAGACCTGGGCTACTCAAAACTTTCCCAAGCGAGAGTCGAATTCCCAACATGCTAGGGTCTAGAGACCCTCATCTATATGATACACAATGGAAAGCAGCTAATTATTGTTATTCCTTATCTGTACTATGGTAGTACCTAGCAGCTGCAGGACTTGTGCTAGGCGCTGTACAAACACCAAACAAAAAAATGGTTCTTGCTCCAAAGAACTTACTGTCTAAATAAAGATATTCCATTCTACCTGTCAGGAATCAGGCCCAAAGGGAACCAGGCTCTAGAAAACCTCATCCATGCAGCAGGGCTGATTGGCTGGAAGGGTGAGCTGACTGGCTCTGAAGCCCAGCAACAGCTGTATTTCAGTGGCTGCTCAAAGCTTTTGCTCATGGTTGTGACAGCACCTTTGCCTCCTTTTCCCCATCCTTGTTCCTGTCCTACCCCTGCCTTGGACCCAGCTCAGCCCCTGCTTTGCCTCATTCCACTAATCTAGTTCTGACCCGTGGTTCTGATTAATGATTTCTGGCTCTGGATAGGCTCCAACTCCTGACTTCAGCTGTGACTCTTGGCTCAGGCCTGGCATCTGACTCAGGTTCTGGCGTGGGCTTCAGTTTCTGGCTACTGATTCCCTGCCCTGACCACTAGGCACACATGGTCACTGACACTTCCTTTATTCTTGGGGAAGTGTTGTCCCCAAGATTAGAGATCCCAACGTGCAATACTACATATTAATCAAGACACAGAACAAAACTTCTCCCTTTGTAAGGAGTTCCACTAACCCCATGTTATGAAGAAGCTATCATAATTTCCTGCTCCAGCTTTCCTCTGCTATAACTTTTCTTTTTCTCTCTAGAACCTTCCAGATCCTTCCCTTAATCTCTTGCCCCTATTTCCTTGTGCCTCTATGTTTACCAGCTCTTCAGTGTCCCTCACTGACTCCGGACAGTAAAGGGAACCATCATATTCCCCGAGGCAATCTGGCTTTAGTCTGGCTTGGTAACATGGAAGCTGGTGGCCGTTTTTGCTTAGGGCAGTCTCACTGTGGCCTTCATCCCTCTTGACTAAAGGCAGCCTGTGACTTCAATCCTACTGGGAACAATAGCAGAGAGTAGCTATTTTGAAAAAAGGCAAATCTTTTCAAGTATGTTCCTGGTCATCATTAGATCAAGAGGGGTTTTACAATTTTGCTGGTATGTTGCGATTTGCCATCCTAGTGTGAGAACAGATAGTAGTGCTTCTTTGTAAAGTCTCTCTTCACGCTTTCTGGCACACTGTCACCTAGGTATCATATAGCTCTGAACTATTTAGTTTGCACTTGAACTAACTGAATTGTATGCCCCTTGGAGTAGGACCATGTCATCTCATTATTTATATAGCACTGAGCACATTCACAGATTAAATGCTGTAAAAGTAATAATAATAATAATAATTATGACATCCTGAAGTTGATCAGTAATGGACAAATGACAAAGCAGCAGAGAGTTATGGTCAAGCCAGAGCCTAGACAGACCATGCTAAGAGCATGCGAGTCCTTTATTATGCCACAATAATTGATTTGTTTTATATATAGAGTGACACTTGAGTGTACATGGAAAAAATCCTTGCTTAAATGCCTCTTTTCAAGCTCTAGTTATAGCTATTGTATCAGATATATACAGAAGCAAACAGAAGATATAGATGCTTTGTGAGGTCTTTCTTCAAATTTTATGAGCATAAACAATTGAAAAATTAGGAGCAAGAAATAGGCTTTTTTTTTAAAGACTTCACATTAGTTTCTTTTCTACTGCAGATTTTCATTCCTGATTTCACATTCTAGTCATTTTCACTCTCAACACAGCTGATAAATTATCAGAAAAAGAAAATGGAAAGATTATGACATCAGGGAGTTGCTCATCTGAGTTTAATGGCACTTATTTTTACAAATATTAATTTAAAATTGTTATCTAAGAGCTACAGCAATGCATTTCTGTGCTCTGTTTTGCACCAAAAATGTCTACACTTCCTACAGGATACAATTGCCTTCAATTTATATAAGCTTTTGCCTGTAACAAATATGAGCTTCTCCTGCAAGGTTCTTTAATCAAGGTTCACTTACCACCTGCAGACTTTTACTAGAATATGGTAAAACCAATTTGTAATAGGTCTGTCTCCTAGTGTCATTATGAGATAAGGAAGATGAGATGGAATGGATTGAAGTGAATGACAGCAATCTAAACCAACATTCATATTACTACCCATTTGCTAATCACTATATATAAAAATCAATTTAATTTGATTATTTGTCACAGCTATACAATGGGACTCATGCATGACATGGCATGTGCTGAATGGTGCTATGAATAATCAAGTATGGGGCTAAATAAAGACTATCTGTTGAATTGATGATTAGTTTTGGTTAACAGTGCATAATACTAAAAATACAGAAATAATCCTTCCCTCAGTTCAAATAAGCTAGGATTGGCACACTATGGCTATGTCTACACTGGCAAGTTAGTTCGAATTAAGGAGGCTTAATTTGAACTAACTAAAGCCATGGCTACACTAGGCTTTAGTTAGTTCAAATTAAGGGCTTCCTTAATTCGAACTAATAAGTTCGAATAGGGCTTCAGAAGTAAGGCTTTAATTCGAACTAACTAGTTCGAATTAGCCAATGTGGCCATGTTAATTTGAACTAATTTCATAGTTCGAACTAACCAGCCATTGAAATGAATGGGGATCGCTAATTCATACTAAACAAGTGCCATTCATGGCACTTGCTTAGTTCGAACTAACTTTTTCTAGTTCGAACTAACTAATTCGAACTAATTTTAGCAAGTGTAGACATAGCCAATCGTATTTGGGGCCAGACTCCCAGATGACCCTAATTCAAAGATGGAGGATGGAAAGAGTCTTCTTCCATCCCTTTGTTCAAGGACCAGGAACAGCTAACTCAATCTTCCCTAGAGGGTTCAAATTGTCTCAAAGGAAGCCCAGCTGAGGTTAAATGACACAGTTTAGCACATAAAACACAAAATTATATGAAAATTATCCTGGGTGGCAGTGTCTTCTTTATACTTAATGGAATGACTGGGGGTCTCTGTCGAGTATAAAACCAGCCACATAACCAACAGTGCTAAAGAAACACATTTATTCCTGATGGAGTCCCACAGCTGATACACTTGGAACCGCCACACTGCTCCACAGGTTCAAGAGGCATGTGGCCATTTTATTGTGTGTGGTGAACAAATATTTTTCTTATTGCAACAGTCTATGCTGTAGTAGCCACAGAGGAAATCTAGGAATGGTTTTCTAGCACCGTGGTTTTCAAACTTTTTTTCTGGGGACCCAGTTGAAAAATATCCTTTATGCCCATGACCCAACACGTACATCTTTCTGCAATGTATTCCAGTTTGGCGGTGGTAGGGGCACCGCAACCCAGCACTTGAGGGTCTTCAACCCAGTACTGGGTCCCAACCCCTGGTTTGAAAACCACTGTTCTAGTATATATTTATAAGTGGTCTGTAGGGCTTTTATTCCTAAAGGAAGCTGAGTAAAAAAGTTTAGTAGGGTTTTCAAGAACAGCCTTGATTCTCTGATGGACATCACCCACTACATACTGTAGCCCAGAGATAGAGATTTGAATATAGCCAACGTGCACATACTCAGAACACACTTTTATACCTTTTGTATAACACTAATCCCTTTATTTCTAGGGCTTTTTCCTTCAGAATATCTCGCCTGCTTCAAGTATTCTGTCTCATAGCACTTTTGTGCTAAAGTTCAACTCTGTCTATATCTGCTATATTGTTTCTCAAGAAATAACAAATGCCAGAATACATTGTAGTCTAGACTAAAAGTCATTTAGACATCTTTTCCACATTCAGCCAAAAATGACTAATGGACAGTTAAGCTGTAATCACATAAATGCCTTCTTTCCTCTTCATAAAAGTTCAACGCATGATGATGAAGTCAGTGGAATTCAGCTATCCTCCTTGGGGGGTGTAGGTTGCCATCAATCTAGCTTCTAACAGGATACATTAAAAAAACCCTTTCCCCCCATTTTTTCATTTTAACACATCATGTCGTAACCGGGTATTAAAGAAGCCTCAATCCATGATGCTGTGTATCACCTAAGCCATGATGAGAAAAAATGCCTTTATCTAAATTTCTCTTATTAACTGAACTAATCTGTTTTAAATAACACTTACTGCTGTGATATCTGAACACCTTGGAGTCTGATCTCATGACCCTATCCAATCTAACTTTTTAAAAAAATATTGGTTACTCCTTCCTGACTGCCTGAGGAGCAAAAGCTGCACTTTGGTAAACAAAACAAAACAAAACAAAACTTCATTTCAGAAGCCCATTAAAATTTTAGAGTAACAACAGTGCATTTACCTATCATATCTACAAAACCCAGTTCCTAAAGCAAGGAAAGGAACTGTCAAAGATATCATAAATTTTACACTGTCCACATAATAAACACATACAACCAGGAGAAAGCAAAACAAATAACAAAATATGTCATAATCTCCCTGACCCTCCAATTCCCCAAAGTAATCTCTATCCTAGCTACATTCCCTCTCCCCAAATGCCTGTGCAAAAGGGTATGTGTTGCTAGATGCCCTGTAGATAAACAAGTTCAGACTATTTCAGAGTACTCACTTAGAGACAATGCCCTGTTAGCAACTCCTTCTCTAAGGCGATGTCTAGACTAGAGGCTCTGTTAAGTCGACTTAACAAGGTCGACGTTAAGTCGACTTAGAGACCCCCACACTAAAAACTTAAGTCAACTGCCTACGTCCACACTGGCAGTTGCTAGTTCAACCGAGCAGTGGTGCATTGTGGGTAGCTGTCCCATATTGTACCGGGGCCAGGAGGCCAGTTAGGTCGACTTAAGGGCATTCCCCATCCACACTGGCTTAAGTAGATTTAATAAGGTTCATTTAGGTGTTAAGTCAACCTTCAGAGTTGGAGTTATTAAGTCGATTCAAGGAAGCACCAAGTGTGGACGCAGCGTTCTGTAGGTCGACTTAAGTGTTAAGTCAACTTAAGTTGCAAGTGTAGACATACTCTAAGGCTATGTCTACATACAGGCTCTGTTAAGTCGATTTAACAAGGTCGACATTAAGCTGACTTAAAGTCAACTTAAAGTCGACCTTTTTAGGTCAACTTAATGGAGCGTCTACACTTAAAGTTGACTTAAGTCGACCTTGTTAAGTAGACTTAACAGAGCCTGTAGTGAAGACATACCCGTCCACACTGGCTTTAAATTGACTTAATAAGGTTGACTTAAGCATTAAGTCTACCTTCAGAGGTGATGTTATTAAGTCGACTTAAGGAAGTGCTTAAGTCGATCTAATAAAAGCCCAGTGTGGACGCGGTATTCTGTAGGTCAATTTAAGCGTCGTTAAGCTGACCTAAGGTGCAAGTGTAGACATACCCTAAGAGTCTAATCCAAAGCCTGCTGAAGTCAATGGCAATCTTTTCAATGACATCAATGAGTTTTGGATCCGTCACTTATATATCACGGCAGTTCCATTGTGCTCGCGTCTGCTGATTCAGCTATGGAGTATGGCTATGGAAAGCAGGGGAAGGTTCTCTTCATTAGGATGTCCCTAAACCATTTTTTTTCTTCATAAACCAACATCTTAGGGTTTTTCTGCATCAAGGAGCAGAAGTAGACTGTGAATTCTAAAGTGCATCAACATGTTGCTTACTAGCTGGCCTGCATAGACCCTGCTAGCATGCAACAGAAGCTCTCAAATCCATTCTACCTTTAGTGCTCACCAGGGGGGGTTCACAAGAGCAAGTTAGTGTGCAACATGTTGGTGTGCATTAGAATTCACACCCCGCTAGTGCTTGGTTCCACACTGGGTAGACAAACCTTCTGATTCCACCTGGAAAACAAAGGGCAGCTTGGGCTGATAGAAGATGTACTGTACTCACAAATGAGCTGCAATATCCTTCACTAACTTCAGCTTTGAATGGATTTAAAGTGCAGAGCACGTTGCAGTACTTCAGCTTGGAGCTGACAGTTAATGAACAGTAGGAAGGTTTGTAAGCAAAAGAAAAGATTGCAGCTTTCTGGCTAGATGCAGATAGAAAATAACAGTCATGATCACTGCTAATGTTTGATTGTCTGAAAGCAGCTGCAAATCTAACCAGACCCCATGTTTGTTTTGTCTGCACCAAATCTCAGACAAATTGCTCTCAATCATGCCTCAATTTCAGACACAAAGAAAGACACTTGATCTCCCACTCTGAACTGGTCAAGGTAGAGAGATAAAGTGTCACCAGCAAACTGAAAACACCTCCATTCAAAGTTTGTGGCACAAAGTTCTCCCAACACACATTAAGTTCCAAAGGGGTAGCCGTGTTAGTCTATTGTAGAAAGACAAAAGAGTCTTGTGGCACTTTTAAAGACTAACAGATTTATTAATCGCATGAGCTTTCGTGGGAGAAAATCCCACTTCGTCAGATGCTTTGAAGATAGGAAAGTTACAGAGTGGGAGGAAATTAAATGCAGGGGAGTGTATGACATAGCATCAGGTCAGGCTGTAACAGCAAATCAAAGTAGGTGTTAGGATTCAAAACACTGGGGAATTGACCTCCCCTCTCCTCTATGTGCTGTTCCCCAGTGTTTTGAATCCTAACACCTACTTTGATTTGCTGTTACA